>CM062818.1:37407264-38607264 GCA_031772625.1 Pinus tabuliformis | reverse complement strand
GAGACATGGACTGGCTTCAGCACAAAGGCCTTTACAGGACTCTGGTCCTACTTCAAGCTAACTGTAGCTTCTGCTTTTATGCTAACTTTGGAAATATGGTACACTCAAGGACTGGTGCCTATATCCGGTTTGCTGCCAGACTCAGAGGTTGCTCTGGATTCAAATTCTGCTTGCAGGAATTATTACAACTGGGACTTTATGGTAATGTTGGGTCTCAGCACAGCTGCAAGTATAAGAGTTGGTAATGAGCTAGGAGCCCGGCGCCCGAAAATTGCCAGATTTTCAGTTGTAGTTGTGGTGATCACATGCTTCATCATAAGTGTCATTCTTGCCGCAGCAGTCATGTTACTGAAAAAGGAACTGGCTATGTTATTCACAAGCAGCACTGTGGTTATGAGCGTTGTTTATGCATTGATCCCTCTCCTTGCAATATCTGTAATCTTGAATGGCACCCAACCTATTCTCTCAGGGGTGGCGATAGGATGCGGATGGCAAGCTGTGGTAGCGTATGTGAATTTGGCAACATATTATGTCATTGGCCTACCTATTGGAATTGTTTTAGGGTTTAAGGTCAACATGGGAGTCGATGGAATATGGTGGGGAATGATAATCGGAGTGACACTCCAGACGTTGGCTCTAATTATTCTTACAGCACGGACTAATTGGAACAAAGAGGTCCAAACAGTATCAGATAGAGTCGAGCATTCCCAATATGAGGAAAATGATTCCTCAGATATACTGCCCGCTTGACTAGGCTCTTTATGAAGCGCAACTTGTCAGGGGTTTAGCTACAAAGTGTTGTGTCGAATTACAGAAGCAATATAGTTAAATGGCATTTGAATAACCAGATGGCCCCAAACTTAAAAGCCAAATCACCATCGTAAACAGTAAGAACAGGACAATTAAGCAATAATAGGGTGGCAGGATTGCCATTTTCTTTCTCTTTATTTGGCAACTTGGCAATACAGAACGGTATGGCCACGTCAAAGATGTGGAGTTACATTTCAAGCAAACCGTCCGTGAAGCATCGAATCATACATTTATCATGTCACTAGTTAAGTACAAGAACCATTAAAATGAGTTGTGTTGTTGTTATCGCCTGGGCGTTAAGATATCCATCACAGCAGAAGAAATAGGATTCGATCTTCTATTAAGGGCTTCAGTTAATGATCCAACGGGATCTGCGCTCCAGTTTTACCTCTTAATTAGCCAATCATCAGAAGATTTAGAGGGACGTTGTTCTATGTTTAGAATAGATGAAACGCCCTTTTCTAATTTTTGTAATTGCAGTTGAAACAACACCTTTGTTGTTGGAACGATTTGTTTTTCCCTAGCAGATTTTTATTTAATGTATTAAAAAATCATTTGTAAGTGAAGAGAAGAGAGAGTTCTGAGCGCTGGTGGAGGAGAGAGAACAGAGCTTTCATTGTACAGATTTTGACAGAGATTTTAATTAAAAAATGCAGCTCTGACCCCTGAGATTCCTGTGGTATGAAATTTAACATTTGTGTCCTCTTTTGTTTCATATGTAGCCTGTTATGTGTTCATGTCATTTCATGATCGTTTCCATTTGAACAAATGAAGTGTTAAGGTAGAATTCATATTTTGTATGCTCTGCCTTTAAGTTTGTTCATATTTAATGATTTCTTCTGTTTGACAAGGACTCATCCTCTATGCCCTTGTCAGCTCCTCAACAGTCTTGCCATTCCATTTAATCTCAATTTGATGTCCAAATTTCTTGCCTACCTTGCCTCAGGAGATAACCTGTGTTTTTTATTACATTTCTTTGTTCAAGCTGTTTCTTTGCCCCATGCAGCCCAGAAAAACCCCATCATTTTATTAAAAACCCCTTTTATCAATTTACTAGCCTAAAATCAGTGTTCTTTATTGGTCATCTCAGCCCTTTGAAGACCTTTTGCCGAGATAGACCCGGAGAGAGCCCTCTCCTGTCCTCGTAGGGCTAGCTACGAGGCTAAGTGGTTTGATGTTGCCTTCGATTTTGTCTTCTTCAGCCTGAGGCCAAGTTCGAGCGCTAACACGACATCTGGTCGAATCCAACCTAGTAATAGTTTAACGAGCCCTAGGGACGAGAAGCTCAAGTCTCATCATGTTGATGAGTCCAATGTCGTCAGGGTTTAACGAGTCCGACATAGGTAAAACTCAGAGTATTTTTCATGTTTAGAGAGTTTGAAAAAGACATGGAAAAGAAAACTCCAGGGGGGGTCCTTTTTCGTAGATTTGTGTTTCTCAAGCCCGAAAAAGAATAAAACAATACTTGAGAGAATCGCTTGACCATTACAATCAAGGAGTAAAAGCTCAGCAATATTTTCGCGTTTATACGGTCGAAAAAGAGCTTAAAGTAGACCACCTCTTATTTCTTTTAACGAGTCAAAAGGAATAACTCGACAATCTTTTCATCTTTAAATGGTCGGAAAAGAGCTGAAATCATACCTCCATTTTATTCTCTTTAACGAGTCAAAAATGGAAAAATACTTGGCAATCTTTTCATCTTTTACGAGTCAGAAAAGAGCTTAAAGGAGACTCGTCCTGGAGGAACGAGTGGTTTAAAGGGTAGCAACTGGTTCCAGCAATGGTGGAACTGCTCAAAACATGTAATGGTCAAAAGGTTGGCTAATAAAACCACTCATCACTGCGGTTCCTCAGGAAGGAAAAACAACCAAGTGAAAGCATATGATCGGCCAAAGAGATGATGGCGATGGAATGAAACAACCAAGGCTCATCTAGCAGAATTTAGCGGATAAAAACAACAATCACAAGATGCAAATCAGGTATGGGTTCATTTTTACACAAACTTGAACCATGGAGAACTCTGCTTGGATTCAGTTTTATGTTTACACAAGCTTGAAATGAAAAACTATGCTTGTTATGAGTTCGCATGCCCCCAGCGTAATGATGCAAATCGAGGTGCATGCCCCCCAAGCTTCATTGCATTCAACAAGGTGCATGGAATGAAGGTTCACTTTCGAGATCTTGGAAAGACATGACTTGGATCATACGAGATCTTAATCAAAGACTCGATTTGGAAAAGGGAGTTGTTTCATTTTTTTAAATGAGGTTGACACAGTAAAATAACTATCCTCATAACCCTTGTTTCACTATTTAACGAGCTTGACACAAGTCAAGGAACTATGCTCATGACTCCTTGTTTCATTTTTTAATGAGCTTGACACAAGACAAGGAACTATGCTTGTACACCTGTTCATGGGCCAGATGAGAACATGGCTCCCAAGAGGTCTTCACTAGATGGAAGAAACGCACTCTGGGAGGAACACATGTCATGAGGCACCAATGACAGATCAGGTTCTAATTCCCCCAGTACATGATGTACGAGACCATCTACATGATCATCAACAGAGGCGGAGATGGAACGAGTATCCACATAATTGACCTGTGGCAAAGAAGGTACTGCTTGCGAGCAAGAACCGAGAGGGGATGACAGCCACGCCGGAGGCACCAGGGGATGAAAGAATGATAATTGATCTATAGTCACCATTCTTCCGTCGTGTGGAAAACAAACCACACGGAAAAGTGAAGAGACAAGGGCCCCCATGGCATAAACATAGTCACGGCCAAGGAGAAGACTGAAATGTAAAGCACCTTGGACCACCATGACGTCTATATAGACGATTTTTCCCCCAAAGTAACAAGAAGCTTCGGGAGGATCCCTAAAGGTTGACTAGTTCCTGCGTCAAACGCCAACAGATTCTGTGTAACTGGCACAAGCTGCGGGGAGCCTAAAGCTTGCCAAGTAGTAGAAGGCATGAGGCTAACCGACGCACCGTCATCCAAGACAGTTCCAGGTACTGCCTTATCATAGGCATGTACTGTAATCTGGAAAGGCATATAGGATGGACGACGGAAAGTAGTCAAGTGACTCCAATCGAAGGAAACGACCGAACTACTTGGTGGGGTCATCATATGATTGCCCCCCTCCTCTACAGGAACCGAAGAAGGACTCTCATGATCAGCGGGTATAGGAGGGTCGTTTTCGGACTCTGGAGAACCTAACAAGACAAGAAGAACATGAGCATGACGCTCTTCTGAAGTAGAGTGATCAATAGGTGGTGAACCCAATTTGACACTCTCTCTGACCAATGGTTGGTCCAGAACATGCTGAGCACAGCCAGGCTTAGAAGGAGGAGGACGGACAAGAGAATAATCTAAGTCAATCTCTTTGTCGATGGGGAGAGGGTCTGAAGAGAGCCTCTGATAACCAATGGGAAGTTGGGGTGAAGAAGCTGTAAGACTTTCCAAAACGATGGAAGCTTTATCCATGAGCGGACAAAGGTGAAGGGGATGGTTGCCTTCACATAGCCTACAGGGGAATCGAATCTTCCCTTTCTTCTTACCGTTGCCAGTTGATAGGGTAGCATCGCCATGAGCTTCAGAGGACGACGAGGGATAAGCCAGATCGTGAGACCATACGTCTAAGATCCTAGGAATACTAGGACAATCACGAAGAAGATGGTCACCCTTGCACAATTTACAAGGAAACTTAACCTTTCGCGGAGGAGCAGAAGGTGGTCTAACCTAAGATGTACTCGGAACAGTAGCTGCATAGGTGGCCTCGCGTTTATCAGACTTCTTTTTCTTCTTCTTCTTAGTCTCTTGGTTACTAGATGTGAAACTTTCACCAGGCGAAGGAGGAGATGAAGGTGAAGAAACAGGGGAAGAAGGCACAGGCTCAACCTTGGAATCAATGTGTCGTGATTCAAACGAAGGAGAAGGTGGAACAGGAGTCATGACGCTCGGGACCACTGAGGTCGAAAACAACCAAACGGGCAGACCGATGGTTAACCCAGGCAAGGACAATGTTGCCATATATGGAGCACCGACATTTCCAAAAGAAGGAAACGGAACAGGGTTCCTTTTGGGGGAATACCTTGGCCGGTAGACTCGGGGAATGTTTCCATTGGGAACGAGCCTGAAAAACAATCAAATTGTAATGAAGAACTCTAACTTTTACTAGGAATATTTCGTGGGCGGTAAATTTTTATGACACAGGAACAAAACTTGACCTTTTCATGTTTCAAGAGTCGAGAAAAGGACGAAAAGGTGACTCTATCTCTTTCGAGGTTTAATGAGCCTGAAAGGACAAGTGCTCAGATGGAACTTTTCTTTTAAGGAGTCTGAAAAGGAACGAAAATGAATACTCTAGAGAAACTAGGTAAAAGGTTTACCAAACAACCCGTAAAACTACATATACACCTTGGTGATCATATGAAAATCAAGGACTTTCCGTACGACAGTCAATCTTCCTAAATGTTGTGTTTGATGCGTTACGGTTTGCAAGGCAGCAGACATTGCTTCCTAGGGATATAGGATGATAACCTAGTGGGGTCTCCCAACATATACTCAACGGTACTGGGATCACAATTCCGTACTAGACCGTTATTGAGTCACAGAAGGAGGAATCACCCAACCTTGAGTGAAAACAATAGTGACTAGGTTTAACGATGCCGGAGCACGTCTCTAGCATAGACTTCTAAATAGTGTGTGTTATGTTCCAATGTGTTGTTAATTTCATTCAGTTCATTTTAGAGTTGATCTTGAATTATGTTTCAGTTTCCAGGCCTTACTGTATGTATGTCAAAATCCTAGGATGCAGCTAGAATGAGTAAAGCATCTTTCATTTCGATGAACACCTACTTAAAGGAGGGTAGAAAGTTTGTCCCCAAACAAACACAAGTGAATGAAAACACTGAGAAACACAATGCATCAATACACTAATCTCACGATGCATCGATACTACTAATGAAAGATTTAAAATATGCTTTCCAATTTCTCAAACATGAAAATTCATAATGCAAATGTACTTTCACTTTCGTATGCTAAATGACTGCAAACCTTTGATTTTATTTTGTTTGAATTTAAAGAGACAAACAAGAAAGTGTGAACTAATTGATCCAAACAATTGTGACCTATGCTTGGTAGTGAAGAAATCGAATCAACATAAAAAATTGGTTCAATAATCGACACTAAAAATCAACCAGCAAGAAAACAAGCAGCGAAAAAGCCTCAAGCAAATCACAAGACAGTTGTGGATGAACCTTGAACAGACAAGTAACCCAAGCAAACGGTTTCTCGATGAAACTTCTAAAGGGCTAGGTCACATGGTCTAAAAACACAAGACTCACTCAATGAAATCAAAGAGACAATACCCTAACCAAAAGCAATTAAAACAAGCTAATGAGAGACAAGAAACAACAAGGGATAAACAAGATTGATGAATTCAGGAGGTAAAGTTGTAAAAACAACTTTACAGGAATCGTCGCGGGTGTTGTATTGACAACTAGAGACTAGTCACCAGTTTTACACTGACAACTAGAGATTGTCGCAAGTGTTACACTGACAACTAGAGATGAGTCGCTAGTGTTACACTGACAACTAGAGACTGTCGCTAAAGTACACCTATTTTCAGCGACGATCCGATTTCAAGAGTCATCATGGGAATTAAACTAGCAACCCGAGACGAAAGCCAAATCTTCGCGGGTACAAAGCTATAACATCAACGATGTCATCATGACTGTTAGGCTATCTTGTGACAATCTTAAAAACAATGACAAATGAACAAGAAACTCCCAAACAAAAACCAGTTAATCCTACAGATAATAAAGGGATTTCCCATATTGACCCAGGTAATAAAAAATACTAATAGTTTATCCCCAAAATTCAAAAGACACCAAATCAAAATCAAAACAAGAGTAAACAAGAGAAGAAACATGCAAAGGACTCCCCAACGGAGTCGCCAACTTGTGATGCAGGAAAGTGTTCCCTCTGCGGACAAAGGCAACCCCTTTAGCCCTAGAGTGGGTCTAGTCACAGCAAGGACAAAACAACAATTAATTCCCTTAAATAGTCATCATTGGAGGCCTACCTCAAACCGGTGGTCGATGAAGTTCTGTTGCGTTTATCCAACTTCCGTTTCCTTCTCCTTAACAAACAATCAACCTGAAACACCACAAAGAAACAACAGAGCACGTAACCGAGAAACAACAATGATATATTTACTCATAAAGTCAAGAAGTCATGAGCTATCAAGTAAATTGCATACAAGACATAGGAAATCATCATTGATTGTATTAATGATAAATCAAGAGCAAAGCTTACAACCAAGTCTTGACGTCGCAAGCCTTCTCAGAGGGTCCAACCAGTGTGTTTCTTCAAGCATTCACTCCCAAAGATGGATCTCCCAAATAGCAATATATCTCTCTCTCTCATTCACAAGCTTTACACAAGGTTAAGGGTACTCCACACCTTCTTGCAAACTACAAAGCAATCCCACACTTGTCACACTCACACCAACTATCTATCAAACTCAAAATCAGCAGTAGCACTGTACAACCAAAAAAAACTAGCAACTAAGGAACTAGCAGATCATAGCAATGGTGAGTGATTTTATAGGAGAAGGAGTCTCCATGGAATGAGGGAGAGGGAGCTTATCCTCAAGGGATGTTGCACAAGAAGTGGAACCACCATCCCAGAGGCAGAAAGGTGACCCAAACTGACCCAACAACCAGCTCTAGAAACATCCAAAAGGCCGATTTTGAACTAATTCGCCAAATCTAGATCGTCGCGGGCCATGAACTAGGGACTAGCGATGACGTCGCAACGATACAATGCATGACAGAGAACCATCGCGGATTTTAAGGGTTTACTAGCGACGATGCAAAAACTTAGTAAAAAAGGGTCAATCTTCAGCATCAGAGAGCATTTGATTAATATTCTTACATGAGTGGGAAGATAGGAACATGTTTATTTGACACATGATACAACAGAGGGACTGAGATGAGGACAGTGACAAATTAATGTGTAACACCTAAACATTACTTTGATTGATCCTCCTCCTGCATTGTAGGTGCTCATAAATTAAAGGATAGCCAATTATTAGAAGAAGTGATGGTCAAGGGGGGTGGGGGATTGATGATCCCCCCACATGGAAATAAGATACAATGGTGGTCCATTCACATGGGAGGGGATAATTACTGCACTGATTTTCATCTAGAAGATGTGTTCGATAGCCTCTCCCATCAAGAATCATTATTGTATAAGCGATATACATGACCGCATATCTCTCATAGCGAGGAAAGGGGTGACAGTATGGGTAGTTGACTTCTTCAAAAAGAACCTTTTTATTGAAACTATTTGTATTTTGGCACAATTACTCTTTAATCACTCATTTTTGTTAGATTTTCGGTTCTTGGGTTTTTCTAAATGTTTGGAAGGTAAATCTCTTCTTAGTCAGGTTCATGATCATTGGCATTAGACATTTGAATCTTAGTATTTGGTCTAGTGGTAATTTAGTCTTTCCAAACCTCATTAAGGAGGCTTAGGCCCCTTCATGGGCATTGGCTTCAATCTATATTTATAGTAGCCAACAATAGACTTCAAGTGGGACTTTGATAATATCTTTCCCTGATTCTCCACTCAAATTCTACTCATAGTTCTACATTTGGTGGTTTTTACTTGTTTGGAAATTTGTCATTTTTCTAGCTTGTGATCTTGTTAATGTGACTTTGTCTTTGTTATGGTGCTTGGGCTTGTTGCTATGTTGTCTTTCACGAGTCTTTTCAAAAGGCATGGTACCTATGGTGGTGTTGACGAGCCAAAATGCACCGTCAACAAATAAGGGGGTCTCCCTAGTGTTAGGGTCAGCAATTTTTCATTTGTCAAATGTCTCCAAATGACTAAATGGTTAGTTTGAATAAAGTTGAACTTAATGTCATAGATCCTATCATAAGTTCGAGTGTCACTATGCAAAATGTCGCCATGGGTGTGGTCATCAAGAGGTCTGGTCGAAAACATGAAGTTGTGTCAGTCTAAAGTTCTGATAGTCATGAGGTCTGGTCATTAAATGTGTTTTAAATTTTGATCCCCTATTCCTATCTACCCCATGTTTCCATATTTCCTATCCTATTTCCCCATTTCCCTTTATACATACCTTCATATATTGTCTACATCCTATCCACTTTTCACATATCATTTACTTCTTATTCACATTACATTTCCTTTCCCTCCCTTCATTCTAAACCTATCCCTATGACACCACTACCACTCGCCTATACTCATCAATGTGGGAATTTGCTTTTGAAACATTGTTTCCAAATGCATGGAGCCAAATTGAAAAAAAAAAAAAGAGAGAGGCGAAAGAGATTTTTCTCAATCACATACCAATGAACAATAACCTTTTCTATTTTCTGCACAGGTGTAACAGATCAAGAGTTTCAAATGCATCTTCAAAGCTCAATTTTCGCAATTCGTAAATTTCTTATTTTAATTCATTGTTTTGCAAAGCATTTTATAGGAAGCTATGGAAAAATTTGGAGAAACTGAGAGAGGTTTATCTTCAAAAATATATCATCTACAATAAACTCATTCATTTTTTACACAGGTATTATTGTTTGGGAGATATACTCAAAACATTGTCCCCTTACGCAGAAGCTACGCAGTGTTGCACAGAGGCTACTAGTGTTCGCGCAGAGGGTTATCAGTGTCACACAATGTTTTTTGAGTTTACCGGTGTCGTGCAGTGTTTTCTGAGTTTACCAGTGTCACACAATGCTTCTCTGAGGTCACCAGTGTCGCACAATTTATTTTCACTTTGTGGGAGGTGTTCACAGGTGTGACAAAGATGCCATATGCCAAAGTTTAAAGGGGTGAACATGTAGTAGAGATGGTAGCCAACTCAGACCATCAGTTGCTAGCCACGTGTAAATTTTGAAAGAAAAAGTGCCAACACACTCACTGCCCAACGATTACCCAGTCATTGCAAAGTAAATAGCCAATTGTTATTATTTTTGCTACTTTTGATCCATGAAGATATGCTTCAAAAACAAGAGTGCTTTTACATTGATTTAGTGTTTTTTTTAAGATATGAATGCTTTATGTTTTTTTATTTTTGATCATTAGAGGAAATAGACTTTAAAACAACAAAAATATTTCCTTTTTTACTTTTATTTGATCCTATGTTGGATCAATCATGCGATGCATCTAAACACTTTGGATTTGTTATTGTATGTCTATTTAAACTGGAAAAATAGATTGAAAAGGTTGTTGTTGGTTCAACATTGTTTGCATCAGTTATTAGAGTTTATGAGAGTGATTGTGATCAATTTTATGAATAGAATGCTTATGACTTGAGGGTTATCGATTATTGTCTGCAAGGATTCTTATGGTATGACAATTTGGAGTTATCTTTGTCTATTTCTTAGTTATTCAATTAATTCTTCTCCATAGTTTCTTGTTTATGGGTATAGTGATCTCAGCTGGTTATTCAAATTTCAGTTGCAAATGAAATATTATGTACTCATGCATGTTATTTCTTCTATTTAGTTTCTTTCTCATGTATGAGCAATATCGTTATATGCAAGGAAAGAAATTGTGTTTTTCGTTTTCTCCTCCATACTACAACTGGTCTCGTTTGTCCAAAGTTATGCCTGACAAGCCCTTATGGAGGATGTTGATTTTACTTGCATAAGTAAAGTGAATAGAAAGTCTAATTGATCACATGCTATTATCCTCTTCGACCATTCATACTTCAACCAAATACTTCAAAATTCCTTTTTCAGACATGGTCTTTGCAAAAAAATTGTGCTTTAAAGTCTTTAAACTTTATATTTTTTGAGTGAGGGAGCCCCCTCCAGTTGGAGAAGATCAGTCTCTAAACCCAAATAGGTTTGTGGTTACCTCTGGGTTCCTCTCCTTAGTCTGGAGGAATTATGGAGTGCTAACATATTAGCATTGTCGTCGGGGATCGAATGGATTCATATTCCCCGGGTCAGATTTTCAAAGTTTCAGATTTGGTTGTTGATGGTGAACAACAGTAAGATATAGGAAGGCTAAACCATCCACTTGGTGACTCCAATCAAGCAGAAACCAATTTTTCAAGTTCCACTAGTGTCTCCACATTTTCAAGATGAGTTCAAGAATGGAACGTAGGTATGCTCCTATGGACAGATCTAGTATTTTAGGATTTCCAAATCGCATGCCCTGTATAGATTGGTAATCATATTTTCCAAAGTTCAGAGATGAGAATGGTGACGATGTTGCTTTACATCTTATCAAATTTCACATGCCTGTATGTAGACTTTGGGTTTATTTTCATGAGGATTGCCTAATGAAAATGTTCATGGCTACTTTGGAGAGCAGCGGAAGATCATGGTATGAAGGATTTCCTGCTGCTATTTTATGTTCGCTTAAGGATTTTTATGCAGAATTTTTTAAAAATTATAAGTAAAATTACCCTTCTATAGTGCTTATAGAAATCTTCCATGGAAAGTTTGATGACCTTATTCAGCACATGGGAATTGACATTAATGATCAAGATTTAAGGCATAGTGAAATTGAAGAAGCTTTGTTTGAGTTATCTTTTCATTTGGATGGAATAATAGAAACTAGTTGCCATCACATTCAAGAAAATTTATAGTAGAAAACAATTTATCTTTTAGTTCAAGATGAAATCAATCAAGAACTTGATGTAGATGTTCATGTCCTTTCTCCTGAGATAGGTGAAGATTTGCAACCAGTTTGTCAATTGTTTTGTGATCAAGAGGCAAGTAGTGAACTAGTTCATGTTGGTAGCATTCCACATTTACAAGAGGATAATGAAGAGCATATTGTTTTAGATTCCTTGGATAGTGTAGAATCTATTCATGATTATACATCTTTTGAATTGACATTTTCAGAATTTTTAAAAAGCCAATATGACACTCTTGTTGATATACATGAAAGGTTAACTTTTGACACTACCATTATACATGATGCAGTTGTTCTATTTTTTTACACTGCCATTATACATGATGCAGTTGTTCTATTTCCACTCCCTCAAGAAAATTCAATGCTTTTTCTTGTAGATGAGAAGAGTGAAAACATAGGAAAAATCACTCAAGGTTCAAAAAATGAGGAGTCCAATGAAGAAGAACAATTAGCCATGATTTTTGAAGACAACTCCTTTATTTGTTTTTATCATCGGGAACATGTAATATTTTATGATTTTCAAGTTCCTCTTGCCAATTTGTCACAGCCATCAATGAAGTTAGTTTTTGTAGCATTCCTACACCAAAAATATCAATTCCAGTGGAAATTTGGGTTGCCAGTCTTGCCTTTTTTTTGCCTGTTCAAGGCAACAGTGAGTGACACTCAGTCAAGTAGCTTTCTGCTTGACTGACTACATTGGAAGGAGGTAATTACCTAGTGTACATACTTTCAACATATGAAAAATTCCATTGTTTATACCATTTTACTTTTGAATAATGCAAGTGTGGGGAGTAGTGGTTGGGATTTAAAGCTCGAGGTGAAGGCCATAAAGTCTCTATTTTCTACTACCATAAATAAATCAGTTTGTCAAATAAGAGTCTTAGTATTGTAGTCCTTTTCAGTCAGTCCGGTCTATAATTTTTTATAGTTTTATCAGTCTTTTTCTCAGTTTTCCACATTGTTTCCATTGTCCAATGGTTAGGCACATGGTCTGCAGTTTTGTTCTTGGCACCTCATAGGGAGGCTTCCATCCCCAATGGAGCCAATGTTAGGGTCAGTAATTTTGCATTTGTCAAATGTCTCCAAATGACTAAATGGTTAGTTTGAATAAAGTCGAACTTAATGTCATAGATGTTGTCATAAGTTTGAGTGTCACTATCCAAAATGTTGCCATGGGTGTGGTCATCAAGAGGCCTGGTCAAAAACATGAAGTTGTGTCAATCTAAAGTTCTGATAGTTTTAACTTTTGGTGCCCTATTCCTATCTATCCCATGTTTCCCTATTCCCTACCTTATTTCCCCATTTCCTTTTATACATACCTTCATATATCATCTAAATCTTATCCACTTTTCGCATATCATTTAATTCTTATTCAAATTACATTTTCTTTCCCTCCCTTCGTTCTAAACCTATCCCCATGACACCACTACCACTCCCTTATACTCATCACTGTGGGAATTTGTTGCAAAAATACCTTGTTTTAGCCATCATTTTGAAACACTCTTTCTGAACATATAGAGACAAAATTTAAAAACCTGAAAGAGGTTTTTCTCAATCACAAACCAATGAACAATAACCTCTTATAGTTTATGCACATGTGTAACATATCGAGAGTTCGAATGCATCTTCAAAGCTCATTTTTCACAATTCGTAAATTTCCTGTTTTAAGTCATTGTTTTGCAGAGAATTTTCTAGGACACTAGGGAAGAATTTGGAGAAACTGAGAGAGGTTTATCTTCAAAAAAGTATCATCTACAATAAATCCTTCATTTTTTACACAGGTATTACTGTTTGGGAGATATACTCAAAACATTGTCCTGTTGCGCAGGTGCTACATAGTGTTGCATAGAGGCTACCAGTGTTCGTGCAATGCTGCGTAGAGGGTTATGAGTGTTGCGTTGTGTTTTCTGAGTTTACCAGTGTTGCTGAGTTTACCAGTGTTGCGTTGTGTTTTCTGAGTTTACCAATGTTGTGCAGTGCTTCTCTGAGGTCACCAGTGTCGTGCAGTTTAATTTTAGTTTGTGGGAGGTGTTCATAGGTGCGACGAAGATTCTAGATGTCAAAGTTTAAAGGGGTGAACATGTAGCAGAGGTGGTAGCCAACTCAGACCATCGGTTGCCAGCCATGTGTCAATTTTGAAAGAAAAAGTTCTAACACAGTCGCTACCCAACTGTTACCCAGTCAATGTGCAATTAGTAACCAACTGTCATTTTTTTTGCTGCTTTTGATCCATGAAGATATGCTTTGAAAACAAGAGTGCTTTTACAGTGATTTAGTTTTTTTTTAAGATATGAATGCTTTATATTTTTTTTTAATCATTAGAGGAAAAAGACTTTAAAACAATAAAAATATTTCCTCTTTTTATTTTGATTCGATCCTTTATTGGATCAATGATGTGATGCATCTAGACACTTTGGATTTGCTATTGTATGTCTATTTAAACTGGAAAAATAGATTGAAAAGGTTGTTGTTGGTTCAATATTGTTTGCATCAGCTATTAGAGTTTATGAGAGTGACTGTGATCAATTTTATGAATAGAATACTTATGACTTGATGGGTATCGATTATTGTCTGCAAGGATTTTTATGGTATGACTATTTGGAGTTATTTTTGTCTATTTCTCAGTTATTCAATTAATTCTTCTCCATAGTTTCTTGTTTATGGTTATAGTGATGTCAACTCATTTGGAATTCAAGTAAGTTGCTCTAAAACAATTGTATTCATATTTCAGTTGCAAATGAAATATTATGTACTCATGCATGTTATTTATTTTGTTTAGTTTCTTTCTTATGTATGAGCAGTATTTTTATATGCAAGGAAATAAATTGTGTTTTCTATTTTCTCCTCTATACTACAGCTGATCTCTTTTGTCCAAAGTTATGCTTGACAAGCCCTTTTGGAGGATGTTGATTTTACTTGCATAAGTAAAGTGAATAGAAATTCAAATTGATCACATGCTATTATCCTCTTCGACCATTCATACTTCAACCAAATACTTCAGAATTCCTTTTTCAGACCTAGTCTCTACAAAAACTTGTGCTTTAAAGTCTTTAAACTTTATATTTTTCGAGTGAGGGAGCCCCCTTTGGTTGGAGAAGACCAGTCTCTCAACCCAAAGCGATTTGTGGTTACCTCTAGGTTCCTCTCCTCAGCCTGGAGGAATTACAGTGTGCTAACACTTGGTTTAAAGTCCCAATTAGACCTCACATTGTTTGGGATAGGATCCCCATCAGGTATGTGGGTCCGACTGCCTCCATGAATGTTTCTGCTCTTGGTTATCGAATGAGAAGGTGTCAGAGTGGGACAATAATGAAATGCTCATGCAGTGGAACAAAATAAACCCAAGATTGAAAAATTGCAGAAATAGGTACAAACAAGTCTCAACAACAATAATAAGAGGTATACCATGAGAGGGATTAGTGAGCTAAAACCCAATCAGACATACAATAAATAGGAACATGCCAGAAGTTAATTGCAAAGTAGTTCACAATAGGTCACCGACATGGAAAGGAATAAGTAAACACATATTCAAAAGCAAAACATACATGCAACCACTATGTACCAATCCATAACATATTGCACATATGAAAGCACACACACAAATATAGTGAAGTATCAGGCAACTAATACAACCACTATGAGTAAGCATGGGAGTCAATGTTGAATAGAGAGAACAACTTATTAATGTTGTTGCAACTTCAACTACATATTATGCAATTGGTCAAAGCCCAATAGTGGAACATTGGCTGCTCACACCATTTCCCAATGCAAAACCCTAGCCCCGCTACAAATCCACTCTATTAGTTGCCAAGAGCTGAGTGGCTCTAGCTCTCAAGCATAAATCAATTATCTAATCCTAGCCTCAACTCAAGTGCTAAAGTTGCATACTCAATGAGGCATGAGGGTACATTTATAGAGATGAGGTGACTGTTCACCTACCGTGACCATTTAACTCCCCTCATGACTCTTTAACTTCCTTACTACTCTCTCATGCCAACCGCCTAGTACATGCACCATTGATCTCGACATGATCGTTGGCACCATGATGATAGCCTTTACATCTTGATAGAAGAGAGGATGTGTTAGAGTCGGTCTGGTCATCCCTCCGTCAGAGATCAAAACTCTTTTTGCATTTCATGTTTAGGTGTCCCATCGCTTTCGATCAGTTGCATTTCGTTAGGAGCATGCCATAAATCTGACGGAAGGGATTTTGTCACTCATCCCCCTCATGCTTTGCACTGCTGGCTCAGGTCTGTCCATCAAAATCGAATCTTAAAGTCATTTGCAGTCCTGTTGCAGTTTCTAGGTCATAACAGTCATTTTAGTCATTAGGTCTAGGGTTAGTCAATTTGGTCTTCGACAAAGTCTAATAAAGCCAACAGGCCAGAGGGAGGTCCTTGATAGGTTGTTATTTCAAAATATTCTTATCGTCATATGGATGGATTATGACTTCTCTTCAAAACTATGTTTTGAAGATAAGTCGACATTTCGTTTTTTGTAATAATTTTTCAAAATTTTCAGTTCTTGAATTCTCCAGGCGCAGCCCTGGTCTCCTTTGCCAAATTCCATGTCAGCTATCCCTACAAAAATTACCAAGAAATTCATTATTTCAACCAAAAATCAAGGAGGAAACAAAAAAGGTCAGAGTTCTATTAATTGTGAAAAAGTGTCAATTGCAAAACATTACAAAATGGGTTTTGGAGAGACAAAAATCAAATTGATGTCTATATAAAGGTTTTTCCATGAAGATGAAAGTCATTTTGCATGCCAAGGTTGGAGAAAAGCATTTCAAGGCGAATTTGTGAGAGCAGTGCGTGTTTTGGAGAGAACTGGCTTGCAGCTAACCGGCGCGGCGCATATAACAGGCGGCGCGGCGCACATAGAGCGCGCAGCGCACTGGGTTTTGAGCACAGTGCATATAGCCTTAAGCCCGAAAATTGCTGGAAACTTCACCAAATTGCTCATACTTTGCCTAGATTTTCCAGGTAGGCTTGCTATCTTGCTATTGCATCAAATTTTATGATAAGAGATGGTGGTTTATGGGTGATAGTGGTTGCAACTAGAAGTCTCAAAACCTACTTCTAAAGATCCTCAAGCCAATTGCTGCCAGGGTTTAAAACTCACTGTTTTGCCACCAAGATTTTGTCTCCCTCCCATTGTTCCCTTATTTTCACTAATCCCTAAATCCCTATCACCTAAATTCATTACTCCCTTCCCCTACATACTCTATCCCAAATCCTCTAACCTTACACATCATAACCTATACAACTAATCCCAAACCCTAAACCCTATTCCCATACATCAATCCCTCAAACCCTCTCCCATATTTCCCTATTAAATTTCTCCCAATAATTCCCATTCCTCAATATTGTTTCCCCTTCCTAACAATCCCTAACAGTCCCTGTTGCATTTGTTTTTCCCTTGGTGGCAGAAATTGAAATACAACACCAAAAGAGCAGTTCAAGCACAGTTTATACACAACAGTCATTTTGTCTTTGAGGTAGTTTGTCCAGCAGTCATGGCATCTGAGCATTCGTCGGACTATGAGGTAGAAACCCAAAGTGACTCTCCCTTGGAAGAACAGGCACCCTGGAGACCGCATAAAAGTGGCAGACATGTTAGGGAAGAGCCAATCACCCTCACAGAATTGCAGGCCTGCTCTCTTGCTATGTAGTGTTTTCAGCATCAGTCATGTTATGAGTTTTGTCAAAAGGTGGCTAGTGTCCAATTTCATCATGAGTTGGCTCATCTTTTTGTGCTGCACTTGCACGAAGGTCAAGCTATCTTGGCTGGTGTCACCTTCACACTTACACCAGAATCTGTCTCATTAGCAAACGGTATACCGAACATTGGGGAACCATGGCACAAGAAACAAAAGATTGATCGACAACATTATAAGCCATACATTAAAACCAGTTGCTTGAGGCAGATCAAGGGAGTGTTCCCATTCCGGTATCTAAAAGATGAATATGCTCCACTAATGAGATTGATCATGAAATATTTCAGCTGTGAGGGACGGTTCTCTCGTCTTTATGCTTATCACATCAGGTTGCTCATGCATTTCACCAGGGTATGGATGATGAACATTCTGTATTTCATTTGTCGGAATATTGAGAGGATGACCACCTTTATACAACGTAAAACCCCTCAGTAACAACTTAACAGTGTATATCATTTTGCTCTTATTAAGATTTTGGTGGTTCATCAGCTTGGATTGCAGGGCATCACTTGGGATGATTTCATCTCTCGTGACTTCTTCAGAGCTTCACGGGGAGTATCAGAGGTTAAGCATGAGGGTGAACCTTCTCATCAGTATGAGCGCCATGAGACTACTAGTGTGCCAGTTTTTATCACATATCAAAGAGGCACCAGACATTTGTTTGCAGCGGCAAAGCGAGTGTTATCTCCACTCGGGGTGGAAGGGGCCTCGCTTCCTCCATCAGCATCACAGGTACAGGACAAAGGCAAGGAGCCAATGCAGGATGAGGGGCCTTCAGGTGAGCCATCAGGTGAACGAGAGACCGAGTTCATTCTCCTTCATGATGATGATACAGATACGGGTCCACAAAGCGCCAAACTTAGAGAGATCATCCAGGAGCAGCAATCAAAGATCGAAGCCTTATCCCTTGACTTGGAGAGGGCTAAGTGGACCATGAAATACTTAGAGTAGAGGAACAAGCAACTTGAGGATCAGAAATCAATCATGGAGCTACAAAACATTCATGAGCATCGCCAAGCTACACAAAGGAGAAGAGTTGAGCTCACATCATTGGAGCAAGAAATTAATGAGGATCGGGAGGCCAATCTTGAGAGAGTGAACATGCACTTAGAGAGGCTGTTAGACAAGGCCAAAAAATACCATGCAATGCTAAGACACATGGCTTTTCATTACATGGCGCGCAACAAAGTGTGCAAGGCCCGAATCAGGAATTTGAAGGCGAAATTGAGGAAGGCAATCAAGAAGCAAAAGAGGAAAAGGGAGCTCGATCGTCTTCAGATATTGGCCGAGGCCTCTTTAGCCCAGCATAACACTTGATAAGGAAGCTCTAGCCAAAATTTCAAGAAATTTGGGTCATTTTTGGTATTTTTGGAAATTTTTGTGCAAAAAACAGGGTTTTTCTCCTTGTGCGTCGCGCCACGTGGCGCGCGCTTACAATAGGAGGCTCCAAATGCAAAAATGTTTATAGTTTTGGATTTTTCATGGAAAATCATGAATTTTGGTGCTTGGCCAAGAAATTTGGGCAATTTTTGAGTCCTCAGGAGGTCAAAAACACTCTAAAAATGACCTCTCTGCCCCTAATTTCACACACAGGAAGCAATCTTGGGAGATTGAGGTTTTGGAGGGGCAAATGGGCACCAAATTTAGAAATTCCACTTGGGTTGGAAAGTAGACAGGCAGGGATTTCCAACAAGCACACTTGGGCTCAATTTGGACTTTTGGAAGTGCCTCAAAATCAGCAGCAAAGTAGCGCGACACATACAGAAATTGGCGCGGCGCACATAGGTTTTTGGCCCAATTTTTCACCTTCCAGCTCAGAAATTCGGCAAGTTTGACTAGTTTTGCTTTGTGCTGTTATTTTTGACCTATCTTGATGTAATTGAATGTAAATGATGTAATTTTGACACTTAATTACTTGTTCTAGAGGATTCATTCACCAAAGAGTGAAAATTTAATGAATGAATCAGTTTCCTACCTTATAGAGGCAAGTTGTTTTAATTGCCTAGATTTTAGTGCTTTGTTTAGAATTGGTTGAAACAGCTCCTAGAATGATGAGCTCAACCCCTAGAGGCAAGGGAATGGGTTGGGCTAGTCTATATCATGCATTTTCTAAGTCATTTTCAGGGTTGGACTCTTGGGAAAAGTTTGGCACTCTATTGTACATTCACTTCTGCATTTTTGGCTAAGGAAAGACCAGGGTTTTGCAACACTGTTTGGGATCCATGTGGCTTTATGTTTTGATGGTGTCCTTCTCTAAGTAATTGTAAGTTTATCTAGTGTTATGTGTATCATTTTCAAGCTTCTTCTTCTGAATTTGAATAAATGAGTGATTAAGGTAGAATCCATAATTGTTATGCTCTGCCTTTGAATTTGTTTAAATTTTCATGTTTTCATCTGTTTAAGGGGATTTCTTGAGACTCTCTTGCTCTCCTTAGCTTCTCACCAGTCTGATCTATCCATCTCACTCACTTTAAAGCATCAAAACAATTGCCTTCCTTGCCCCAATCAGACCTCTGCAGAAATTGTGCCTCATCCCCGAGCCCAAATTTGCCTTTCCCATTTTTTCAACAAAACCCTAAAAAACTCAAATCAAATCCTTTGTACTTAATACCTAGCCCAAAATCAGTTGCTAAATCAGTCATCTCCAGCCCATTGAGTATCTTTCGCTGAGATTGACACGGAGAGAGCCCTCCCTTGTCCTCGTAGGGCTAGCTACGAGGCTGAGCGTGGTTTGATGTGGACCTAGAACCTTGCCTTTTCAGCCTGAGGCAAATCTAGGCTCTAACAGGATGTAAGGAGAAATGAAAGTTTTGAGAAACCCTAGTGTTGGATCTCGTTGTCAGCATTGTTGTGAAACCATGAAGGCATGAATTGTTGGACTGCTTGTCATTGCGCCTTGCATACATCCAATCACCTCTTGTTGTTGTGTTATTCGTTGAAACCTTAGTTGTGTGACTTCCGCGGAAACACTAGCTTCATTTTTTAGGTAAAAAATCTTGCTTTTCCTTGCTATCTGTCGTTGACATTGACACAATGTCTAAGAAGTCTTGACTTCTCTCACAAACCAACATTCTTGTTCCCTTTCTCTGCCTGCAAGAAGATAACATTGACCAGGCATATTTATAACAAAGAATGATATCGGAAATACAACCAACTAATTGAAAGAATGACATTAATAAATAATTAATTAAGATCCCTGTGTGGTCAATTGTTGTGCCACAATATTATCAATGCATGTTTCCTTTGAAGGGTCCTCTTGGATTCTTCAATCATGTTTTGTAAACCTACTATGACCCATGGGACAAGTGTTGAATATAGCCACATGGTTCTGCAATGCCAATAGTTGTGTATTCTTGCCAAGTTTTGGGGACTAAAACTCTCTATGTGAGGTTAATTTCTCTGAACTTGAGTAGAATCGTGGAGGTCTATGTTGTTTGGTTCCTTTCATGGTTTTTATCTAGCCCCTTCAATGGATTCTTCTGTGCTCTTGTTGAGACCTTCTCCTAACTTTTTTTTTTAAATAAGGATGTGCACATGTTCTTATTATAGCATCAAATTCATCCAGTAGCAACCTATAAGCATCCTTAGGACTTTTTTCAACAAAGTTGATTTTGTTTATGCTAACAACACGACCTCATGCGATTTATTTATTCCTTGGCGCACAAACATCTTGTTCTCTTCATATGATGTGCTGGTGCATATTGTTCGAAGAAGGGAAAACAATGTGTATTCAAGCGGATGCAACTTGAATTTTCTCATGCTTTCAGGCTAACAAGTTGATCGTTCCACTCGATGATGGCTCAATACATCATATGAATAAAGGTTGCAGGTAGCAAGTCACATAGTCGCATGAGAGATAGAGGGAGGATAGGTCGTTGCCTCTTTTCCATTGTTACATAGGGACACACTCTTGAGCTCCCCGCACCCTAGGACTACAATGTGCCCTGCAAAACATTTCCTAGTATCCCCTAATTCATGAAGCCCAAAGCAATTTTTTTGGCAAGAATGAGGGATGTTTCACATATGGGGGCACACCCAGGTGCACACGAAAAATGTAAGTCCTAAACCTGTTATTATAATGGCCTTCACACATAATCAATGTCACTTGCCATGACATACAAGGCTTAAGCGATAGGGCATCCTTATCTAATAGAACTAAACATATAATTTCAATCTTAAACATGTCTAGCGGGCCATGCAAAAGCTTGGAGTATAGTATTCAAAAAATTGGAATTGCTTGGGGAAAATAGTGTCATACCCTTAAAAATATGTCAAGATCTTGACAGAATCCTAATAAAAAAAGACCCTTTTGCAAGCGCCTTGGCTCTTGAAGCATTAAACACTGCTCTTTTCAAGCACATTCCTGTGACATGAGAACTTGGAGAAAGATCACAGAGTTGCATCGTCGCATGGGAGAGAGGGAGCATAGGTTGTGGTCTCTTTCAAGCACGATCCTGCGACCTGGCGATTTGGAGGAAGATCTCAAAGTCACGACACAGATAGGTCACATCTTCGGGCCACTCTCTTGGGTTCTTAACTGCGACTCTGCGACCTGAAGGAGGTTGCGACTCATGGAGGTCACATAGTCACACCGCAGTCCAGGTCACACCTCTTGGAAGCCTGACTGAGGTCTTGGAGTGCGACTTAGTGACCATTAGTTACACAGTCGCATTTTGAGCAAACGTCGCACTTCTGGTTGCTTCCCTAAGGGCATGGAGTGCGACTTAGTGACTGGTGAGAGCAAAACACTTCACTTTTGAGCCTGGTCTAGTTAATGTGCCATATCTAAATGATCCTGATCCAGGAAGACGACCTGAGATTAAGTGCATGATTCCATTCTTGTGCGGCTAGGATCCTGCCAGCAACTTTGGAAATGTCAAAAGAGTGTTGAAACGTTTCTTCTTGCTCCCTTAAGGATCTCAGGTACAGTGTTTTCTTTTTGCAGAGTGGTTCCACGTGGTTGAATTCTAGACATCCCTTGATCTTAACATGATGCGACTTCACTGATGGCCTGTGTTGTATGGACAGGAGCAATCATTTATGCGAGTGGTTCTGCCATCATAGTTCTGAGAACTCTTACCAAACATTGCCCTTGTTTTATCCAGATCTTGAAGCGTTATTAATGTTCAGTTCCTCTCATCCCTTCCACATATCCGTGACTCAGTATCCTTCGATGAGAACATGAATTCAGCCTCTGCGTGGGCATATCTATAATGCTCAGGTGCCATGAGAATCGTGTTGTGTGATGCTCAATTCGTTGTCACGTAGTTGCAAGTTTTGAATTCGTTTGTGTGTAGTGACATGGCATGCGTTCTGTTGACCCTTCTCATGATCGATGATGGTGCCATCACATTAGCTTCCCACACTGATATGCCATGTATATCGACCGACACAATATTTATTCCTTTTGTTCTGGTGGTCCCCTCTTAATGGTTGAGAGAAAACTGGTGGGGAGTGTGCCATCATTCATGCGTGTTTTAAAATGAATTGCAGCCACTTTCAACGTGAACTAGATATTTGTGGCATAACGTTGTCTCTTTAGTGTTAGTTACACTACCTCTTCTTGTTTCCTTTTGCTTTAGTAGGCCATCATATTGAAAGCGTTCGACTCATGAACGATATCTCAAAGAGTGGCAGCATGACAACATCATGATCTATGATGGTGCGATATCCGGGTTTATGAAGATTGGCGTGAGTGAACTCCAATATCATATTCACCACACATCTAATTTTAATAATATGGAAAATGGATCACGACTGAATATGGCCCATTTATGGTCTTACATCAAATCACATGTTTCAAGCAAGCACTCTGTTAATCCTTTCTTTAGTTCCAAACGATGTTTTTTTGTTCCATGAGAGAGTATTCAATGCCATAATCCCCACTATCATCTTTCTCATTAAGCCACTGCCTGGTTCATATGGTATATTAAAGCCATCCTCTTTATATAATCTTAGTGGTGCTGCATTAAGGGGCATCTTCAACTAATTCCCTGAAAAGAGGATGTAATGAAAATAAGTTAGCTTACACTATTGACACTTACATCTAAGAGCATGAAAACCAACTATTTTCATGTGAGAGAATGAAAGCAAACAAACAATACTAAAAATAAGTTATTAAGGAGCATGAACCATAAATAATCCAATTTAAGGTGTTATGGGTTGCATGGGTTGAGCGAGTCAAGCTTTAATTGGGAGATCAATCTAAACATGGACACAAAATTTTAGAAGCATTTGTGAGTATGCATTTTGTAAGGTGAGGGTTGATCCACGGTGAGATTGGGTCCTTGGTCATGATGACATAGGGTTCTAAAGATGCATGAGAGGGGGGAAGTAGTTTCATAAACCCTAGTGCGATCAAAAGATGCTCTGGAAACAATGCAATATGTCTTTGTTCTATCACGATGCACATGGTCAAGAAACAAAGTTGGGATCGTCTAAGACTTCGAGTGCATTACCAAAACAATGAGTCCCTTCCCACCCTGGTGCAGTCATAGAAATGAGGCCCAACAATGCCAAGATGATGTTATGATGCTTGGTCAGTGCCAACACATGTTTGTGGCAATGCAGCTAGAGGATAAGATGATGTTAGACAAGGTTGTGGGTTTATTCGATCATCAAGGTTTCAGGTGCGCAAGATGGGGATCACAATACACAAACCCAAATACATTTGGAAGGGACGAGGATGATGGTGAGGCAGTGCCATCGAAAAAATGTATTCCCATAAACCCTAGAGGGTGAGGATTATTTCAAAGCAGGGTTGGACCTTCAATCACATGCACCTAGGGTTACAAAGATGCTAAGGGAAAGTCATGACCCTCACAAACCCTAATGCACATGCTGAGGTGAAGGATCCACCAAGAACCTAGGGAAAATGTTTTGAAATGACTCTCACCATGATGCCAAGTGATGCCAATGAGAATGCACCCCTAGAGGCATGCAAATTTGGTAACAACAGGGAGGGGATCACTCTTTTGACAATCTAGGGTTTCTCCCAAACCCTAATATTGTCAATTGTAAGGGAAGCCAACTTGAATGCATGCTTGTTCAAATATGGGACATCTACTGATCATGATGCATATCATGCGAAGATGAGTTTCAAAATCATGAGAGACTCTTAATGCATCAATGAAGCCATTAACCTTCGAAACCCTAATGCGATCCTAAGGCCTATGTCTGAGATAAAGCATGATGTGTGGATGCAATGTATGAAGTGTGAGTGGGCGCATCAAAGGGGTTGGATACACAATGTTGCAGGGAGAGTAACCATTTGAAGGCCTTATCACAACCCTAGTAGCTGATGAGCCTCATCATTGGGTAATTATATGTGCCTTAATTCACCTCCTAGCTCAGTCAAACCAACTATTCTCACAACTTATTGCATACTTTTGATTATATTTTTCTTATGAGATGAGTTAGAGTTGGATATTTTGCTTTGTGGTCTAATATGCATGTAATGCAGGATTAAAGGATAAAAATAAGGAATTTTAGCAAAGGCCTTGGTCAAAACTCAAATGGGACAAGGGAGAGGAATTATAGGAAGGAAATCCTCCTCATTTACTACCCCTCCATTTGAATATTCCTCCATCAAGTCGGAGTGCAACCAACCAAATCATGAGGACTAGAAGGCAGCCGAGCAAGTGGAAGTCAAAACACTAGTTTATCTCGAGTTTGGGAGCCGAGCCTCCCTAATTTTAAGGAAGTCATTGGAGACTTCAGTCATATAAGTAGAGACGCCTAGGACCTCAAGGGGATTCATAGTTTTGATTGTAAAACTCTACTTTATTTTCGAGCTGCAAGACTTGTGACAGTTTTTGATGTAATCCATTGTTTTGATAATAAGAATGAGTTTTGTTTTGAGCCAGCACTGAGTTAACTCAGAGGGCTGAAGCTCTTGGGTTAGGGCCCAACCCTAACAACTAAGGCTCCTCTTTATTGTACATGTATGCTAGCATAGATTCATGGTTTGGTTGTGCATTTTCTTAAGTAGCCGCATTTCCATTATAGCAGTGTAGAGTAGATTAGTTGTGTTTCTGTTTGCTTCCATTTATGCCTTATTTCAATTAGCAGGTTAGCGAGGAATTCTTGCATGAAGTTTTTTTTCTTGATTCAGTATGTGGTTCATTTCATTATCATCTTTTTCCATCACTTTTTGCGCATATGCTCATTTCCTTCAGCACGAAATGCTTAAGCGGAAGCTAATAAAACACATCTTGATCATATTATACCTGTAGATTTCCTCACCGTCTGATCCCCAACAAACCTGACCAATCACCGTCCGATTCATTTCAATACTTGACTTTATGCACTCCACATCTCTACTGTCAATCTGTCTAGCTTGATCCAATGGCTATCGCGTCGTCTCAATACTTTATGTGCTCCAAATCTCCACTATCGATCTGTCTAGCTTGATCCAACGACGATCGCGTCGTCTCGATACTTCATGCGCTCCCAATCTCTACCATTGATCAAACCCGCATGATCTGACGGCTATCGCGCAATCTCGCGCGGATTCTTGCACGATCGATATCCGCTCAAGAGCACGCGATAAAAGTGGTTTTTCCGTGCTAAATGTCACCCAGTTAGGCTAATCACGTAAAATTTTAGGATTCCCCTTACAACTTTGAGGGCGCGCGAGAAACTTCTTACCACCTACGAAAACCCGCTCCATCATTCCGCACGTTTTTCCTGCGATAAGATCTCCACCGCTCATCTTCCGTTAATCTTGTCCGTCCATCTATTCACTTAACCTCCGCGATAAGATCTCCACCATTCATCTCCGGTTAACCCTGTGTCAATCTATTCACTTAAACTCCGCAATAAGATCTTTGCCATTCATCTTCGATTAACCCTGTTCGTTCATCTATTCACTGAATTGCCCACGATAAGATCTTCGCCGCTCATCTTCAGTTAATCCTATTCGCCCATCTATTCACTAAATCGCCTGCGATAAGATCTCTGCCACTCATCTTCCATTCATCTTGTTCGTTGATCGATCCATCCGTCTTTTCACGTAATCTCCTGCGATAATATCTCCGCCGCTTATCTTCTGTTCTTACTGTTCGCTGATCGATCCAACGGTTCCTATGCATTGTTGCTTCATTACGTCCTCCCTTCGCTGATTTCAATCTTTGCTTGCTCTTTCACTTGACTCCTTGCATGCTTGATTTTACCAAAACACCAAAAACGCGAAAACAGGGTTAGTTTAGTTTCCTCGCTTACACATTAGTTTGGTTTGATGCTCTTTCCTTCCGTAACTTAGATAGCAACATTAGGTTAGTGTTGATTTAGCAATTCTGCTTAGTTTAGCTATTTAAATGGTTAATTAGGATATGGTGTGATTTAGCATTACATGTTGTTTTCTTCAGTACTGCAGTAGAGTAGCTCTCTTAGAATAGATTTGCTCTTCTTCCATAAAAGAATCAAGCTTCTTTTGACTCTATAGAAGTCTGGCTTAGAACCCCTGGGATCTCTCGCGAGATGAACAGTGACAACAAGTAGGACCTTTACTTCTACTTGTGCATATAGCACTGTCACCTCCAAGTTTGTACAAACCCCAGGTTGATAAGTAAAGTTGGTAGCCCAGGAGCTGCAGCATCCTTGCTGCAATACTAGCTCTCATCAGTAGCCTAGGGTGAGTGGTGGGGTACCCAAAATTATGGATATGCCCAAAATTTTTGGGTGGTGTTGTAGCGGCTACAATATGTGGGCTTATATTTTAGGATTGATTTTAGTTGGAAGGCATGAGAACTGCTATGATTTATAGTAGAATTTATCTCCACCTTTCTCCTCTGGCTTGGAATTCAAGGTTGTCCATGGTTCTCTTCACTCCACAAAGTCCCTCTCTTGGGTAAAAATCATGTTTAGTTTCCTTTTAGCTCTGGTTTCATTAGTTCTTCTCCTCATGGTATTATTGTTTTTGCCTCGTAAGACTCTAATCTCTTTGGTTCAACCATCCTCTATGTCACAATGGCATGAACAACTAGGTCGAGGGGTTGTCGAGGGAGAAGGGGCTCTCATCGTCCTTCAAGATTAAAGGCCCTATACTCAACAAAACATTTTGCAATGATCTTGTGTGGTCCACCCCTCTTAAAATCTGAAGAGAAATTCAGAATGCAAAAAGGGATCCCATGATCAAAAGATCATTCACATCAGATGTTGAAATTGAAGAATAGGTAGGAGACTAGGTTTTGAATACTGAAAACACTGAAATTTAAAAAACTAGGTATATGTAGACCATTGACTTATACTGGTAGCTTAAAACTATTTTGGGTAAAGTGTTGGTCAAACACTTTAAAACCCTATAAGATATTTTATTATGCATTGATGGAGTGCAGAAGCAGATGAGGATTTTGAATGACATAGTATCAATGCTGACCAAAAAGTTAGCATATTTGGACTTTTCAAATTCGGAAGAGAACATTGAAGTACTAGATACTATCCAAGTGGACTCATCTTCCAAATAAATGTTCTTGTTGATAATGTTGGTTATGCATAGTAATAGTAGCAATGTTATAATCATAGGAATAATAGTTTATCAATTTATCAATAAATCACTAGACAATTATAGAAATTTCTTGCTTTTGATTTTGTTACTATGTTCAAATAGTTTATGTAGTCTAAAGTCGTATTATCGTGCTACTCGTATGGTTCCCTAATTGGCAAGCTAGTAGTCATAATGATATCTCTATGTATTTTTAATGAAAATTAATATGAAGTTTGCCAATTCACACAAAAAATTACTATGATATATTTGATGATCATATTAGGGGAAATGATATATCATCTTGGCAACTATGTGACCAATCCTATCTTCTCCCTTGAATAGTTCATATTGCATAGTGTTTATGTAATTCACTCAATCCTTGTTTAAGGAGAAAGAAACAAAATAAAGATACATAATAACCTTAAGAGGAACACAAAAATGAATACAAGATAACAACATAATATGAGATTGAAACAACACATTGAAGAAAGCGAAAGGAGTATGACTATTAGACTGAAATTGTAGAGTTTAAGAGGAATATAAAGAGTTAAAGTGGAGGATGAAGAGTTGGCCACATGGATAAATAAGATTAAAGGCATCAAGCTTGGGTTATCCAATAAAGGTAGTTTGTCATGATCGAGTTTACATAAAAAGTGTTAATGAGTTATCAAAGTATCAAGTGGTGAGTTGAGAGCCAAGGGATCCTAAACATGTATTTGTGATCTCTGTGAATCAATACATGAGTAGATAGCCGCCCCATAAGACTGTATATTTGGTTTTGTGATTAAATGTAAGTTTTATTGTATTGGCAATGTCTCCATGTAACCACAGTATCATAGGGTGCTAAGTGAGCAAGGTGATTTTTGGGATAACATGCCCTGCATTGCATAAATGCACACAAATTCTAGATATTTTAACTATGTAAAGCTAACAATATGAATTAGGCTAAAAAATATTATTGAATAAATGTAAAACAAACAAAACCAATTTTCCTTAAAAAAATGTTATCCACTATTAATCCATGAATCTTGAAACTTACATTTAATTTTCATCCTAGAAACTCAAATAATCATAAAATTACAAGATCCAAATCACTATTATGAGATGAAGTCTATATTAATGATATATATTTTTAATAGATTCATCTTATTATGACACAACAAAAATGCCTTTCCCTAATCTAGGAGCATTACAATGAAGTGTAATTGACTTACAACAATAATTAAAGAACCCATTGCATAAGAAATTGTACGTGGAGGTTATGCAATTTTCCAAATCTGACGAGGGCTTGCCCCTATTCCCAATTACATGGAATAACTTGCTTGCATTGATGAGACCATAAATGAAGTGTGAAACATCTCTTTGAGGGATTTAATCCTTGGTTGAGGAATATCACCACCTAAAAGAAACCATCCAACTAAGACCTCATTGATTTCTAATAACATCATTACCATCATCTATATTGAAAATCACACATTTATGAAAAAAGATATAAGGATATAATACAAGTGCATTGCTTAGCGCATCAAGCCTACACATTTCTTCCATCTCTATGTCCTTTGTATCCTCATTCCCCTCTATATTACTTTTGGACAAAAATATAAAGGACTACATAAGCTCCATGAATGTAAAATGTCCCACGTACTACTAATTTAAGCTCCTTGTCCTCTTCTCCATCATTGTCATAAGTTTGTTGATGTGCTAACACTTTTATATATTGGAACATGTCTAAGTACTCAACTTGGCCATTGACTTTGACTTTACTGTTTTCCACAAATTTGCAATATTAACCCAGATAACAAATTAAACCTCCTAAGATAAATATTTTTTAATTTTCAACACAAGATTTAGGACTATTTGCCTCAACTTGGCGGTGTTAGGATAAAGCTCTAATATTGTGAACCACAAAATCTAATCATTCGAATAACGCTAATTTCAAATTTCCACAATTGAATGACAACTATTCAAATTCTGAAATTACAAATTCAAGAATAGTTATTTCAAAAATTTAAATTATAATAAATATTATATTACAAAAAAAAAATCCTAGAAGATAAAATTTTGTAGATGGGTTAATTTTCCATGTTTTTTTCCAAAAACTAGATTAGTTAGTTTCCATTTTAAATTTGAATATTTTTACAAAAATATGGCTCAACATTTTACACTTTACATTTTAGAGACTACTAAGATACACTAAAATTTCTATACTTTGAAATAAATTTCCATCTTCAAAATTTTCTATGTATATTACACACTTATTTTAAAAATTAAAAGTTATAAATTCTATAAAAACCGATACCACCAATATAACTACATCAAACAACTTGGATTTGTTAATACCTTATAAACATCAACACTAATATTTATTTTAATCTCATATATATATATATATCACAATATTTTGTTTTTATCTTATATATTAAAAAAAACATAACATTGATGTGCTAGCTGGATCAAACAACTTAAGTTTGTTAATAGTTTTGTTTTTTCAGTGGGAAAACCTATTATAACTCAATAACTCAATTGTTAAACCAACAGTGAGGACAACCATCATTGGCTGTTATCCACAAATGCTTGTTACTCATTGCAATTATTCAAAGAAAACCACACCACTTGAAATTATCGGCTAGTGGTTCATAGGGGGTAAACTTTCGCTCCCATCAAATACATCTGAGTCTTGTGCTATTTCACGACATCCAAAAAAAAGGCTTTTAACCAAACAAAATTAATTTTATACATACTCCAAACCTATTAATAAAATATTGACTCATAAACATCAACTCCAATATTTTGTTATATTATACATTTAAAAGAATAATGATAAAGTGGAAATAATGACTCATAAACATCCACTCCAATATTTGTTATGCTATACATTTATAAAAAATAATGATAAAGTCGAAAGAGGCATGAAATTCAAACTTATTCGAAGGATTTAGGTTACAATTAGTATGTTTGACACCTTAATATTGTCAAGGTATCAATACTCTACACGGAATGTATCAAAGACGAAAACACAATAAATTCAAGCACATCGAACTCGACCAACTTATAAATATGATGTGGCTCCCTGTGGATCTGAACGATTGATTATATGACTAGCAACCATCTCAAACAGTACAGACAATCCTTGTATCCGTCACTACTGTAATTACCCCTTTCTAGATATCCGTAATCATCGTAATTGTCCCTTTAACAAAGAGAGAGCCAGATTTAACTAAGAGCATAGCAAATTTTAAACGAAGAGCAGATAAAATTTTAAGAAGGTGCTTGCATTTAAATGGAAGACTTGAAGACGCATCCCGTGCCTTCAGCCCACGAAGGGGAGGTGAATGAAGAAGATGAAAGCGTTCGCCAACTCAAAGACTGTGCACAGCTCTACCTTAACTTGCAGGTGCCTTATCGTTCATTTTTCCATTATTACAAATTAATTACATTAATTTTCTTCTTCTTTTATTGCACATTTGTTGAAGGATGTTGAATTGGGGCATGCCAATTTGATTGCAGGACTGTTTGATTGAAACCAACAGGGACTGGAGAGCTTGTCAAAAGGGTACGCTGCATTTCCAAATTTAAGCACTTAGTTTGAAAAAATAGTAAATTCATAGTCATGAAAGGGTATGCTGCATTTCCAAATTTAAGCACTTAGTTTGAAAAAATAGTAAATTCATAGTCATGAAAGGCCCTCTATCATGCCGTATAGGAGCCCCATTGAATATTTCCTTAATTTCTCTTACTATTAAACCAAAACCATGGTATCAAGAAAAATCCGGGTTTTGGCCCTGATTTTTTGGTCAACCCTTCAGAGAATTGGTCCTATGCTGGTCTTATTGGGTTGGTCCTAAAAGGTGGGCAGTAAGTTCGGTCTTACCGGTTGGTCTTGTGCCTGTCAGTCCTGTGAGACGTTGATGAATCCTTCTAAGGAAGGGATGTTGCTGCCTTGGTCAACCCAGTAAGAACCCAATCAAGACCTGGACCCGCGTCGGTCCACCCACAAAGGTGCCAATCAACCACTGTAATGAAGGATTGGTGATGCATTAGACAATGATTAATGTCTATTCTTTTAATGATTGTTGGTCCCGCATTGCTCAACCTACTAAGGTCCTTGTAAACTTCTATGGAAAATAATTCACGAGGAAGAATGAAATAAAGAATAGTAGCTCAAATTCGGATGCAGAAAAGCAGTTCACAATCCCCATTGTCCATAACAATTGGTTGCTTCAAGGCTAGTAGATCCCAAAGTGTGATAAATAGATTGATTGTGCTCAAGTTTGGCACATTTATGAGTCTTTTCATGGTGAAATTCTTGTTCTTTTCCATTGCAATTCACTAAGTCTAGACTTGGTTCGAGATTTAGTTGGTTGGTTGGATTTCAAGGATTTGGAAATGGTCTTTACAGCGCATAAGCTGTCAACCCATGATTAGGATGCTCAAATTTAATCATAGTTCTTTTCATATTGGAAATTTTTCTAAATCCAAAAATAAAAGAATTGATTTAGTGGGTATTTCCCTAAAGGCTGAATTATATATTTCGTTGTAATAAGTCTAGGTAACCTTTGAGTTGCACATTCTAGAATCATCTACAAAAAACACACACACCTATATATGTTGACACAAGTGTTAGAAAAAGAATTAAAAGGATTCAAAATCAACCCAAATTCTTCAATAAATAAAAATAAACAACACTAGGGCAACCATGAGAGGTGTATCCTTGGTGAAGGAAATGAACCCTCATGTTACAACAAGATCTAGTACCTTAGTGCAAAGCCTCACTAGGCAACCTAGATCAAGTGCAACAATGGGAGTGTCACCACTATCACCATAATAGCAACAACTTCCCTCATTTTACTTATGGACACAATCCAATGCAAGAGAGTCTTCTGTAGTAGATCTTAGGGATTAAATAACCCAAGTAACTCAAGCTAAGTGTCCCCTAAGGGTTCTACAATGATTTCAACCAAGGATAAGGATATGAAATTAGGGTGTAAGGTGGATTAGAGAGTAACTTCTAGATTTGAGTTCAGAAGTTCCTATGGCTCAATCTATACTTTTAGGTCAACCAATACAGGTTCAAATAGGTTCCTACACACATATTACACTTGCATGTCATAAGCTAACTCTTTAAATCAAAATTTGCACCATTACAATATTTTAGAAGAACAACACATTTAGCCTTGGAAACTATGATAATAAAGTATAAAATAAGCGCTGAAACTATGAGTAAAAACGAGAATAAATTATGACATTTTTCTATGGTTAAAAAGGCATGTAAAACACTCAAACCCTAGACGTCAACCCTAATTAATGGCTAGAAAATGAACAATAAATGTAACTTTTACTTATCCAATATATTCTAAACAATTTCTAACCCTAGGACATCAATGTCTAAGCCAATAAACACTGAAAATAAGTGATTTTGCTATAATTAAACCCTAATTCTACCTTAAATAAATAAGATAAAAAAATGGATTTGAGGGTTTTAAGGATTGACACAAGAGACAAGACTAGTGTCTTGTCAATCTAGGGCTCTAGAGTCTAGTAGTAATAAATCTCGGAAGAGAAGAGATAGATGTGTATTCAAAGAAATCAAGGGAGACAAACTAGTGTCCCTTAATCCTTTAACCCTAACATCCTTCTATTTTCTTGGACAAATAAAGGGAGGGAGCTAAACCTAGATCGCCTCAAGAGAACTTGATGAAAAACCTTGTGCAAGGAGAATTTAGAGCTATAAAGCATCAATAAAACCTTGGTGAATATTTAATAGCCTTAATCCATAAACAAGAAAGAAGATTGGAAGAAGTCTTTATACGAGGCTTCCTCCACTTACTTTACAAATAAAATTAACTAAAATCCCTAAAGGCAAATTCACTTTTGAGTGTTCAACAAGAAATAGGTTACAAGCCAACCTCATATCTCAAAAAAAGACAAATATGCCATAAAAGCCCACACAAGTGGGAATAAATGCTCCAATGGTGCAACTTCATGCTCCAAATGAACTCAATACGCCCTAAAAATGTGACGTAAGGGCTAAAAGGTGCCCCATACTCCAAGAAATGCTCAAGGATCATGCATAAGTGTTAATTTTAGGTATGTTCTATGCTAGAGCAATTTATTTCAATTTTCACAGTTAGCTCAATATCTTTTCCAGATTAGCAATTACATCAACATTAAAGTAAACTGCAGATAGAACGTAAATATAAATCATAGAAGACAAGCCAAGACAAGAGGACACAAGATGTGGCGCTAGCTACGAACAAACCCCAATGTGGGAAAACCCTTCGTCAATTCTTCTTATATGTTCTTCAATAGTTCAATAGAGAGAGAGAGAGATAGAGATAGTACATTTACAATAGAAGTCAACACTTTGACTTATCTAGTTAAGAGCATAGATCATCTCCTAGGATGATGATACATGAGATCAGTTGAAGACATGCTGCTTCAACCGATCCTCCAAGGTGACTCTTTTATCTATCATAGTGTTGCATCTCGTCATCATGCTGCACCTCACCATGCTCCACCATGCTGCACCCATCATCACAATGATGGACCTCATGCCGCTGCTGTCCCAATGTTTAGCACTGCTGTACATAGTGCCACAGCTGCACCATGCTTACTGCTGTCCCAATGTACTTGCAACACTGTACTTGTTGCTGTCCATGCTTTACCATGCTGCTGCTGTTCATGATTCTTCATGCTTGCAGCTGTCCCATGTTGCATCATGCTTTACCATCACTATTATTATGTGCACTATGTTGCATTATACATTGTGCTATGTAATGTTGCTCCTATGTGCCATTGTTGCACCAATGTACAACTGCTACACCAATTACCAATGCTGTTATGACTGTGTTTAGGTTAGGGCATGACTTGTAGTCTACCACACAGTTAGGAGATAAGTCCTTTTAGGACAACGGTGCCTTCCAAAGGTCTTGTCCACCCTAGATTGCTTTTATCACAACCTCTATTTGAGGGCTGTGTCCGTTGGTGATCCAAATCTGAAGCCAGTAGAACTGCATCCGACAACTGTTTCCTAGATCTACTATTTCTGACTGCTTTCGGGCCGAGAGGACTGCTCTGTTGTGTTGGGAGCATCTGTTCCAGTGAGGAACCCCTTTCGTTTCATGCGAAAAGGTTTTCGGTAGCCCTAGCTGCGTCATTTTTAAGATCTGGAGGTATAGAGTGTTTATTTGCAGTTTACAATCATTTTCTCTCTGTTTATTTCGGTTTCGGTTTATTTAGCCTTTTTTATTACCGGATCTAAACCTTTCATTTCTGCGTATGCTCTTTGCCCCGCGACTCTGTGCGATCTAGGCAAATCAGAAACAAAAGGAAGGATTTTTCTCATGCGTATGCTCTTTTCTGCTGCGCCTTAGTGTGATCTCGGAAAGTCAGAAACATTGAGAAAAATATTTAGTTTCCGGCTAAAGCTAACTTCGAGCCGTAAGGTTCGTTTTTTTGTATTTCCGTGTTGGGTTTTGTGTTTTTTGTTTTGTAGGGAAAAAGAGCTTTCTCAAAGCAAGCACGCAACCCAAAGCTTCCCCCCCCCCTCTCTCTCTCAAACTTTTTGTATAGCTCACTTGGTCCAAAGCTAATTTATGAGAGTAGAGGTCTTGGGTTCAAATCTCCATTTTGTGGGGGCGGATTTTTCATTTCCGCACATTCCCGCACTTCGTCGGCGACTTCATCAAATTATCTTCAAAAAGCCATAACTTCTTCATTCGGAAGCCGTTTTCAGAACCGTTTTTTTTGAAACAGCCTAATTTTTCGAGATCTTTCCATTGCAACACTTGGTTTCAACATCTATAGCTTCAGTTTTTTTTTTTTTAAATGGAAAGTCCATGCCAAGTTATTCTTGACAGCACCAACTACTTCTAATGGTGGTCCTACATTGTGGATTTACTTAGAAGTAAAGGTCTTTACAGAATAGCCACAGGCCAAGAGACCAAACCGAAAAATGAAGACAAGGCAGCTAAATGGGAAAATAGACAAGACCAAGCACGTGGGTTGATAGGGATGTCTATTTCTCCAGATCTTAGATTCCATATTGCAAAACTTGATACTCCTGATGAAGCAATGAAACAGATTACTAAAGTCTTTGGAATTAAAAATGAATTTAAAGCCCATCAACTTGAAAATGAATTGCTTACATTGGACCCCAATAATTTTTCTTGCATTGAAGATTTTTTGTCCAAGTTCAAGACCCTTAGACTTCTCTTGGAAGGTGTTAAGGTTAAGAAAGAAGATAGTAGCCTTATCTACTCCATTCTTACTAAGTTGGGACCAGCCTATTCTGTGTTTGTTTCCACCTTCCATTCTACAATAGAAGCCTTCATTTCTCAAGGACAAACCTACAAGTCCCCTTCCTTTGATTCCTTTTGTGATTCTTTAATAAGAGAACAAGAAAAACTCTTACACCTTGGTCTTCTTCATCTTGGAAACTCTTCTAAGAAAGCGTTAGCCGCCCAGCCGCAACCAAATCCAAAGAATCCTAAGAAGTTGTATCCTAAAAAGAATGGTCCTAAACCAAACAAGGGTCCTAAGCAATTTCAGCCTCAAAATGAAAAATCATTTCAACAAAATGATAAGACAAATAAAAACAAAGGGAAGAAGACTGATAGACATTGCAACTTTTGTAATCGAGATGGCCACTTAGAATCCAAATGCTTTAAGAAGAGGGAAGTCTTGGAAGCAACAGTGAAGAAGCATAACATCCATTTGGAGCACTCTTCAACTTCAACTTCATCTTCAGGAATGGCATTTTCTGCATGTGGTTGTCAAGCATCTCGGTCTGGCTATGCACTAAATGTATCTTCTTCTTCTCATTCTCATGAGTGGCTCATTGATTCTAGAGCTTCTTATCACATGGCCAAAAACAAAGCCATGTTTTCTTCTTTAAATGATTGTAACACCAAAAATATATATGTTGGTGATGATAGATTTCTTAGTGTTGTAGGGACTGGAACTGTTCATATAGACAATGGTCAGTTTAATGATGTATTATGTGTTCCAACCTTATCCTGCAACCTTCTATCTGTATATCAGATAACTCATTCAGGTGAAGGTAAAATCGTTGAATTTTCACCTCACAATGTTGTAATTAAGGACCTGAGAGATCCTAGACAGATTTTAGCTACTATCATTGCTGATGATTCTACAAGGTTGTATAAGTTTCACAACTTTGGGTCATCAAATCTTCCCTCAGTATTTGTTGCTCATAATGATGAAGTGAGCAAACTTTGGCATGAGCGATTTGGTCACTTAAACTATCGCTCTCTTCAGAATCTATGTAAAGAAAATATGGTGACAGGTCTTCCAATGGTATCTTGCAGAAATGGTGTTTGTTCCGGATGTGTACTCGGAAAACATCATCGGGACAGTTTTGAAAAACGTGCCTCTTGGCACGCCTCAACCCCTTTACAGCTTGTGCATAGTGATTTATGTGGTCCACTTCCAGTTGCTTCATTCTCTGGCTACAAGTATTTCTTAACTTTCATTGATGCTTTCTCCAGACGCACTTGGGTATACTTCTTAGAACTCAAGAGTGAAGTATTTAACATGTTCTTGGCCTTTAAGGCCTTTGTTGAAAAACAATCTGGACATCAAATTCTTAAGCTAAGATCTGATAATGGTGGAGAATATGTCAAAAACACATTCATCAACTTCTGCACTGAGAATGGAATTCAAATGCAACATACTGTTCCACATACTCCACAACAAAATGGTGTAGCTGAAAGGAAGAATCGCACCTTAAAGGAAATGGCTAATTGTGTGCTTCAATCTAAAGGACTTAGTCTTAATTATTGGGCAGAAGCAATTAACTGTGCAAATTACATAATAAATCGCACTCCTACTAAGGTTTTAAAGAATATCATTCCAGAAGAAGCATGGAGCTCAATTAAACCAGATGTAAGTCACTTTTGTGTTTTTGGAAGTGAAGCATGGGCCCATATTCCAGATGAGAAACATAAAGCTTTAGAACCTAAGAGTTAAAAATGTATTTTTGTTGGATATTCTGAAGATGTCAAAGGATATAGACTTATTCCACTTAAGTCCAAAAATGTTATCATTAGAAGAGATGTAAAGTTTGCTGAAAATATATCGGCCTGCGAGCCTAGTTCGGCGGATGTGCCACCTCTCCCCATCTCTTCTACTTTTGAAAATATTTCTTCTTCAGATGATGAAAGCGAGGATGAAACTCCTCCCCCACCTTCTCAGGATCCTCCTTCAGCTCCTCAGCTTCCAAAATGGGTCTGTGCTACTCGGGATGCAGCAGGTGATCTTGCGGTGATCCTATAGATCAACAATGTACACGTTCTCAGTTCGATAGAGCCTCTTCTTTACTGGCTCAAGCTTCAATGAATTATGATCCTGACACCTTTGCAGAAGCTTCAGGCCATCCAGATTGGGAAGCAGCTATGAATGAAGAATATCATTCATTATTGGCAAATGATACATGGGATCTTGTTCCTCTACCAAAGGGACGAAAACTTGTTAAATGCAAATGGGTTTACAGAACCAAGTATGGACCAGATGGGAAAGTTGATAAACATAAAGCTCGTCTTGTTGCTAAGGGTTTTTCACAAGTTGAAGGCATTGACTACACTGAAACCTTCTCCCCTGTTGCCAAAATGAACTCTATCCGCCTTGTTCTTTCCCTTGCTGTTTCTTTCAAATGGGAAGTCCATTAGATGGATGTTAAATCCGCCTTCTTGCATGGGGACTTGCATGAAGAAATCTATATGGAACAACCTATTGGCTTTATACAAACAGACTCCAGCCTTGTATGTCGGCTTAAGAAATCCCTTTATGGTCTCAAGCAAGCTCCTCGACCTTGGTATGCCAAAATGGATAACTTTCTTTTAGAATCTGGCTTCTCTAGGTGTCATTCTGACAATATTGTCTACACCAAGAAAGTGGGCAAGTTTCTTATCATTCTTGTTCTTTATGTTGATGATCTTATCCTAACTTGTAGTGATCCCAACCTTATAAACCATGTGAAGTCTAGCCTTAAAAGGAAGTTTGAAATGACAGACTTAGGACACTTAAATTATTTTCTTGGTCTTCAAGTCTTGCAATCCAAGGAAGGTATTTCCCTTTCTCAGTCCAAGTATGCCTGTGATATTCTACGCCATTTTCACATGGAAGACTGTAAGCCAGCCCCTTCTCCCTTTCAGTCTGGAGTCAAACTTTCAGTCACTTGTACTTCTCCTAAAGTTGATGCTACCTTATATTGTCAACTTGTAGGAAATTTTTTGTATCTAACCCATACTCGTCCTGACCTTTCCATTACCGTTGGCCTTGTTGCTTGGTTTATGCAAAGCCCACATGAAAGTCATTGGAAAGCAGCTAAAAGAATACTTCGTTATGTTCGAGGTACAGTTCAGTTTGGGATTCATTACAGTGCCGAAGCAGCTCCTCTATTGGTTGGTTTCACTGATTCCGATTGGGCTGGTGACCCTGATGATCGGAAGTCTACTGCAGGTTATGTGTTCACTCTTGGTTCAGGACCTATTACATGGGCTTGCAAAAAACAAGGTGCCATTTCTCTTTCTTCAGCAGAAGCAGAGTATCGTGGTGCCGTAGAAGCTAGTAAGGAAGCCTTGTGGCTTCGTCAGATCCTGTCAGAGTTTGGCTTTCAGCAGCAACATCTGACTACACTTTGGTGTGATAATCAAAGTGCCATTCAGCTATGCAAAAATCCAGTCCAACATCAGCGCAGCAAACACATTGAACTGCACATGCACTTCATCAGAAAGCTCATTCACGACCATGTTCTTGAAGTGCAATATTGTTCAACAGATGATCAAGTTGCAAACATCTTTACAAAGGCTCTCACAGAGGCGAAGTTCACTAAACTTCGATTTATGGTTGGAGTTCAGGAAGTTGTCACTAAGGGGGGATAGGCTCTAGTGCCTCCTTCCTTCTCCTATTGTGTCATATTTGTAAATCCTTCAATCCTATCCCAAGTTGTTCTTAAGGGGGGATGTTAGGATATTCCGACACATAGGAAATAGTTAAGTACAACTTGGTCTAGTACAGAGTTAGGTAAAGTGTGTTTCTTTACTATGTACATTTTGTAACTTACAATCCGACGGTCACGATATGTAGTGATCCGACGGTTCATTCTCTCCTCGGTATTATCGACACTTGATTCGTGGCTTAACACCCGATTGGTCCATGATCTCTATTTAAAGAGCATGGAGGGTCATTTGTAGGGTAATCCGTCTATGAGAGAAGCATATGTAAATTCTCATTCTTTTATTAATAAATTTCCTGAAGTGGCTGTGTTGGCTCAGGCCGTGGACTGTTTCCCTCTTTGAGGGTTTTAACCACGTCAAAATACTGGTGTATTGATCTGTGATCTGTTTGTGAGCGGTGTCCTTTGGTGTTCTGTCTGAGGAACTTACCCTGTAAATTCCTACACTTTTCCTAGGCAAAAATGATTTTAACCTTAGGAAAAGGGGTTTTTTATGGAAAATGAATGAATATGAACTGTATGAAGGTGGTAAGGGGAAATTAGTAAATATAGGGATGAATGGGGATGAGGGAAGTTAATTAATTGATCTTGTAGACCTTCATTTGCTTTGTGTAATTGCCTCATGGACATAGAAACATATGGTAAAACATGATAAATGTACATTTTGTCCAATCAGTCATCATACTTCTGCAAACTTTCTTCTACTTACCCTTTGCTCATCTTATCATTTTTCTTCACTTAATGGGTGCATTTAAGCTAGCAAACCCTTTTCCTTTCTTTTTATTTTTAAAAAGCAAGCTATCTAATTCTAACCTTTTAACATCCAAGGGCTCAGATTAAACTGATGAGCACCTTATTATTCTCTACCTAACTATTGATCTGCCAAGATTAAACAGTTTCACCAGATCTTTATTTTCTAATTATAACATCAAATTTAAAGCATGAAGCAGTCAAGATTAAACTATTTGACTGTCATGGGTTGTGGCATTTATGACAAGCTGCACACAACCATTATTTTGCGGAAAAAATAGTAGTGGCATTTAAACTTGCTCACTTTTAGAGTTTATTTGTTTTCTTTTATTTCTAACCTAACATTTTCTTTTTGTCTTGATTTTTTTAGGACATCTAACCTAACATTTTCTTTGATTTGGACATCATCATCAAGATATTTTCAAAAACATTTTATTCAATATTGTTATGTCCATATCCTAACTTAACATTTTTTCAAAATATTTTTTATTTTTTATTTTTTTGACTAATTTATTCTATCTTATCAAAACCAAAAAATGCTACAACAGCTTGTACAATCCAAGCGACAAAAGGGTGAAGGGTCAAAGATTACAGTGAAAAGGGGCCATGTTCTCTCCACACATACTGCTGGTTGTGTACCTCACTTGTCGGGTCAAAGTTTTCAAAGAAAGGGGTCATCTTTTAATCATTTTGTTGGATGAATTTCTCTTGCTATGGGTTGAAGTCATAATCTTGTTGGTCATGGTTCCATTTATAATTGGCTAAGAGGTAGCGTTGAAGAGACAGAGTATGAGGACGAGTTGAACTTGCTGAGTGTGTCACGAGTTTCACCATTTTCTGAGCAGAGGTTTGCTGTACCTATATCGTCAATTTCTCAGTGTATTTACAAGTCTGAAAGTGTCATACCTGTGTGTTTAAATTTGGGTATTGCACTTGATACACCTGAAGTTGTAACCAAGTATATTGGCTCATTGCATAGCTACATTAGGCATTCATTGTTGTTGTTTGAACCAACCACTATTGACTCAGCCAGTGTAAAGGCAATTCATATTGAGAATAGGGGCAAAAATGAAAGAGATGATCATTCCAGAAAACCACCGTTCAAACCTCCCAATGGCAAATCTAAGGCGAAATGGAAAGGAAAGGAGATGAAGACGGCAACAACCAAAGAAGAAGAAAGGCCGTATTGCAATCACTACAAAAAGGAAGGCCACGATGACGATCATTGTTGGAAACAACACCCAGAAAAGCGTCCAATGAAGTATGGAGGAAAAGGGAAGCAAAAGACAGTGGCAACGACGCAGCAAGACCTTGGATCAGATTCTGGAGATGAGGCGTTGATCACAACAGTGGGAACAAAAGGTACTCTTACACCTCATGTTAATTCTCATTCGCATGAAGGCACCAGTTCTGTAAATGTGTCCCTTCCTAATGATCGAAAAAGAATTGAACTGTTTCATATCAGAGTTGTTGTAAATCATACTAAAGTTGAGACTTTGTTTGATACTGGGTCCCAGGCAAACTTAATTGCAGAATCCCTGGTAAAGAAACTCGGCTTAGAAACAAAACCACACTTGAAACCTTACCCGCTTGGATGAATACATCATAAGGAAACACTGAGTGTAACCAAGCAGTGTAAAGTCAAATTTGTGATCGCTTCTAAGCTAGTGGATGAAGTAGAACTGGATGTAATACCATTGGATATCTGTGGCATGGTGTTAGGGAGTCCCTATCTGTATGATGGAAGGGCAGTCTTTTTCCGTCATGAAAACAAATACCAAATCAGAAAAGATGGGGTAGAATATATAGTAAGGGCTCATCAAAATAAAATCAATGCTAGCCTTGTAAGCGCTAGACAAATGAAAAGGTTGGTGAATTCCAGTAAGGGTTGCATGCTTATGGTTGTAAGGGAGGCAGAATTAGCTGATGCTTTCCAGGGTTGTGATTAGGGACATAAACAGGAATTACTCGAATTAATTTCTAATTATGATGAGCTGTTTCAGGAACCGAAGGGATTACCTCCGAAGAGAGAAATCCAACATGAAATCCATTTGCAGCACGACGCTCCTTTGCCAAATATTGGCATGTACAGGATGTCGACCATTGAGATGGAAGAAATCAAGAAACATGTGCAGGAATTGCTGGACCAAGGGGTCATCAGGCCGAGCACTTCTCCCTGCGGATCACCAATTGTCTTAGTCCCAAAGAAAGACAACACATGGAGGATGTGCGTGGATTACCACACGCTAAACGAAATTACGGTGAAAAATCGCTACTCTCTTCCACGCATTGATGACTTATTAGATCAGTTAAAGAATGTTGTTTATTTCACAAATTTGGATTTGTGCAGTGGTTATCACCAGGTCTGAATCGCAGAGCAGGACATGTGGAAAACCGCCTTCAAGACCAAACAGGGGCTATTCGAATGGATGGTGATGCCATTCGGACTTTGCAACGCTCTAGCCACTTTTATGAGGGTTATGAATGATCTCTTTCGGCCTTTCATTGATGAATTTGTTCTTGTATATTTAGATGATATACTTGTCTTTAGTAAGAGTTGGGTTGAACATGTGTGTCATGTAAAGAAAGTGCTTGATGTATTGAAAAAAGAAAAACTCTTTGTAAAGTTGTCAAAGTATGAGTTCGGGAAAACCTCTTTGGGTTACCTAGGTCATATTGTTGGTCATGGTCAGTTAAAGATTGATCCTTCTAAAGTTGAAGCAATTGTAAATTGGCCTAAGCCTACTAGTGTAACCAAGTTCCGTAGCTTTTTAGGTGCAGTCTAGTATTGGAGGAGATTTATTGCTAATTTCTCTGTTATTGCAGCACCTCTGCACACATTGACAAGTGTGAAACAGGTCTTCCAATGGGGAGGAAGATAGCAGAAGTCCTTCGAAACATTAAAGGGAAAGATCAACACCGCTCCAGTGTTAGCCTTACTCGATCTCCAACAGCCATTTGAGATCGAAACTGATGCCAGCGGTTATGCCATGGGCGCTGTACTAATGCAACGAAAGAAGCCGATTTGTTACCATTCTGAGAAGTTTTCTCAAGCTGTGATAAACTATCCCACTTATGACAAGGAGCTTTATGCCTTGGTGCAGAGTGTGAAAAAGTGGAAACACTACCTGATCGGCAAGGAGACTATCATCCATACAGATCATCAGCCCTTGCAGTACCTTCAGTCACAAACCAAGTTGCAGCAATCTCGTCATTTCAGGTGGATGGGTTTTCTTCAACAGTTTCATCTGGTAATAAAGTATAAGAAGGGCACTAGCAATAAAGTGGCCGATATGCTATCTCGCCCTCCTATTTTTGCTTCTGTTATTTTGCATAATGCTTTGTTGTCTTTTGAGAGTTATGCTGAACAATATGCTAACGATGATGACTTTAAAGAGATTTATGAAAAACTAACCCATGGTTCACAGGTGGACAACTATCACTTGTAGGGGAAACTGTTGTATCACCTTGGTAAATTGTGTATTTCCACAGGGGAAAGAGTACATGTAATTCAAGAGGCTCACACCTCTCTTGTGTCTGGACACTATGGTATCGAAAAGACTTTATGTCATGTACAAAGATTTTGATTTTGGCCTCATATGAAAAACATTGTGACTCGCTATGTAAAGGGTTGTGTGATGTGTTTTGTTTCAAAGCCCTCTAATAGAAAAGTCGGGCTCTACACACCACTCCCTATTTCGAGTCGTCCATGGGAAAGTGTGTCAATGGACTTTGTAGGAGGTTTGCCTTTGTCTAGGAAGAGTCACGACTATTTGTATGTCGTCGTTGACCGTTTTAGCAAGATGTGTATTCTTATGCCTTGTAAAAAGCAGATCACTGCAGAGCAGACTGCTTCTCTTTTCTTTCAGCATGTTTGGGTCCATTTTGGATTACCCACATTGATTGTGTCAGATCGGGACTCTCGCTTTCTCGGAGAGTTTTGGACCAGCTTGTGGAAGATGATGGACACCAAATTGAAAAGAAGCACAACATTTCATCCGTAGATTGACGGACAGACAGAGGTTGTCAACCGTACCATGGTACACTTGTTACGAGGCTATTGTGGGAAACATCCCAAGTTGTGGGATGAGCATCTCCCATATGTACAACATTCCTACAACCGAGCAGTGCATTCATCTACGCAACGTTCACCATTTGAGACATGCTTTGGTTACCTGCCAAAGGACCCTTTTGATATGGTCTTTGGAAGGGAAGATGGCTCCAGTGGACGTAATGATAGGGACAAAGCTTAGCAGTTCATTCAGCGAATCCAATTGATTCACCAAGCAGTACAAGAGCAGTTGGAGAAAAGTCAAGCCCATTACAAGGCTCGACATGACAAACACCGAGTCGACCACCAATTCCAAGTGGGCGACAAAGTGTGGTTCCACATCAGCAAGGACAGGATGAAGGGAGAAGGGAAGAAGTTGCGACCCATCTGGTATGGTCCATTCACCATATTGGAGAAGATTGGAAACAATGCCTTTCGTCTTGATTTGCTGATATATATGCAGATGTACTCAGTAGTGAATGTAGAGAATCTAAAGCTATATGAACCTCCATTGATCATGGACACCAATGAGATGGGCATAGTTCCTATAGTTGATGATTTTGCTCCACAATATCTCGATGAGTTACCTGAAGACATCAACCTTGACAGAAGGACCAGAACTTCAAGGTGAGGAGATGTGGAATATCTTCGAGTTGGTTTCAAGGGAATGCACCCTAGCAAGGCCAAATGGCTGGAGAAGGAAAAGGTGAGGGAACAATTCCCTCACTTGCCAATTGACTAATGAAAGCTTTTGGCGGTCCAAAAGCTCCTCAATGGGGAGGATTGATCCAGGTGGATCTTCAGATACAATGGCATGGAAAATCTCAAAATTCAAAGTGGTAGAAAAGCAGGTATCCTGACATCAGATTGAAGTGCTCGTCGCCCTGATTCCAATGGTGCGAACGACACTCCAATCCGAGTCCAGATGATGAAGTTGTGGCAGAAAGAAGGTTGCCTTGTTCCTATGGAAAATGAGGCTTTTTCCCTAAAAATGGCTTTAAGCCTTTTAAAAGGCAAAATCGCAATTGGAGAAGGCAAGAGGTGGGCCTAAGGCAGGCACGGTGGAACCCCCGATCAACGATCTCCGATTAATTGGAGTCGGGGGCCTGCGATGTGCGATATCGGAACCGGGCAGAGACGACTTGCGATTGCGATCGGCGATCGGAAGAACCAAAGACCAAGACCCCGGGCCGATGCGATCAGCCAACGCCGATATTAGCGATCGGCAGTCGGCAATCCCCGCTAACGGGACTATTGACAGAGCGATGCGCCGATTGCGATATGGGGCCGGACCCGATGGGTCTATGAGCCCGATTTGATAAACTTTGAGATCCGGTTCTTAAGGTTTTGGTTGGAATTATTAGTGTTTGACGGGGTTTTTTTTGTATTATTGGTTTAAACGATAAAAAGGCTATTTTAAAGGGTTAGTTGTGTGCGTCGACCCTTCTACCTAAACAGCTTCTATTCTGAACGAACAAACCCCGATTTGTAAGCAGCTTTGCGCTATAAAACCCGATCAACATGGAAAAGTACGGGGTGAGGGATTTTTAGCATGCTTTCGTTTGGCAGGAGAGCTTTTAGGTGGCCGATAGTGCACTTTGTCTGATTTGGACAAGTTTTATATGTTTTCAGCCCCTCTCAATGCCACGAACGCATTGGTGCTGTCCATTTCTCCATCTGAGGTCTCCATTTCACAACCATTTTCCAGAATGGAGGTATAGCCTCTTTTTATGCAATTGATGATTGTAATTCTCTTCTTTTCATGCCATTTAATATATGAAGGCCTCCCCATTGATTGAGCAGGGCCGGAGACGTAGTCCAAGTTGGACGAACTCCGTTATCAAGCCTTGTTGTCTTCTTGTTGTGCCTTTATGTGTTCCTTCTTCTTCTATGTGTGCACATTAGATTTCTGTGTTAAGCTGCAATTTCTACATGTGATTCTTTTCATACATCTATAAGCAAAAGATCCCTGGATCAGCATTAGTCTTGATGATAAGAAAAGAGAATTCAAAAGAACTAATAATAATGATGAAAAACATCACAAGATAATGTCATATTACAAGAAATCGTTTAACTGCAACCTCTTTGGATTTCTCAACATGGTATTAGAGTTATGGTCAAGGTCAAAGGCAGTTTGAAGAATACTTATACATCTTTGAAGCATTCTCAGTAAGAAGTTCTGTTTGCATTTGTCTTAAAGATCATGACAGTTAAATCGAGATCCCTCAAGGTGACAAGTTCAGACCGAATTCAAAGAAAAGAAGTTCAGGTTCAATGCCACAGTGGTGGATTTCGGTAAACCTTAGTAAGGAAGTTCGATGCTTGTGCAAGGAAGAAGTTCAGTGCTCGGTGACAACACATTGATATAGTTTCGATGCTATTCGGTGATATTACAGTGGACAAGTCTCGGTTAATTGCAGAGATGAACTCCCTTTAAAGTGACCACATAACTCGCACTACAGTGGAGACTCTTGGTGATATATCACAGTAAGGAGATTTGGTAATATCATAGTGAAGTAGTATCACAATGAAGGAGTTTGGTAAAAATCTCAGTCAAGAAGAAAGAGGATTCCAGTATACCTCAAGTTCAGACCTATTCAAAACATCTTCAGAGATAGGGTGAAGTCACAGTCACAGTCATGAAGAAGAATTCGGGCTCATTGACATGTTTATAGTTGAAGCACAAATTGCTGAAGAAAAGGATCTCGGAATAGCTTCGTATGGAAATCTACCGATGATCTAAGGTATCTATGACTACAAGAAGTATTCAGTTTGAAGGGAACCCGAAGTCTGTCGTATAAAGAGCACAAGATACCAGCTCAAGAAAATCAAGTAAGTATTGCCACGTAACAAAATGTATTTGTCACAAGTCTAATAAAATCAAAGGTGTGCATTGATAACTCTGATGAGATGAATGGAAGCCACGAAATATTCTTTGTTGTCGAAAAGAAGAAGCTGATCTCCCTGGGTTAAGAGGGAGCTTGGGTAGAAGAGATCTCCCTTAGTTTAAGAGGGAGCCTGGATAGAGATAATCTCCTTGGTTGAGAGGGAGAGAATAGTTTTGATTGGAGAATGAATTTTGAAGGATATGTTGTTGTATGTGAAGTTGAAAAAGAAAGATTCGGTTGATAGGCCTACCATGTTGAGAAGCAACATCAAGAAAATCCCAGAGGTTTGTGTTTATTTATGAATATGTGAAAATACATTATTGATTGGGGTTGTGTTTGTACAGGTAAATCTCTCGAAGGTTTTGATAGCATGCTGGTTACCGATTAGTTTGATCGGGAGAGATTTGTTGTCCTTGATCTGCTGGATCAAGGAGAGGCTTTGTGAGTGAAGCATTGCTTGGGAATACATCTGGCCAACACTTTGTGTTGATGTCTAGGTCCCAAAGTATGGAGGGTAGTGTAGGTCGTAGAGATTTGACCGTGGATACGCACCTAGGTCCCAGGTTTGATGGTTAGCAAGTAAGCTTGATGGTACCTAGAGAGGTTGAATGCTTGAGTCCATCTTAGTCCCACCCAGATAGATTGCCCTGGTTAGGAATCTAGTCTGTGGCATTGCAATGCCTAAATTGTTGAGAGACCAATGGATAGATTTCCTTGGTCTAGAATCTAGTCCATGGCATTGCAGTGCCTAAACATCTTCGTAGATGATGTGTTTTGAGATCTTGCATGTACCTCCTTGATTATATGTAAATATGAATACCTCCCTAGTTAAGAGGACTGTTGAAGAATGTAACTAGGTTCAGTCTTCATAAATTGTACTCGAGTCAAAATGTATTATTTGTCAAAAGAAAAGCAAAAATAATTTTATTATTATTGAGTTGACTTGTTAAAGCATGGGTTTCATGCTTGGGTCAATTGTTATAGGTCAAGCCTCCATTGTAGGCTTTAGGATTATTTATTTGTGTCAAAGTCAATTTGTTTATTGGTCAAAGACTCCTCCATCAAAGTTTCCTTGATCATCATCAAGTCAGCCTCAAAGTCTCCTTCAAGTTGGACTCAAAGGAATAATCATCAAATGAACTCATGTTCGCCTAAAACAAAGATACCTTTTCATGACTCATGTCGGCTCATTTAGGATGGACATACCACTATATATACAAGCCTATGATCTTTGCTTTACACTATTACACAAGTTCTGATTTCAAAGAAGAAATTTTTTGGTGCTATAACAAAGATAACAAGTTCGGATAAGGAAAATGTTTCGTTGTTATTACAGGGAGCTAAGATAGGGTATAAAGATGATCTCTATGCTTCCACAGTTTGGTATGATGCTACCACAATTTGGTGTTATGCTCCCATGCTCTCATAGTTTGCTATTATGCTCCCACAGTTCGGTATTATGCTCTCACAGTTTGGTGCTACTTCACTTCAGTGTTACCACAATGAGAAAGTGTCAATGCTATCACAGGGAGAAGGTCTCAATGCAACTATAGTGATGAGGTCTCTATGTAATGACAATGTCGAAAACTTGATGCTATTTCAGTGATGAAGTCTCAGTGCAACAAAGTGACAAGAAATCAGAGCTAACACAGTGACATGGATCATGGTATGCAAACACAGTGAAAGGAGGATGACTTGATGGAGGTAGTCTCGAGTCTAAGTTATAAGGGTCTTGGTCGACTCATCTTGAATCTCCAGAAAGAAGAATTTTGACTGAATTTTCCCCTAAAGAGGGGTTTTTCCCTGGCAGCGTGCCTACATCTTGTGTTCTCTTTTATTTATTGCTTGGCATTAGCCTTGATGATAAGAAAAGATAATTTAAAAGAACTAATAATAATAATGAAAACATCACAAGATAATGTCATAATAAGAGAAATCGTTTAACTACCACCTCTTTGGATTTCTCAACATCACCTCCTTTAGAGGTTGAAATCACCTAATAGGGTCCTTGGTTAACCCCCTATTGAGCTTGGAGACACTTGTACATGCCAAAGTCCACTATGGAAGGGCATGCCACCATGAAGTGCCCCGTTGATCCTATGACTTGTAAGCTTTATTACTTGAGTATTCTAATGACTTGGGTATTGGAGGGCAATGGGACAAATTGGATATTATGCAGGATTGCAGGTGGGTCTTCATTTGGGGATTAGTCTCCCTATACGGGGTCCCAACCCTCCATAGGGCCACATTGGCACTTGTAGGGTGAGCATTGAGAGCCACGAGCCTCTACCATAGCAGATATTAGTTCATGGATCCCCATAACCGATCATTGATTGTTCTTGTTCCACCTTTTTGGATGAGGACGATGCACCTGGTCCACCATGCCCAACTAGCTCCACACTTGCACCATACACTTGGCAGATGTTCCAAGGTCTAGAGGATGTCTCCCGTTGTAGAGGGAGGGCTTACATCACCATCCTAGCCCTTACAGATGGTCTATAGACATTTTTGATTCACTTGAAGACCCATGAGGATGTCCTTGTGCCCCCACACCCATTTGGGAGCACCACAGGTTCTTGCTTGGAGAACAAGGGGCCAACCCCTTTTCCACTATATTGGGATCCATTTCTACATCATGGCACCCCTTGGAATTCATTAGGCCTCCTCAAAGGCCCAAAAAATCACTTTATTGATCATTTGGCCCTCTTGAGAGACTAATTCATGGTATTATTGAGCTATTTGGTGGGCTTGTCACCAAAAGCATTGTTATTATGCACATTATTTTATTTTAGGGGCTCAATTAGGCCAATTTAGCTAAATCGAATTCATTAGAGAGTGTATAAATAGAAGTGAGATGATTCATTTTGATCATCATCACTTGGATTGGGTTATTTCCTCTTGTGAGATTTTCACTATCCCTTTTGGAGGATGAGTTTGGATGAATGGATGAATTTTGATGTTTGGATCTCTTTCATTTTGTCTTGGAGCTTCTCTATTGGCATATCTTGATGATTGGATATACTCTTTCTTACATGTAAGTGCTCTTTTAATGCTATTCTTGTTATTTACTTTTGTCACATGCATGTTGTTGGGATTTTCGCTATACTAGGCTGAAATTTATTGCTTTTCTTATGCGAAATTGTGGGAATTTGATCTTTTATAGCGTTGCATCATGTCATGGGCCATGTATGAATGAGTGAATGTTCCTAGAGATAATTTGTGTCAAAATTTATCTTGATAAGTCATCAAATATTGCAAATCGAAGTGTAAAGACCTTGAAGCTGCTTCTCTCATGCCCTAATGCCATGCGAAGTTGTTTTCAAGGCCTCCTTGACCAAGTGAATCTATTCCAAACTACAAATTCTCCTTGACTCCATCTCTCCCAAAGGACAAGGCACTAATCCCCCATTGGTGATCATTTTCAACGCTTATTCTTTTCACCTCCCTCTTTTTCTAGGCGTAGCCTACATAGGTCACCTAGGCCATCAATTATCTCACACTCTAGCCATCCAAACACTTCGATTTTTGGTCCACAACTCGTTGATGTTTGCTCTAGAGGCCCTCAAAATTTGAAGCAAATCTGACGTTGGGATCTCGAGATATTGCAAGCCCTAGCTCAAGGACCGTTTCTTTCCCTAAGTTTCCCTTGGCTAGTGACCTCATTTGGACATTGCATCAAAATCAAAGAATTTTTTTCCTTTGATCCACTTCCCCCCCTCAATTAGGTCAAGCAGACCCTTGGTTGAAGGTCACCTAGGGCATCAATTATCTCACAATATAGCCATCCAAACACTTCGATTTTTGGTCCACAACTGCGTTGATGTTTGCTCTAGAGGCCCTCCAAATTTGAAGCAAATCCGACGATGGGATCTCGATATATTGCAAGCCCTAGCTCAAGGACCATTTCTTGCCCTAAGTTTCCCTCGGCTAGTGACCTCATTTGGATCATTGCATCAAAATCAAAGAATTTTTTTCCTTTGATCCACTTCCCCCCCTCAGGTAGGTCAAGCAGACTCTTGGTTGATCAATTCCATCCCCTTGACCTAAATTTGGGTCCACTTGGTCCCGTGTGGTCCCACAACCTATTGAAGTTAATTTCACAAAGACTAGTTGGAAACCAAGTTTTCACAAGGATTTCTATGACTAGGTATCTTTCTTACAAGTCTTATCCTCAAACCCTAGCCCTTGAAACCGCCTTGGCCCTTCCTAGGGAGCCTTATACCTTGCTTCTCAAGCAAGCAAACCATACAATTGAGTGTCTCTTGTGAATATGCCTTAGGAATCACTCCTCATCCTTTCATTGACTCATTCATCTAGTGATTCCCTTTATACTGGGTCTCGTCCCATCGATGAAAGTCCACAAAAAGCAGGGAGCTTTAGCTAAGGTGACAATGCGTTATCGCTATATTGTTGCCCTTGACCTAGTAGCGACCCTTTTAGGATCCCTTGTAGGACCCCTGCTAGTTTGAGTGGTAACATTTTGGCATTGTTGCCGGGGACACGAAACGTGTGTTTTGTTTCCCATACGATACATTGTTATATCATTCTTGGCGACTCCATTGGAAGAACGAAGCCCTAGTTCTTTGTTGAACTTTAAGGTCAATGCTTGTAGGGTGAAGAAAGCATTTTTCAAGGCGATTTCATTCACCCTGACGACTCCCATGTCATAAATGGCACACCAACATGTTGACCACATATATTTCCGCCATAGATATTGCAGGGATCCTGCAGTATCCCGCATCGGAATGCATGAAGAATATGCCAATGTTCGATGGAAATCCGCATCCTGTAGCCAATCACATTGTAAGGTTCATGAGGTGTGTTTTAAGGCAAAATATAACTCAAACTTGTGACCAAATGGAGTTGTTTGTCTTATCCATTGTGCTACATATCGATTGGCTTGAGTCATGCAAACCTAAAAGCCTCTCTTCCCTCTCAATGTTGGTTGTGCACTTCCTTTTACATGAAGGGCCAAATTTGCAAACTAATGAAGAGATATGCCAAATGCTAGATGTAGCCCTTCGAGAGGATGAAGTTATTGAATATGGTTATATACTTGAGGAAAAGTATCCTGATCTGTCTCCAAATCATCAAGATCAAGTGATTGATGCATGCCTTGAGGATTGTGCCGAAAAAGAGACTCATGAATTGGAAAGCATGTCCTCTAAGGATGATGAAGAAGATCTCGACCCCGAGAGCCTTCAGGTATTGCAAGAACGGATGATGGAATATGAAGAGTCTTGCAAGCAATTGAAGGTTGCATATAGCTCCAAATATGTTTTCTCCCACTATTGTGAGTAGTCGGAAAGACTCCGTAAAATGATGTATGAATATAACAAGAGTCCTACCGATGACCTTCTTCTTGAAGCATTCTATCAAAATCATGTAGTAAATACCTTGGATAGAATTCTTCGAGAAAGGATGGAGGAGGAAAAGTCCTCCTTGTCTAAAGAAGAGAATGAATTGCATCTTAACCAATGTCAAATATATAGTGAAAAACGGGATGATTCTGAGGAAGATCATGATAGTCAAATAAATGAAGAACCTGTGAGTAATTTTTGGGCTGTTGAATGGGAAATTGGGTATGATTATAAAAATAAAGGCCCCATAGTCCATCAAATCCATAAGAATGAGCTCAGGAAAGAAGAAAATGCTTCGCCCATTCTGAAAAACAATGTTGGCCCTTATGAAGCCCTTCCTAGTGATTGGAAGGCTCTCTTCTTTATGTTCCAAGATAATTCAATCAAAGAAGAGCCTTCAAATAAATGAAGAACCTGTGAGTAATTTTTGGGCTGTTGAATGGGAAATTGGGTATGATTATAAAAATAAAGGCCCCATAGTCCCTCAATCCATAAGAATGAGCTCAGGAAAGAAGAAAATGCTCCGCCCATTCTGAAAAACAATGTTGGCCCTTATGAAGCCCTTCCTAGTGATTGGAAGGCTCTCTTCTTTATGTTCCAAGATAATTCAATCAAAGAAGAGCCTTCCAAAATTGTGGGTAATTTTGATTACCCTGATGTAAAAGAAATTAAGGAATATGCTTCCTTTAACCATACCACCGATAAAGGGTTTTTCTTCATGTTTGAGCATTCCTCCCCTTGTTATATGCTGTTAAAATTGGCAACTAGGGCCAAAATCCACCTTAGGACAACTCATATGATGGAGATAATTATTACATTGGATTCTTTGTTTCGAGAGGTCCAATTTTGATATACAGATCATCTCATTCTGACAAGGAGAAGTGGAATTTTGAATTTATTCTCTCTCATGCACAAATTGTCAAGGTCGGCTCAATCAAATAAAGCTCGAGAGATGTGTCTCCACACCCTCAACGATTTGTATAAATTGGAGTGACCTCTCTCCTCATTTGGACATCACTCATCACGTCACACATCTCTCTCTCTCCTCTCTTGATTGGTTCATACAGCTTGGAGGCAACCTCTCTCTACTTCGCACATGTGGCAGGAGGCCGAATTCTTCTGGGGCAGAATAGGTCGAATTTTAGGAAAACAGACCAGCGTTGACCAGGGCTTATTTGACCTTAGTTGACTTCGATTTTGAGGGCAAAATTTCGATCTTTGGAGGCCGCATTTATTGGCACAAAAATCGAGGTGATTGGGATAGTTTGACCAGGGTTGACTTTAGTGTTGACTTCGGATTTGACTGCCGAAGTTACAACAATGTTTGATTGGGTTGACCGAACTGTTTTGGGCTGACTTTGACTCTCCTGGAAGGCCAAATTGGACTGCTGTTGACCGAGTTGCTTGGAGGACATTTTGGTGCTGCTTTGACCAACGTTGACTTTCTGGTTAGGGTTGCAGTTGACTGCTGATTTTGACAGGATTGTTTTGGGCAAGTAGATCTGATATTTTTACTCTCTTTACTAAACTATTGAATAATAACAAGAAGATTTGATCAAAGGGTTTCCCCACAATGGGGTTTTTCCCTGGCATCCGCCATATCTTGCGTCCTCTTGTCTTGGCTTGTCTTCTGCACATGTTTTTATGTTCTATCTGCATTTACTATCAATGTGTTTAAGTTAATGTGATTGCTATTGGAAATAATTGGAAATTGTCATTGGGCTGATAAGGAACATTGAAGTAAATTGTGCTAAAGCATAGAACATACCATTGTTATCTAAAATTAACATGGTATCAGAGCTCAGGTGAAGACAAAGCCCAAGCAAGAGTGAGGAAAAGCAATCACTAAGGGAAGTTGTTGGACAAGAACTTGGAACTAGTCCCAATGATGACTACATCTTACTTCAAATCCGAGGACAAGCTTAAGGACAAATCCGACTATCATGCATGGAAGATGTCTCTAGATTTGACATTGGAAGAAAATGATGCCATGGACTATGTCAAAGGAAGAGTAGTGGAGCCTCCTTCAAATGCATCCACAGCTACACAAACAAAGTACAAGAAAGGTGAGGTTAAAGCTAAGAAAATTATTGTTGATTCTATTCACAAGCCTTTGGTTGCCTATATTTCTGGTTTGGAAACATCTAAGGAGATGTATGACAAGCTGGTTGGGATGTTCAAAGTAAATAAAGCAAATCAAGTTCTCTTTCTCAAGAACAAGCTGAAAGACATCAAGATGGATAGAGGGGTATCCATCCAATCGTACTTCATGGGGATTACCAAGATCAAGAATGATCTTCTATCTATTGGAGAAGTTATTGGTGATAGGGAGCTCATTCTTATTGCACTTGGAGGCCTTACAAGAGAATGGGATGTGTTCAACACTACCATCCTCAACAATGACAGGATTTTGGGATTTGATGAATAATTGGCTAAATGCACTCAAGAAGAAATAAGGATGATGGAAAGAGACAAGCCCTCCAATGGAAACAATCCCACTGCCTTCTGCGTTCATGCTAAGAGGAAGAACAATGCTGTTCCAAGAAGACAAGGTCAAGGGTTCAAGCCGAGATTCAAAGAAGGAAGAAAAGGAAGATGCTTCAATTGTAATAGGTTTGTCCACTTCGCTAGAGAGTGTCCTCACAAGAAGGATACTCCAAGAGATGATGACATCCATAACAACAAAGGAAAGAGGAATGCTCCCGCTACTCGAAATGGAAATGGTCATCCTCCCAAGAAGTCGAGAAACTCTAGGTATGAAGAAGTTAATGTAGGTGAAAAGCAAAAGGATTTTTATCTTATTTTTGCCCTCGCCATTGCCTCTCCTTCATATACATTAGATCATTGGTTGATTGATAATGGTGCTTCAAGGCACTTCACTATGTACAAAGAGGCTCTCTCAAACTTGATTGAAAAGAAGACGAATATGGAGATTATACTTGGGGATAATGCCACTTATCCCGTGAAAGGAATTGGGATTGTTACATTTCACTTAATCAAGGTCAAACCCTTCATTTACAAGAAGTGTTGTATGTACTTGATCTGAAAAAGAATTTGGTCTCTATTTCTGCAATGGAAGATAAAGGTTTCAAGGTGACGTTCATTGATGGGAAGGTTCGTGGTTGGCAAAGGAACCCAAGAGATGCATTCACTCTTGGATTCAGGGCTGAAGGTCTCTATCAGGTTGGAGGAAGTCCGTTAGGAGCAATGACTTGTGATACTTCTGTTCCATTTGAATTATGGCATCGAAGATTTTCTCACCTTCATTTCAAAGCCTTACCTGATGTAAGGAAGATGGTCACAGGTATTCCCAAATTTAACTTAGATCATGAAGGAGTTTGTCAGGGTTGTGAAGTTGGAAAACATACAAGGGGACCATTCCCCTCAAGTGAAACTCAAACCACCAATATTCTTCAATTGGTCCATTTTGACCTATAAGGTATGTTGCCTATAACATCTTTGGGTGGATATTTGTACTATGTTATTTTTGTGGACGACTTCTCTCACAAAACATGGATCTATTTCTTAAAGAAGAAGGACAAAGTGTTCAAATGGTTTTGCTCTTTCAAAGCCTTGGTAGAGAATCAATCAGGGAAGAAGATCAAAATATTGAGGACCGAAAATGGGACCAAATATGAGTCAAATGAATTCAATGACTATTGTAGAGAAGTTGACATTAATAGGGAGACCACTATTGCATATACTCCTGAACAAAATGGAGTTGCCGAAAGGAAGAATCATATTATCATAGAAGCCACCTGTGCCATGCTTCATGACCAAGGTCTACCAAAGTTCTTATGGGGAGAAGTTGCCAACACCGTTGTGTATGTTCAAAATAGATGCCCACATCAAGCATTGGACTTCAAGACACCCAAAGAAGTTTTCACCGGTAAGAAACCTGATGTTTCTCATTTTAGAATTTTTGGTTGTCCTATATATTTTCATGTGTTGAAAGAGAAAAGAAACAAACTAGATGCATCTTGGAAGAAAGGAACATTTATGGGCTACAGTGAAACTTTGAAGGCATATAGAATCTATGTGCCTGGTAAAAGGGAAGTGGATATAAGTCATGATTTCACTTTCGATGAAGATTCTGCCCTTAGGAAACTCTGAGATCTTCCAATCCCGAGGAAGGACAATGATGATGATGCAGGAAAGCAGGATGAACCTCTAACTGATGACATGATGCCCGATGTTGAAGGTCCGATGGATCCCATTGATCCACCTCCTAGTGAGCCCTCTACTTCAAGAAAAAGACCTTTGTGGCTCAAAGATACTCTTGAATATGCCGAGAAACATATTGCACCGAGGGGGGCATTTCGTGAAAGCAAGAAGTCGAACAGGTACCAAGGGTACTTAGTTGCCATGAGTACCATTGTACAATCTGAGCCTTGTACATTCGAAGAAGCTGTGAAACACCAAGTTTGGAAGGATGCGATGAACGAGGAGTATGAGTTGATCATGAAAAATGATGTCTGGGATGTGGTTCCTAGACCCAAGGACAAGTCAGTGGTCACTTCAAAATGGCTCTACAAGATCAAACATGGAGCTGATGGGAGTGCTGAAAAGTTCAAGGCTAGTTTTGTTGCTTGAGGATTCTCTAAAAAAGGAGTAGACTACGATGAGATATTCGCACCGGTTGCCCAATATACCACCATTCGTTCGATTATAGCCCTTGCTGCCTTGCAAGGATGGAGCCTTCATCAAATGGATGTCAACACTGCCTTCTTGCATGGCTCGCTTAAGGAGGAAGTCTATGTAGAACAACCTGAGGGGTTCAAAGTTCAAGATTGAAAGACACATGTATGCAGGTTGAGGAAAGCCCTCTATGGGTTGAAGCAAGCCCCTAGGGCTTGGTATGAGAGGATTGATAGCTATATTATGAAGCTAGGATTTACAAGGAGTGATGCTGACCCGAACCTATACTTCAAGGTCGAAAAAGACAAGCCTCTCATTTTGGTCCTTTATGTGGATGATCTCTTTCTAATAGGTGATGACCCTCTCACTCATCAATGCAATAGGGAGTTGGCTTTCGAATTTGAGATGAAGGACCTAGGATTGATGCACTACTTCCTAGGACTAGAGGTCTGGCAAAAGCCAGGTGAGATTTTCCTTTCTTAAGGAAAATACATTGTGAAGCTATTTGAGAGATGTGGGATGGTGGACTGCAAGTCCATATCTACTCCGATGGAACTCAACTTCAAGAAGATATGTGGAAGTGTTGCTGGGCTCGGATAAGCGAACCCTTCCGAGTATCGTCAACTAGTGGGGGCCCTGATGTTTTTGGTCAACTCCCGTTCTGACATATGCTTCGCTGTGAACATTTTGAGTCAATTTATGGTTGAGCCTCATCACATTCTTTGGATTGCTGCTAAGAATCTCTTGAGATATCTCCGGGGCACAATCCACTATGGACTGAGATACACTGTTGAGAACTTGAGGCTACATGGATATTCAGATGCTGATTGGGCTGGTAGTGTGGTGGATCGTAAAATCACATCTTCGTGCTGCTTCTCTTTGGGGTCTGCTTCTATATCTTGGATGAGCAAGAAGTAGAAATCGGTTGCTTTAAGCACCGTCGAGGCCGAATACATTGCTGCGAGTATGGGCTGTTGTGAATTTGTTTGGTTGAGGAAGCTCTTCAGTGAGCTATTTGAGCATGTGCTAGATGCCACCACAATCTTTTGCGACAACCAGAGTGGGATTCGCCTATCAGAGAATCCCGTATTCCACGACCGCTCCAAGCACATTTATATCAGGTACCACTTTATGTAGGATATGGTACAACGGGGAGCAATAAGGCTCCAACACATTAGAACAAATGAGCAGGTCACAAACATTCTCACGAAACCTTTGGGGAAGGTCAAATTCTTAACCTTCCGAGAGAGACTTGGAGTCGTGGAACGAACTTCTTATGAGGGTCTCGTATGAGTTGGACACTGAGCTCTGGGAGCTCCTTGGGGCTTGGGGTACTTCTTGTAGCTATGAGTGACCATAGGGTGAGGGGTTCACCTTCCCCTAGTGGTGCACTAGATATAGGGTGAATGGTTCACCTTACCCTGTGATACCCCATGATGGTTGACATGTGTGTAGGGTGAGTGGTTCACCTTCCCCTACCATTGCGGACACATGTATGCAGGGTGAGTGGTTCACCTTCTCCTATGGCATATGAGCAGGATGAGTGGTTCACATTCTCCTGCTGATGCCCCAACACACATCCTACCCATGGAGTTTAGGACTCATGGGAAGTACCTTTCATCTATTTGGGAAAAGATGCTTAGGGACCATAGCACTATTGATGGACGCATCGTGTATTGCCATACTCCTTATGACTAGGATGCATGGTGTTCAACAACTTGATCTGGGATCTAGGACTGACTTTTATCAATTGAGAGTGGTATGATCTTATGATTCACTCTCTCGATCACTTCTTCTTCATTATTACTTCATGCTTTAGCAAAGCAGGGCAGAGCAGAGCAGTGATGACAGAGATGGTACATGATGATAGGATGGCATGATGATGACAGATGGATTGGCAGGTGGAATTCTCACTAGTTGAGAGGGAGTGTTAAAATTGGCAACCAGGGTCAAATTCCACCTTAGGACAACGCATATGATGGAGATGATTATTGCATTGGATTCTTCTTTTCGATAGGTCCAATTTTAATATAAATATCATCTCATTTTGACAAGTAGAAGTGGAATTTTGAATTTATTCTCTCTCATGCACAAATTGTCAAGGTCGGCCTCAGTCAAATAAAGCCCAAGAGATGTGTCTCCACACCCTCAATGATTTGTATAAATAGGAGTGACCTCTCTCCTCATTCGGACATCACTCATCACATCGCACATCTCTCTCTTTCTCCTCTCTTGATTGGTTCGTACTACTTGGACGCAACCTCTCTTTACTTCACACATGTGGCAGCATGGCGAATTCTTCTGCTGTAGAATAGGGTGAATTTCAGGAAAACAGAGCAGCGTTGACCAAGGCTTATTTGACCTCTATTGACTTCAATTTTGAGGGCAGAATTTCAATCTTTGGAGGTCGTATTTATTGGCATAGAAATCGAGGTGATTGGGATAGTTTGACTTGGGTTGACTTCAATGTTGACTTCAGATTGGACTGCAAAAATTACAAGTGTTTGACTGGGTTTGACCAAACAGTTTTGCGCTGACTTTGACTCTCTTGGAAGGTCGAATTGGACTGCTGTTGACCGCTGTTAAAATTGGACAACTAGGTCCAAACTCCATGTTCTGATGCTCAGATTAAGAGGCTAATATTTTTGTTGGATTCCTCTTTCTGAGAGGTGTAAAATCCATATAAAAATAGTCTTAATCCGATGAGCAGAACTTATATTTTGAATTTATTATTCTTAATAAATTATATGTGCAAGGTCAGCCAGTTTTGTAATGTAGGCTCACATGCCCAACAGATGTGTCACACACCCTCATTGATGGATATATATACAGGAAAAGTTGGAGAGAATTTGAACACAACTCAACTCACATCTTCCTCTCTCATCCTAAAAGTACGAGCTACCAGGAGGGTTGTTGTGACACATGCTGGGCTCGCTGACCAAAGGAGACTTTGCTGGTTGAAGCATCCTGTTGACCGCCGAAACGAACACATTCATTTTTCTTGTTTCTGATTTGTCTTCTGTAAGATCTGCTTATATGTTCTATCTGCATTTTGCTTATCTACTTGGCTGTGAGAAAAGTGAAATTGCTCTTAGCATAGAACATCTACAAAACTTTACAACCGCGCTGCTTGGAGGACATTTTGGTGCTGCTTTGACCAGCATTGACTTTCTGGTTAGGGATGTAGTTGACTGCTAATTTTGACAAGATTGTTTTGGGCAAGTAAATTTTATATTTGTACTCTCTCTGCTGAACTATTGAATAATAATAAGAAGATTTGATCAAAGGGGTTTCCCCACATTGGGGTTTTTCCTCGGCATCCACCAAATAATGTGTCCTCTTGTGTTGGCTTGTCTTCTGGACATGTTTTTATGTTCTATTTGCATTTATAACAATGTGTTTAAGTTAATGTGATTGCTACTGGAAATAATTGGAAATTGTCATTGGGCTGATAAGGAACATTGAAGTAAATTGTGCTAAAGCATAGAGCATACCATTGTTATCTAAAATTAACATGTCCCTATCCTGGAAATAGATGTTTGTGATGAAGTTCGTTCCCCTAGTTTTGATGAAGGACTGGTTTCCCCTACGAAAAACTAGGAATCATGGTTTTTCCCCAAATACAATGATGAGTCCACTTCTTGTTTTCCCAATGACCAAAATAATCGCATCGTAATTGTATTTGAGTCATTCACTCCTTACTCGGAGGGTGATAGGCCCGATATAGTTCTTCATCAAAGATTCATATACTTGATCATTGATATTTCTATCTTCTGGTTAGAGAATCAAATTCAATCCTCTCGATTGGTGTCTTTCACTTCTTCTAGGGTTCTTTTCTATATCATATGGGTCTCTTTTTTCACACCTCCCGCCCTTGTAACCCCTCATTATTATTACCATTTGTATTGTTGGGTCCATTGCAAAAATAATCATGGAAACATGCATTCTTGTATTGATCAATTGACATGCTGGTTGCATTGGATCTATAATTATACCCAACACTTGACATTGTATTATGCATGTTAGGGTAGGATGTATTGCATACTGATCTTCTCATTAGAACTAACATCATATGACATTTCTCATGGTAGATTAGCTGCATTTAGATTAAATTTGCACATTTTTACTTTCCTATTGATTTTACGGCCTAATACTAAGCATGGGTGATCATAAGATGCCACAGAAACATGCTACCCAGTGCGCTTGGTCTTTGATATGTGTAGATAGCGGGTCTACGGTACCAAGAGATTGTTGGTGTTCTCATGACCTCCCATTCGAGTGGCTTCGCGCACTTTTTCCGAGAGCTCACGTCTAGTTGGTGCCAGATGTTACCCACCAATTGTGGGAATTGTTTTCTCCGAGATGGTCCTCAGCCGGTAGCTAACAACCCCTTCCAGCCCCAAGATAGCTTGATGTGCCATTTTCTTCGCCACCTGAGCTAACCATGTGGTCCCTTGCCCATCTTTTATGAATGTATGTTTGTAGGTGGGCCTCCTGACCCCAAAGGCATGGCTTTTCATTGGTATAGTTGAGTAATTTTCCTTACTTGTCATGGGCACTTTTGGGCATGAATTGGTGGGGGAATTTGGTGGAAAGAGTGGGTAAGGCTTGTATTTTTGTCTCCACTACTCGATTTCGTGGTTATCCTTGCATCCTAGTCTTGTGGGATCTCCTTTACTTACCATTTGGCTTTTGGGTTGGCACTACATTGGAAATACCTGATTTTGGTTACATGGTCCCGCTTCCCGATGTTAAAATTTCTGAATCTAACACATCAGAAATCCCTATTGCATTATCTAGTTTATTATCTCCTACTTGTTCTTTCCATTAACAAGTTATTTATAAATATAAATACCTAAATAAACACAAATCACACAAGGGACACTGTTATTTTTGGACAATCGTCCCTGGAAAAACCCAATGCGGGAAAACCGGTGCAGCAGATATGAGGGTTTTATTATTATGCAGTTTCTAAATACAACTAGGGTTCCAGAAATGGCTCACCCAACAAAGAATGCCCTCGACAGTAGTACCTCTCCTCAGAGACAGATATTCCGGCTGATCAATCACCGGATGATCGATCCCACAGCGACTACAACAACTCCTTAGCTGGACAACGAAAGCTGCTCCAAGCTTCTTCACTGCTCTGCCTCACTCAGCGAGGGACTGTACCACCCTTCCCAGCTCTAGTCTGCCCCATGAAAATCTCTAACGCTGCCTCTTGGCCCTGCGTCAACTCTGCTAGCCATTGCGCAACTACTGAAGCCTTTGCGTCAGCCACTTGGCTCTCTGCGTCAGCCCTTTGGCCCTCTGCATCACCCACGTTGGCCTCCTCAGCTTCTGTGTCAATTCGAGCTGCCTCTGCGTTAGCCTTTCCAAGCTCTGTGCTGTCTCTCTGGCACTATCTCTGCCTCTCTGCTATGTATTCTCGGCCTTGTGCCGAACTGCCCCTCGCTGCAACAGATCACTAGTTCGATTCTCTCAGCAAACTCCGCTCCATAAAATCGAACTGACTGATCAATTTGGTGTATCTCCAACTGACCCTCAAGTCTCCTCTTATACTTTCTTGTTGAGTCTTCAACGACCGAGATTAAGTCCCTAATCAACAACTAAGATTAGATTTGGCTTGATCCTCGTATCTTGGAACCTTCTAACCCAAAATTATATTAATACACATTAATATTTTATTTTTCCTAAGTTTATACTTAGGACCCCATTAAAAATATTAATTATTTTAATATTTCTTGATCTGCGTAGAATTTCTCCAAACGATTTTTGGGTTTTGGAGGTCTCATGTGCTTTAGCCTCTCCACCAATTTTCATGGCTAGAGCGCATTCGATGCTACCACAAATCAACACCCTATACCACCTACATCACTCCCATTCCACTCATTTTAGCCCCATTCATCTATTTTCCCATCCGGGTCCACATGTGTCCACTGGGTCCACATAGGGTTAGCGTCCCCCTCCCCTTATCCACACTTTGGGTTGGGCCTAAAACAATGCCTCAGAGGTTAATGCAGCTAAACAGAAAAGAAAAAAGCATAATTTGGTCACTCTCAACAGTTAATGTATCACAAAATGCAACAGATGGTTGGGATACACAAATTTAGCGTGTGGGCAAGAGCCAAACATGAGCTCTACTCCTTATCCATGGTCATCACCCTGGTTCTTGTGGGCCCTAGATGGGTTCCCTCTATCATTAAGGAACCGATGATTGTCCTAACCCCTGGTGGGTGATGAACTGCCCCACCTTAAGGGGGTATCCACTGCTACATATTACACATCATGCTCTCATCCCCTGGAGCCCTGAGCAGTTATGAAGAAAAATCAATAAAAGGAAAAAGGCATATGAAGAAGGGTGGAAAAACAAAGGCCGGGGTAACTCATGTACCATGATTTGCTCCCTCCTACACTCACATACCCAGGTGTGGGCTTCCCTTATTATAGCTACCCATGAACCTTGACATGTGGTCTGGATGATTCCCCTAATCCCCACTCCATTCCATTATTATATCATTTGCCACCTACCACTTAAAGGATGTACCATGGACATGTCACCCCCTTTAGAGGTTGAAACCACCTAATAGGGTCCTTGGTTAACCCCCTATTGAGCTTGGAGACACTTGTACATGCCAAAGCCCACTATGGAAGGGCATGCCACCATGAAGTGCCCCATTGATCCCATGACTTGTAAGCTTTATTACTTGAGTATTCTAATGACTTGTTGTATTGGAGGGCAAGGGGACGCATTGGATCTTATGCAAGATTGCAGGTGGGTCTTCATTTGGGGCTTGGTCTCCCTATACGGGGTCCTAGCCCTCCAAAGGGCCACATTGACACTTGTAGGGTGAGCGTTGAGAGCCGTGGGCCTCCATCATAGCAAATATTACTTCATGGGTCCCCAACGCTGATCATTGATTGCTCATGTTCCACCTTTTTGGATGAGGTTGATGCACCTAGTCGACCATGCCCCGCTGGCTCCACACTTGCACCATACACTTGGCAGATGTTCCAAGGTCTAGAGGATGTCTCCCGCTGCAGAGGGAGGACTTACATCACCATCCAAGTGCTTACAGACAGTCTACAAATATTTTTGATCCACTTGGAGACCCATGAGGATGTCCTTGTGCCCCCACACCCACTTGGGAGCACCATAGGTTCGTGCTTGGAAAATAAAGGTCCAACCCCTTGTCCACTATGTTGGGAGTTCATTTCTACATCATGGCACCCCTTGGACTTCATTAGGCCTCCTCAAAGGCCCATCAACTCACTTCATTGATCATTTGGCCCTCTTGAGAGGCTTATTCATGTATTATTGAGTTATTTGGTGGGCTTGTCACCAAAAATACTGTTATTATGCACATTATTTTATTTTAGGGGCTCAATTAGGTCAATTTCGCTAAATCGAATTCATTAGAGAATGTATAAATAGAAATGAAATGATTCATTTTTATCATCATCACTTGGATTGGGTTATTTGCTTTTGTGAGATTTTCGCTATCCCTTTTGAGGGATGAGTTTGGATGAATGGATGAATTTTGATGTTTGGATCTCTTTCATTTTGTCTTGGAGCTTCTCTATTGTCATATCTTGATGATTGGATATACTCTTTCTTACATGTAAGCGCCCTTTTAATGTTATTCTTGTTATTTACTTTTGTCACATGTATGTTACTGGGAATTTCACAATACTAGGCTGAAATTTACTGCTTTTTTTATGCGAAATTGTGGGAGTTTGATCTTTTATAGTGTTGCATCATGTCATTAACCATGTACGAATGAGTGAATGTTCCTAGAGATAATTTGTGTCAAAATTTATCTTGATAAGTGTTGGACACCTAATCCGCTAAGGGCTATGGTGTGGATGTGAATAGTCAAAGTGAATCGAAGAGACCACTTGGTATATGGAAACCAAAGGTCATTAGAATGTATTATAAATGTATATCATTTGTATAATAAATGCAACTAACGTTTATCTTTCACAATTGTTGTCTATTCACGTGTGTGTTTAACATGGTATCGGAGCATGCGTACTCTTGCCCTGCCCAAGTTTGAGTCACTAATTTTTTCTCGCCTTTCTGTACATAGTCAATCCCGCACCTCTGCAATAATCCTAAAATAACAAAAAATCGGCATTCTCCCTCATACCTAGGTATGCAAATTCAAACATTTTTTGTCAGCTTGCAGGTGTCTCTTCTATTCTACGTTTTGTTTTGGTCTTGTACCATTCTCAACCTAATTCTCTGCACTTGGAGGTGGGCCTATCAAATCTCTACCCAAGCATTACACTACACTCTCTGCATTGCTTTTCACACGCTGCCCTGGAACAAGAAACAACTTCCCCTTTGAAAATGTTGCCGTGTTGATCAATTACATTAGCGCCTATAACATTAATGCCCATGCATCCCAAAGACATGAAATCCTTGACATGCCCATAGCTAGCATACACTACCTTGGCAACCGAACTTCCCAAAGGCGTATAAGCATGAAAGTTGGAAATGTCCTTCGAGCTTTGGCTATTGTGAGGATTGCCCTTAAATTTTCTCTCTCTATATTTACGTATTGTGGTTCCTTAGGAACGTTGTCAGCCAGAGAGGTCGATTTCAAATTCTAGTAAACCCATCACTTAGTGGCTCTATTTTAGTAGTTTCCACTGCTCCAACAATTGGCATTAGGTAATGCTGGTGCAACCTGTTGTCGTCGCTCCCCTCCTTCAACGCCTTAGATTCTAGTCGAACAATGGTTAATTTTTCTGATGACTTATATGTGTTTCCACATTTGGATTGGACGATATTGCTTTGCTTATCCGAAGTGAATATTTTGTTATGCACTAGTTGAACTATATTTCTTAGTTTCCCTTAGAGGCATTGTTACCAGGCTGTTGAGGAATCACCTTCTGGAGCATTCGCACTTGAAACAGTAAAATCAAAAAGGCTTTCAATGACCTAAAACTCCTTGCTGCACCAGACTTATCTCCATGCAGGGATTTTTCCACTTGAAGACCTCAGATATAATGTGGCGGTGTTTAGTGAAAGAAGAAAGACATGGTCGTCAACTTTGCTAGACTTTTGGAAATTGCAGCAATGGACTCCGTAAGAGATGGTACTAAGAAGAAATATTTATATGGCTGCTAGCTTGGATGTTAAAACTGAGGTAGACATTCATTAGTATTTATGAGAAGTTCTGCTTATGTTTTTTTTCCTAATCAGAGCGTGAAGTTCTTGCATATTGCATTGAAGTTTGTCGAGAAAACGATTTCTGTCCATATTAGAGCGATTCCAGGAAGTTATTACGTTGGTTGCTGATAGGAGCATGAAGTCGCACAAGATGTCTTAGTTGTAAACGCCGTTGAGGGCTGTTCCATATATTAAGAGTTGGTCGTTGCTGCCTTGTTGATTGAAGTCCAGTGTATACGCTTGTCAAAGGGGATACAAACGCTGTGCAAGATCACCATTTATATGTGTCGCCTTTAATCACCATTTGAAGCATTGAATAATTTGAATGTAGACGTGTTGGTGGGTTGGTTCATGGTGACTCGACATTTATCTTTCACAGCTGCTGTCTATTCATGTGTGTTTATATATGTGAGCATTCAAGTCCTAGTATGCCATAATTCCTTCTTGAAAACTGTGTGCATATATATTGGAGACATATGTGGTGTGTTGGTTCTATGATATGAAAACACATTTAAAAAAGGGTCGATATATACTATGAGTTTTTAAAATGGCCGATATATATTGAATGGTAGTCCATGACATGGTGCGACGGATGTTGAAGTTTTGATAGCCATCATTGCTGCTTTGAAAGTGTATATGCTGGAGGGTTTTATAAGCTCACATCTCAACATTGGTTATTGTATTATTGAAGTCCAAGGGAATGACAGAGTTCAGGTTTCTATCTGCAACCATACTGCGCACAGGCTAAATTTTCAGATTTGATACTCTGGAAAGCTTCTCTAAGTAGTATAATATTGATGCTCCTCTAAATTACCACAAGTTCAGTAAGTATTGCAGAGTGAGATTGTTACTCCTATTAGTGATCTTGGAAACCCAGGTGTTAATGATATTGGTGCACAGTGTTCATAAGCATTAGGGACTGTTTATATTCTTTAAAGTTGCAGCTATTTGGCATTGTGTGAGATATCTGTTCATAAGCAAGTGCATTTGTAGTTGAAACATTGTTATGAAATGGATCGAATTGATGATGCATTAAAGTTATTGAATAGCCTAATCTGTTCCACTGTTGATGGGATGATAAAAGTCAGTAAGGAAACTCTTTTTGACATTCAAACTTGCTTGCAAAATGCACAAGAAAATATAGAGTTTTTTCAGTTAGAGTCTCAACTTCAGCAAGATGAGTTACAACAGAAAAGACATAATTCTAAACTTATTCTTGTTTAGGACAATCCCTGTTTCGAGTCTGAAGTTGGCTCCTATCCGCTATCAAAAAGTGATAAAATTAATGACATTGAGGTTGACTCCCAAATGTACCCATTTCAAGAGAAGTTTTGCTTGTAGATGCAAAAATTAAGCTTGCACTTGCCAAGCCAATCATTAGACCTTGGGAAGATATCGTCAACAACAAAAATAAAACAGGTCTTGGATTGATTAAGGAGGTTTCTCTTCACACTCCAGACTATTCCAAGCCCATTCAATTTCGAGGTGTTGGATTTCTCCATGCAGTTGTTGGGCAATTTATTGGGCTTAAATTGCTTCATTAAATTATCGACTATGGAAACTCGTAAGCTTGTGATGATGTCAGCGAAATATATGCAGGAGCTATGTCTAATTAAATGATTTATGATTCAATATAATATGCAAGGGAAGAGGCTCCTAACTAAGGAGGTCCTGGTTGTCCTTCCCTACAGTATCATAGAGAAATCATTGATTACATAAAATTAGAAACTTGAAATGAAGACAAGAGAATGAACTTTAATTGCTGTTCAGATTCAAAGAGAGAGAAAGACTAACTTAGTCTCTTGATTGTCCTCCCATGTACTAATCCAAACTAAACTAAGATTCATTCATAAGCATAAGAAATGAAATAACTTGAAACGTAAAAGCAAAAGAATAAATTTCAATTATCATGCAAATCAAATAGAGAGAGAGAGCCTAACTTAGACCCTTGGTTATCCTCTCATATGCTGATAAGATTCTAATTTAAAACTCATTCATCAATCACAAACAAACCCTCAAACATCAAACATCTAAGCAATTAAATGAAATAAGATCTAATATGAAATAACATGTTCCTTTGATCCTTCTAGAGTGAGCTCAATTCTCCTAAGAACAAAGTGACAAGCTATTCCATATACTACACTAAGACAACTTATATCTAAAACTACATAATGGAAATATATGTAAATGAAACTTTATTCTATTCCATCATAAATTGGATACAATGCTCCAAGAGTCCTCCTTTTGGAATGGAGGAGGTACTCCTATTTATACAATGAGATGAGATAACAAACTCATAATGATGATCCACTAATCTCTCTTTAGTTCCATACATTTCTCAACCATCTAGACACATAATCCTATCCTCCATGATCTCCTCCATGAGGTCCATGATTTTCTACATGAGATTATGATCTTTTCCATGAGGTTTATCTTATCAAATTCGAATTTGATCATTCAAGGCCACATAAAGATGCCTTAGAAGCTTCCTTTGTACCTACACATGTCAACAAACTCATTCTAATTGTTAGGTATAAGTATAAGCATATTATTTTCTAAAGTTTAGCCATAAATCCACTTAAAAATGTTAAGAATTAATAAACTTTGGAAAAGCATAGTTATAACCCAATAATGAGGTAAATGGAATGATGTGGAGGTGAAATGGAGGTGACATGAAGGTAAAATGCGAAGATATTGGTGAATAATGGAGTGAAAATAGGGACCATTTTGAGGCCCAACAGCAGTTCATCTTCACCTCTTTCAGATCTTGCTCCTCTTCCACCACAACCACAACAGAATGTCAGATGCCAACTGTGTGATAGAGTTGGCCATGTGCAAGATCACTGTTTTGATCTTCACCCATGCAACCATTGTGGTCAGCACAATCACTCTTCAAAAAGATGCTTCAAAAACAAGGCTCTTGCAAGAACAAAGATTCACCTTGGATGGATCGCTTCTTGGCAATGGGCTTCAACAACCAAGAAGATATTTCAGTCATATTTCAGAATTTCTTCTAGAGTATTGAAAAGTCTTGCAGTTGAGTTCTCTTCATCTTCTCACCTTGTATCTGACAGGGAGGAAGTGATGGTCATATACAAGTTTCAAAGATGCATCAAGCAAGCTTGAGCCACAACTTGAACCTGTTGCTTGAGCCTACAGCCAGAGACAACCATACCCAGATTCAGAGTTGTAGCCAGAGACAAAGAAGCCCTTAAGCATGCCTTTGGTTGGTGGCCTTCCTTAAACCACTGCAGGTTGTAGACCTCCCTTTTTTCTAGGTTGAAGGTATCTCTCTTCAAAGCATTAGGGATACTTCCTCCGGCATAAGATTTTAGCTTCTTGCCAGATTTGGAAGAGTTTCGAGAATCGCACCAAGCATTCTTTTGGTTGGTGGCCTTCCTTAAACCATCGCAGATTGTAGACCTCCCTTTTTTCAAGTTGAAGGTCCCTCTTCAAAGAATTAGGGAGCACTTCCTCCAGCAAAAGGCTTCAACTTCTTGCCAAATTTGGAAGAGTTTTAGGAATTACACTAAGCATCCCAGTGTTGGTGGTCATCCTTAAACCACTACTGGTTGAGACCTCGAGTTCTCCCACCTTATGCCATCATCTCAGAGAGCACATTCAACTTATTGTTGTCATGCATTGTTGTATTTTTATATTAGAACTATCTTCTTGGACTCATATATACCCCTTCGGATTAAGGGGAGAACGTTGGACACCTAATCCACTAAGGGTTATGGTGTGGATGTGAACAGTCAAAGGGAGTCCAAGAGACCACTTGGTATATGGAAACCAAGGGTCATTAGAATGTATTAAAAATGTATATCATTTGTATAATAAATGCAACTAACGTTTATCTTTCACAACTACTGTCTATTCATGTGTGTGTTTAACAATAACTCATCAAATATTGCAAATTGAAGTGTAAAGACCTTGACGCTGCTTTTCTCATGCCCAAATGCCATGCGAAAATGTTTTCAAGGCCTCTCTGACCAAGTGAATCTATTCCAAACTACAAATTCTCCTTGACTCCATCTCTCCCAAAGGACAAGACACTAATCCCCCATTGGTGATCATTTTCAATGTTTATTTTTCTCACCTCCCTCTTTTACTAGGCCTAGCTTACATAGGTCACCTAGGGCATCAATTAGCTCACAATCTAGCCATCCAAACACTTCGATTTTTGGTACACAACTGCGCTGATGTTTTTTCTAGAGGCCCTCCAAATTTGAAGCAAATTCGACGGTGGGATCTCAAGATATAGAAAGCCCTAGCTCAAGGACCTTTTCTTTCGCTAGGTTTCCCTTGGCTAGTGACCTCATTTGGATCATTGCATCAAAATTAAAGAAAATTTTTGCTTTGATCCACTCCCCCCCTCAATTAGGTCAAGCACAACCTTGGTTGATCAATTCTATTCACTTGACCTAAATTTGGGTCCACTTGGTCCCGTGTGGTCCCACAACCTATTGAAGTTAATTTCACAAAGACTAGTTGGAAACCAAGTTTTCACAAGGATTTCTAGGACTAGGTATCTTCCTTACAAGTCTTATCCTCAAACCATAGCCCTTGAAATCCCCTTGGCCCTTCCTAAGGAGCCTTATACCTTTCTTCTCAAGCAAGCAAACCATACAATTGAGTCTTTCTTGTGAATAGGCCTTAGGAATCACTCCTCATCCTTTCATTTACTGATTCATCTAGTGATTCCCTTTATACCGGGTCTCCTCCCATCAATGAAAGTTCGTAAAGAGCAGGGAGCCTTAGCTGACATGACTTTGGGCGATCGCTCCATTGTTGCCCTTGACCTAGCAGCTGCCCTTTTAGGATCCCCTCCTAGGACCCTTGTTAGTTTGAGCGGTAATAGTCCTTTTATATGCTTTCCATTTGCACATCATGGGAAAACTCCTTCATGGTCCATTCCGATCTCAGTTATTCTAGAAACTATCTTCTTTACATGAGGTAAGACTTTGTAGCGTAGGTGAGCAAATCTTATGTGCCATAACTCACATTGAAGATCAATATTATGGACTAGTGCATGAATGGGTTTAACATTGACTTTGTAAAACCCTTCACATCTTGATCCAAGAGTGAAGGCTTCTCTCATACTTGAGTTCAAAGGCCAAGTTATAACTTTTCCATTAATAAAAACAACTTTTATTCCTTTATCTTCTAGAGCAGATATGGATACAAGGTTCTTTTTCAAACCAGGTACATACAAAACTTTTTGCAGAAAAATAGATTTTCCATCATCTAATTGAAATGAAATTGAACCATAATTTTTAACTTGGTGAGTAGAATTATCTCCAAGGATAACATTTAAATTAGTCTCCCTCTCAACTAGATTAGAGAGTGCTTCTTTGTAACTAGTAAAATGTTTGGAAGCACCACTATCAACTAACTAGCTATCAAATGAATCTGCAGAAGAAGAACTGGAAATAGCAGAAACAAGAAAATATTCTGATTGAGTTTTTGCTGCATTATTTCTATACTTTGTATTTCTTGTTTTCTTAGGATGACCTTTTCTTTGATTTTCAAAAGTGTCTTTTCTATAATTAGATTTGTTTTTGAATCTAGGTGCTCTTCTTCTTTCTTTATAATCACGAGCAAAGTGACCATGCTTTGACAGTTAAAGCATCTAACTTTTGACATGTCTAGATTCCCTTTATTTGATTTGAAAGCAGATTTCTTTTTATTACCTTTCTTTCTCTTGTCATAGGTTGAAAATGTAGTAGGTTCTCCTTCTTCATGATGTGAAATTCTCCCTTTAGAGATCATTTTGGCCTCCTATTGGATACACTTTCCTAGGAGCTCATCAAATGTGGGAATAGTGTTGATATTGTTGATGATGGTGATAAAAATATTCCAAACAAGAGAAAGGCCTCCCAACGCAATCAACACCACTTCCTTGTCGGGTACAACTTCACCAACTGTTGATAGTGGATTCCTGATTTTGGTCATTTTTAGGAAGTATGTTTGAACTATCTCTCTTCTGTTCATCTTGATGTCTTTCAATTGATTCTTCAAAGCAATAATCTGATTCAAGTTACTAATTGCAAACATGTAAATTGGTTTGTCATACATTTCTTTAGATTTCTTCAAACCATAAACATAAGTAATGAGATGATCACTAAGAGAATAAGGGATAATTTTTCGTTTTGATTTCACCCTTTTTATATTTGGATTTGATAGTAGCACTTGTATTCTCTGGTGCTGATGTTGTACTAGGAGTCCAATGGTTACAATCTTTAGGGACGATAGCTTTCAAGTTTCAAGAAATTTTCATGAATTTTTTTTGGGAAGGAAAGGAAGTTGAATTAAGGGGTATCACAGGGAAACCAGGAAAGATAATCAACGCTAATGGCATGACAAAGCTTTTGAAGAAAGAAAATGGGGCATAATTGCACAATTATCCTCACTAGAGGTTCAAACATCGAAATTATATATTTCTCTAGATCTCCAAAAAATCTTGGACAATCATTCCAAGGTATTTGAGACTCCGAAAGGCCTCCCACCTATTCATGATCATGATCACGCTATTCACTTTATTCCAGGAAGTGTTCCTCCAAACATCAAGCCTTACAGATATCCTTACGCCCAAAAGAGTGAAATTGAATGTATGGTTGTAGAAATACTAGAGGCTGTTTTAATTCAATCGCGTCAAAGTTCTTTCTTTGCTCCAGTAATATTGGTGCACAAGAAAGATGGATCATGGCATATGTGTCCAGATTATAGGGAGTTCAAAAAGCTCACTATTAAAGATAAATTTTCCATTCCTGTCATTGATGAATTGTTGGATGAATTACATGGAGCAATTTACTTCACCAAGTTGGATATTTGTTCAGAATATCATTAGAATTAGAATGAAGACTGAAAACATTCCGAAAACAACATTCAAAATTCATGAGGGTCATTATGAATTTTTGGTCATGCCTTTTGGCCTTACTAATGCACCTTCCACATTTTAACATTTGATGAATTCCATTTTCAAACCCTTCTTTAGAAATTTTGTGGTAGTATTTTTTGATGATATACTAATCTACAAGAAGTCTTGGAAGGATAATGTTCAACATGTTTACAGGGTGCTCAAACTATTAGAAGAGAAACAATTCTATGCAAAAACCTTCAAATATTTCTTTGGAGTACAGGAGGTGGAATATTTGGGTCATATTGTATCTCATGAGGGTGTTAAGGTAGATCCTAACAAAATTAAAGCCATTAAGGAATGGAAAATCCCCACAACCATAAAGCATATTCAAGGTTTTCTAGGGTTGACAGGGTATTATCGCAAGTTTGTTAAGAAAAATGGGAGAATAGCGGCACCTATAACATCATTACCGAAGAGAGATGCATTTTCTTGGACTCCAGAAACAATGAAGGCCTTTGAACATCTTAAAGAGGCAATGTACCAAGCACTGGTCTTAGCTACGCCAGACTTCACAATTTTTTTTATTGTGGAATGTGATGCTTCAAGAAATGGAATTGGTGCTGTTTTAATGCAAGAAGGAAGACCCATTGCTTTTGAAAGTCGTCCAATCAAAGGAAAGTATTTACACAAACCTATTTATGAGAAGGAAATGTTGGAAATACTACATGCACTAAAGCAATGACGACCTTACCTAATGGGAAGACACTTCAACGTAAAAACCGATTATGATAGTCTTAAATACTTTTTGGAACAAAGATTATCTTCAGAAGAGCAACAAAAATGGGTGACAAAGATGTTGGGTTATGACTTTGAAATCATCTACAAAAAAGGGAAGAAAAATGTTGTTGCAGATGCACTCTCAAGAAAGGATGAGGATGTGGAAGCATTGCTTTGTGCCATTTCTATTATCCAACCTGAGTGGATAACCAAAGCAAGGGATGAATGGAAGAATGATGAAGATGTGTGGTCACTCATTCAAAAGTTGCAACAAGATCCCAATACATCTGATACATTTAGCTAGAAAAATGATTCATTATGGTACAAATATCGCTTATATCTTTGTAAGAATTCCTAACTCAAACAAAATATTCTTTTGGAATTGCACACCTCTCCCTTAGGAGGGCACTCAAGATTATAAAAAACTTACCATAGGGTCAAAAAAGATTTTTTTTGGAATGACCTTAAATCTGATATTCGGAAGTTTGTGGCAGAATGTTTGGTTTGCCAACAAAATAAAGTTGAGACAATTAAGGCCTAGGGTCTGTTACAACCTTTAGCCATTCCTAGTTCTAGTGTTTTGACGCTTGAGTGTCCTTCTTTGAGCTGCCCTTCCTTGTCATGTCACCTTAGCTCTGATCCCATATTGAGAAATCCAGGGGTAGCAACATAGGGTGATTTCTCTTCTTTGATAATTGTTTGTGATGTATTTTTACTTTACTTAATTAGCTTCTTCTTTCACTTGTTATTATTAGTTTTTTTCTTCATCAAACAACTACCAAACCATAAAGAACAATAAGACAAATGACATAATATATAGGCGATCATCCAAGGCCAAAACCTCTCCAACTCTGAGAGGAAAACCTGCAAGAATTCTTCTTCTTATAGAATCTTCAATTGGCGAATTCCAAGACCCTTGACCAAAGAACCTCTCCAAGACCAAGTCACAATTCTTCCCTTGAAGATCTTTTCTTCCTTCCAAGTCAACGCTGGTCAAACTGATTGTTACACCTCTGTTTTCAGCGTCTTCTTCAATTTCAGCCTCTTATTACATGCCCGCAATTTTCGGCTTCCCTGCAATTTTAGAGATCCCACTCGTATGAGTTGATTGGAGGCTTCTATCCTTTGCTTGTCTTGGACACTTCTTGTGAATTTGACTAGCAAATACACTTCTTCCTTGGGCTATATTTTAGCTATTTCAAGGTCTACAATACCTAACTATAGTCACACGTGTGAGATGAATGACCCAAAAACAATGCTAAAAGACTTCAATCTTCTTCTTCGTTGCTCAGAAGGCTTTCTTCGTTTCTTATTCACACTTCTCTCCTTTTTGTGGATGCTTGATGGATGATCTCTTGATGAGGCCGAGTCCTCCTATATATAGGCTCCTCTCCCATGCTATTAGGCCAACATGTCATCATTCCTAGACTGACATGTCCTAAATAGGCGAATTGCTTCTTTTGAAGGCCGACTTGTTGTAGCACTTGTGATGATGTCTTAGAGGGTCTTTGACTTTCATTGACTCAAATAAATTCCTTTACAATATGTAACATGCCCCAAATGGGTCTTTCATACATGACAATGATTTTAATGACTTGTAGACTCAATGACAAGCCCTAGGAGCTCACAATGGGAGCTTGACCTAAAAATAAATTTCCTTGAGCATGAAACCCATGCCTCAAGAACAACAATAATAAATTTATTTTTCTCATTACATCAAATACATAAAATCATGATTACATATGTCATTATGAAGACCGAACCTAGTTACATATTTCAACACTTCCTATAACCCTAAGGCTTCAGAGTAGGTCCCATTGGACTAGGTTCAAAGACTCAACACCCCAATGAAGTAATGAAACAAGAATACAATCAAGATTGGTCAATTATCAGGATCACCCATTGATTCATACTAGTATGCCCCAAAACCATAAACAAAAACACATGATTGCAAAATGGTAAAGGTACCTGCCAATAGATGACAAACCTTCCTTCAAGGAGGAATGCTTGATGGGAGAAAGAGATTTGATTGAAGAATATGTATGTGGAGGGTCTTGATTTTTTTAAAAGAAATTGATCTTCTAATCTGATAATTAGTTTCCAATGATTTCTTAAACAAGTTAACTTGTGTCATGTTGTCGCTCAGATTGTATAGGCACCGCAACAACGGCTCTGGGCGGGGGATGCCACTCTGATCCGCGCCCACTCTATTCTAACTGTCTTCCAACAACAAGATATGGGGGGTAGTTCCTATGGAATAAGATGATGAAAGACAAGTTGTGAACCAACTTGTTCGGGAGACATAGTTGAGTGGCCTAGCTACTTGGCTAAATTTAGTAAGATTAGAGGATTTGATTAGATTTAGAAATGAGACCAGTGCCTTATGGAGTCAAAAACTCTTGTTGATTACAAATTAAGACCAAGTAACCAGATGGACAACCACTACTTAAATGACTTACTACCCTATATGCTATGCAATATCCTAAGATCTAGGTGTAATGCAAGGATCTTGGTTAATTATAAATTAGATGCCTATTTTGAATGGAACCCCCCTCCTATCTGTTTTGAGACCAGTCTTTAGAGTAGGTTGTGGTATGGAAGTCAATGGGAAGCAAGTAGTGGCTTGATTAACGATACCTCCTCTTGTGTTCCAACCACCCAGTGCCTCCGGCACTGTAGGGACTGTGGCTCTAACGACTGCAAGGTCATTGTGTTAACCACTAAAAAGGTGTTGAATCCCTCAAGCTAGATGAGAAAGGGTGGCCCTACGAGTTTATCAACTAAGCTTATCCTTGGAGGTAAATTACTAGTGCAAGTCAATCCTAGAATGCTTATGCAATGATTATGAGTGAGATTCTTAGTTTAAGATTTGTTTATGTGATTCAAGTGCTTGAAGTTGATTAACTTATGGCAATAGTAGTAGTACTTAACAATGTATTGAAAGACAATCTTAAACAAGAACAATTGTTCAATGATATAAGTGCCAATAATAAACAAGAGACCCTCTAGATGCGATTGCTCAAAAATACAGATCCATAATAGATGAACAATAGAGCAATAATTAACCAATGATTTTGTATGATAAACTAATGACCAGTATCCAGAAAAGACAATAAGATAGCAACTTTTCTTAACCAATATTCTTCAATAGGAAATGTGCAATTAGATTTACCAATCTTCAAGTTAAGAACACTTGGATGCAATTTAGCTCATCGTCGATTAAAACAAGTTATTTTAATGCCACTTGTTCAAAGATGCTCATTAAATTCACACGATGTCAATATGCCCAAAGATACCAAGGAAAGATATGATTAGAATGCTTTAGTGAGTGAGCTTATTAGATGTGAAGTATGAACTTTATAGCATATAAACTCACAAGGAAAACACAATGTTAGCTACTTCCACAATATCAATACTAGCAACAAGAATGTAAAACCATGAAAGCACTTATGAAATTTATGTTCCAATGACCCTTTAATGAGCAATAAGTGACTGATATGGCAGCAGTAAATAATTTATGACAACAGTAAGCAAGTTTGCCTTAGATGCTAATTTCAAGATGCATATGCTTGCCCAATGTAAGAAAGAGAAATCCAACTATCAAACCAACTTTTCCAACTCAACAATTTAGATGTATTCAACCTTCTTATGATGAGATTACCACAGTTATATCAGATCTGAAATGTTAATTACAGCAGTAGGAAAAGATGTAAACAATGAGCTATCTATGCTACAACAAGTGCCAAAATATGCCCAAAATTTAGAGATAGCTTGCCAAACTAAAAAATATGATTTAAGGTCTGGTTAGGTGTGTTATTCAGAAAATATCAGATTTGATTCAGTGATTATGCAGAAAATTTCCAGCAAGCAAAAATGTAGATCTAGGCTAGATCTTCAATGCCCAAGTGGCCAAAAATTTAGGAAAAATTTATTTTGCAATTTTAGAGTATTTTGACCAATTAAATGTTTTTAGTGCACTTTTATCACTGTTATGAAAATGAATTTACAGCTGTAACAAAACAGTGATAAAACTAGGGTTTAGAGAGCAAACCCTAGGCCCAAGGACTTGTAGATAAGGCTGCCCAAATTGCCAAAAACTTTCTCCAATGATTTTGCACCTGAAAACACCAATTTTGAGCAACTTTTCCGTACAAAATGTTGGAATGAATACCAATCCAGTGAATATCACATCTCAAAAAGAAGACACGTCAGTGATAGAAAAAACTCACTCAGATGTTGAGACGGAGGAAATTCCAAGTGAAGATTTTGTAACCAACTCGACGACATCGGAACTTGAAGTAAATCAGAATCTTGCCACACACATGATAAGGGAAACCAAAATAACTTTTTATCTACATCTTAATCACAAGAACATACATTTCAATCAATCTACGAATCCGTATCACTTAGAACATAAGCAACAAACATATGTTCCAAAGAATATTGAAGTGCGCACAACTCAGTCCAGTTATAACAATTCATCGCAAGTTTCCAGTAAGCAAAATATTAATTTAGGATGGTCAGAGCTTTCCTTCGTGCGACGATTTTATATATCACTCTAATGATCATCTCAACTTGTATCGACAAAGATGATTGTCCCAAAACGAGAAGACATTCGTCGTAGAAAAAGAGATCAACCCCTTTCATCAATAAGATTTGAGGACAAAGCTTTTTGAAGAGGAAGACAATGTTATGAATATAATTATGTAAAAGTAATAAATATAGATGATAATAATAATCACAATAATATGTAATTAAATAATAATTAGTTAAACAAAGAGGCATGTCTAAGGAGACATGACTGTTCATAAATGGACACCTATCTAAGGTATATAAGCAGGTCCCTCACTCTCATTTGTAACATCATTCTTATTCATATATTTAATATATATTCTTGCATCCTCAATGGAGATCTTTATATTCCAAGTCTTCTAGAGTATTTAACCTGAAGAAGGAACTTTGTTCGCTTCACAAAACCCACCAAGTATTAAGTCCTGAAAATTTAAGAAATGGACAAGGGTTAAACTAGGGTTAGAAGAGGGCTAAAAGCTAAGGAGAAATGCCAAGGAAGACCACGAAAGAGGCAAAGAGGCCAAGAAGGGCTAACGGCTGAAGGAGGAGGCCTAAGGAGGCCTACGACAAGCTCTAGAGGGCTGACGATTGCCTTAAGGGAGGGCCGAGAGGCCCTTAGGGGCTGTGGCCTAGGGTTTTTAGGCCCTTCAAGCCCGCAACACCCTAAAGGGAGCCTCCAAGAGGCTGCCGCAAGCGATGTAGCCTAGAGAAAATGAGGGGAGGAGGGGGGCTGAAGTCCCTAGGCCTCATTGCTAGGGCTAAAAAACCCCTAAAACCAAGACGTAGGAGGGAGAAAGGGAGGCAGAGGCCTGTAGGCCTCACGACCAACATTAGAGAGGCTCAAAACTCAGATGCAGAGGGATAATGGGTTGACGCAGGGGGCTAAGAGGATGCTGGCCTTGGAGGGGCTAGATCTGGGCCCGAGAAGGCTGAAACATGAAACCCCAACTTTAGAAAAATGATTTTCCTTCAAATCTGCAATTTTGCTCAATTCCTTCAATGGTCGACCCTACAAAAAATTTTAGAGGCTGGATCTTATCCTTAAGGGTCTAGATCTAGCTCTATTCCAACTTTCTCCACTTGATTTCACTTGCAAAAATAGATTTACAAACACTGAAAACCCCAATATATACAAAAAATAGAAAACCCCAATTAGAAAAAATATTTTACATAATAATTTTACAAAATTTATAAATATACAAGGGTTTTGAAATAACTTTTGAGAAATAGGTTTTTATTAAGTTTTCTTTGATAAATGGCTAAAAATAGTTTTGAAAATTAATGCACACTATAGCCTTAGCGAAGTTAAATCAACCATATTAATCTCCAGAGTCCAAACAGGGTTAGTTCATGACCACAGTTTGTGAACTTGGGGACCAAGGACTGGGGAACCTGCAAACACTATATATTTTTCTCGAGAAAAACTGTTAGACATGTGGCGAATCAAATCATCTATAAGATAAACCCAAAATCTATCAATAGAATGACTTTATCTCCATCTAATGAAAAACAAATTTTAAAATTAATAAGCACAATATAGGAAAGCTCGTACCCAACACATACCACGAACCAATGAACACTGAACACCTTGAATTGCACCCCAAAGTATTTATTATGATTCAAATAAACGTTCCTAGCGGCACTGTAGTGTTACATCAATTCTTCTGCAACAATTTTTTAGCCAAAAATCAGATGGCTTTAGACACAATTGACTCCTAATTTATAGATAAATTCTCAAAGTGGAAAAATAACGGATAGTTAGATTGATCCTCGTCAAAATAATCTAGGTCGTAAAAAAATATTTGATCATCTTTTTAATCTCCACCATTGAAAATATTTATTTTTGATGAATTTTCGAATTTCTCATTAAAACCATTTTTTATTAGCTCAAAAATAATTATTTTGAGCTAATTTCCTAAAAAATTTGACTTTGACTTAACCACCAAGGTCCAAGGGTCCAATTTTTCTTGAAATTTCCAATATTCCCTTGGTTGGGGACCTCCAAAAATTAATTTCTTTTAGACCCACGATTTTTTCCACTTGGAGAAATTAATTTCTCTAACATTTTAATTTTTGACTCTAAATTAATTAATTTTCTGGCTTAGGATTTAATTTTATTTTTGCCAGAAAAATTAATTAATTGACTCATGAGGGGATTAATTATTTTTCCACCCTCAAATATTTTAGCAATGGTGTCTAAGTATGAGGGATCATGCACTAAAATATTTTTACATAATATTTTACAAATTCAACCCTCAAAGGGGGAATACCCATTCGCTGTAGACCCTCATAAAACTTACTCAATTCTATGACACAATATGATCTAGTAGACCAAGTGATTTGTAATAAAATAATTTAGCCAAATAACTTAAATTATTCCCAAATCATTTTTACAAAAGGCTCGACTAAAACACTAGGACTCACCTAAGACTTCAACGACAAATTCAACCTTAGCTTTGGGGTGAGGTTGGAGGGAAAAACTCTGCCGACCATCTGTGTTTAGAAATAGTTTACATTAAAAATTTGTAGAACGGGTTTACAATAACATAGTGTTGATGGTTGATGATCTTGATCCTTCGAAGAAAAATATGGTACATCTAGTTCCTCGGAACTTTGACAAAAAGAGTGCAACATGTCACATTCATCATTAAGCAATTATACATAGAAAATCTCAACAATAATACAACAATGACAACAAGATTATAAAGAGACAACCAAGCACAAAAGAGGCACAAATTTTAGGTTGGAAAAACCAAACCTATGGAAAAACCAACAACCTTTTCTTAGGAGAAACTATTCAATTCAACAAAAGTACAATTTGATTTCCTAGTCAAACTGACCATAGAATCAACACATGTCAAACTTGGTCAAAGAGGTCGAAATTCGGCCTTCTTGCACCTCCCCAAAAGTTTGTCAACCTATTTAGAAATTTGGTCAAACCACCTAGAACTGTGACCCACACATGCAAGGTCAAATACTGGTCAAGCTCGGCGACTAAAAAATTTCATCTTCCTCAGAAATCTCAGCCTCTTCCTCAGTCTTCTTCTTTCACATGTGAGAGAGAGTGTGTGTTGTTTAGTGGGTGAGTAAATTGTTGATAAAATGTAGCTTCAGTCGGTATTTTCATCAATAAAATCAATGAAGCAAATTTGAATTGGTTTAGGACCTCACAAGTATTCAAGTCGACCCTCCTAGATCAAGTCAACCTAGCTCCTTGGAGGCACTCGTTCGACCCCTCTTGGAGACTATATATATGTGATCTCTCCTCGACCAAAAGGCACTTTGAATCATCTCATTGTCTCTGTGAATATGTGAAAATTTGTTGCTCATTATCTTTGTGGATATGTGAAAATTTGTTGCTCATTATCTCTGTGGATATATGCCAAAGTATGGGCTCATCATCTCTATGATATATGCGAATGGCTGATCTCATTACCTCTGTGGATATGCGAAGGTTGGTGGCTCATTATCTCTGTAACATATTCGAATGGTCTCATCATCTCTGTGGCTCCTATGCGAAGTCTGTGGCTCATCATACGAAGTTCTGTGATCTATCATCATACTAAGTTCTATGATCTATACTCATGTGAAGTCTGTGGTCTATACTCATGCAAAGTCAGTGGATCTGTATGAAGTTTTGTGGTTCATCATCATGCGAAGTTTGAAGGTTCATCATCCCTGAAATTATGCGAAGTTTGAAGGCTCATCATCCCTAAAATTATGCAAAATTCTGTGGTGATCCGAAATTCTGAGGTTGAGGAAAAGTCCCTCTTGGAGTCCTGAAGTTGATTCTTGGAAATCATATTTGAGGAATTTTGTCTTGGCATATTGAAGGATTGGCTTGGCACTTGTGGGAGGTTATTTTACTGGTCAGTTTATGTCTATATATCTTGTTTAAGAATCCTATTTTGAATGGATGAATTAGATGCACAACATCAGCTAAATTGAACATTATCTCACAAGGAAAGAATTACTGGGTTTTCCCCCTTGTGGGGTTTTGTCCCAAAAAATTCTGGTGTCTCTTGTTTCTATTGTTTTATTTGTTCCAAGTAACCCTTGGCAATATGGTTAGAACCTTCTGACCGTGGGAGCATTCCGGGCCCTGATGCTCACTGGCCAATCTCCATAGCCACATTGCATGGCACCTGGTCAATACCTTGACCTAGGGAGAATATCTGCCCTTACGCTGCAACATTAACACTCCCTCCAACCGAGGGAAGCATTCTCAACTACTCCAAGCTTGTGCCTGAAGTAGACAAACTTCATTTGGGACAACGGCTTTGTGAGAATGTCAACAATGTGCTTGTCCATAACAATGTTTTGGAGCCTCATTGCTCACTTTTGTACCATGTCTCAGATGTAATGGTATTTGATCTCAATGTGATTCGACCTGTCATCATGATTGTCTCTAACACTTGATCAACAATCTTGCGACGAGTTTTCGAAGCCACACTGCGTCACAATTCACTAAACTAGCTGCAATACACTTTGCTTTTGCAGTGTTAAGTGCCATAGATGTTTGATTCCTGCTCATCTAGGATATCATAGCAGAACCTGTGAAAATTTTGACTTCTATTGCAACAACTGGAAATTATTCTTCTAATTGTAAATTATTTAACAGTTTATTTGCCCACACAAACAACGAATAATTCTCTACTATAATTTTCACCAAATTAAATTCTACGGAAGATAAAGTGGAAATCTGAGAAAAATTCTAGCACACACACATCAAAATTAACATCATTATTTTTGGACAAATGTCTCTGGAAAAACCCAACTTGTTAAAACTGGGGCAACAACTGAGGGTTTTTATTATTATGCAACAGTGAAATTATCTGAGTACAATCTGGATGCCGAAAACTGGCAATCTTGCAGAGAAAACGTTGGCAAAAATATTGTGAGGAATTTTCCTCACCCCCATAGGCAATCCTTGCTGAATCAAGCCAATCGAATTGGCTCTCTAACTGCCTTTGCGCAGGCCTGAAACTCGCTAGATTGGAATTGCCTATGATCAACTTCTAACTGGCTGCTGCTGGTCTGGAATCCTTTGGCTTGGCCCTCCGAAAATTCTTCTGGCCACTAACACCTGAAACGACCCTTCCTCTAGCTAAATCAAATTGCCCTCTGGAGGCTTCTATGTCAGCCTCTCTGTGGCTTTCTGCCTCTCTGCAATGTACTCACGGGATCTGGAGAATCTTCCTTCGAGCTCACTGTCCCTGCTCCTCACTGTCTCTGCTTCCTTCTTTGGCTTTCCGGCAAATGCTGCTACTCTTTGGAAACTGATTTGCCAAGGAAATCAAACTGCCAAGTGTGTTAAGTGTATTCTTCAAGTGGCCATCGACTTCTTCTTATAATCTTATGTTGGAGCACCAACGACCAAGATTAGAACTTAATCAAGGGCCCAAATTATTTCGCTGTCGATCCGTGTGCGTTTTTAGAGAATTCTCACCTTAACTTAATTAATTTTGATTAATTAACTAGTTTTCCTAAGTTTAGACTTATGAAACATTAAAAAATAGGTTAATAATCTAAGTAAGTCATCTCTAAGTAAAATTTCCAGAAATTATTTTTGGGTTATGGATATCTCATGTATTCTAGCCCCTCCACCAAGTTTCATGACTAGGACACATCCGATGTTACAAAAACTAACACTCCCTCTTAGTGAGGACTGTGTTCTAGTGCTGCACACCCTGCCACAACACCTTGTCTCTGTACCATCTCTTGTCATGCCGTTGATGTCTGGCTGTTGCTACCCACCAACCACTGCACAACTCTAATGCTGCATTTGTGTTGCTGGTGACACTGCCATACTGTTGCCAACCCTGCATCTGCATTGCGACTCCCTCTCATTTGTTGTTGTTGCAATTGCAACAACTGCAACTGAGAAGCATTCAGAATACAAAATCAACTGTGTTCAGTATGATGCATATGTCTCCCGAGTCTTGACTGGTACTAGCCTCTACACTGTCACTAAAGAATCTACGCTGCTACTGACTCTGCACTGCTGCTAACACTACACTGCGTGCCTCAGCACCTGATTGCTACTCGTATGCAACTATCATCTTGGAACTTGACTGCATGTCTGATACTGATCCATCCTGCTACTGTATACTATGGGCCTCTGTAGCCAGGTGATGATCCATGAGGTGGACTCCTTAGTGGACCTTACCCAAACCTGTATCTCTCTGGGGCTACAACACTAAATCACCGCACCTCACTCCTGGAGGTATGCCTGCGAGCATAACAAACTCTTCCTCTAGCCTAGAGGAAAGCTTGTCTATTTCTGTGGATGCTGCCTGCTGGTCCTGCTTCTCATGTTTGTCCTTCTTCCTGAGAGGACATTGCATGCTATAGTGACCGAACTTGCCACACCTAAAGCACTTGAACTTTGACATGTCTTTCTTCTTCTTTTGTTCCCCCTGTCGCTTGCTGGGACCCTTAGATGCGAGGGCCACATTCTCCTCTTCCTTATCACTCTTCACGACCTTGCCGCTGCTATCGCTGATGGTGCTCTTTACTAGAGCTCACCTCAACTCCTCCTGTTGTAGATCGGCCCACATTCTGTCCTAACTAGGCAAAGTATCTCTGCCCAATATGCTTTGGACAAACACTTGCCAGTCCTCTGAGACACTGTTTAGTGCCAATCGTAAAAGCTTTGTGGGTTGGGGTGCCTCTCCAACAACTGCTAGCTGATCTTGGACCTCCTAAATCCGAGTGAGAAAGGGATCTATGCCCTCACCCTTCTACATCCTTATGCTCCTCAGCGTTTCATGGAGAAACATCTTCCGCTGCTCGGAAGAACTTTGATATAGCGTGGAGAGAGCATCCCACATCTCTTTGGAAGTGTTCTTGCTAGATATATGTGAAACTATATGATCTCGGACTCCATCCAAGGTCATTCGCTTCGCCTTAGACATCTCTTTTTTGTACTCCTTCAGCTAATTGACATCCTGGGGTACTGCTACCACATTCTCTATATAGGATTTCAGGCCATATTCATCTAGAAGGAAGGACATCCTAGCCTTCCAGATGACATAGTTGGAGGCTCCCTCCAACCTATCTTGATCTCGAAGCCCTGTTGTGGCCATCTCTAATTCTGGTCGAAATCTCCCTCTTTCCCTCTGCTCAGCTACTGGATCTGTTACACGCACTTCCTTTTGGAGTGACAAACTTTGATCACAATGACTGCTAATCTACAACTGGAAAAATTAGATCTCTAATATTCAAGATCCCATGAGAGAAATTTTCCCTTTGTGTGTGTTATTTCTCTTCCACATGACGCTGATTCTACTACTGCAAACTGCTTCAAAACCCTCTGCGCCCAAACAAAGAATCTACTTAGCGAAAATCTGAGTTGTTGTTGCTCCTTCCGCCTACTGGATCTGTTACACGCACTTCCTTCTGGAGTGACAAACTTTGCTCACAGCGACTGCTAATATACAACTGGAAAAATTAGATCTCTAAAACTCAAGATCCCCTGAGAGAAATTTTCCCTTTGTGTGTGTTATTTCTCTTCCACCTGACGCTGATTTTGCTACTGCAAACTGCTTCAAAACCCTCTGTGCCCAAACAAAGAATTTGCTTAGCGAAAATCTGAGCTGTTGTTGCTCCCTCCGCCTACTGGAATCACTGAATCTGGAAAGCCGATTTTTTCTGCCAACCTGTCCTGAAAAATTGATCTGCCCACCAATTTCGAGCTGCCTGGTTTAGGATCTGCGCAGCTTCTAGAAATTCGTCCTGGTGCTCTCTTCCACCCGATGTTGATTCTGCTATTGCAAATTGCTTCAAAACCCTCTGCGCCCAAACAAAGAATCTGCTTAGCGAAAATTTGAGTCGCTGTTGCTCCCTCTGCCTATTGGAATCACTGAATCTGGGAAGCTGAATTTTTCTGCCAACCTGTACAGAAAAATTGATCTGCCCAGCGATTTCGAGTTGCCTAGCTTAGGCTATGCGCAACAACTAGAAATTTGTCCTACTGCTCCCTCTGAACAAGAATTTCTACCTCTGCTTCTGAGCTTCCCTGTCCTATCAATCACCCTTTGATACCATGTGAAAATTTTGATTTCTATTGCAACAATTGGAAATTATTCTTCTAACTGTACATTAACTAATATTTTATTTATCCACACAAACAACGAACAATTCTCTACTGCAATTTTCACCAAATTAAATTCTATGGAAGATAAATTGGAAATTTGACAAATTAACACAGTTATTTTTGGACAAATGTGCCTGGAAAAAACCCAACTTGCGAAAACTGGTGCAGCAGTTGAGGGTTTTTATTATTATGCAGCAGTGAAATTATTTGAGTACAATCTGGATGCTGAAAACTGGCAATCCTGCAAAGAAAATTCTGGAAAAAATAATTTGACGGAAATTACCCTCACTCCGAGCAATCTCGACACTTTACTTCCTCTGTAAAGCAAGTCGTCCACCTAGTTCTGCACATCAAAAGATTTAGCTTGGAACTTCTGCAAATCAAGTCGTCGTGCCTGCTGCTGATTGGGAAACTGACCCTCTGGCACTCTAGAAATACTTTTCGGCCTTTGGAACTGAAAACTAGCTTCACCCCAGCAAAATCGAATTGCTCACTGAAGCTTCTACGCTGCCTCTGCACAACTTCCTGGAGAAATCTCGACCTCTCTCTGTAATGCACTTACCGGATTTGGAAATCTTCTTTTGGCTTCATTGTCTCTACCCCTCTTTGTCTCCGCTTTCCTACTGAAACTCGAACTCTTCCAGCATTGTTGGCTCTCTGGAAAATCAAACTCTTTGTGGCTCTGGAGCTAAACTTTCAGTCACTTGTACTTCCCCTGAAGTTGATGCTACCTTATACCGTCAGCTTGTAGGAAAACTTTTGTATCTGACCCATACTCGTCTTGACCTTTCCTTGCTGTTGGCCTTATTGCTCGGTTTATGCAAAACCCACATGAAAGTCATTGGAAAGCAGCTAAAAGAATACTTCGTTATGTTCAAGATACAATTCAGTTTGGGATTCATTACAGTGCGGAAGCATCTCCTCTATTGGTTGGTTTCACTGATTCCAATTGGACTAGTGACCCTGATGATCGGAAGTCTACTGCAGGTTATGTCTTCACTCTTGGTTCTCGACCTGTTACATGGGCTTGCAAGAAACAAAGTGCCATTTCTCTTTCTTCAGCAGAAGCAAAGTATCGTGGCGCTGTAGAAGCTAGTAAGGAAGCCCTGTGGCTTCGTTAGATCCTGTCAGAGTTTGGCTTTCAGCAGCAACGTCCGACTACACTTTGGTGTGATAATCAAAGTGCCATTCAACTATGCAAAGATCCAGTCCAACATCAGCACAACAAACACATTGAAATACACATGCACTTCATCAGAAAGCTCATTCATGACCATGTTCTTGAAGTGCATAATTGTTCAACCGGTGATTAAGTCGCAGACATCTTTACAAAGGCTTTCACAGAGGCGAAGTTTACTAAACTTCGATTTATGGTTGGAGTTCAGGAAGTTGTCACTAAGGGGGGATAGGCTCTAATGCGTCCTTCCTTCTCCTATTGTGTCATATTTGTACATCCTTCAATCCTATCCCAAGTTGTTCTTAAGGGGGGAAGTTAGGATATTCCGACACATAGGAAATAGTTAAGTATAACTTGGTCTGGTGTAGAGTTAGGTAAAGTGTGTTTCTTTACTATGTACATTTGTAACTTACAATCCGATGGTCATGATATGTTCTAGACATGAAGTGATCCAACGGTTCATTCTCTCCTCGGTATTACCGACACTTGATTCGTGGCTTAACACCCTATTGGTCCATGATCTTTATTTAAAGAGCATGGAGGGTCATTTGTAGGGTAACTGTTCATGAGAGAAGCTTATGCAAATTTTCATTCTTTTTTTCATGAATTGCTTGAAGTGGCGTTGGCTCAGGCTGTGGACTGTTTCCCTCTGTGAGAGTTTTAACCACGTCAAGAATACTGGTGTATTGATTTGTGATCTGTTTTTGAGAAGTGTCCTTTGGTGTGATGATCAAAGTGCTATTCAACTATGCAAAGATCCAGTCCAACATCAGCGCAACAAACACATTGAACTACACATGCACTTCATCAGAAAGCTCATTCATAACCATGTTCTTGAAGTGCAATATTGTTCAACTGATGATCAAGTTGCAGACATCTTTACAAAGGCTCTCATAGAGGCGAAGTGTACTAAACTTCATTTATGGTTGGAGTTCAGGCGAAGTGTACTAAACTTCGATTTATGGTTGGAGTTCAGGAAGTTGTCACTAAGGGGGGATAGGCTCTAATGCCTCCTTCCTTCTCCTATTGTGTCATATTTGCACATACTTCAATCCTATCCCAAGTTGTTCTTAAGGGGGGATGTTAGGATATTCCGACACATAGGGAATAGTTAAGTATAACTTGGTCTAGTGTAGAGTTAGGTAAAGTGTGTTTCTTTACTATGTACATTTGTAACTTACAATCTGATGGTCACGATATGTTCTAGACATGAAGTGATTCGACGGTTCATTCTCTCCTTGGTGTTACTAACACTTGATCCATGGCTTAACATCCGATTAGTCCATGATCTCTATTTAAAGAGCATGGAGGGTCATTTATAGGGTAACCGTTCATGAGAGAAGCTTATGTAAATTTTCATTCTTTTATTAATAAATTGCCTGAAGTGGCCGTGTTGGCTCAGGTCGTGGACTGTTTCCCTCTTTGAGGGTTTTAACCACGTCAAGAATACTGGTGTATTGATCTGTGATCTGTTTGTGAGCGGTGTCCTTTGGTATTCTGTCTGAGGAACTTACCCTGTAATTCCTACATATGTAAATTTTTCTGTAAAAGCGATTGTTGTTGAAGATTAATAAAACTCTCCTCTGCTGCATCGGTTTTCCCGCATTGGGTTTTTCCGGGGACAATTGTCCAAAAATCACTGTGTTGATGTGATTGATTCTTGTGCATATATTTGTTTTTGTATAATGATGTGATATCTACAGTAGAATTTATTTTAATATTTATTGAAGAGATTTCATAAATAACTTATTGGGAATAATAAGTAGGTGAAATAAATCAGTTGCTGCAGTAATAGAATTTTTGTTTAGAAATTTTCACATGGTATCAGAGCAAAGATTCAGCGACAGGAAGGGAAAATCAATTATGGGTCAAGAGCATGATGCAGAGGCATCCACTCAAGGAGACTCGTGCAAATTTTCAGAAGAATGCACAAGAGACAAAAATTACGATTATTCTATGTCGGCTTCCAGATTGGAAGAAGACGCAAGCTCTACCTCCTCAGAGGTTTGGTATATAGATAGTGGAGCTTCCTGGCATATGACAGGAATCCGAGAATGTTTTTCAGATTATCAGGAAGAAAGAACAAATTTTCAGATCACCATGGGGAATAAGGCGGAGTGTACTCCAGTAGGGAAAGGTACTATAGTTTTTCAAACATAATCAGGAGAATGGTTTTGAGCTACCAATGTACTACATGTGCCAAGACTAGGGATGAACTTACTTTTTGTATCTCAACTTCAAAACAAGGGCTATGGCGTTCTCTTCATTAAGGGGAAAGTATACGTCAAATACCCGAGTTGGATAAAGAAGGTCTAGATTGGAATAAGAAGTAACAGGTTGTACAGGTTGCAACTAGAATCACCAATGGCACTGATAGGCAGTAATGGAGACAAGGATCTGAATGAACCTCGACACAGACAGATGGGGCATTTGCACCATGGGGCTCTGCGAATTCTCAGAAACACTGTAATAGGAGTTCCAGATCTTAGTACTATACGAGATGATGTATGCAGAGGGTGTGCTCTAGGCAAGTATGCCAAAGCAGTGTTTCCAAGAAGTAACAATAGGGCCAGGAGTGTGCTAGGATTGATACAATTAGACATCTACAGACCGGTGTCCACAAAAGCTCTTAGTGGTGTTGAATACTTTGTCACCTTCATCGATGACCATTCCAGGAAGACTTGGATCTACTTTCTAAAAAACCAAAGATGAGGTTTTCGGTCGATTCAAAGAGTTCAAGGCTCTAGTGGAGAATCTGACAGGAAAGAAGATAAAAGTGTTGTGCTCAGACAGTGGTGGAGAGTATGTTGACAAGGACTTCACTGATTTTTGCGCTAGGAAGGGCATCAGAAGAGAGTGGACAACTCCCTACAATCCGAAGTAGAATGGAGTAGCAGAAAGGAAGAACAGGACTATTGTGGAAATAGCTAGGGCAATGATGTATAATCAGGATATGCCAAAATTCCTGTGGGCAGAAGCATGCAGCACGACAATCTATGTCTAGAATAGAACTCCTCATAGGGCATTGGGCAAGATTACTCCAGAGAAGGTCTTCACTGGGAAGACACTTGAAGTTAGTAATTTCAGGATATTTGGGAGTTTAGCATATTGTCGTATACCCGAGGAGAAGAGGAAGAAGTTAGATCAAACTATAGAGAAAGGATATCTTGTGGGATATAGCGAGAATGCTAATGCATATAGAGTCTATCTTCTAGGGCGCAGGAAGGTAGTAGTTCGACGAGATGTAAAGTTCATGGAGGATAGAGCTTTAAGAAAATCTCGAGAAATGCTTTCTGAGGAGCAATCAAAAGATGAGCCGTTGGTCAAACCACTTCAACCAGCGGAAGCTAGTACCGGAAATTCTCCTTCAGAACAGGAGGAATCACATGAAGAGGAAGAGATGATAGATGCGCCTATTACCAGAGGAAGAACGAGCCAAGAACTCCGACAGATTCTACGGGATGCAGAGTAAATCATTGGTGCGCCCACGAACAGTAAAAGGGAGCGAAGACAGCTAAACAGATACCAGGCCTTAGTAGCTCATGTTGGGGAACCCTCCAGTTTTCAGGAGGCCATTTAGCATCAAGTATGGGTGGATGTGATGGTGGAGGAATACAACTCTATAATGGTGAATGATGTCTGGGAAGTGGTGCCTAGGCCTCAGAACAGATAGTGGTAGGTTCGAGATGGATCTACAAGATCAAATATGCTACAGACGACATTGTGGAGAAATAAAAAGCCAGGTTTTTGGCTAAGGGGTATGCTCAGAAGGAAGGAATAGACTACGAAGAGACCTTCGCCCCAGTAGCTAGGTATACATCTATTAGAACCGTGATATCTCTTGCAACACAAATGGGGTGGGAGATCCATCAGATGGATGTCAAGACGACATTCTTAAACGAGGTAATAGAAGAGGAAGTATACATTGAACAACCAGAAGGCTTTGAGACACATGAGAAGTAATCTCATGTACGCAAATTAAAGAAAGCCTTGTATGGGCTAAAATAGGCACCTAGAGCATGGTATGGTCGAATTGATGGCTACTTGTAGAAGATGGGGTTTGTCAAGAGTGATGCAGACCCCAATCTCTACTATCTAGTTGTAGAGAATGAGCCTCTAGTCCTAGTATTATGTGTGGATGATCTCTTCTTGACAGGATCATCCAGGCTCATCAAGGACTGCAAGAAGAATCTAGGCACAGAATTCGACATGAAGGATTAGGGATAGATGCATTATTTCTTGGGGTAGGAAGTTTGGCAGCAGAAGGGTGAGATATCCCTTGGACAAGGGAGATATGCTACAGAAATCCTGAAGAGATTCAAGATGCAAGACTGTAGGCCTATCGCTACTCTAATGATCACCAACTGGAAGAAAATTGATTCATTAGAAGATAAAGATGTTGATCCCACCTTGTATCGGCAGATCATAGGATCCCTGATGTATCTGGTCAATACCATGCCAAACATTTGTTACGCTATCAACACCCTTAGTCAGTTCATGGTGGAACTTAAGAGGGCGCATTGGGCAGCAGGCAAACATGTTCTCAGGTATATACATGGAACAGTCGAGCATGGACTATTGTACACCAGAGGCAATGACATCAGATTGAGTGGGTTCACTGACACAGATTGCGCTGGAAGTTCAGTAGATCGGAAAAGTACCATTGGGTATTGTTTCAACATTGGATCAGGGATGACTTCTTGGTGCAGTAGGAAACAAAAATCTGTAGCTCTGATCTCAGCTGAAGCATAATATATGGCCGCTAGCACAACTTCGTGCGAAGCCATATGGCTTAGAAAATTTCTTGTGAACCTATTCAGTAGAAGGATGGAAGCGACCAGGATCATGTGTGATAATCAGAGTTGCATCAAGCTCTCTGAGAATCCAGTATCTCACGATTGGTCGAAGCACATTGATTTCAGGTGTAACTTTGTCAGACATTGTGTCCAATGAGGAACAGTACAATTGAGCTACACTCCTATAGGAGAACAGGTGGCGGACATCCTCACCAAGGCCCTAGGAAGAACAAAGTTCGTTTATTTCAGGGAGAAGATGGGGATGGTAAAGAATCCATTTTAGTAGCAGAAATGAATAAGTGTCAGCTGTTGCAGTGCAACAATTAGCAGTGGCGGTGCAACAGTTAGCAGTGGCAATGCTATGGGCAGCATGGCGCAGCAGGTTGAAAGGGAGCTGTAGTACAGGAGCACCAGTGGCAGTGGTAGTGGCAGTGGCAGTGGCAATGCCATGGGCAACAATACAAGAAGCAACAGTGCAGGGGATGTGAGGCAGCAAGCCAAGCATCGTCACTGGTACCAATGCGGAAGATCAATGTGATGTTTTTATAGTGAAACATTGCTAGAGCACATTCCTCGCTAAGAGGGAGTGTTGATTTTTGGTAGCATCGGATGTGCTCTAGCCTTGAAATTTGGAGGAAAGGCTAAGGCACATGAGATCTCCAAGACCTAGAAATCGTTTTGAAAAATTCCATCCGAATGAGGAATTATTAAAATAATTAATATTTTTAATGGGTTCCTAAGTCTAAACTTAGGAAAATAAAAATATTAATGGGTATTAATAAAGATAAGGATGAGAAGCTTCTAAGAGACGAGGATCAAGTCTGTTTTAATCTTAGCCATTGATTAGGGACTTAATCTCGTCCATTGATTCATCATCAGGAAAAGTATAAGAGAAGGCTTGAGGGTCATTTGAATACATACCAATAGATACTTAGTATCCCAAGGAAAATCGATTCTCAGAGACAAGGAGATCGATTTCAAAGGGAGAGTTGTAGGGTGGAGGAAGAGGGGGGATTAGCAGCCGTCAGGGAGCTCAGAAGAAGTGACACAAGGACTCTGAGATACAAGACAGAGGGAGATGCAGATCAAAGAGACGCAGGGATGACACAGAGAGGGACGAGAGCTGTGCAGAGCCACACAGAATGACGCAGTAGAGAAAGGAAGCTCTTCAGGGTGTTAGAAAGTCTCGAAGAAAAGTCTCAGGTGTTTTCTCCCAATGTCTATGTAAATTTTTTGTAAAAGCGATTGTTGCTGAAGATTAATAAAACCCTCCTCTACTGCATCGATTTGCCCTAATTGGGTTTTTCCGGGGAAAATTGTCCAAAAATAACTGTGTTGATGTGATTGATTCTTGTGCATATATTTGTTTCTGTATAATGATGTGATATCTGCAGTAGCATTTATTTTAATATTTACTGAAGGGATTTCATAAATAACTTATTGGGAATAATAAGTAGGTGAAATAAATCAGTTGCTACAGTAATAGAATTTCTGTTTAGAATTTTTCACAAATACCTCCTGCAGCTACCTAAAAATCAACAGAGGTTCCATGGCATCATGTCAAGTGCTGATCGATAGGGCTACTGACTGGCTGGCTGTCCAAGGAAGAGAAAAATTTCTCCTTTGGGTTACCTACTTTTTGGTGGGTAACAGGTAGCTTACTTGATAGTTTCCTTAGAGTTTCCCCTTGGTGAGGTTAGGACTTTTCCTCTAGGGAGAGTCTGAGAGATAACAGGGCTATTGAGGCACAACTTGCATAGTTAGTGTGCTATTCAATATATTCTCAAGAATGCGAATGATTCTGATTTGTTAAATTGGCAACTAGGGCCAAACTTCATGTGGGTCATCTTATTCATGGCTAATAATATTTTTATTAGATTCCTCTCGTCGAGAGGTGTAGGATTGATCTAAAGATCATCTGATTCCGATTAGTATTTATGGAGATATGAATTTATTTTGATTATGGAATTATTATTAGCGGACCTACAACTCATGTAGGCTCAGAAGCCCAACAGTTGCATCTATTCAAACATCAACAGTTGTGTATAAATACAGGAGGACTTTTCCTCATTTGCACTCACTCATCTCATCACATCTATCTCTATCTACTCTGCAGAAAAGAGTCTCTTCTCTACTGCGCAGAAAAGGGTCTCTCCCTCACACATGTGAAGCCGGAAGCTGCTGAAACTGAAGCTGCAACTGCAGAAGTAAAGTTTGACCTGCGTGGACCAGACGATCTCCTCATCTGAACTGTGCGGTAGGTTCATCTGAACCTCCTCTGAAAGCCACAACTTTTGGTGGTGGAATCAAGTTAATCCGACAGATGGTTTGCAAGATATCGACTGCCCTAGTTTGAAGGAAGCTGCTGAAACTGAAGCTGCAACTGCAGAAGTAAAGTTTGACCTACGTGGACCAGAAGATCTCCTCATCTGAACTGCGCTGTAGGTTCATCTGAACCTCCTCTGAAAGCCACAACTTTTGGTGGTGGAATCAAGTCAATCCGACGGACGGTTTGCAAGATATCGACTGCCCTAGTTTGAAGGAAGCTGCAGAAACTGAAGCTGCAACTACAGAAGTAAAGTTTGACTTGCGTGGAGATCTCCTTGTCTGAACTGTGCTGTAGGTTCATCTGAACCTCCTCTGAAAACCACAACTTTTGGTGGTGGAATCAAGCCGATTCGACGGTCGGTTTGTGAGATATCGTCTGCCCTAGTTTGATGATGAAGTCGCTAATGCTGATGCTGCTGATTTAGGGTTTGCTACTGCTGATATAAATCAGATTTATTGTACTATTTCTCTGCTGAATTATTGAAGATAAAAGAAGATTTGATCAAAGGGTTTCCCCGCACATTGTGGGGTTTGTCCTTGGCTAGCCGCCACATCTTGTGTTTCTTGTCTTGGCTTGTTTTCTATCGATCATTTAATGTTCTATCTGCACTTTACTTTATGTACATGTGATTGCTAATCTGTGGAATATAATAAGGAAAAGAAGTAAACTGTTATAAGCATATGCCATAGAACATACCATAACTTAACATGGTATCGGAGCTGAGGTAGAGACAAAGCCCGAACAAGAGCAAGAGCAATCACTGAAGAAAAGATTGGCAAGGCTATCCTAAAAGAACTATGAGGTCCTCAACACTCTTTCCTGCTGAAGACAAGCTCCGTGAGAAAGCTGACTATCACGGATGGAAGATGTCTATTGATCTAACTCTAGAAGATCAAGGAGTGTTGGACCATGTAAGAGGCAATATTGTTGAGCCTCCATCAAATGCATCCGCTGCTGCCTGGCACAAATGGAAAAATGAAGAAGTCAAAACAAAGAAGATCATTCGGGACTCTATCGACAAGCACTTGGTGGCCTACATCTCTGAATTGGACACCTCCAAGGAAATCTATGATAGACTGGTGAGTTTATTTAAAGTAAATGATGCAAAACAAGTTTTATTTCTTAGAAATAAGTTGAAGGAAATTAAGAAGAGTAAAGATGAGAGTATGCAAGCATACTTCTTAAGAATCACCGAGATCAAGAATGATCTCCTATCTATTGGGGAGACTATTACTGATAAGGGAAATGGCACTCACGACTCTTGGAGGATTACCATTCGAATGGTACATGTTCAAGACTACTCTTCTGAACAATCATGTAATTATTGGTTTCGAGGAATTAATGGCTAGATGCATTCAAGAAGAAACAAGGGTAGAAGAGCAAGAAATGCCCTTGCCTAAAGGTCCTCCTGCTGCTTTTTCTTCTCATGCTAAGAAAATAAATAATTCCGGGTCTAAATCGAAAAGAAAGGCTGGACCTAAGGGTGGAAGAAAAGGACGATGTTACATTTGCAATAACCAGGTCACTATGCAAGGGAATGCCCTGATAGAAAGGACTCTCACCGTGACGATGATCAAAATCCCTCTCATGGTAATCGAAGGGATGGAAAATTCAATAAGCAAAGGTAAAAAGAATGCTGGAAATAAAGGAAGAGGACAACCATTCAAGAAGGCTAGAAATTCTAGGATGTATTCAATGCACCTGACCTCCGAAAGAGCACCTGACCTCCGAAAGAACCTGGTGTCCATCTCAGCAATGGAAGACAAAGGCTACAAGGTAACCTTCAGCGATGGCAAGGTACATGTATCGAAAAATAATGTTAAAGATCCCTTTACTCTTGGGTTTCGTGTTGATTCATTATATCAGGTCAATGAAAGTCAGGTAGGTGTCATGTCTTATGACACATCTCTTCAGTCCGAACTTTGGCATTGGAGGTTTGCCCACCTTCATTACAAAGATCTACCCGATGTAAGACATATGGTAACAGGGATGCTCGAATTCTGAGTAGAAAAGCAAAGAAGGTGTATGTTTGGGATGTGCCAAATGAAAGCTCAAAAAGGGACCATTCCCCTCAAGCCTAGGCAAGACCTCCGATATATTACAGTTGGTTCACTCAGGCATATCTGAGGTTGGCATTAAGAGGGAGACTACTACACCACATACTCCAGAGCAGAATGGTGTGGCACCATACGATTGTGGAAGTTGTCTCTATGGGTAGATGATGTAACAATGCTTGATGTGGAAGAACCGATGGATCCTATTTATCCACCTGAGCCTTCCTCTTCCAGGAAGAGGCCTTCATGGCTTAGGGGGATACTTGATGATGCTAAAAGACATGCTGCACCCCGAGGAACCTTCCGTGAAAGTAAGAAACCCAACAGGTATCAGGGATACCTGACCAGTATGAGCACAATCATACAAAATGAGCCTTCATCATTCTCAGATGCCGTCAAGCATCAAGTATGGAAGGATGCTATGACCATTATGGAGAATGATGTCTGGGAAGTAGTTCCCAGACCCCAGGACAAGACAATTGTTACTTCAAAATGTCTTTACAAGATAAAGTTGCGGCAGATGGAAGTACGGAATAGTATAAGGCTCTTTTTGTTGCTCGTGGTTTCTCCCAGAAGGAAGGTATAGACTATAATGTGATATTTGCACCTGTTGCCAGATATACGACCATCCGCCTGATCATAGCCCTTGTGGCTTCACAAGGATGGAACCTACATCAGATGGATGTCAAGACTGCGTTCTTGCACGGTTCGATCAAAGAAGAGGTCTATGTGGAGCAACCCGAAGGATTCGAGATTTATGATTGAAAATCTCATGTATGCAGGTTGAAGAAGGTTCTCTGAGGGCTGAAGCAAGCACCTCGAGCATGGTATGAGAGGATCGATAGCTACTTGATGAAGCTAGGATTCACTAGGAGTGAAGCTGATCCTAGCCTTTACTTTAAGCTTGAATATGACAAGCCTCTCGTACTAGTGTTGTATGTGGATGACCTCTTTCTAACAGGTGCATACCCTCTCATTCACAAATGTAAGAGGGAGTTGGCTTCTGAATTTGAAATGAAGAACCAAGGACTTGAAGTGTGGTAGAAGCCAAGGGAAATTTTCCTATCTCAAGGAAAATATGTGGTGAAGATTCTAAAAAGATTTGGTAGACTGCAAGCCTGTGACTACCTCGAGGATCTTAACTTTCAGAAGTTATATGGTAGTGATGTCGGACTAGATTTGGGAAATGCCTCTGAGTTTCAAAAACTCATTTGCGTTGATGTTCTTGGTGAACCTTCGTCCGAACATATGTTTTGCAGTTAGCATTGTGAGCTCATATTTGGTTGAGCTTCACTAGATTGGTGCCAAGAATCCTCTGAGATGTCTTCAGGACACAATCTCTCATGGATTGAGATATACTGCCGGAAATATGAAACTGCATGATTATTCGAATGCTGATTAGGCAAGTAGTGTGGAGGATCACTGGAGCACTTTTTAGTGTTGTTTCTCTTTGGATTCTGCTTAGATATAATGGATGAGTAGGAAGCAGAAGTCGGTTGCCATAAGCATCGCCGAGACCAGATACATATCTACGAGTATAATCTCGTATGAAGATGCTTGGTTGGGGAAGCTCTTCAGTGAGCTGTTTGAACACATACCACTGTGATTCTCTGTAACAACCAGAGGTGGGATTCGATTATTGAGGAATCTCGTATTCGTCAATTGCTCCAGCAGATAGACATCATCTGGGATATGGTAAGTCGATGAGCAAGGAGGCTCCATCGCATTAAGATGATGTACAGGTCGATACACCTTGTCAAAGCCCCGAGGAAAGATCTAATCTGTGATTTTCCCAAACGACTTGGAGTCAAGAAACCCTTGTACAAGGGTCCTGCATGTTGCATACATTGAGCTCTGGGAGTTCTGAGGGCTTGTGGTTCTTACTAGAGCAAGATACGACCACAGGGTGACTCACCCTCCCTTGGTGGTGCGCACTGGAACATGATGATTCGCTGTCCTGTGTAGCAGGATTGATGTGTTATCCTGTGAGGCATGGATTGATGTGTTCTCCATGGCGATTGTAGCAGGATTGATGTGAGGCTTGGATTGATGTGTTCTCCATGGCGATTGTAGGAGGATTGATGTGTTCTCCATGGCGATTGTTGCAGGATTGATGTGTTCTCCTGTGAGGACAGGATTGATTAGTTCTCTTGTCGAGGCATCCTACCCATGCAGTCTGGGACTCATGGGAAGTACCTCTCATCTGATCAATGAGTAGGGAAATGAAGTTAGGGACCATAGTAGTACCGATGGACACATCGTTGTATCCACTGTACTCCCTATGCTAGGATGACCTTCATTGATCTGGGATCAATGATACTGGTTTGGGACTAGTGGTACATTTTATGAAATTGACTTCGGGTCGGTTGTTACTGGTCTGGGACCAGTGGTACGCACTCTGAGACTGACTTTGAGTCAGTGGAGGATGTTACTGGTTTGGGACCAGTAGTAGGAGTTGTACTCACTATGACGCTGACTTCAGGTTGGTTGAGACTAGTCTGGGACCAGTGGTACATACTTTGAGACTGACTTTGAGTCGGTATGATACATCCTCGATCATTTCTTCTTCTTCATAATTCAGACAAAAGCAGAGCAGAGCATAACAGAGCAGAGCCGTACAGATCAGTACAGGTCAGAACAAGACAAAGCAGAACAGGCAGAATAGAGCAGAGTAGGGTAAGGGTCAAGCTGTACAGGGCAGTGCATTTGATGGATGAATAATAGTGACCGACAGACAGATTGCAGTTCTCCCTAGTTGAGAGGGAGTGTTAAATTGGCAACTAGGGCCAAACTTCATGTGGGTCATCTTATTCATGGCTAATAATATTTTTATTAGATTCCTCTTGTCGAGAGGTGTAGGATTGATCTAAAGATCGTCCGATTTCGATAAGTATTTATGGAGATATGAATTTATTTTGATTATGGAATTATTATCAAGTCGACCTACAACTCATGTAGGCTCAGAAGCCCAACAGTCGCATCTATTCAAACATCAACAGTGGTGTATAAATACAGGAGGACTTTTCCTCATTTGCACTCACTCATCTCATCACATCTCTTTATCTCTACTGCGCGGAAAAGAGTCTCTTCTCTACTGCGCAGAAAAGGGTCTCTCCCTCACACATGTGAAGTCGGAAGTTGCTGAAACTGAAGTTGCAACTGCAGAAGTAAAGTTTGACCTGCGTGGACCAGAAGATCTCCTCATCTGAACTGTGCTGTAGGTTCATCTAAACCTCCTCTGAAAGTCGCAACTTTTGGTGGTGGAATCAAGTCAATCTGACGGATGGTTTGCAAGATATTGACTGCCCTAGTTTGAAAGAAGCTGCTGAAACTGAAGCTGCAATTGCAGAAGTAAAGTTTGATCTGCATGGACCAGAAGATCTCCTCATCTGAACTGTGCTGGTGGTTCATCTGAATCTCCTCTGAAAGCCACAACTTTTGGTGGTGTAATCAAGTCAATCCGACGGACGGTTTGCAAGATATCGACTACCCTAGTTTGAAGGAAGCTACTGAAGCTGCAACTGCAACTGCAGAAGTAAAGTTTGATCTGCTTGGACCAGAAGATCTCCTCATCTGAACTATGCTGTAGGTTCATATGAACCTCCTTGGAAAGCCACAACTTTTGGTGGTGGAATCAAGCCGATCCGACGGTCGGTTTGTGAGATATTGTCTGCCATAGTTTGATGATGAAGCCGCTAATGCTGATGCTGCTGATCTAGGGTTTGCTACTGCTGATATAAATCAGATTTATTGTACTATTTCTCTTTGTTGAATTATTGAAGATAAACGAAGATTTGATCAAAGGGCTTCTCCACACATTGTGGGGTTTGTCCCTGGCTAGCCGCCACATCTTGTGTCCCTTGTCTTGGCTTGTTTTCTGTCGATTGTTTAATGTTCTATCTGCACTTTACTTTATGTACATGTGATTGCTAATCTGTGGAATATAATAAGAAAAAGAAGTAAACTGTTATAAGCATAGAACATACCATAACTTAACATGATTAGATAGCGACATTCCCATGGTTTTTCCTTCATGCAGTGGCTGGCAGAGATTAGTGGGGGATGCCTTAAGTAGTGATGTTCATTTGTCATTTTATCTCTTCTTAGATCATTTATGTTAAGATATAGATCTATATCTTGTAAATTTCTAATTATAATGAGAAATACAATGGTGATAGATGATTAATGAATTGTAATTATTTTGTTATGTTACATAATTACATGTATCATTTATGATTTATTATGTTAAATATAATGATGTATGATGTATGTTAGGTACATTGTGATAAGATTTCAGTGACTCATGTTTCAGGTTTAATTTTTCATATATTTTAATTTCAATTTTTTTGTATATCAGGCAGCTCCCCTTTGTTGGAGACCTCAACATCCTGTATGACACTCCTTAGAATTTGGGTGGTGCTTCGAGACGTCTCATAGATGCATTTCCCTTTTCCCATGTCCTGGAAACTTTGTGGAACACTGGTTTTTATCTTGTTACATTTTGGTAGGAAATAACTGGAAATACTCTCCTGCATTAGCAAGAGGAAAGCACACTGTCTAGCTCAATTCTTTTCAGATAAGCTGCTGTGTTTGAGGGACATTGACGCTGTAACAAATCACCCAGGACTTAAACCTGGCCTCATCCACTTGCCCTATACTAACATGGGCTTATATATTAATAAAGGGGATCATGCCTAGTTGGGTTTGATTCCAGAGTATGTTGGGTATAAAAGAACTGGAAATACTCTCCTGCATGAACACGAGGAAAGCACACGGTCAAGCTCATAATTTTTTCAGATAAACTGCCATGTTTGAGTGGCATCCATGCTGTAACAAGTCACCCAGGGCTTCAACCTGGCCTCGTCCACTTGCCCTATACTAACATGGGCTCGTATTAACGCCGGGGAGCATGCCTTGTTAGGTTTTAATCCAGGTGGTCATTGTGGCAAGTGTTCCACCCTGCTGCTAGACCATGGTGCAACGGAATTCTTTTGACTGAGATAATAGTTAGTGCAATCTAAGTTGCCTTTGTAGTTATCCTACTCTTGATATCTGTTATCATTTTGTTATTTTTGGTAGGAGGAAACTAGAAACACTTTCCTGCAAGAACAAGGGGAAATCACACTATCCTCCTCAAAATTCTTTATGGATAAGCAGCTGCATCTGAGGGGCATTTACGCTGTAAAAATTCAACCAGGGCTTGTATCTGGCATTGTCCTCTTGGCCCTTACTAACATAATGCCCATATTAATACAGGAGAGCATGCCTGGCAGGGTTTGAACCCTAGTGAAACTATCCACTTTACAGCTAGACCATGGCCCCATTGTGTGCATCTTTTTAGCCAAAGAAGAAGCTTTTTGTCAAATTATATATAAATCAGTTGATAAATGTTTCGAAAATTGTTTTTCACAGGGCTTCTTTACACTTACAGTTTAGAAATATTGCAAGCTTAAGTTATTAGACAGCTTCGTTTGGCAAAGTGATGGGTTTGATCTTCATTTTGCTGGCTACTCATTCCTAAATCCACAGTTGCATTTTTCATTTTTTGGGAATCAGAGTAATATTTTTAATAAGACTTAAATCATAAATTACAATGTTGGCTTCATAAATGCTCTAACAACTTGTGAATGATACACACTTTTGTTTCAGATATCAACAGTCCTTATCCTTTTTCTGATGTTGAACAAAAGTCAAATTTGGAGTTGTATTTTTTTGTTTTTTGGAGTCGTAATGGTTTCAATATCACTTAAATCAGAAATTAAAATGTTGGCTGCGTAAGTGTTGAAACAGCTTATGAATGATCCACACTTTTATTTGGATATCAGTAGTTCTTACATGTGTTCTGATGTTGAGCAGAAGTCAAATTGTTGAAAATCTGCCATGAAAGGAAGAACAAGCTATTATCACCTTCAGGTGGTGCTGGCATGCTAAAAAGTGGCTCCAATAATTAAAATGCATATCAATAGCATTTTTGTAGCAAGATAGCAGGTGATTTACCTGTTCAATGTCACAGGTGGGAGTCTTATGGACTCAAGTTCCAGTTCTTCTTGGACATGGGATATTTATTTTGATAGGCTATTCCAGAAATTATTCTGTTTTGAATATTTGTGAAGTGGATTGTTGGAATCTTTATATAATATAGTGATTTTTCTTAATCTGCATCCATGGTCCAGTGTCATGATGCCTTTCATCTATGTCATTAATGCAATTAAAACTTTACTGCATTTCAGAAATGTCTCTTCCTGAAATTTCTGACAATCACTTGTTTTGGGACCACAGAAGAAGGAAAAAAACAAGGATGTATTGTTTCCTCAAAATGTTACCTTTCTGATGCAACTAAAGGGACCATAAACATGTGAGGAAGAGGGCTGAAGAAAGCAAATACAAACAATTTTGTTTACCAATGGCTCTGACATACCACTAGATATGATGAAACCATACATGTATTAGCAACAGTTGAAACTCTTATTCGTTATCACAGAACAATATGTTCTTATGTATTAAGAATAAATCTGACATTGCATGGTGAGCTGTCTACCCATATTTTCAGCTTGTCAACAGGGTTGAATTCTGAAACTGGACTTCCATCTCTAATTCACAACCCATTCTGTAGATTCCCCACTCATTACATAGAACTACCTGCCCCTGACCTAATCTCCCTATACTAACTAACCTTCAGAAAGCAGAGAAAGCACTAGGTCTTTGGCCAACTAGGCTACCACATTTTCCTTCAAAACCATGCTATTAATCAGTCCCATTGGTGCTCTATCTTTCAATGTCAGATTCTCTTAGTCGCATAATGTGCCTTCGGATGGTCTGCTGTTCATTCTAAATAGATTTGACACCCTACATCATTCTGATTCTATTGAAGTCATTTTCATCAGTCTTTACCTCCAACTAATGCCAATTTATCACCTTGATTTTCATCTAGTTGCTGCTTGGCAGTTGTTATTACCTTGCTGAGCTTGTTATCACCATGTTGAACCTAGAGCACTTAGCTGGCCAACTACATTCAAAACCAAGCCTTGCCTTATCTTTCACATATTCAAGGGTTCCTTCACACTTAACCAAATTTCGCTTAGCCTTTGTCTTTGGAATCTTTTACAAATATCTAAAAGCTTGGCTTTTTCTTTTTTGTTCGAACTTTGCTTTCAGCCTGATTTCCCCCGATCAGGCCCCCTTTGCACCTATTCGAGCGTTGACCTTTCCTGATTTCCTAGTTCGGCCACCCTTTTTCTTGTTTGAGTGTTGCCTTAGACGATTTCCAGATTGGGCCCAATGTCCCTATTGGGTCCCATGATCACCATTCAAAGTGTTTGACTTGGCCAATTTTGAGATCAGGCTTGATGCCCCCATAGGGTCCCTTGCTCACTATTCAAACTACTTGCTACGGCTGATCTCTAGGGCATTGTGTCCCTTGGTCATTCTTTGAACTCTTTGGTTGGTTCAATTTCAGAGTTTGCATGTATTCAAAGATTATCAATTTCAAAGGCAAGATGAGCTAAGAATCAAGATAATTTTGTAATGTCCAATAGCCACAAAATTAGGTCAATGGGATTGCAAAAGAGCACAATTAGTATGAATAAATTGTGTGAGTGCAAGCGCAACTCCTAGAAAATGCTGAAAATAACATAAAGAAGGAAAGAAACAAGTGGTAGTGTTGTTGTGACACGCATATAAAAGACTGTGGTATGATACAAAATAATGAATAGCGCACCAACAAAGAATGAGTGAGAGGAAGATTTGGTGATTGAGCTAAAGATGTCAAGGGCTCTTAAGTTTGATGACTGATGGTAATTCTACATAGAGATAGGTGGTACTATCTACATAGAGAAGGTTCATAACTTCATACTATATAGAGCTAGGTTGTAATATGAGAAGAAAACATGTGGATTGGAATTTCCACATGGACAACTTAACACCTTTCAAGGCAGTTCTCAAGAAAGACAATTGACACTATGAGAGAAACACACATGGATAGGAATTCACGCATGAGAATCTTCATTTAGGATAATAATCTTCATCGAGGCCCCTTCTCATTTTTTGAAGTGTGTGCCATGGCCAATTTTTAGATCATGCATGATACCCCTAGTTGACCACTGAAGTGTACCCAAATATTTTTGAGTACTCCATGCCCAAGGATGTATCGGAAGCTTCATGTACCATTAGAGATCATCATATCATCATAGTTTTTCAACTCTACTTCTTCTTCTCATCTTCTATTGTATCCAGATTCTACAAGCCCTGTGTGAATGATGTAAAGTGAAGTTAGTATGATGAGTTTGAGTCATGTAACAGACCTAGGTAACTTGAGACCTTGTCATCATGTGAGTTTACTTTGGGATGTTTTTTTCACTTGGTTAATTATTATATCCTTACGAGGAATTAATAGTTAATTAAGTTTTTTCTTCCAAGCATAACCCCTGTTGTCGCTTTAAATGGCACCCACATCACGAGTGCTTGGGGAGACATAGAAAGCTTCCTAGAGGCAATCTCTGGGTTGATTGTAGACTAGTGCCTAGGACATCTTAAAGAGAGGAGAGCATTTGAGATTATCTGAGGGATTAGTTACACTCCAATTGTCACAAAGTTTTAAAAAGAGAATAAAAGGGGGGTTTGGTTCAATCGACCTTCATGAAGGTAGACTCAAGCCAATACATGAATCCAAATGTTTAGGGGGTAAATCGGGCCAACCTCAAAGAGGAATGTTCGGTTTTGGTGGCCGACACACAACAACAGGCAACTTAATATTGCAGTTGTAGTAAAGGTGAAGAGGAGGAGAGAAAGGAGGGAATTAGATGAATAGGGCTGCCAACAGAATCCTAAGCAATAATGTTCCAGCAGAAATATGGAAGAGGGAGAAGATGAAAGAGTGGCAGGAGTGGAGCGCTAGTCAGGTTTTCCAGCCATGTAATCATGGGAACATTTGTATCCAAAAGCTCAAGCAAATATGTGCATATTACAGGTACTTAAGTGAATCTGTAGCTAACACAGGTACTGTTTCTACTTGGTAACAAATATACAATCATGAACAAGGGAGAAACCGACAACTTCATCACACTATTTTAGAGACAAAAAAACATATATGGAATGAGATTACAGAGGGGAAAACATACTGCGCATTGATGTGCTTGGAATCACTAGAATAGTTTCATTAATACTTGGAGGGTTCAAATAACTAGTCCATAACATTCAACAGTGTATCGCTCAAGTCCCTCATGAATAGACAAGTGGAACCAAAAGTGGAATCGCAAAATTCAGACCCTCAGGTGCAGAATTTCGGAACCTCTATTAAGTGTTTCTTCCCCTTATTTATAAGAAGAGGGGGAGCTCTGAATTTACAGTTACAAAAGATCTCAGTGAAGGGCCAACTGTTCAATGGACTAGCTGCCTCGGCCTGCAATAACTTTGCTACCCAAAATGATTTCCAAGGATTTGATTCCTTTCTTGGAAACAAACAAAAATTACAGAATAATGAAAAGAAAATGAAAACAAAAAGATGATGGAGGATGTATCCCTCTGCTGTTCCCGTGAAAGGCCTCGATCAAGTCACGTCTTTGCCGCAATATGTCTCTCCTTTGCTTGGCATGTTCCTGTCGCTTTCGCCTTAACTCCCTGAATCGCTCGTTTTCCAGAGCACGGAGTGGGTCGATTGTGAATTGCTTGTTAGTGACTAGAAGTGGAGAATGTCTTGGCAGTCCTTCCCTCTGTATCTGAGTGGAGCCCCATGCTGAGTCATTAATCTTCCTGAGTCCCCATACCTTCATTTACTTCTCCGAAGACGTGCAGCGAAATAATCAAATTCATTTCTGAGGCCATTGTTGTCCTAGGTTTCTTGTTGCTAATGTTTCCACAGGATTAGCCCATATCGTTCTCTAACTACTCCATGTCTTCATTTAATACCTCCACTACCGACCCATATGCTGAAAAATACCCTCGTCGTCCCAGTGAGCGGAAGTGAAATAAACATTTTAATGTTCGTTGATCTGGGTCGTTGATCCGGGTCGATTCAATCTGGGTTGTTGATCCGGGCATGTTGGTATCGCAATTGCAATACAGGGGAGGGCTTTTTACCATATTCCATAATGTTTTGTTGATGGGTTGTGTAGCAACATGCTTTATTTTTGATAAGTTAGTTATTTTATAAAAGAGGGTATGAAGAAATAAAGAAAAAATGAAAATATGAAAAAATAGAAAAATAAAAAAGAGATGAAATAGAACCCCATCAAAAGAAAGTCAAAAAGATTTGAATAAGTGTGCTTGTTTAAGTGCCACTTCATGAATAAATTCCATTTGTAATAATAAAGGTCTGTGTGCAACTTGTTTTTATGCCACAACCTTTTCTGCTGATCTGAATCAAACTATTTAAACTTGATCATATCATTAAAATTTTTGTTCTAGACTAGAGAATAAATTCAACCAAACAGTTTAATCTTGGTTGGAAATTAGAAATTAGGTTGGATTAGGACAAATAAAAGGCCTAATATGCTTAAAAATTGGCCTAAAGTCATATAGATTAGGTTTAGATTAGTTAAATAGTTTAAAAGGGAAAGTAGTCTAAATGCGCCCTTATTTAGATTAATTTTCATTATTGTTTAATTACCTTGTTAAAAAGGGTGATTAATTATTGTAAATAAATATGTTTCTAATGTTTTTAAACCAAAGTCATAAATGACAAAATTCTTTTGTCTGCAAATGATAAAGCTCGTGCAAAGATAGACGGTCATTGACCTTCTCGCCCAGATCAATGGCGGGAGGCCTCTTCACACCCCCTCGCTACGAAACGAGATAACAACGAGGGGGGGTGCGAAAAACGGTTTCGCCTGCTTGGACCCCTCACCTACGTGTCGTTCCTGCAACACTTCCCTCGCTCCAAACCACTTACCATTACCCCCTCCCGAAATCCACCATCCACACTCCCGTGCTTCCCGATATCGCACCAACAGTCACTCCTCCCGCGCCATCCTCCTCCAATCAGTCCATGCCATGTGCCCTCGCCCGATATCTCTTAATTGTGCTCGCGTATCTGTTGCCGCCATTAATGCCCTTCCCGTTGTTGCTCTTCCTTGCTGTTAATGCATTAATTTTCTAATTAGTCGATCAACAATGACCTCTAATGTAACGGTCGTCCTAAATTCCTTATAAATATTCATCTCCCCCGTTACATCTTCCTTTCTTCTACTGCTATTCCACTGTTTCCATTCCCTGTTCTTGTCTGCAAATTCTCGTTTTAGCCAAGCCTGTAACTGGAAGTATCCTCTTAGCTACCTCTGCATTTTTTTGTCCTGCACCATTACAGCTCTGTTATACCCATGGCTCCAAAGAAAAAGGATAAATCCTCTGCCAGCTCCTCTGCAACTCCGGAAACCCCAAAGGCCTCCGATGCCTTGGACCTAGACCATATCCCATTAGCAGATCAATACTTCAAAGTTGCAGACACCGAAAGTGAATTCAACATGTTTGAATTACACAACTGGTTGAAGCAAACTTACTTAGATTACGAGGATGAAATAAACCTCTGGGAATCCAATTTATCTTTGCACATGTTTCCCCAGACTTATTCCTTTCCTCACTTAGTTATCTAGTGCCAATCCAAATATAATCCATTACTGAGAATAGTTGTAGCTCAGAATGGAGACATTCTGATAACTATTTTTGCAGAAACCATAAACAAAATGCTTATGATACCTGACAGTGACTCCCTTAGTTTTTTCTCCACTGCAACCCTAATTGAGCTGTATCACAAGCTGAATTTCCCTCAGACAGCTCAAATCTTTGAGATCTTTCTCCCTGAAGATGTTGAGCTTCCCAAGAAAAATCCTCCTTACCCAACATCTATGTTCCCTGAAAGAGCCAAACATATAATTTCCCTCATTTCTTGCTTGTTAGGTTATCAATTAGACCAATGGGTAGATGAAGTTATCCTAGGCTATCTGTCTATCTTTTCCAAAGAAAATAACCTTGCCTTCATGTATAACTATAGTCAATTTTTGGCTGAAGCTATGCATGAGCAATTGATGAACCTCACTACTGAAGGAGTGTTTAAATACTCCTCTATTCTATTTCATATGTTTATTTTTCAGTAGGGAGACAGGTTGCCTATTGTTTTGCACAAGCAGGATGATCAACAAGAGAATCAATCAATTATTCATTGGACTTCATTGATTATAAATAACTCAACTGAGTTCAGATTCTATGATTTCATAGACTGTTTCATTCACCTAGTTGCACAGCTCCTAAGCAGTCAGATTGAACCCAAAATCAGCTCAGAAATTAAAATGATCATGCACCTCAGTGATCAAGTCAGAACATGAGGCTGGTATCTTTACCAGAACTACACATAGATCTGAGTATATGGCTGCGAGTTGGCTCCATATAAGTTACCAAAATAAGTTCCAATGAGAATCTTTTCCCTGGAACATATTAGGCAGATGATGAACATGGATGAGCTCCATTTCATTTCAGGGAAGAGGAGATCACAATTTAAGATAAATGCACATGTTGGATCATTCATCTGTAATACCAGATCAACTGGTTTCGAAGCAGATACTATTTTGAAACAGATGGGCTTCCAACCCAGTTTTACATGGTCCTATGACCCATTCAACATTATTTCAGACTTAAGGGGGAACTCAAAACCACTCCTTATAATCATACACCTAGGCCAGAGATTAAGGAGTTTAGAAATCAGGAACAATGGGAAGAGAATACTCTTCAAGAAGCAGAAGAAGAAGTTTTACCTCCTTATACTCTTCAGACTTCTACTTCTCAAACAAAACATGACAAGAGGCCTAGGGAAGGATCATCATCATCAACAATTGGAGAGAAGGAATTCATCCGTTACCAGAAGAAATCAAGGATTGAATCAAAGGGCACTACAACTACTACTACAACTCAGGATTAGAAGGAGCTTATCATCATCAATTTGGATTATTCACAAGTTTCTGTAGGGACAAAAGAACCTGTAATTACTACTCCTTATTCTTCTTCTACTTCACAGAATTTGCTAGGAATTACTTAATCAGCAGGAGCAAGTGAAACAGATGGGTCAAATGTTTTCACTAACTTCCTTGAAATCAAGCAGAAGAATGAAGCTTTGAAGGCTAATGTTTATGCAGAATTTTAGAAGCAGAGTTCCACACCACAACACAACTTGTCGACAACATTTGACAGTGAGAAGGGAAGAATGCAGAGGGCCTTTCTGCAGGCTCAAGTCCCCTTTCCTAAAGGTTCTTCTGATTACAAGGAAACTGTATTTACATTTGATGCAAATTAGATACATCCAATTGATCAAATGGACATGCATAGGCAGTCGGGTGAGATGCTGTTCTCAACAATGACCTACACTGCTATGGCATTGTCAACGCTTAAATAATAAACATTGCATTATTGAGAAAACCGTTGAAACTGCCTTTTACAGAGGACACCCAGACTAAGGAGATAGCAGAGAATGAGAAACACAAGGAAGAAATGCTCAAATTGATAATTGAGCAGAATGTACAGATTAAAACCATGGAGGAGCAGATTGAGAAATTGCTCAAGGAAAAGGAACAATTTACTCAGTTAGCGATAGCTCCTACCACTACCATCCCTATCACAGTGTCCCGAACAACAGGGGAGTCTACATCAGCCATAGGGGAATCTTCATCGACAACATAGGGTTTGAACAAACTGTCACAGGAGCTCACTCACCAGAAGCAAGAGAATGAAAAGATTCGTAAGAAATTTCAAAATCTGGAAGCTCAGAAAATAAAGAATGATAGTTTGTATGTTGAGGAAATGCAGAAAACACATAGGTTGAACAAAGGAATTGAAGAGTTGCAAAGTTAGTCATTGATGGCTCAAACCTTGGCCCAAGCCAAGAAAAGCATATGGGCAGATATTAGTTAAGCCATAACTGAAGTATGGCCTTCCATTCAGATCATTTTTGAGCAGGAGGAACTCGTAAACAGATGTCAGGTAGCCATTGATCAAGTGATGTAGCTACTCAAAGATAAACCAAGTGAGGTTGTAGACATGATCAAAGTTCTTAACTCAAAAACCAGGGCCGAATTGGAGCAGATTCAAATTCAGGACAAAACATAATTCATCTTGGAAATCAAGAAGGTGTTGCAGAAGAAGAACTTGATGTCTCAATTAGATACCAATTGTCAAACCTTGAAGACTTCGGTCCAGAGGTTTCATTTTAAATTTAATTTACTGAATTAGAGAGGACTGCCAGGATTAGTGGCCCCAAATGACATGATGATCAATCTAGAAGAATACTGCCAGAAGCTTTATACCATAGCCACTGATAAATCAAACTTTGTAGGTATAAAGGGGTATATTACAGGGAAACAAGCATTAGAAGCTTTAGATTTTGATTTGACTGTCATGCATGAAATTAAACATATTTTTGTAAATAAGCCCACTTTTGAGAAATACATCGAGGTTGATGAAGTTCATAGAAAATTGGTAAAGCTTGCCATGCCAAGTGAAGATCGATGGGATCACTTGCGTGAAGTTATTGAGTAACTTTCGTCAACAACTCAAGGACAACTGGGCAACACTTTTTGGGGACCACATCATCAACAAATTCCTAAAAGATAGTGCCAACACTTAGTAGTTTTCAAATTCCTACAATTTTGTACTATTTTTGTAATTTTGTTTTGAAAATATCTAGTAGAAATTTTTGTGTAAATAACTCCTCCTTCGAGTTATTAAGGGTTGAACCCTTGTATGAGCATTGAGAACATAATTGTAACCGAGTTGAAGATTTGCAAAGCTAATGAAATGATTCTGAATTTACCTACTATAGTTCTGTCTTCTTGTAAGTTTTCATACGTGCTTATTTCATTATGTATTGCTTCATATATTCAAGTCTTTATGTAGAGATTTGGGTAAGATCATATTGGGTATTAGTAAGTCTTAAATCCCCTGTGAAGTTATCAGCAATAACTAGGGACTAGCTTATAAGACTATTTGTTATTCGAAACTCCCTTATATCAATTAATTGTCACACAAATCTGCATTCCTTTGAATATATTTTGTTCTACAGGAAACGTTGTTTGCCTGTATTCTTTGCTTATAACCAATCAAATACTCTGTTTGAGTATTTAGCAAGTTATACCACCACATATTCTAATATTCATTCAATTTAAATCAATTAACTATAGCTAGACAAATAACAACCCTTTCATCTAGTTTAGCAATTGTTAAGGCTTAAGCACCTGTTTTAAATAATTCATATCATTGGTCACCCATAAACTTTAAAACCAAAAAAATATTTTAGACGCTCTGGCATGACTAACTGACCTAGAGTCATCTCAGAGGACAACAGGCTAGACCCGAAATTGTAACAAACTGCAATATATAAAATATTGCATCCATCGTAATCGCAAGTCGGAAGGGGCTTCGGCAGAGGAGGAACTTGTGACTTGAGTGATCCTCGATTGCGATATCGCAATCGACGGGGGAGGACTTATCGCAATCAGCGAGGGGAGACAAAACTTACGATATAACAATAAACAGGATGAACTTGCGATATCGGCGGAGGAGTGGTGACGGGACTTATGCGATATCGCAATCGGTGAGGAGAGACAAAACTTTGCGATATCAATGGAGGAGGGATTTATGATTTGTGCGATCCTCGATTGTGATATCGCAATCGACGGGGGGAGGAGTTATCAAAATCGGTGAGGGGAGATAGAGATTTATTGTGGTAAGCGGGAAACTTTGCGATATGCGATATTGTGATCGCAAAAGAAAAAGGGAGACGGGCGGATATGTATCACAAAAAGGGAAAACTTCGATTCTGATTTGCGATGTGCTCCCGGACCTTCGATATGCTCTTCTCCTTCATTTCAAAGGCAATAGAACCCCTAAACTCCAACAGGCCATATCTTTTGATCCAGAAGTCCATTTTTGGACTTCCATATATAGTTGGAAAGCTCGTTCCAAGCACTATGCAATGGAGAGGTGAAAACACAATTTGTAGTGAGTGACAACATTGGCTCCAACTGGGGACAATGCCTTTCTGGAAAGGTGTTGAGAACTTGCAGACCAATAGCCTTCACCATTGGGCATGGATTTAAGAATATAATGAACTTGTACAACCATAAAATCTCCATGAAACTTTGTTTGCAGAGAGTCCTTTCCTCACCAAACTGAACTCCTGAAATATAAACTCTAACAACTAGAAAATAAATGCTCATCGAGTGAGCTTATTTATGTACAAATCCTACTTATGTACAGGGCTCAGTTCACCTAAGTGAGTTCAACCCTCCAATGGAGCTAGGTACGGATTAGAATACTGGCCCTTATGCCTCCATGCTGCTGAAATTTAAAAATTAAAATAAGCATGCACCATGAATAATCTGCAAATGAAAAGGTTGATGCATACTCCAAAAACAACCTCTGATGCTGATTTAAGAATGTGCTCATGTAATCAGCTACAGGGTCATAGAATCGACCAGAAGATTTTGCAGCTGCCTTATTTTCATAGAAATTTTGCTGACCAATATCTTCTTGGTCAGGGCAGCGGCAAATACTGTTCAACTCCTCAGCAAGAAAAGCTTGTTGCTGATCTTTTGCTACCCATTTGACAACGGGCCAACCCTCTTGGAAATCTGCAATAGAATCTTCAGTTTCCGAATTGTAAGAGTCATAGACTGGAGGGCCCACTGAGAATTCTTGGCAGGGACCTTTATGCAATAAGTGATCACAGACATTGCTTGGTCCTTTAGCTTCAGTCTCTTCTTGAAAAATTGGCTGCTGGGAGACTTCTCCCCACTTGCCGGTAAACAACTCCCTGTGAACCTCCGCGACCATCTCATCCTCCTCTGAATAACATGAATCATAAATCAGAGGAAGTTCTTGATAATGTTCTCCAGGTGAAGGGTGTGCATTGTAAACTGGAGCCTCTTTATTAACTTCCTGGTGGGCCTCCAATTCTTGCACAACTTCCCATGCTGGGGAGTGTTGTGGCTCTACATCACTTGACTCTTTGTCAGAGTCATATACATCATGAAAAGGAGAAACATCAAATTCGACCAAATAAGATCTCTGAGGGCTTATTTGTAGCTCGATGATGTTTCCTCCTTTGCTTTCTTGGTCATTGGGTGACGCTTCTTGATGCGCGTAAATGTTTTCTTGGAGTGGAGCTCCATAAACATCTTCAGTAGGGTCATCAACCTCAAGAATATCTTCATCATTAAAATGTGCACACCAATTTTCAAACAGAGAATTTGGTGGATATAATCTTTTGCAATAAAGATGGAGTGCTATATGAAAACATTTTAATGAAGATATGCTGCCACGAGGTATTGTTCCGTAGCAAATTCTAAAATCGTCTTCTAAAGACTACTTGAACCATTTCATCTGTGCATCTTTGAAAATAATGCCCTGCAGTTCCATGCATTCATGAAAATCTCTAAGGTGCCTGTCCGACCTTCTATTTGTGTTTCCACTGAATCTAGGAAAATAGGTATTCCATTCATGAAACGAAGGGACATGATTGGGATAACCAGCAATAGAAGAAAAAATCAATGGGGCAAATTGGTTGGCCAGGAATGCATGAATGGCCATTTTGAAAACCTTCCCAGGTGAGTGATTTTAGGTTCAAAGGTAGGGAAAGTTTTCGGTTGCTTTGGCATCAAAGTGAATATGAGGCTGCTTGAAAGCCATGATGATCAAATAGACATATGGACAGTGGAGTCGTTAGGATGTTTACCATAAAATTGAAACAGTGGAGTCGCCAAGGTGAAAGATCTTCAACCCACACTTCCCTTGCTCACCTAACAGAGGAAATGTAAAAATTTGTCGTACCCAGGGAAAAATATTCTAATTCGTTCCCCGGCAACGACACCAGTAAATGTTGTCGCTTTAAATGGCACCTACAACACGAGTGCTTCGGGTGACATAGAAAGCTTCCTAGAGACAACCTTTGGGTTGATTGTAGACCAGTGCCTAGGACATCTTAAAGAGGGGTGCATTTGAGATTATCTGAGGGATTAGTTACACTCCAATTGTCACGAAGTTTTAAAAAGAGAATAAAAGGGGGGTTTGGTTCAATCAACCTTCATGAAGGTAGACTCAAGCCAATACATGGATCCAAATGTTCAGAGGGTAAATCGGGCCAACCTCAAATAGGAATGTCCGGTTCTGGTGGCCGACCCACAACAATAGGCAGCGTAATATTGCAATTGTAGTAAAGGTGAAGAGGAGGAGAGAAAGGAGGGAATTAGATGCATAGGGCTGCCAACAAAATCCTAAGCAACAATGTTCCAACAGAAATATGGAAGAGGGAGAAGATGAAAGAGTGGTAGGAGTGGAGCGCTAGTCAGGTTTTCCGGCCATGTACTCATGGGCACATTTGTATCCAAAAGCTCAAGAAAATATGTGCACATTACAGGTACTTAAGTAAATCTGTAGCTAACACAGGTATTGTTGCTACTTGGTAACAAATATACAATCATGAACAAGGGAGAAACCGACAGCTTCATCACACTATTTTAGAGACAGAAAAACATATATGGAATGAGATTACAGAGGGGAAAACATACTGCGCATTGATCTGCTTGGAATCACCAGAATAGTTTCATTAATACTTGGAGGATCCAAATAACCAGTCCATAACATTCAATAGTGTATCACCCAAGTCGCTCATGAATGAGCAAGTAGAACCAAAAGTGGAATCGTAGAATTCAGACCCTCAGATGCAGAATTCTGGAACCTCTATTAAGTGTTTTTTCCCCTATTTATAAAAAGAGGGGGAGATCTGAATTTATAGTTACAAAATATCTCAGCCAAGGGCCAGTTGTCCGATGGACTCGCTGCCTCGACCTGCGATAGCTCTGTTGCCCAAAATTATTTCTTGATTCCTTTCTTGGAAACAAACAAAAATTACAAAATAATGAAAAGAAAAGGAAAATAGAAATATGGTGGAGGAAGTATCTCTCAGTTGTCCCTGTGAAAGGCCTCGATCAGGCCATGTCTTTGCCACAATATGTTTCTCCTCTTCTCGGCCTATTTGTGTCGCTTTCACCCTAACTGCTTGAATCGCTCGTTCTCCAGAGCAGGTAGTGGGTTGACTGTGAGTTCCTTGTTACCGACTAGAACTGGAGAATGCCCTGACAGTGCATTGCTGTGTATCTGATTGGAGCCCCATGCTGAGTCATTAATCTTCCTGAGCCCCCATACTTTCATTTACTTCTCCGAAGACGTGCAATGAAACAGTCAAATTCATTTATGAGGCCATTGTTTTCCTGGGCTTCTTGTTGCGGAGGTTTCCACAGGATTAGCCCATACCTCTCTCCAACTGCTCCATGCCTTCATTTAATACCTCCGCTGCCGACCCATACACCAAAAAATATGCTCGTCGTCCCACTGTGCAGAAGTGAAATAGACATTTTAATGTTCGTTGATCTGGACCGTTGATCTGGGCCGATTCAATCTGGGTTGTTGATCCAGGCATGTTGGTATCACAGTTGCAATATAGGGGAGGGTTTTTTACATTATTCCATAATGGTTTGCCGACGAGATGGACCCGAAACTGTAACAAACTGCAATATGTAAAATATCGCATCCATCATAATTGCAAGTCGGAAGGGGCTTCGGCAGAGGAGAAACATGTGATTTGAGCGATCCTTGATTGCGATATCGCAATCAGCGGGGGGAGACATAACTTACGATATCGCAACCAACAGGATGAAATTGCGATATGCGCAGAGGAGTGGTGACGACACTTATGCGATATCGCAATCAATGGGGAGAAAACTTTGCGATATCGATGGAGGAGGGACTTATGATTTGTGCGATCCTCGATTGTGATATCGCAATCGACGAGGGGAGGAGTTATCACAATCGGCGAGGGGAGACAAAACTTTATTGCGGTAAGCGGGAAACTTTATGATATGCGATATCACAATTGCAAAAGAAAAAGGGAGATATGCGGATATGTATCACAAAAAGGGAAAACTTCGATTTGCGATTTACGATGTGATCCCGGACCTTCGATATGCTCCTCTTTCATTTCACAGGCAACATAACCCTTGAACTTCAATAGGCCATATCTTTTGATCCAGAAGTCCATATTCGAACTTCCATATACCGTTGGAAAGCTCGTTCCGAGAACTATGCAATGGAGAGGGGCCGATTTAGCTTTGGGTGATTCTGCGGCTTTGAAGATGACTACAAATTTTACTGCTCTTTTGCATTTTGGGCGACTGAAAACACAATTTGTAGTGAGTGACAACATTGGTTCCAACTGGGGACAGTGCCTTACTGACAAGGTGCTGAGAACCTACAGACTGGTAGCCTTCACCATTGGGCATGGAGTTAAGAATATAATGAACTTGTATAACCATAAAATCTCCATGAAAATTTGTTTGCAGGGAGTCCTTTCCTCCTTTCCTCACCAAACTGAAACGCTGAAATATAAACTCTAACAACTAGAAATTAAATGCTCATCGAGTGAGCTTATTTATGTACAACTCGTACTTGTGTACAAGGCTCAATTCACCTAAGTGAGTTCAACCCTCCAATGGAGCTAGGTCAACATTAGAGTACTGGACCTTATGCCTCCATGCTGCTGAAATTTAAAAATTAAAATAAGCATACACCATGAAAAATTTGCAAATGAAAAGCTTGATGCATACTCCAGAAACAACCTCTGATGCTGACTTAAGAATGTGCTCATGTAATTAGCTACAATGTAATAGAGTTGACCAGAAGAATTTGCAGCTGCCTTATTTTCTTGGAAAGTCTACTGACCAATATCTTCTTGGTCAGGACAGCCGTAAATACTGTTCAGCTCCTCAACCTTAGATTTTTCAAGAAATGCTTGTTGCTGATCTTTTGCTACTCATTTGTCAATGTGCCAACCCTCTTGGAAATCTGCAATAGAATCTTCAGTTTTTGAACTATAAGAGTCATAAACTGGAGGGCCTATTGAGAATTCCCAGCAGGGACCTTTATGCAATAAGTGATCACAAACACTGTTTGGTCCTTCAGCTTCGGGCTCTTCTTAAAGAATTGGCTGTTGGGAGCATTCTCCCCACTTGCCGGTAAACAACTCCCTTTGAACATTCTCGACCATCTCATCCTCCTCTGAATAATATGAATCATAAATCGGAGGAGGTTCTTGATCACGTTCTCTAGGTGAAGGGTGTGCATTGTAAACTAGAGCCTCTATTAACTTCCTGGTGGGCCTTCTCTTCTTGCACAACTTCCCATGCCTAGGAGTGTTGTGGCTCTACATCACTTGACTCTTCGTCAGAGTCATATACATCAGAAGAAGGAGAAACACTGAATTCGGTCAAATAAGATCTCTGAGGGCTTATTTGCAGCTCGATGATGTTTCCTCCTTTGCTTTCTTGGTCACTGGGTGACGCTTCTTGACACTCGTAGATGTTTTCTTGGAGCGAAGCTCCAAAAACATCTTCAGCAAGGTCATCAACCTCAGTAATATCTTCATCATTAAAATGTGCGCAACAAACTTCGAATAGAGCATTCGGTGAATATAATCTTTTGCAATAATGATGGAATGCTATATGAAAACATTTTAACGAAGATATGCTACCGCGAGGTATTGTTCTGTACCAAATTCTAAAATCATATTCTAAAGAGTATCTAAACAATTTCATTTGCGCATATTCGAAAATAATACCCTGCTATTCCATGCATTCATGAAAATCTCTAAGGTGTTGGTCCGACCTTTTATCTATGTTTCCACTGAATCTAGGGAAATAGGCATTCCATTCATGAAATGAAGGGACATGATAGGGATAACCAGCAATAGAAGAAAAATTCAATGGGGCAAATTGGTTGGCCAAGAACACAGAATGGCCATTTCGAAAACCTTCCCAGGTGAGTGATTTCAGGTTCAAAGGTAGGGAAAGTTTTTGGTTGCTTTAGCATCAAAGTGAGTATGAGGCTGCTTGAAAGCCAGGATGATCAAATATAGATATGGATAGTGTTGTCATTAGGATGTTTACCATAAAATTGAAACAATGGAGTCGCCAATGTGAGAGATCTTCAACCCACACTTTGCTTGCTCACCTAACAAAGGGAATGTAAAAATTTGTCGTACCCAAGGAAAAATATTCTAATCCATTCCCCGACAATGATGCCATAAAAATGTTGTTGCTTTAAATGGCACCCGCAACACAAGTGCTTCGGGACACATAGAAAGCTTCCTAGAGACAACCTCTGGGTTGATTGTAGACTAGTGCCTAGGACATCTTAAAGAGGAGTGCATTTGAGATTATTTGAGGGATTAGTTACACTCCAATTGTCACGAAGTTTTAAAAAGAGAATAAAAGTGGGGTTTGGTTCAATCAGCCTTCATTGAGGTAGAATCAAGCCAATACATGGATCCAAATGTTCAGGGGGTAAATTGGGCCAACCTCAAAGAGGAATGTTCGGTTCTGGTGGCCGACACACAACAACAAGAAGCTTAATATTGCAATTGTAGCAAAGGTGAAGAGAGGAGAGAAATGGGGGAATTCGATGCATAGGGCTGCCAACAGAATCCTAAGCAACAATATTCCATCATAAATATGGAAGAGGGCGAAAATGAAAGAGCGGCAAGAGTGGAGCGCTAATTAGGTTTTCCGGCCATGTACTCATGGGCACATTTGTATCCAAAAGCTCAAGAAAATATGTGCATATTACAGGTACTTAAGTAAATATGAAGCTAACACAAGTACTGTTGCTACTTGGTAACAAATATACAATCATGAACAAGGGAGAATTGACTACTTCATCACACTAGTTTAGAGACAAAAAACATATATGGAATGAGATTACAGAGGGGAAAACATATTGCACATTGATCTGCTTGGAATCACCAGAATAGTTTCATTAATACTTGGAGGATCCAAATAACCAGTCCATAACACTCAACAATGTATCGCTCAAGTACCTCATGAACATACAAGTAGAACCAAAAGTGGAATCGTAGAATTTAGACCCTCAGGTGTAGAATTCTGGAACCTCTATTAATTGTTTCTCCTCCCTATTTATAAGAAGAGGGGGAGCTCTGAAATTACAGTTACAAAATATCTCAGCCAAGGGTCAGCTGTCCAATGGAGTAGCTGCCTCGGCCTGCGATAACTTCGCTGCCCAAAATGATTTCCAAGGATTTGATTCCTTTCTTGGAAACAAACAGAAATTACAGAATTATAAAAAGAAAAGGAAAACAGAAAGATGATGGAGGAAGTATCCCTCTGTTGTTCCTGTGAAAGCCCTCGATCAGGCCACGTCTTTGCTTTAATATGTCTCTCCTTTGCTCAACCTGTTCTTGTCGCTTTCGCCTTAATTGCCTGAATTGCTCATTCTCTAGAGCAGGGTTTGGGTCGACTGTGAGTTCCTTGTTACCGACTAGAAGTGGATAATGTCCTGGCAATCCTTCACTGTGTATCTGAGTGGAGCCCCATGCTGAGTCATTAATCTTACTGAGTCCCCATACCTTCATTTACTTCTCTGAAGACGTGCAACGAAACAAACAAATTCATTTTTGAGGCCATTTTTGTCCTGGGCTTCTTGTTGCGGAGGTTTCCACAGGATTAGCCCATATTGATCTCCAACTGCTCCATGCCTTCATTTAATACCTCCACTGCCGACCCATACACCGAAAAGTACCCTCGCCGTCCCACTGAGTAGAAGAGAAATAAACATTTTAGTGTTCGTTGATCTAGGCCGTTGATCCAAACCTGTTGGTATCGCAATCGTAATATAGGGAAGGAATTTTTACCATTTTCCATAATGTTTTGTCGACAGGCTGGACCCAAAACTGTAACAAATTGCAATATATAAAATATCGCATGCAGCACAATTGCAAGTCGGAAGGGGCTTCGACAGAGGAGGAACCTATGACTTGAGCGATCCTCGATTGCGATATTGCAATCGACGAGGGGAGATAGAACTTACGATATTGCCAGGATGAACTTGCGATATCAATGGAGTGGTGACAGGACTTATGCGATATCGCAATCGGTGAGGGGAGACAGAGCTTTGCGATATCGACAGAGGAGAGATTTATGATTTTTGCAATCCCCGATTGCGATATCGCAATCGGCGGGGGGAGGAGTTATCACAATCGGCGAGGGGAGACAATACTTTATTGTGGTAAGCGAGAAACTTTGCAATATGCGATATCACAAAAGAAAAAGGGAGACAGGTGGATATGTATCACAAAATGGGAAAACTCCGATTGCGATTTGCGATGTGCTCTCGGACCTCCGATATGTTCTTCTCCATTTCAATGGCAATAGAACCCCCGAACTTCAACAAGCCATATCTTTTGATGCATAAGTCCATTTTTTGACTTTCATATATCATTGGAAAGCTTGTTCCGAGCATTATGCAAAGGAGAGGGGTCGATTTAGGTTTGGGTGATTCTATGGTTTGGAAGATGATTGCAAACTTAACTACTCTTTTGCACTTTGGGCGATTGAAAAACACAATTTAAGTGAGTGACAACAACCCCAAAGCCAAAGTACGACTTGAAGGCGAGGCCTTGGGTGATTCCTAATGTCTAGAGTCATTGTACATTACCATACTAGATCGCTCTTAAAATTTTGTGGAATTTGGTTGGGACGAGGGGTCATTTTTTTAATTTTTAAAATTTTCCGCAGGGTGAAAATTTGAATAAAATATGAATGTAAAGTGTAATAAGTGATGTCTAGAGAATTTGTATGGGGTATGTGTGCTCAAAATTACACTTTTCACCCTCAAATTTTTACTATGATACACTTGTAGGGGTGAAAAAGAAGTTTTAGACCCTCAAAACCCACTTTTCCTAAGTTTTGTGGAAAATGTGACAATAAATTAGCCCAACAATTAAATAAATGGAGAAAAATAAATATCCACACATGCTCAAATGATGTGGAAATGAGGCAGAAATTCATCTAAAAATCAAAGTTGAGTTACCAAGTGATGGGGACTCCACATAAGCCACAAATCAAACAATTTGAATTTTTTGTGGAAAAGACAAAGAGTTCCAGTGACAAGATCCGCGATTTGAGGAAGTTAACTCGAGTTTCAAGGTGATATCATGAGTTCACTTGAGATTGGATTAGATTTCACTTGAGTGAGGTTGAGAGTGATCTCCGACCACTCTACTTTATTCTCCCACATGTCCTCTCATCTAATTTGAGCTCCCTCATTAAGGATTGCGTGGGCCTCTCCAAAGGAAATCGAATGGCCACTTGGAAAATTCGAATTTGCATGTAGATGCATTGGGATTGTCACCCATTTGACTTGGGATTGTCACCATTTGCCTTGGGATTGAATCCCAAACTTCTATATAATAAAGCCATGGGATCTCACTATGTGTTCTTGTTATGAGCTATTGCGCCTTGAGAAAACTCTGCGATTTTGTACTTGTAATTTGCTAATATAATCAAAGACTTTGGGGTAATTTGGTGGTATTCTCTTGGCACTTTGAGATGATATCTTTGCATACTGTTGTTGTATTATTGTATTTCTTATGGTTTTGAACTCTATTAGCTTGTAATGCCATTGGTTGGATTGATGTGTGTAGAGCTATTTTGCACATGTTATTGATTTAAAGTAGCATTCTAAGAGTGAGCTTGCCAAGTTATTTTTGGAGGAATATTTGGTTTATCTCAATCCATTGTGTTGTTCTAATCCATTAGGAAAGCTAATATTTTTTTCAAGTGTCAAGTCTCCCATAGATCAACTCATTTTCGAATGCGAGGTTTCTCAAGACTCACTAATTCTTTCTTCAAATCTTTCATCAAAAGAAGAAGCATGAGGGGAGTTCCTTTACCAATATCTACTTGAATCATCATTTCATTCAAATTATATGGTTCTTTGATTTAAAGATTTTTGTGAAAATTTATGAATCTAACAAACCATAAATCCTACTGCAGTAAACTTATTTTCATTACCTACTTGTGTTCTTCATTTTAACAAGTTATTTTCAGAAATATTCAGAAAATATTAATGCAAACACACTGCAGCCTACACCAATATACAAATCAAGTACTGAAAAATAAATGAGACAATCACACAAAGGACACTTACTTTTAGATTAAACGTCCCCAGAAAAACCCAATGCGGGAAAACCGGTGCAGCAGCTTTGAGGGTTTTCTATTATTAAGCAGTAGTTCTAAATACAAATGTTGGTTGCCCTCTTGACAAACCAGTGATAGAGAAATACAATGGCAGAAAACTTGAGTGAGTTTTACCTCACTTCATTCAGCACATTCTGGTTGATCCGTCGGCAAGATTCGCTGGCCCCGGCTACAATTTCGTTTCCCCTTCACAGTAACTACGTGGAGCTCTCTGAGGCTCTGCGTAAGCTCTTATACCCACTACGTCAACTTTCCTGGCTCTTCCGGCAGTTCCCGACATTTCCGAGTCTCTGCATGGAAGACAACTTTCTCCCTCTATGCTGGCCCTTCTGGTTCTGCATCAAGGTTGCGTGGGTCCAGACTGGCCCAACGTCAACTCTTCCTGCTACTGCGCTGCCTCCACAAGCTTCTTTCTGCCTCTCTGTCAGTGTTACCGAACTATCACTGCTCCTCAGCTGTAAGATCTCCCTAATCGATTTCCCTCTTGCGAACTTCTCACCTCAGAAAATTGATTTCCTCAATCTCTCTATGTGTCTTCTCCAACTAACCCCAAGTCTTCCTTTATACTTTCCCTATTGAAAAATCAACGATCGTGATCTAATCTCTAATGAATGACTAAGGTTAAATTAGACTTGATCCTTGTCTCTTTGAAACTTCTCACCCATATTTTCATTAATATTTTAATTTTCCTAAGTTTAGACTTTTAGGAATCCTATTAAAAATATTAATTATTTTAATAAATACAATCTGGGTGGAATTTCACCAAATGATTTATGGGTCTTGGAGATCTCATGTGTTCTATCCCCTCCATAAAATATTGGAGCTAGAGCACATTCGATGCTACCCAAAAATCAACACTCCTTAGCGAGGAATGTGCCCTTGCAATACTTCCCAGCAAAAGTATCACACTGATCCAGGACATTGGTCCTCTGCGCTGCTGATGCTCGACCTGCTACCCTTCATCCACTGTGTTGCTGCAATCTGTACTGCTGCCCATGACACTACCACTGTCACTGCTGTGTCTGTACTACAACTCCCTCTCAATATGCTGCATCATGCTGCCCATAGCACTGCCACTGCTAACTGCTGCGTTGTAACTCAGTTGCTGAGAAGTAAGCCACTGAAAAGTCACCAAAAAGCTGACATGCTGGTCTATTTGGATGTCCCTTGACACTGAAGCTACCTCTGCTTCTAATCTGTGTTGACCCTCTGATGCTATTGCGCTGCTGTTGTATATGCTCTGTGCCTTCCGTACTGCTGCAACACTCCACTGCGCTGCTTCAAAATTTGGCACTCTATCTGCCACTATTTCTCCATCATCCCTTGCACGAACTGACTCCTATCATTCTACTACTGTCATTAAGGGCTCTCGTAGCCGTATGTGATCTAAGAGTTTGGGCACATTAAGGATCCTGACCTTTACTGCAGTCCTCTCGATTACAGCGCAATATCACCCCACCTCTTCTCCAGAGGTGCATGAGCACTCATGGCGCAATCATCATCGTCCTCTCTGTCAGCTTTCGCTGGAGCAGCCTTTGAGTCAGACTTCTCTTATTTGCTCTTCTGCTGAGGGTACTGCATGGTGAAATGACCCATTTCTCCACATCTGAAGCATCTGAATTTGGATATGTCCTTCCATTTCTGTTGCCCTTGCTGTCCCGCTGATGCGAGCGCCGCATCCTCCTCTTCCTCCTTCTTGATTCTAATCCCTTTGTTGTTGCTTTCTGCCTTGGTTAACTGTATCATCTCTTCCTGTTGAAGAGTTGCCCACATCTCCTCCCAACTAGGAAGAGAAGCCCTACCCAAGATGCTTTGGACAAAGGTTTTCCAGTCTTCAGTGACTGCATTCAGGGCAGTCCTGACCATAAATTCAACATCTTGTGTAGACCCTACGAAAGTTAGCTAGTCACAAATCCTTTGTAACTTGAGAAGGAAGGGATCAATTTCTTCTCCCTTCTGCATCTGAAACTGTCTCAGTTGACTCTCAATCTACATCTTCCGCTGAATGGAAGTTCCTTCGTACAACATGGTCAAGGCCTCCCACATTTCCCTTTTTGTATCTTTCTCGGCAATATGTGGGATCACATGATCCTTGACCTCGTCCAAGATCATGCACTTTGGTTTTGCTTGAGCCTCCTCGTACTTCTTGAGAGGATCAACATCGACCAGAACAACAACCGTCCTCAAGGCATAATACTTGATGCGATTTTTATCCAACATTGTCAGGATCCTAGCCTTCTAGATGACGAAGTTGGATGTTCCATCCAACTTGTCTTGATTCCTCAGTCTGTTAATGACCATCTCTGCTCAAATGAATGTCGAATTGGTTCTCTTCTCCCTCTTTCGCTGCTCCCCCAACAAAACTCGGATTTGGATTTCTTGGCACTAGAAGTCGTCTAAGAAACAAGATCCCTCTGAATTTTGATTTGCTTCACGAAAATCCTTCTGCCAACCACTGTCAAATCACCCCTCTCTGATCTCTCTTTGCTGCTGCTCAACACTGGATCTATATTTCTTGGCAATAAATCTTCTGAGGAAATGATTCCCTCGACTTTGCTTATGCCCCACTAGGTATTGTTATGCACCCACAGAATCAGCATCCCACCAACGACTCCAGATGAAATCTGCGCTGCACCTCTAGCCACGACAACTGGAAAAACGAGACTCAACAGTCTCTGCGCTGGCCCAGTAACCACTGTGCTACCCTCTGCAGCTACAATGTCACCCAAATAGGCTGATGGAGGCTCTGCGTGAGCCTCCCTTGGTGACTGCGTCACCCCTCCTCTGCTCTCTTGGCCAGAAACTGCGTTTTCACTCTGGAATGTTGTCTTCATGCACAAATTTTCCTCTGTCCTTTCGCTGATGGCTTCAATCCTCCTTGATCTGTGATCGCTCTGACACCATGTTAAAATTTCTAAATCTAACAAACCAAAAATCCTACTACAGTAAACTGATTTGCATTACCTACTTGTGTTCTTCATTTTAACAAGTTATTTTCAGAAAATATTAATGCAAATACACTGTAGCCTACACCAATATACATATAAAGTACTGAAAAATGAATGAGACAATCACACAAAGGACATTCTTATTTTTGGACTAAACGTCCTAGGAAAAACCCAATTCGGGAAAATCGGTGCAACAACTCCGAGGGTTTTCTATTATTAAGTAGTAGTTATGAATACAAATGCTGGTTTCCCTTCCAGTGAACCAGTGACAGAGAAATACAATGGTGGAAAACGTGAGTGAGTTTTACCTCACTTCACTTGGCAGATTCCAGTTGATCCGACGGCTACACTGGCTGGCCCCGGCTACAACTGCATTGCCCCCTCGCAGTAACTGCGTGGACTTGCGTGGAGCTCTTGTTGGCTTTATGATACAGGTGTTGTCCTTGATGGCAACTCGCTCAGAGGTATGATACAAGTGTTTTCCTTGGTGGCAACTCAATCTGAGGACAGATCTTAGTACAGCAGGTCAAGAGAGAGATATACGTAGGTTAACTTTGATGAAAGTGCGTATACACGCGGGTGAGAAGAACAAAAGGCGCGTATACATACACAAGCATGTTCACAGAAGAAAATGCGCGTAAATGTTGGAAAACTAAGTTTTGGTTCGTGGTATTTGATCCATGGTATTTTGGTATTGGTCTGTGGTATTTGGTCCGAAGTGTTGACCCCAGGTATTGGGTCCAAGGTATTGTTTCTACATGGTTTTGGACCATGGTATTGAGAGAAGCCTAAACCTATATAAGGAGAAGATCATTAGGCCAAGGTGTGTGTGCAAGTAATGAATGTTTGATGAAGTGTGAAGATCTAGTATGCTGGTTGTGGGTCTGTGATGCTTGGCTCGATCTGAATCAAGTTGGAAATGGCAGTGAAGGTATAAGTAATTATCTTTAGATCTGCATGCGGGTTCTCTCTGGTGAAAGCACGTGTAAACGCGGATTTGACACAGTCAAGTAGCATATACATTAGGAGATTTGATGTTTCAGGTTGCTGTTGGTTCTAGTGGTTGTTGCAGAGGTTTGGGCTCTGGTCTGTGTTCAGGTAACTGTATTTTGATGACAGGGTTTCAGTGATTCAGTATTGGGTGATTCAGAGATTGATGATGCAGGTATAAGTTGATGATTGTATTGCAGTGGTGATTATTTTGTATTTATGGATCCAGTATGAAAATTTATGAAACGTGGTCCCTAGAAGAAAAGAGAAGGTTGTAGCCTTCTGTAGGCCAGCACCTACGTACTAGTACTTCAGCTAGTACAAGAGCTAAGGGGGTTGTAGCTCCCTTCTAGGAGAGTCTGGAGAACGAGAGAAGGTTGTAGCCTTCTGCAGGTAGTAGCCTGCGTACTGGTATAAGACTACACCAGTGCATAATCATTGCAAAAAGAAGTTTCTAATGAAAAGAAGATAGAGATGAATTGCAGCAGGTGGTTTTCACCCACATTGGGTTTCCACCTTATATCATGGTGTTCATGTGTGTTGCTTATGTGTGATGATCTGTTTTGTTATACTGCTCCTATTTACAGTTCATATGGTTAATAATGTTCTGATGCACTCATTAAGGATCAACTAATTGAATCATAAGTTTACTTGATATACACTTGTTGCATTACACAAAGTTGCGTATACACACGGTTTGTCCTAACTGAAGTAGCGTATATGAATCTGAGTATGAAAATGTAAAAGTTATATTGATTTGATAATACTGATTCACCCCCCCCCCTCTCAGTATTATTTCCAACAACTCTCTGAGGCTTTGTGTCAGCTCTTCTGCCCACTGTGTCAGCTTTCACAGCTCTTTTGGCAGTTCTCGGCTGTTTCGGCAGTTTCATGACAGTTTCGACTCTCTGTATGGAAGGCAGCTTTTTCCCTTTGCGCTGACCCTTTTGGCTCTGCGTCAACACTGTGTGCGCCTAGACTGGTCCAACATCAGCGCTTCCTGGCTATTGTGCTGCCTCCACAAGCTTCTCTCCACCTCTCTGTTAGTATTCCCGAACTATCACTGCCCCTCAGCTGCAAGATCTCACCAATCAATTTCCCTCCTGGAACTTCTCACCTCAGAAAATTGATTTCCTCAATCTCTCTTTGTGTTTTCTCCAACTAACCCCAAGCCTTCCTTTATACTTTTCTTGTTGAGAAATCAACGACCGCGATCTAATCTCTCATCAATGGCTAAGATTAAATTAGACTTGATCCTCGTCTCTTAGAAACTTCTCATCCATATTTTAATTTTCCTAAGTTTAGACTTCTAGGAATCCCATTAAAAATATTAATTATTTTAATAAATACAATTCGGGTGGAGTTTCACCAAACAATTTCTGGGTCTTGGAGATTTCATGTGTTCTAGCCTCTCCACAAAATTTCAGAGCTAGAGCAGATCTGATGCTACCCATAAATCAACACTTTTTAAATTTATATTCGCTATTTAAAAGCATTTTCCAAACTAGGCAAGTGACGAGGTTCACTCCCATCACTTGATTTGGTTTCTTGTACATTATTTTGTATCATATTTGTTTGCTTTATATGCTTTCTCTACACTAATTGTCTCTTTGTTTTGCAGCCCATAGTTGGAGCTTTTGGAAACAAGAGCCTTGAGGAGAAATATTGAACTCTAACTAGTTTTCTTGTAGGACCTCTCAAACATCCAAGGTTCATTTTAAGGAGGTCATGGACTCTAGAAGGAGTTGCAAAGAAGGATAGGCCATGGGTCTTTGTGGAGATTGTAATTTTCAGATTTTAGAAGAACTTCTTTGACCCTTGAGGTTGCTATTGTTTGGACGGATATTTTAGCTATTTTTAGCTCTCAATCTTGTACAAATTCCCTTCTAAAGCAACAAAACTGTTGCTCGTTGACTTTAAATATAAATACATAGATATTTATAAATAATAATTTTTTGATATATATATATATGTGTGTGTGTGTGTGTGTGTGTGTGTGTGTGTGTGTGTGTACAAGTATGTTGAATGTTAGAATGAGGCCTTGCTTATATACATAGGCAACTGTGCTTTTATTTTCACTTAACTAATGACTATTTAACATAATCATTATTTTGATTATTTATTATTTATATTTTATTTTATTTTATATATTTATATTCATAACATTGCCCCGTCCTTCGAAAGCTTTGTTCTCAAAGCTTTATTGTCGACAATTTTATTGCCGAAGATTTTCTTAACAATGTTATGGATCACAGAAGTCTAAATTCCTTAATAATTTTCTTCACTTTGCTCACGTCATTTTGATAAGTGTAACTGGTCACTGGTACCAATTTTTGTTCATTTTGCTTACGTCATTTATTTTTAATTAAATAATATCTATCCGTTTGACGAGTAAAACCACGAAACGGTGGATGGATTGTGTCGGGGGATGGTACAAAAACCGTGATTGTTGACCATAAGCTGTGGTGTTGTATATCGGGCAACAAAGCACAGTGGAACGACACGGTGGCACAATGGACGGGATATGCGACAAAAGGGTGACAGTTTGGTCAGCGACATGCACAGGGTGTGGAGAGACATGGAACGACGGAGTCAAAGGCATAACAACTACTTGACGACGGTAACACATTCTCTTGTCTTGAACTTCTCTCGCTCTCCGTAGGAGTTTGCAGCTGATGAAGACCTTGTCACTGCAATTCAGTGAGTTGCTGTAGACTTCTTTGTACTCCAAAAGACTGAGTAATAATCGATCAATAGACTGCCAATCTATTGTTGCAATGGCAGTAGTTTGAATTTCTTCTATCTCAGTATAATTGGCATGCTCTTCTGGAGGGTTTTTTTCTATATCAGTGCCAATACTAATCTGTCGTTGTTTTGGGTTTCTTTCTCCAGGACAGGTTAGTCCTGATTCATAGGCTCGTGCTCTACATATAGAAGACAAGTTAAGTGGAGGAATTGTATGGGTACTTGCTACAACATGGGCAAAGAAACTAAGAGCTTTTACAACATTCTTCCCATCTTGTTTAATCATTGAGTTTTGTTTTACGTCTTTATAGTAATTTTCTATAGAATGTTGTAATTCTTCTTTGAGATCAGAATTTTCCCGATGGAAATGCAACCATGGCAGGCGACATTTGGAAAAATATTCAAAGGCATAAATAAATTCCTCATTTTTTCATCGATTAAAACAACCTCAAATGCTTCTTCTCTTTCCCTCAATTCATCATATGCTTGTAAAAGTCGCTGAGTGGACTCAAACAAATTAATGTGGAACCGGTTAGAAAAAAGAAAAGAAATTGTTTTGCAAACAAGTTTATAAACTAGGACTCGAATCTTGGCCTGTGTAACAGTGCAAAAATAAATATCTAATTAACTTTTATGATTAACATTAAATTCAACTAAGAATAGTGCTTACCTGTCGTAGAAGTAGGCTTACGACAACAAGGTTTTTAGGGACGACTCTCCACCCAACCGTAGGCTCAATTGTGCAAGGATTCTGCTACAACTGGCCACCCCCGAGCCCTCAATCAACGTACTACTGCCAGTGACTCCTAAGTCTTAGAACACCATTCTCCCAAGAGAATGCAAGATAGAATCTCAGGATGATGGAATGCAGGAATGCCTCTCATCTTCCTCACCATCTATTAAATAGAACAACATTGGAAGGGGAACTACATGCACACACTTCATGTGTCTACATGCAACTTTCTTTTGATTTTTAGTTTTTTTTTATTTCTTTACTTTTCTTTTGATTTTTAGCTTTCTTGTTTTATTTCCTTCTTTTTGATAGTTTTCTTGTTTTATTTCTATTTATTTTGATTTAGAGTTTTAGTATAGTTATTACTATTTTTATTTTTATTTTTTTTCTTGTATATTTTTAAATATCATTTATTATTTAACATTTATGATTTATGATTTATTATTATTTATTATTTGATTTATTATTTATTATTTATATTATTATTAGTTATTTGTATTATTTATTGTTTTTATTATTTATTATTTATGATTATATTATTATTTTTATTATTTATTATTTATTATTAAGGGAAGAGATATTACATACTCTCCCCCTTTAAGGAACTTCGTCCCGAAGTTATGTTGAGTTATGTATTATTTTTATTATTTATTATTTTATTTACTTCCTGTTGCCAACACCCTCTGCTGAACTAGTATAACCAGTAGGCATCGAAAGTCCCCAACACCCCCAGGAAATCTCAAGGAATCTCTGTCCTTTTTCCCACTTTCGGCACCAGGCTAAGCCTAACCCGGCCTGTATCCTAGTCCAAGGCTGGCCCCAAGGCTCGCGCCTGACTCAGACCTCATCTGCCCCAAGGCAGGCATCCGGTCCGGTACTCAATGACTCTGGGCATCTGGCAAGGCTGGCCCACTCCCTCCACAACTACTAAGGCGCACAGCCCCAGGCATCAAAGTCCTATACAACCCTTCCAGACTTCAGCATCCCAATCCAATAATAGGCACCAAGCCTAGAACATCAGTCACTTGGCCTCCTCAAGATGGTCTCATAGCTCTTCTAGAGCTATCCATCAAGAGCTATACACAAGACAAAGGAACCACTGGCATATGTAGTGTTGATTGAGTTTTGTCCCCAGCCCATATGGTGTTACGTATTCTCCCTCGTGCGTATGGGCTCGCACGAGATCATCAAATTAACCGGATCTCTCGGCCCATTTGTGGAGTCCTGTGAATCATCACATCTCAACATGCATCAAATGCATTAACCATACCATCATAGTATCATAGGAAATAATCCACATGCCAACTCTTGCATGTCACCATGAGAACGTTCATCTTTGTTAAGCGCAACATTATCACTAATAACGAACTGCATGCTCATGCATATCATAAATTTGTAGGCAATTATTGCATACTTCACCTTATGAATACCCTCGTAAGTTAGATCATCAACGTATTTGCATCAAAGACATATCATAACTTAACATAAATGAATCACATGTCAATAAGCCTCATAGCATCATAACTCTTAGGCCACATGGTGCATATCATATCCATCATGAGTATTGAACATTAAATACCTATCATGACATAGTAAATGAATATGTCAATATACCTTGTCATAACATCATAATGCCTATGCATATCACTATTATCATATGGATGCATTCTCACTATAAGAACCATATGTAAATCATTATCTTCCTACCATGAAACATTGTCAATATGGTTTCATCAAGTTGTCAATTACTTTTCAATAATCATTTGACTTCTTTTTACTGGGTAGTTGATCATTTACACCAACGATATATCATTAAATTTCACATGAGCCTCATCATCTTGAGTGTTAATCTCTTGTCATGTATTCTTCCTTCCCCAAGGAAATTCTGGTGAATTTCATTGCTTAAGATATTACTAGTGATACCATCATTATTTAAATCAAAATCCCTTGATTTTACATCCATTTACCCTTTGGCTTATTGATTCCAATATCGCTATATGGAATTGCATATAAACACTATTTCATCATGATTTAATCTTTATATCATGAGGATTTGTTGATCCATGTTGACCTATTTTAACAGTTAGCACTTCATCCACCAAAATATCTTCTTATCTCATCGAGTTCGTAAAGTTCGTATCTCAATACCACTTGATTTCTTTATCATAAATTCAGTTTCCATTTAGATTTTGAAACAGTTGGAAACACTACTACCATCTTTATCCATGGGAGACTTATATGTGAGGTGTTATGTGGAAACCACCTCTTTTAATGTGAAATAATGAGTCAAGTACAATCTCTATTAATTGAACTTTACTTCTTTTGTCACTATGTACACAATCCTTCTCAAGGTATCCGTCTCAAATTTTTAGCAACATTCCTATTTATTATCATTTGGTCATCATGCAACTTCACCTTCACATTTTTTTTTTTTAAATATGTAGATCATCATTATGACCATTACCAATCATGTTTTTAGTTCTACTCATCAATACCTTTAAAAGAACTTTCTTCTTGATAGAACATCCCTCCTACCCGATATTTATAGATATATTTTCCCTGTCTTGATTTCCTACTATTCCATGTCTATTGGCTTCAAAAATGGAAGTTTCTTTGAATTTCTCACCTCCAATCATTGTGTTTTTCCTCCTCTCCTATAGCACTGATATACCTTGGAAATGTTGTTACTATTTCCAGCTTGGGTAAGACCTGATAAATAAATTAATTAAGATAGCTACCCTCCACTTCTGTTTTAAGACATCAACATAATAAAATCGCCTTATCATACTTCTTGTTATTCATAATGTAGCTCTCCCATTGTTATATATGTTGTTATGCACACACTTATCTTCTCCAATCCTTCTATTTAGCATACCTTACAAGTTCCTTAAAGTAACCTTCATTATTACCTTGATTTTTCAAGTGCATTAGTTGATTGCCAATATTGTCTTCTTTATGAGCCTCATCCTTAGATAGACCTTATAGTGATACCTTTAGAGTACCAAGTCATGATTATACCAACTCTTCCATTATGTTCTAAAATCGGTTGTTTCTTCTTATTGATTTCTTACCCCTGTTGTGATACTTCTTCTCTACGATCCAAGTTGGCCATAATCACATGAATTATCATTAGTTATCATCCCAAAAATTTGCAAGTTTCTCCTTTCCATTTCTCCTTAGACAACTTTGATCATTATATGCAATTAACCTTGAATCACTAACCTCATGTAACATTATACTCAACTTCTGAACTTTAATCCAAATCTATACGATTTGCCACTGAGACTAAAAGATACCCTCCTGTGGTTTATATACTGCAAAACCCCACTGATTCACTCAAGAATGAAGGGAACTTCAATGGTAGCTTGATGATGTTCAGTAAATGAGCAGATACATGTAATCTGAATGTCAATTGCAATGAAAAATTAAATTTTATTAGAAGATCATATTGAGAGAGTTGTTTTCTTGCAATGATATACCCAAGAAATGCCAAGCAATTGCTATTGCTAAAGGACAATGAGAACAACAATGCAACACAAATAAATAGTGAATAGTATGATCAACATTCAAGGAATGTTATCTCTGTGTTTTTAGATCATATTGAACAAAAATAATGAACAGATGCTAGTGAACAATGATTATCTAAAGGTAATAAGATATCAGAGTTTATCCATTGTGAATTGGAACAGATTTCATTATTTTAGAGCACTTTAATTGGTGACAAATTTCAACTTCAGTTGATGATCACCATCCAATATTACAAGATTATATACTTTTTCAATGAATCAATGAGTCATAATAAAAATATATCTTTAATTATGCGACTCCTTTAGATTTTTGCTTTGTTATATGATTGTGATGGAGATAGCTATGCAAGCACAAACAACCCAAGAAAATGAGATAGTGGTTTTGCCAGGTAATGAGAGCAGAGAACCCCAAAGGAAAGGACGGGTATCCATACCAAATAACCAGTGGTATATAATGATGTATGAGAAAAACAATGAGGAACTAATGAGTGCACAAACTTTAACTTACACTTAATTTAATATCAGGGCTTATTTAATATCACATTTGAATTTGATGAACTGTAAAAGAAAAGAAGGTTGATCTAGAGACCTTGTAAGAGAAATAAAAACACTACTGTAACTCAAGATTCATCATAAGAACCAATATACTCAATAATAATTATTATCAAAGTCTAATAAGGTTAATAATTTGTCCTTATTATCAGAGTTATGAGTTTAATAAGATATGTATTTATCATAAATGATCAATAATCACAATACTTAAACCATAAATTACCAACAATCACAATTTTGTAGTATAAAACCATGGAAAACATGAGTTAGAAGGTCATAATGATGTGAAAATAAATTTCAAAGTATATATAAAAAAACATGGAGTTTATGAGTTCATCAATAATCACAAATTTGTAGTATAAGCCATACAACTTAGAGAATTGGATCCATGTAAAATAAAACAAAATTCGAATGAGTAAAGCATTATATGTCACGATAATATTAATTCTGTAGATTCATGACTTTAAGTATTTTGTTTATGCAATCATTACTTATGTAAAAAAATAAATGGATTGTTTTAAAATACATGTAAGAAAATTTATGAATCAAGCATAAAAATATTCCACACCATAAAGAAAAGACACTGCCACCCGACCCAGAATTGGATCGGATGACTGGGAAGGTTATTCCTCCCCAACAAAAAAAAAAAAAAATCATTTTATTTATATGGTCTGCCTGCAAGCGCACCTGCAAAGGCAACACCATTTTGAATCCCTTAAATTACAATGCATTTAGCCATAGAATTGCCTGTATAAGACAAAAACGACAAAAACAGATTCTGCACTCTCAACGCAAATCAAGACATATGGTTGATAGAATATGAAGGAAAACCTCACTTCTTGTGCCAAGACATGATGTTTGCCATTCCTGCAGTTTTACACATAGCTAAAGATATTTTGCACCTGCATCTTTACCACAATATATGATAATGCGATTCTACGCCCATCCTTTAACACATTCATCATTTATGTAAGACCGTAATTGAAAATCATCACGCTGAAATACAACAACTAAACCAAGTCTTCCGTTAATTACATAATGAAGAAATTTCCTTTCGGTAATTGAAAAAGGAAATTTCCTTTTACACCAACAATAATATATGAGCATCTAAACATCCCACTTTTATGGGGAATAATGCCTACGTTAACTGGAATTCAATCGCAGTCAATCTTCAAGAAGATATCTGTTCTTCCGGGCACCAAACACAAGCCTAGAAAATATTTGTGAATATGCCTTAAATCCATTGAGAAATCGAATGTACGTAGGTTTGAAGGAGTATTTTCCTAAAACAGCTCGAATGCATGGCACCAGAAACTTTGATAGCATGCAGTTCAGGAACAAATATGGAATATTTAGCATGAGTGACATTGACGAACAGTGGTTCGCTTCAGCTGGAGTTCCTTGATGATATTAATGATTTAAGTTGTTTGTAGTGATAAGAATAGGTAATGAAGCAATCGTAGGCAAAATTGATGCCAACAAACCAGTTTAAAATAACACGTTATGATTTCTTTCGGTGACATTTTCCATTGTTTGTGAACTTTACGAATAGACCTCCAGAAATATGGTTAACTCTACCAGTCAGGCATTGAACGCTTACCTTCCGTAATACTGGGCTGAGATAAAATCGAAAACCTTCTTCGTTGCCAGAGAGATTCGAACTCTCGCGGGGAAAACACGTATAAAGCACGGACACACATCTTAATGTGTTGGGTTTATCGCTGAGAGATCGTGGGAATGAATCCCATTAGCTTTTCCGCAATCCCTTGTTTGTGAACGCCTCCAACACCTTTCGAAATGAATTTGATTAACTGCAAATCTAAAAGATATTGAAAGGAGAAAACAGGTAATCAAATCCTAAAAGATATTAAAAGGACTGCAAATATTTGCAAAGTTAAATTCCCTTATGAATTTCAATATGAAGTTTGAAGATGTTTCAATCCACTGATGCCATTAGAGTAATGCATTTGCATCACAATCGAGGGTTGTTAACAACAAAGATACTGATCTTGAATCTTGAGTAGCAACCATCCAAACTTGAAACTATAATGATATATTAGCTATCCAGATCATTATCAACACAACTCGAAATGACTTGTTCTTCCAATAAATAATTTGGAATGTTGAATTAGGACAATGCCCAGATAAATCATTTTCATAGCCAATGAATATAACTTTAGCTTATCAATTGATGCTATACTATTGCAGACCTGGTCTTTTAATTTTTTTGTTGTGAAGGGATTTTTCGGACCCAGAGCAAAGGGAAGATAGAAGCAAGAACAACAGACTAGACAACAATAATTGTGGGTGTCATGTTCTGTCGCTGCATCAAACCTTTTAGGAAAGGGTAAATATGGAAAATTGTGAGATACCTACAATGTTTATAACAAGTGGTTGGAGGGATCGAAAATGCAATTCATTTGAACAGATGCAACTCTGAAAAATCATCGTCTTCATCTGAAGCTTTCGATGTGACAATGAAGTTAGTGTCAATACCAGCAAGGACTTTTAGCAAGCCCTGGACAATCGTAAATAGATGAATTTTCACACTTCCAATGACCTATAATTTTTCATTCCTCCACACTTCTGAATGTGCTAATCTTCATGAGCAACTACCACATTTTCCATTGTATGAAAAGCACCATAAAATATTTCAGGAGAAAATTGTAACCAGGCCAAGAAGTTTACCTGTGGTACCCACATAAACTGGGTCGTGAATTCCATCTAAACCTTTGTGGTTGATCTACAAATCCTATGGTAACACGAGTTTTCGAGAATAATGAAAATGTTTGCAATTTGAAAATTTTCTAAAATTCCATATGATAAATGTAACATATATATAGATGAATTTTTTCGTCTAAGCCCACGCTCTTTGTAGGCTCACTTTAGGGTGTCTAGAAATGGTGCCTTAGTTTAAGAAACCGAAACTGGCAAAGACAAAATTTGAAAAAAACCTTTAATTGGTCACAAGTGAGTGCCAGGACATAGAATATACTAGTGCCAGGGCAAAGATTATTTTACCTAAGATTTTTTTTAATATGATTGTGTTAGATTTGCAGTAAAAAAAAATTGCTCGTGTAATGCAAGAAACAATCAAGAAAAGCTTGATAAAATGAGAAGAACAAAAGCTTGATGAACAAATCGCATATCCAAATTTGCAAGATTGGAGGATTGGGCATAATATGAAACAATCTTCAGTGAACATTGTTAAACATCTAGTATTGTAACAAGAATTGTTCTCAACACATACTAGTAATATTGTAGATGGGTAGTCAAGCATAATTCTATAAAACCTAGAAATGCCTCCATGACATGAATGATCATACAACCAAGATGTTTAATCCTCACGATCAATCAAATAACTCCATATAAACAAAATAAAAAAAAAGGGACACCAAGAATGCTTGAAACAGTGTACTATATCTTCAAAGCATAATACACCAAGTTTATTTTATCATACACATACTTGTTCACTGATGGATAAATCTCAAGAAAAAATATTCGGCCTCCTGGAAGTAACCATCCTGTAACTTCAAAACAAGTCAAGTTAAAAATTCCAATAAAATATTTTTTTTTCTAAGATGCCCATAGGCCCTAAGGGTTAAACTTAAGCTCTGATACCATATGTAACAGTCCAAAAATAAATATCTAATTAACTTTTATGATTAACATTAAATTCAACTAAGAATAGTGCTTACCTGTCGTAGAAGTAGGCTTACCGCAACAAGGTTTTTAGGGATGACTCTCCACCCAACCGTAGGCTCAATTGTGTAAGGATTCTGCTACAACTCGCCACCCCAAGCCCTCAATCAACGTACTACTGCCAGTGACTCCTAAGTCTTAGAACACCATTCTCCCAAGAGAATGCAAGATAGAATCTCAGGATGATGGAATGCAGGAATGCCTCTCATCTTCCTCACCATCTATTAAATATAACAACATTGGAAGGGGAACCACATGCACACACTCCATGTGTCTACATGCAACTTTCTTTTGATTTTTAGCTTTCTTGTTTTATTTCTTTACTTTTCTTTTGATTTTTAGCTTTCTTGTTTTATTTCCTTCTTTTTTATAGTTTTCTTGTTTTATTTCTATTTATTCTGATTTAGAGTTTTAGTATAGTTATTACTATTTTTATTTTTATTTATTTTTTTCTTGTATATTTTTAAATATTATTTATTATTTAACATTTATGATTTATGATTTATTATTATTATTATTATTAAGTGATTTATTGTTTATTATTTATATTATTATTATTTATTTGTATTGTAGAGTTGAGGCTTCTGTGATCCATAACAAGTTTATGATAGATTTTTCGGCGAAAATCACATGAGAAATCATTTGTCGACGCGTTTCGAACCAACCAGTGTGGTTCATCGTCAGGACAAGTTGAAGAGCAGATCCAGCTTAGCCTGTTTAAATAGCCAGAGCAGAGACACCAATGGTTACCTGGGCAAAAGGTTGACTTAAGGAGCAAGGTCAAAATTAGTTATATTAGGTAAATGATAAATTATAATATAATAATAAATAAATAAATTTATATATAAAAATATAAATTTAGTTATATTAGGTGTAAGATGAATAAATAAATATATAAATATATAAATGAAGAATTATAAATTATTAATAAATAAATAAATATGAAATAATAATAAATTATTTATTTATTTATTACATAAATAAATAAATATATGAATAAATAAATGAAAAAATATAAATTAATAAATAAGATAAAAATAAATGGTATCATTATTAAGGTAAATACATATATAAAAATTCATATGTAAATATATAAATTTAGTTCTATAAGGTGTAAGACAAATAAACAATTGAAGAATAATAATAATAAATTATTCATTTATTAAATAAATAAAAATATAAATGAAGAATTAAAAATAATAATAATAAATTATTTATTTATTTATTAAATAAAGGAATAAGTATATAAATAAATGAAAAATGAAAAAATATAAATTAATAAATATAATAGTAAATAAATTATTCATTTAATTTTTATAAATGAAAAAATAGAAATGGTATCATTAGTAAGGTAAAATTAAAGGGGAAGTAGTTACGCAACGGGTTAAATTAGTTAGAATTAAATAAATTAAATAATCCAATAAATAAATAGGAAGAGGAAATAAAATAACTTAAATTATAGTTAGTTATAGGTATTAAAAACTAAAAGGAAAGGGGGTAAATAAAAATACATAAAATTAAAATTAGTTAAAACTATTAAAAGTAATAATGGACCTTTCCTTATACTAAACAAATGATGTTGGAATAAATAAAGATAATCATAATAATAATAATAATAATAATAATAATAATTATAAAAGAAAATCAATAATAATAAATAAATAGATAATAATAACAAGAAAAACGATTACTAAATAATGGTTTATAAATAAATAAAAATAATAAATAAATAATAATTAAGTTAATAAGTACATAAATATTAATAATAATATTCCTAATAATAATAATAGAAATAAGTTATTAAAAATAAATAATAAAATAAATAAAAATTCAGAGACACGAAAAACGAATACTAGTTTATTATTAGTATTAATAATAGTAACTGTATAATAAAGTAATTGTTTAATAGTTTCTTATTTGAAAATTTAATAGGAATTGTCCAGTAAATAAAAGTACTAATAAAATAAAAATAAAAATAATAAAAAGAGACAGAAAACGATTAAGAAGAAAGCGCTGGTACCCAGCACCTGCTGATTTTCTAGCCATCATTTCTATTGAGATTGTTGGGTCTCTTTTCAATCTCAATAGCTTCCCTAAATTTCCGATGATGGAAATGCGAGACCTTAGCAATAACACTAGCTTCCTCAATGCAAACATGATGATTGGTTTTTTCTACATGCTCAACCAAAGCGATTATTTGTATTATTTATTATTTGTATTATTTATTATTTATGATTATATTATTATTTATTATTTTTATTATTTATTATTTATTATCAAGGGAAGGGATATTACAGCGTGCTTGCGTCCAGGCTCATACCTTATCAAAAAATAACCTCTATCTGAAACTAATAGGGACTCCAGGGTTTTTGTCACACGTAGTTTTGCGTTCTCTTCGGTATCAATCTCATTCAATCTTTCAAATATAAATGGATAAGATTCGATTCCACACTTTTGAATCAATTTCACTGCTTTCCAATCTGGCTATACTATTTGCCCATTTGGTCCTGTTATCACCCCAAGAAACTCTCCTAGGTTGTATATCAGAGATGCTTGGGAACATTACAAACTCAACAAAAATGTTGGAAAATGGTGGATGAATGAGAGAAATGCTACATATTTAAGCCAGATAACCACTTCTACTATGCTTAACCCCAGACATGGGTGAACACCCCCAGACTACAAGGCTTTAGACCACCAATTACTCACAGTTTAAGGAAAATGTGATGATGGAGAATACTGATCACACTAGCAGATGCACAGGACCCTGTGATGGCCAGCTGCAACCAGTTAAAAGGTCTGTAAATCTGTTTCCTAATACATAGACAGGATGACAACTCTCTGGCATTAAAACAATAGAAACCTGCATACATATTCAATGAAACATACTAGGTTCTAACATAGAGGTGGGATGAAAGCCCCTCTAATGCTAAACATCTGCAACACACGAATAAATGCATAACAGACACAGCCTGGAACAAAGAAGAATTAGTGGAAAGTGAGCAATTAACGTTAAAAGAAGCTTGCATGAGCTGAAAATGAAGACCAGGCGCTGCAGGTATTACAATAGTTACAGTCTCCAGAAGTTGAAGCTTACAACAAAATAACATTCATCCACCTATTACATTCTGTCCTCTGGATATATATAGAGGTTGATTACAAAATTGTTTTGCTATGTTACACGAGGAAGGATCATAATGACCAACAACCATATTAATTCTCTGGAACGCGCTTCTGACATGATCTGCTACTTTAATGGACAAATCGACCTTTCTCTGGTGTTCTGCAGTGCTTCTCTGAGTAGATGGAGTGAACAAAGGATGAAATTCCATGCCTGATAAATGCCTTCAACTGCTCGAGGCAGTCCTTTTTGTCCTTCGGCCATTCTGCCATTTAAATGCGGTTGCTGAGGATTTATGCACAGAGTACTGGTGGACGATCATCTTCATCCCTTGGAAGCGCGGAGCATGCCAAAAACACGAAAATTGCATTGAAAACTGGCGGGAGGCAATGGAGGACACAGAGGCGTAGCAAGGATCAATAGAAGCCATTGGATTAAACAAACGAGCGACAGAGATCAATCTACAGAGGATATAGGAAGACAACGGAATGGAGACACGTGGGCCGTCAGATCGCTATTGGGCAGATCCGACGGCTATCGAGCGGCGGAGGCAAACGACAGTTAACGAGCGGGGGAAGGCGGTTGTGCGGGCGGGCAATATTCCCCGCATCGCCTATCGGAGGCGGGCGGTTTCTGTATAACCCCTCGCGATCCAATAAAACAACAACACGTGGCATATGAAAACCACCGCCCCTGCGGGTTAACGCGCGCGCAAGTCGCGCGATCGGTGCTTGCGACTGCCGTTCGATTGTGCGACGGACGGTCACATGGCGAGGAATATGCACGATGTTTAATGTGCGGGAAAAAGGACTATGACCATTGGATCGCGACGATAAACGACTGTGTTTAAACGATGAGGAATAAATGGATAAGGTGCACGGTCATGCGATTTAAACTTCGCGCCCGAGAATTAAACAACATGGGTTTACACTGAAATTCAAAGGAAAATGTGAGGACCTAATCCAGACTATATGCATTTAAAAAAAAAAAAAAAAAACAGCAAATACATCCAGAAAGGAAACGCATTGAAATTCAAATTTATTTAGGACACACATTCCTGCCACTCATTTCAGGAAACATATCATAACATTTTCATACTTTTAACTAAGATCAATAGTAATGAAATACATATGTACCGTTCACCGGAAGGCGAGACTCCACTTGCTCTGCTGTTGCTAATATTCCCTTGTAGCTGGTCACCTCCGCGAGTGAATGATGACGCACTTGCTTCGAATGCGAAGACCCACCGGTTAACCTCCCAGCCTACTCCTTGGGTACTCTTCTTCCCCGCGGACCCTCGAGCTGCAATGGGGTTGTACAATGGAGGAAAGCACTAGCTGGTAGAGGAGAGCACACCTTGGCTCAAGAGTCCCCTCTCTAAAATCCTCTACCTCACCAAACTCACTATAGCTTCGTAATCACTGCTCTGACATCATCTCATCCATCCAACAATAGGGTTCCCAAAATTCCCTTCTCCCATGGCTTGCCCCTTCTTTTATAGGAGTCCTCATAGGTGACACTTGTCATGTCATGCATAATTAATTATTTTTTTATAATTCATTAGCTTGATTATTCACCCACCCATGTGTCATTCTCACATCAAGGGTCTCCCAAAATTATTTACTTAAATTTTTATTTAAAACTAATATTTTCCTCACCTCAACAAGATTCCTATTTCTTCTCCTAGTTGTCTCTTTATTCCCCCCTTTTATTCCTTAATTTGTGTTAATTACTTGAAGTCAATTAACGAGTCAAGATTTTATCCCCAATCTACTCCCCAATTTAACTAAGGTTGTCTCTTAGATGGATATTCTTATGTTGGTTGTTGACACATGGAGCTTCTCTACATTTCTCTAAATTTAATTTATTATTCTCATTTTAATTCACCTTCCCCTTTTCTTAATTAGGTTTAAATTAGTTTAGGATTAATCTTTATCCTTACCATTATGTTTGTCTTTCCCCTTTTCCCTAATTAAACCACATAATCTTCCTAGTATTTTCCAAAATGGGAAGGGTAGAGTTTTTAAGGTACTCTATTTTAATTCTTCCTGTGATCCTCCTTATTCCAAGTTTTATTTTTGATTTAATTACATTGGTTTCTATTCATCATTTACCCTTGATGTAAATTTACTTAGTTTTCATTCCTTGCTTATATTTACTTATTATTGTTTATTTTTAATGATTCCAAGGATGCCAAGTTTGGTTGTGCCCTTCAAGAAATTCCCTAGAAGTTCCAAGGGTGCTACACTAATAGCTTATTTGTGATGTCAAGGGTGCCAGTTTGGTTGTGCCCTTCAAGAACTTCCCTAGAATTTCCAAGGGTGCCACACCTAATAGTTTATTTGTGATGTCAAGGGTGCCAGTTTGGTTGTGCCCTTCAAGAACTTCCCTAGAAGTTCCAAGGGTGCCACACCTAATAGTTTATTTGTGATGCCAAGGGTGCGAAGTTGGTCGTGCCCTTCAAGAAATTCCCCTGAAGTTCCAAGGGTGCCACACCACTTTCCCTTCAAGCATCTAGTGATTACGAGGGGAAAGTATAGTGCAACGTCATAGACCACTATCATCTCTTATGTTGCCTGCTATAGTGAGACTAATGGTGTCGGGGATCAAGGAATCCGCCTTGATGCGCGCCCCCGAGTAAAGTCCTCATGAGCGAACCAACTTTGGAACCTGCCCTCATGGCATCGTGATCTTCAAGGCGAAGGTGTTTCAACCCTTCCAGCCCCAAGTCATGGCGGGAGTGCTAGTGGGTGAGATCAGGGACTCTGTCCCACCCCTCCCATGTAGTTCCATCCACTTGTACAACCCCATCACCCATATGTGAGTCATTCGGTCAAGCAACTAATCTGTGCTTGCAACCATTAATATATCATCAGAATATAGTTAAACATATATGGCAGATTCCAAGATCGACTTAGACTTTCAAAGATAAAGTAATATAAATTTTCATCAAACCAGGTGTCATCGACATGTCATATGCGAGTGCCTCAGGTGTTAGTCAATTATCATAATAGCATCATTAACAATTCCTGGTCATTCACATCATTGTCCATTGTAAGTCTGAACTAAAGTAAGTAGGTAACATAGGGGACACATCCCTCATGGCTATCATCAATAATCATCAATGGAAACATACATATTCATTAAGCTAATCAACATCGTAACATCGTAGAAATGTACCTATCCATAAAATTTATCCTCATTATGCTTTTAGTAGAGCGCATGCATATTCTTTACTACCCTCATCATAATTTCAAATAGAGACCAACTTAACTATTTAATATTGCAATCATCAGAATACTGATAGATAAGATACATAACCATTCCTGCTACCATAATATCAATGGAAAGCATTCATAAACATCACAACCATGAATATCTCAATCGCTAATAATAGTGTCATAGGTCTAGATCCTCAATCTGAGGTCCTCGAAGAATAGAGTGTCTAAGATAATGTCGTATTAGGGTCAGGAAACTAGAGTGGGCACTACAGAAAACAGGGCTAGCGGGAAAAGAAGAAGTTTTGGAAACAAAACAAAGAAAGCATGGCTCAGAGAAAACACGGGATTAAACAAAGTTTTAAAGGAGAACAAGGAAAGCAGAGGCTATGGAGTTACAAGGAAAACGATGGAGAAAAGGAAACCAACAACTTTGAGCACCTTTCTCAGCACAAACCAATCATCAGTCCCGAATTTGACCGTTAAAAACTAAAATTTATAGCAGAGTTAACACTGGCTCCTTGTTAGGATGAGATCCTCCATGTGGGGTCTCAAGAACTGAAAACCAATGCCTTCATGCAAAACCAACTTTAAAAACTATGTCTAGTATCCATTGGGCATTGAGTCAAACCAGGTCTACACTAAAAACTGAAAAAGAAACTCCTTACAATCATTAAGGCCTGAAAACTTAAAATTTTAAAAACTGCCCATCTGTTGGGCTACCAAAATTGTTCCTCCTGATCTCGGCCCCTTCATCATAGAGTTGCAAAACATGATTTATTTGATCCTCTACCTCAAACTATTTAGGACATTTAAGCTTAATGGGTAGATATGGATCAACTTTCATTCCCTTTTTGCATATTTTCCTCCTTGGATGTTCTTCATGGGAGCTTTTGTACACCTGTTGAATGATCATGGCTGCTATGTACTTGTCTGTGCCTTTTGTAGTCTACACAACCAATATGAAAGATGCACCATTGTATTCTTGTGCAGGGGACAGAGACATTATCTGCTCCTTTATTTTGCTTTGAACAATCCACATTCAAGTAGGAGTTCCAAGACTGAGCATCCTCTTCCTCTGTCATCTGGTAAGCTGCCCTTTCATTCTGTGTGGAGGCCATCTAAGCGGGTTTCAGAAAATCAAAACTGAGGTGATCAGTCTCATCCTTGAGAATAGAGCTATTTCCTACCTCAGTGTTCAAGGGGCAATTTGTAGGGCTTCTCCTTTGAGCAGATAGAGAAACAAGAGATGATGGGGAGCTTTCTTCTCCCTTATTGATCACTGCGCTGGGAATGATAGCAGGCTGGCTAATTTGTAGATCTGCATAGCCATGTGAAGGTGAGCTGGCTACGGGCACAGATTCTTGGAGGAAAGCAGGATCTGCTGCTGGCTGCTTCTGCTGATCAACTTGTTGTTCTGCAGCTACAACAAATTGTTGAGTAGTGCCTCTGGATAATGCTTTTTCATAAGCAGCCCTGGTTAGGAAAGGAGCACCTTCCAAACCATGGAGCTCCTCCTCATGCTGCACTTCTTCCATGACTATATTATGTAAAAGGGTCTTCACCCCTTTATCTTCATTTGCAGCTTTATTTCTTTGCAAACACTGCAAATGCATTTTCTCCTCTATGTGGATTTGGAGTTGGAAGAGAAAAAGAACAATGAACTCCTGCTACCTCAGAATTCTGCTCAGCTTTTAATTTTGAAAATTCAGAGGCTAAAAACTAAATCATCCTAGCTAATTCATCGATCTCAGGCTCTGAGGAGGATGAGGATTCACCTCCCCGACTTCTCCTCTCGGCATCACCTTCAAGTCTCTCTGCAGCAATAATGTTTGCTTCTACTTCAAAGGCTGCAGATTGCATATCAACCAAAGAAGTAGATCTCCTTTCTCTTAACAACCGACAGAATTGAGAATCGAAAGCATTAGCATAAGTGAGTATAGCAGAAGCAGGGGTAGGTCTTACTTCAGTGGGCATTCTACTGTACATATGATTAAATCTGATGTTGAAATCAGACATCAGCTCACCATCTTCTCTTTGCAAGTTCCCAAATTCAATATGATAAAAGATAAGATCTTTATTATTCCCCCAGTGATTTAAAAACACATCATCTAGGGCCTCAATATCTACAATAGACCTAGGGGGTAATTCTCTAAACCATTTTCTAGCCTCCCCATCTAGGCTTTGGACAAAAACTCTCATCCAGACATCCTCTTCATTGATATCTAGGTTATCAGCATAACTATAAAATGACTCTAAATGCTCTTCAGCTGTTACTCCTTCTGCACCAGTAAACTTAGGCATAAATTCTTGATAATCTCCTGCAGGAATGGCATTCAAAGGGACAAGCAAGACCAGGGGTCCATACCTAGCAACAACTATTCTTTCTATCCTTGTGAGGGCTTGTTGGCTTGCCATGATTGAGGAATATGAAAGGGTATTGGTAGACTGAGTAATATGAATCAATGAAAAGAATGACATAGACAGAGGAATATGATGGACAACAAGGAATGTTTCTTTCAACTGAGGTCCGAAAGGGAAATGAATGACTAAGGAGCTAAATGAATCTCTGAAGGTGACATTCACTAACAGAGATACATGGAACTTTAAGGCTTACCTGATCCTGGTGCTCCTTACTTTGATATTTTCTTCTGCTGAACGATCTTCTCAAGATCAGGCACTAATTTAGCTGATGGTTTCTAAGTATTTCACCAAACATGCCTCACCAACTACACCAGAACTACAATGTGGAGTCACCAAAGGATGGTCTTCCTCCAGTGGAGTCGCCAGATAGATGATTACAACCAGAAACTGTGTTCAAACCTTGTCTAACATCAAAGCTTGAAGTTGTGTTGTTCTCCCTGGGAAGCTGATCTTCGATTCTTATCTCCCCAGCAACGACGCCAATTAATGTTATCACCCCAAGAAACTCTCCTAGGTTGTATATCGGAGATTCTCGGGAACATTACAAACTCAACACAAATGTTGGAAAATGGTGGATGAATGAGAGAAATGCTGCATATTCAAGCCAGATAACCATTTCTACTATGCTTAACCCCAGACATGGGTGAACACCCCCAGACTACAAGGCTTTAGACCACCAATTACTTAGTTTAAGGAAAATGTGATGATGGAGAATACTGATCACACCAGCAGATGAACAGGACCCTGTGATGGCCAGCTGCAACCAGTTAAAAGGTCTGTAAATCTGTTTCCTAATACACAGACAGGATGACAGCTCTCCGGCATTAAAACAACAGAAACCTGCATACATATTCAATGAAACATACTAGATTCTAACACAGAGGTGGAATGATAGCCCCTCTAATGCTAAACATTTGCAGCACACGAATAAATGCATAACAGGCACAACCTGGAACAAAGAAGAAGAAGTCGAAAGTAAGAAATTAACAGCAAAAGAAGCTTGCATTAGCTGAAAATGAAGACCAGACGCTGCAGGTATCACAGTAGTTACAGTCTCTAGAAGTTGAAGCTTACAACAAAATAACATTCATCCATCTATTACATTCTATCCTCTAGATATATATAGAGGTTGATTACAAAATTGCTCTGCTGTGTTACACGAGGAATGATCATAATGACCAACAACCATATTAATTCTCTGGAACGGGCTTCTGACATGATCTGCTGCTTTAATGGACAAATCGACCTTTCTCTGGTGTTCTGCAGTCCTTCTTTAAGCAGATGGAGTGAACAAAGGATGAAATTCCATGCCTGATAAATGCCTTCAACTGCTCGAGACAATCCTTTTTGTCCTTCAGCCATTCTGTCATTTAAATGCGGTTGCTGAGGGTTTATGTGCAGAGTACCGGTGGATGATCATCTTCATCCCTTGGAAGCGCGGAGCATGCCAAAAACACGAAAATTGCATTGAAAACTAGTGGGAGGCGATGGAGGACACAGAGGCGTAGCAGGGATCAATAGAAGCCGTTGGATTAAACAAACGAGCGGCGGAGATCAATCTACGGAGGATATAGGAAGACAATGGGATGGAGACACGTGGGCCGTCGGATCTCTGTCGGGCAGATCCGACGGCTATCGGGAGGCGGAGACAATAAACAGTTAACGAGCGGGGGAAGGCGGTTTCGCGGGGGCGTGGTATTCCCTGCACCGCCTATCGGAGGCAGGTGGTTTCTGTATAACCCCTCGCGATCCAATAAAACTGCAACACGTGGCATACGAAAACCACCTCCCCCGCGGGTTAACGCGCGCGCAAGTCACACGATCGGGGCTTGCGACTGCCGTCCGATCGTGCGACGGACGGTTATATGGCGAGGAATATGCATGATGTTTAACGTGCGGGAAACAGGACTATGACCATTGGATCACGACGATCAACGGCTGCGGTTAAACGATGAGGAATAAATGGATAAGGCGTGCGGTCATGTGATTTAAACTTCGCGCTCGAGAGTTAAACAACATGGGTTTACACTGAAATTCAAAGGAAAACAGGGCTAGCGGGAAAAGAAGAAGTTTTGGAAACAAAACAGAGAAAGCGCGGCTGAGAGAAAAAAACGGGATCAAACAGAGTTTTAAAGGAGAACAAGGAAATCATGGGCTATGGAGTTACAAGGAAAATGATGGAGAAAAGGAAACCAACCGTTGCGAGCACCTTTCTCGGCATAAACCAATCATCAGTCTTGAATTTGACCGTTAAACACTGAAATTTATAGCAGAGCTAACAGGTCCTATAACAATCAAGGTCGAGAGATGTTCAATATGAAAGCGCTTGTTAAGGTTACACTTCTTAATCTCTTCCAATGGCACAACCAGCCATGGCATTCTTGCAATTTCCTCTTCATCATCATCAATGTCTTCTTCCTCATTGCTATGATATTGTTCATCTTCTTGTTTCTCAAGATAGTCCTTATCCACATCATCTTCATCTGGATCATCATCTTGATTTACATAACTCTCATCCACATCATCTTCATTTGGATCACCATCTTGATCTATATGATCCTCATCCACATCAAGGTCAACTTCATCTAGATCATCATCTTGATCTATATCATCCTCACCCACATCAAGATCAACTTCATCTGGATCCTCATCTTGATCAATATCATTTTCATATTCATCATTATATATTACATCTTCATTTTCATTATCATCATTCTGATCAAAATCTTCTTCTGCTTCATCTTGTTTCGTTTATTCACCATTGCTATCATCTTCCTTATTATGGATTTATGCATAACTTTTCTTTAGACATGTTGTAACTTTTGCACATGATTTTTCTAATTGCTGAAATGCTTCTTGAATTTTACTTAACTGCTCAATAAATTCAGGGTGAAAACTTAACGACATATTGTGCAGTAGATAATGTTCAAAGACTCACATGGATATGATACCACTGAAACAAGAAAACTGTAGCTTGTTGACTTTAAATGTGAAATACACAGGTATTTATAAATAATATTTTATTGATATATATACTCAATGTACTTGTATATATATATATATATATATATATTGAATGTTACAATGAGGCCTTGCTTATATACCTAAGCAGGGGTCCTTTCATGACTGGTCATGTCTTTTAAACATGTCTTTTCACTTAATTAATGACTATTTAACATAATCGTTATTTTGATTATTTATGTTTATTTTTATTTTATATAATTTATATTCGTAACACCTTCAATCTTTTGGGCAACCCTCTAAGAGGCTTTAACTCCATTGTAACTGTTGAAATATGTATCTAGTTTTGGTTTTCATAATGACACATGTAATCATGATATTATGTAATTGATGAAAAGAAGAAAAAATAAGATTATTTTTTAATGCTTGAGTCATGGGTTTCATGCTCAAGGAATTTTATTTTTAGTTGAAGCTCCCATTGTGAGCTATTAGGTTTGGTCATCAAGTCATAAAGTCTAGTGAGTCAATGTCAAGAAATGAAGACCCATTTTGGGCATGTTATACAATGTAAAAAGAAAATTGTTTGAATCATTAACCCTCCAAGACTTTGTCATAATCACCCCTTGAAGTTGACCTACAAAAGGAAATTAAGATGATTCCAGAATGGCATATCAGCCTAGGGACAAGGTCAAGTCGGCCTATATCACATGGACATACCACTATATATAGGAGCACTCGACATCACTTGGAGGACAATTCGGTCAAGAAATCTGTAATAAGATGAAGTGTGAAAATCACAAGGAGCGGTCTCATAGCCAACGAAGTGAAAGGCAAGAAGAGCGAAAAGGTCCAACACTGTTTTTGGGTAATTTCTCTTCACACGTGTGGAAAAAATTAGGGTTCCTACAGTAGGGTCATAACAATCCCTAGATAAACCTTTGTGGAAGTCACCAATCATCATTCTTGCTAGCAAAAGCCTTAAGAAGAAGTCTCCAAACTAAGAGAAGGAGAAAAACATCACAAATTTCCCTCTATCAGCTCACACGTGCGAAATTGTAGAGGTACAAACAGGCCGAAGATTGCAGATCTGTGGAAAGGAGTTGAAATTTCAGAGTAGCCGAGATTAACAGTGCAAGAAGGTAGTTTGACTTGTGTTGACTTGGGCAAGAAGAAGAAGCAATGAAGAAGGGTCTTGTGACTTGGTCTTGGAGAGGTTGTTGTGTCAAGGGTCTTGGTCTTGGTATTCGTCACTTAAAGTTTCTATAAGAAGAATTATGTTTGGGATTTCCTTTGAAGTTGGAGAGGTTTTGGCCTTAGATGATTGCCTACATTCTGCGTCTCTTGTCTCCTTATTGTCTATGATTTGGTAGTTGTTTGATGAAAAGGAACATTATAATAATCTAATTCAAGAGAAGAATCTAATCTAAAGAAGTAAAAATCATTCACAAACAGTTATCATTACAAGAGAAATCACTTAATCCTAATACCCTAGATTTCTCAACAGTGACATCATAATAAAATATCTCTTTTTCTCATGGGAGCTTGGGTTTTACCCAAGGTATCCTTTCTCCTTCTTTAGAAGGAGGATTTTGTGTGGGTGGATTAATTTTGCATCTGATTTTTTCTAACTTTCATTTTTAGCTCATTTTACATGCCTTAAAATTAACACAACCTCACCATCACATTTCGATTTCTAAGTTAGATCTTGCTATAAGTTCATTTGATGCTTTGCATTTCATTTTGCTTTGGAGTACAAGTTGATATTTTGCTCTAGAGCACTTATTTCTTACATGCAAGTATTTTGGAGTTATGTGGCAAGTTTAATGTAGTTGCTTAACAATATTGTTTTTCTTTTGGGATACAATTGCCTCACTATAGGCTCATTTTTTATCTTGCTCACTTATTTTTCAAGCATACTTTACATGCAAGCATTGTACCCTTGGCTCCATATTATTTAAATTTTGCTTTATTTTATTGGCATATGTCGAAGCAATTCACAGTTTCATTTGAGCTTATGCTTATGTGTCTTGTATATTATTGTGAGAATTTCCATTTACTTGAAGCAATTCCTCTTTTCCAAAGCAAACTTACTTGTATCATTCTAATTCAATTTCAAGTTAATCTTCTTTGTCCAATTGAATTTACATTTGCAATTTACTTTTAGCATAATTTCATTTCCATTATTTTGAAGCATTGCAAATATCTCTTGGGAAAATCTACTTGCATTACATTTAGGCATCTTAGCATAGTTTGCATATTAATTCAATTAACCTCCAAGTATAAGCTTGGTTGATAGACATCATAGGGAAAATACTTTCTTGGAAAATTCTTCCAATTGGTACGGAGTAAGGTAAAATTAGTGTGACTCTACAGTTATGAAGGTGGCTTGTCCCCTTGTAGGAATGAAGGCACATGTTGGCTAGTAAGACTTAGGAGAAGGGTATTGTTAACAACACTATCGTGTTCTCAACCCCTCTTTCTTACAGTCTCCCCAATTTTCACCCTTTTATAAGAGTTCAAGAGGAAGATCTGTCACCTAGAGTAGGCATTTAGCATAAAATAACGAAGATAATTGCATCTAACCCTAGTTAAGTGCATTTCATGTTAATACACTTTACTTTTCAAGCTACTTTACATGAAATCTGTTTATATATACTTGTCACGATGAAAATGTTTTGAATGGGTTGTTATATAATATTTGGGCAAATAACATCTCTTTCATTTTGCAAGTGAAGTTTTAACTTTTTTTCATTTTGCAAGTTATTTTATATTGCTTTTTTGCATGCTTTAGAATTGTGAATGATTATACTTTGAAAGCATTTCTTTGAGCAATTTTAATCTTGCAATTGATATTATCTTTTTCTAACATCTATCTATTTTGATTGACACAACTACTTATGTTTCATTTTATTTTAGAGCAAGTGTTATTTACTTTGAAGCAATATTGAAGGCATTGATCTTATATGTGTATCTTTGATTTATGTGTTTATGGTTATCGAAGTATATTTTTATATTGCTCATCATATTTGTTCATAATATCAAGTAATCTAAATTAACTTTGACATCTTCTAGAAACCTCATATCACTTTTTGACTTAACTTTTCATTTTAGGACCAGTCCCCTTAGCTTACCTAGGAGAGAGCTTAAACATAAGAGAGTTGGGAATAGGTGATAGCCCCATCTCTTAATTTTGCCACCAACCACACCTTGTGGGGTTAAGGGCTTTGCTCACTAACTTAGGTGTGTGTGTAAGACGACAACACCCCCATCATGCCTCTTGTTCACTTTTGAAGTGTTCACCACAATTGATTTTCAATTTGGGCTTGATTATCTCGTGGGGCTTGATGCCCCTTACTTAAGAAAGGGGTACATACAATCATTTTCATTTTTGATAACACCATTGTAAGTACGAAAGATGCAAGTCAAAAGCCCTACGTGCCATCTTAGGTTATGTATCATGGTATCCTAGGCCTATCATGGTATGTTATGCTTGGTCAGCTTAGATTCCACTCCTAAATCGTTTTGTTTGGATAGGATTGGAATACTTAGGATGGAGTTACTTTGACACATGGTTTATAGGAGCCATTATTTTGTAAGGGTGATTGTAGTGGTAGGGCCAATAGATCCCATGTCTTGTGCACCTATTTCTTTTCCACATGGTCATGTGTCATAGAGTCTATATGCATCCTTTTGTCCATGGTACAATATATTTCAGTTTCTCAATGTGGCGGTCTCACAGTTTGCAGCATTCCATTGATTTATGGGGCAACACACGTATCTCTGTGCACAACACTCTCGAGACCAAAATCCAACAGTGGCTCAAAATGATTGTCTTGATGCATACTCAACATGCTATGTTAAAATTTTTGAAAAAAAGTTCTTTCACACAAAATTTAGCTTTAAAGTGGGATGTTGGCATATGGCACGTGAATAAAAGATGGCAAGTGTGAAGTCCAAGGGTAAAAATGATCAATGTAAACATTAATTCAAAGTGTTGGCATATGGTGTCTATGTGACCATGCAATGACTTTCCAAAGCCCAAATTGAGCCTATCTGCTAGCTTGTGCCAGCCCCATGTGGATTTTAAAAAATGATTAATCAACAATTGATACTAAAGACCAAAGTTGATTGGCATCATAAAGTCGAAGTTGAGAGTCGTTGAAGTCAAAGAAAGGAATAAGGGGCTTTTGGCATTAGTCGATTCAAGCTATAACACATCCCTCAACCGTAAATATTATTAATTTCCAACAATCCCATGTGAATGGTGGCTAGTGAAAGGTGGATTGAAACCCAAATCAAAGAAATATGTATAATAAAAAGTCGGGTGAGTCCACTCGGTCTTGTTTGTGGAGTCAATTCATTTCCAATGTGCGTTGTGACATATATTTGATGGGTCGAAAACTCCAAAACACAACATGCCCATTGTTTTCTAATCAAGCCATGGCCAATTTTTAGCACAACATTGACCCACCAATCCTTGCGAGGTCCCTCATACCAAATCTAGCCAATGGATGGTCAAGAAAGAGTTGTGGGGATCCATTTGGGACTTTATCCCTTGATTCAAGCCAAAATGATTAGTTTTTTAGCTTTTTGTTGGCATGTTCTAGCCACATGGGTGTTCAAAGGTGAGTCAATCTTAGATGTTCGGGTTGAAAAATCAGTTATTGATCCTATACACAATGAATAAAGCAAGTCAAAGTCCGAACCAAGTGGGACATTGGAGCTTTCAGCCATTCATTAGTCAAATAAGCCAAGTCGACACCCTCCATTGGTGGACAATATGACTTTAAATGTTATCTTTTAATTGTAAATGTGACTTAGTATTCAAGGGTATTGTAGAAGACAAGTCAACAAATTATTACTTTAATGAGAGGAAATTAGTTGTTAACTAGGCAAATTATTTTTTTTACAAAGTATTCAAGGGTATTGTAGAATACAAGTCAACAAATTATTACTTTAATGAGAGGAAATTAGTTGTTAACTAGGCAAATTATTTTTTTTACAAAGTATTCAAGGGTATTGTAGAAGACAAGTCAACAAATTATTACTTTAATGAGAGGAAATTCGTTGTTAACTAGCCACATTATTTTTTTTAAAAAAGGTTAGGTTCTCCTCTCACTTTGGTTGTTGTGGGATATTAAATTTTTGTTTAATGATAGTTTTTAAAGTGCACACATCTTGTGGGGTTGATTTTTCTATCCACTGTGTTCTTGGTTTATGTTGTATACATGTTTATGTTGTAGTTGCATGTTTAAAGATTGCCACAAGATTGTTGGACTAGCCCATTGAGGTGCAACTGGCCACTAGGAAGGGGAGGTATAGGGAATTCTCATCTCTTCTTTGCCAGTTGAGAAGTGTTGATTGATCCAATTTGCTAGGAAAATTCTCCAGGTGATATATTCAGTGCCGAAAGATCATACTTTGTACCACAACTAATTTAGTGATTGGAGACATTCTGACATGGGTGATCTTTCTTAGTGAAATTGGAGGATTTGATCACTATTATAGATCACTCCAGGGAGTGATAGTGTCGAGATTCCAATCCCTTCAGCTGATGTAGATTGTAGAGACGAGCTAAGGAGTATTGTGATCGCAACCCAACACATTGAAAGGTATGAGAGCAAACTTCAATTGAAAAATTTAACCAACAATCATTTATTTAATTAGTTGTGCATTTTATTTTATTTTATTTAAAAAACAAAATCCAAAATATTTTATGAAACTAGCATTGCAATTTTGTCTCTTTAGATTTTTATGAGTTGGGTTTGTGCTAAAATATTGATCTGTTAGACCCGAGAAAGGTGTGATTTCTTCTGTGTGTGCAGGAATCACACCTTTGGTAAGGATTGGACATACCATGGGGGTTTTAGTAGCACTGCTAGAGCATCAACAACAACATTTTCCGGTAGTATATATGTTGGTGTACATGAACAGTAACATAACATAAAGCACACTTAACTTTAGTGTTTTTTTTTTTTTGTTCGCAACCGTATTTTTTATTAAATGATATAAAAATTACCTTTTGTCGACACACATAGTCTATATGTATATAGAGACCGAAAATACATTATGGATCAAAAGAGAAAAGGGAGCAACAAAATAGGTTTAAGAAAGACTGTGAACCTCAAATCATATGCTGTAAAATAACAATAAAAAAGAAAGGACATTAAGATTTGTTGGAAATACCGAGAGGGGGGTGAATCAATATTTCTTTTCAATTGTTATTATGTCCAGTTAGATTCTACACAATTAAAATTAGAGAAATGAATGATCTTATTATAGAGACAAGGAGGATAAAAATTCTTTTATCGAATGAAAGAGTACAATAAGATGTGAGGGTTCCAACCCTTCAAAATCTAGGCACCAACCTATTGCCAAGCACCAACTTGGACTTAATGAAGCTCTGACCTCTAGGACTTCGATCCTATCTTCTTGAAGGCACCACTTTGTGTTTATGGGCACCTATCCAGTAGACACCAATCCTTCCTTGCAGCGTTACTGAGGTTGTTAGTTCAAGAATGCTTCATTTCACCAATCTGCAGACTGCACCATACCGCACTATCTCCACTTCTTTATCAATACTGCACCAAAGTTTTCACCATGGCTTCTCCACTGCTTCAATCACTAGATTATCTGAAGACAACTTAAACACTGTTGCACCAAGATTTGCTGAAGTTGTTCGTTCAAGAATGCTTTATTTCACCAATCCGCACCATATCGCACCGTCTCCATTTCTTTATCAATACTGCACCAAACTTTGTAATTCCACAGGTCACTGTGGTATCCTTGCTATAGTGATAATTATCATTGGTCCGATTTCCTTTTCTCTACCAATAGATAAGTCACAGGTGGCTAGTCAAATTAATCCGAAGTCTGCAGTCCAATAGTCCACACATCCTAGCACTGAGCTACTATTTTTCTGATCCGAGCTCTTCAATGATGTAGGCTACAGGTCTAAGACTAGTTAGATGCTTCCACAAGATCGTTGTTTGAGCTCTCGACAATACTTATAATAGTCCAAGCCACTTCACGTGATAATCCTTTGTAGTCCGAGCTCCAAGTGTTAAGTCCGAAATTTCCACTGTCTGAAGATAATTCGAAGCTTAGCAATACACCAGGTCTGAGATCAACAATTCTTGCAGTGTGTCAATGGGTCTGAGGGTAATCATGGCTGGAGAAGATGTTTTACTGTGGGTCTGAGGTATGTTTACAGTAAATAAGATTGATCCACTGTTTGGAGTATGTCAACTATCCAATATAACCCAAAAAACATATATTTGTGGTCTTTTCCTTCAGTTATACGCCTTTTTTTCTTCAAGTTCACGAGTTGTGAACTAGAGTTACCTCTGATCTACGTAGAGTCTTGAACTGATGCCGAAATAATGAGTTTGAATGCCTAATATATAGTGTTTCTATAATGGTAAGTGAATAGACATGACTTTACAAACAGGCTGACATGAGTACCCCTATGTATAGGTTGGCTTATAAGTAAATAAACAAATTTCGACTTAAAAGTTCATTTTCTCACTATTCACTGGGAGTTTGGAGGTGAGTAAGAGCACAATGGAAAGAGGAAAAAAATCCTCTTTCAAATGGCATGGGAATTATTAAGAAGAGATGCCTCTAAGGGGTGAAAAGATATTTTTATTTGTCACTGCCTTTGAGTTATTAGGTGCAGAAGAGGATTAGGACATTGTGGCTTTGTTATAGGAGTCAAGTCATCATGAAGGTAGTGCAGTGATGGTGTAGTAATCCATAGGAGAGTGATTAGGACAATGTGGCTTCATTATAGGAGTCAAGTCATCATGAAAATAATGGAGTGATGGTGTAGTATAGGAGAGTTCAACCGACATATTTTTCATCAATGACAATTATTGACCAACAAGATTGTACACTAACATTTGTCTTTTCTTTTTTACCTTTCCTTTTCTGAACTTTATGCCAACCATTAGAGTTTGGTTTAGCAAGAACCAAAGCCAATTCTTGTCTTATTTGTGGGATATCTTTGTCTGAATCCAAGCTCTTTGATACATGAGCTCTTTTTGTGCCCCCTTTTCCATCCAATGTCTGAGAAGCCTCTAGGTCCATTCCCTTTTGAAGAAGAGTAACTATACTTGGCAGATCCTTTGCGATCCATTCAGTTTGTCTTCTGTTGGATGCAACATTCACTTCTTCTTTTTCAGGTTGAATTTCCATGTTATCTTCTTCTTCATCCTCAGAAGGATGATGTTCTTGGAACTGAGACCCTTTTGGTCTGTTAGACTTCCCCTTCTTCTTTGCCTGTGAATAGGTATTATGTAAATGTCATGTTTGAAAACATATACGACATCAAAATGTCATGTTTTCATAATCTAAGACTTGGGTCCAGTGGAAGTTATTATGTATCAAATTTATATGACGTGTGAGAGCCCTTTGATGAGATCAATCTCCACACATATTCTAGAAAATGTGAAGAGTCCATTATCTGTTCTTCCCACTTCTATTTTCGTGAATATGCCCAAAATGTTTCCTATTTCTTCAACGACTTTATGATGCTAGAAAGGAAGGGGGATGTTTGGGAGGCTCACCTAAATCGGCATGGTTGAGACTGTTGATACCTAATCATTGGGATTGGGTGAACATTTGTAAATAATGTAAATAGTAAATAATGGAAAATGAAGAGTCATCAGGAGGTGAAGCCCAAGAGTCTCTCCCTCCTGTATATAACCATGAGTAATCTTGATGAATAAACATAATTCATTTGATGAGTTATCTCCTGGCTTGACATGGTATCAGAGCCACCCCCATTTTTGGCATCCCTTTCTGCCCTTGTAACTCCCTTCTGCTATTTCTTTTTGCAGTATGTCATATCTGCTAATCTCTTCCATTATCCTCTGTCCAAATAACTCTATGTTCAAAACTAAGTTCACTCTATCGAAGGTGCTCCCCTCTTCCATCTAGCTATAGCTAGTGCATTGAAGCAGGAGCCGTTGTGATTGTGCTTCGCGTTGTTGTTGTGGATGGAGCATTGAAATGCATCAAATTGTGTGTACCAGAGGTGTGGTATCTCGCTCAATTGAAGCACAACATCCAATATAATTATGTTATAGAAGCGATGTAAGTCTGGCCATTTGCTTGAAGCTTTGAAACATTAATTAGATAGTTGTCAATGCATTGTCATTCAACAAACAAGTTTTGGCCTATTCCTGTGCATCGATTGAAGCATTGATTGTTGGTATTATGTTGATCATGATATATATATATATATATATATATATATATATATATATATATATATATATATATATATATATATATATATATATATTACTGCCTCCTCCATAAGAATTATAATTTCGTTGTCCATTGCGGCTTAACATACCCGATTGTATACCACCATACCCTGTAACTTGTTATACCCCTTCGTTATACTCCTTATAGCTGCAACTGTCACTAGTGACATATGTTATTTTACAACACCCTCATATACCACTCTTCGTGGCATCAAACCATGCTTCCTCTTCATACCTTCTGTCCGCACCCCCATTACGATTGTCTACGGCCCTCTACACCTGCACAACACCCTCGATGCCCTGCACACTGTGCTCTTCATATGCTGCTACCACTCCCAGTTTTCAATAAATCCGCTCCTGGTTTTTTGACTATTCACATCTCCCACAGTCAACACCCTTCCTCCTATGCACTGTGTCACCACGCTCATTGGTGCTCCCTTGTGACCTCTCGACCCTCTCTCAACTGTGCACGACCTCCATATGTATACCACTGCAAAAACTCCTCACTAGTCATCCCTATCCCACTACATTAATAGCGACATATGCACCCTCCCCATATATTCCCCCACATATAACCTCCCCCTTATAAACCTCCCTCATATACTACCTCTCCTCTATATATATCAGAATTGTATTTTTTTACAAAATTACCATCAGAAGTGCATTTGTTCCCAACAGAAGTGCATTTTTTTTTACAGCACATACATTTTTAAATGCATTCATTGATCTCTATAGTTGGAGTAGTTCTCTTTGGGAAAGAGAACTATCCAGAATGGTTGCGGAAGATAAACATGTTATCATTTTCAATGAGCTGTGGAAAGGAGTTTGTGTAGGAGAAGGAGATAATGAACCAACAAACCCCACCTTAGACAAGGAATTCACCATTTGGGAAAACAAGAACAACAAGGCCTATGCATTAATTGCAGCATCTGTAAATGAAGAGGTGAGTCACCATATTTCATTATTTTCAAATTCTTTTGAAGTCTTATAGAATTTGAAGGAACTCTATGACTCACACTCTAAACTTGAAGTTGTCCAATTGATGATTAAATTGTTCAGTCTTGAATTAAAAAATAGTGATCCTCTTTCTTTGGCATCAGAAGTAAGATCTACTATGCATGATATCAAAGTCACTAATGTTGAACTAGACAATCCTCTTAAAGCTTTTGTCAAGGCACTTTATCCCACTTATTCAAATTATCTTGAGTCATTGCAAGCAAATGGAAACCTCAAAGAGATTACCTTTGACTCTCTTGTGAAAAAGTTTGTTGAGAGAGAGAAGGATTTTGGGAAAAGACAGCTCCTCAGTGTTATGAAGAAGTTGTGTGTCTTGCACATAGAGATAAGGATCATACTCAAGATTCTTCTAGAGGAAGAGGTGGTCGAAGAGGAAGAGGAAGAAGAAATTTTAGAGGCAGGGGGGTAGACACTCTCAAGGAGAAAAGTATGATTTTCATTGCATACGTTGCAATAGAGATGGATCACATGATGCATCCACATGAAAGTTTCCTTGGGACATAATTGAGCAGGAAATAAATCAAGGAAAAGGTAAAACAAATGACAAAGAGAAAGGTAAAGCAGCTGAATCCGCTCACTACGTTGTGGCACATTGTAATATTGGAGTAAATGAAGACTTGTTTAATGCTTCACTTGCTTCTTGGAAAGATGATTGGTTGCTTGATTCAGGAGCAACTTGCCACATGACTTTTAGAAGAGATTTTCTTTGAAGAATTTACTAATAATGTGGATAGAGTAGTATACTTTGCAAACAAATCAAAACTCAAGCCATCAAGGCTTGGCACAATTAGGCTCAAATTCCCTGGTTTTCTAGAATTTCTTCTGCATGATGTTTTATATCTCCCACAGTTGAGGAGAAACTTGTTGTCCTTGGTCCACATCCGCAAGCAAGGACACTCCATTCATATGTTTGATGGCAAGGTTGAGGTCAAAAAAGCATCAGGTCACTCACTTGTCATTACCAGGATAGAAGAAGAAAGACTTCTGAAGCTGCAAGGTACCTTTGCTCATGCACAAAATCTCTCATACATGTCTCATTATGATGAAGGTACATTTCCATCGAGTCTTTTATGGCATGCTAGCTTTAAACGCTTGAACTATACCAACCTCTACTTGTTGAAGAAAATGGTGTTACTGGTTTGCCTACAATTCCTAGGAAACTTAAACAATGTGATGCATGTATTCTAGGAAAGCATAGCAAACAATGTTTTCATGATTCACATTCCAAAGCACATAGAAAACTTGAACTCATTCATTCAGATTTATGCGGTCCAATGCTTGTTCCTTCTGCAAATGGAAATAAATATATGATGACATTTATTGATGACTATACCAGAATGTGCTGGGTTTATTTATTGAAGAACAAATCTGATTTTTTTCAAACATTCAAGAATTTTCATACATGGATTGAAAATTATGCACAATCTCATATTGGCTCTATTCGCACTAATAATGGAAAACAATACACTTCAAATGAATTTGAAAACTATCTTCGCTAGCATGGGATCAAACATCAAACAACTGTGCCTTATAATCCTCAACAGAACGAAGTAGCTGAAAGAATGAATAGGACAATCTTAAATATGGTATGTTCCATGATGTTTTTCAACAATGTAAAATTGATGTTTTGGGCAGATGCAGTTCTATGTGTTGTATATTTAAAGAATAGATGTCCATCAAATTCTATTAGAAACAAGACTCCTTATGAAATGTGGTATGGCCACATTCCTTCGGTAAAGCATCTCAGGGTCTTTGGTTCCACCTGTTATGCCTTGATACCAAAGTTACAATGAAACAAACTTCGTGCAAGGAGACGTAAGTGTATCTTCTTGGGGTATTCAAATACCTCCAAAGCATACAGTCTCTAGGTTGTTGTATCTAGAGATGTAATCTTTCTTGAATCTTCCAAATATGACAATGTTGTTGAGTGACAACTTGATCACTTGGATAGATTCAGACATGCAAAATCGTTTCAAGAATTTGATAATCAGATTCCACATCTTGAAGGGGGGATTCCTATACTAGATCAATCTGTGGAATCTTCTTCTGAAGCACTCTCTCCTCCACATGAAGTTCCAACCAGTGATGATACTTTGAGTGATGTGATTGACAAAATTGGGAGACTCAATCTTGATTCAGTCCCAACTCAATCAACTGAGCAGCGCGGACCATCTCAAAAAGGTCCTCCAAAATGGTTGAAAAATGCTTTTGAAATTGTTCACCCTGATGAGGTTGGAAAGATAGGAACAAGAAATTCAACCAAGAAAAATGGAGGTGATGTAGATGATTTTGATTCACCTGTTGATATGGATGTTTCTTATGATTGCAAACTGAAATTGTCTACAGATTTTGAACCAACTTCCTTCTAAGAAGTCTCTTCTCATGATGAATGGAAAGAAGCGATTCAAAAGGAGTATGATGCCTTGATAAAGAATGGCACTTGGAATCTGGCTGATCCTCCATTGGGAACCAAACCAATTGGCTGCAAGTGGGTCTACAAGAACAAGTATAAAGTTGATGGTTAACTGGACAAGCACAAAGCTAGGCTTGTGGCCAAAGGTTTTGCACAGAAGGAAGGGGTTGATTATGAGGAGGTTTTTGCCCCCACAACAAAATGGGCTACCATCTAGACACTCTTTGCCTTGGCAGCACAAAACGATTGGAAAGTCCATCAAATGGATGTAAAAACTACTTGCTTGAATGGAGATCTGAAAGAAAATGTTTTTATGTCCTAGCCAAAAGGATTTGTTGTGAAGGGACATGAACATAAAATATGCAAACTTGTGAAATCCTTGTATGGCCTCAAGCAAGCACCACGAGCTTGGTATGAAAAGTTAATTGAGCATCTTTTGAAACTCAACCCCAAACATTATGATCTTGATGATGCAACTTTGTCAAAAAAGTTGGCAAAAAAATTGTATATCTTGTGGTATATGTAGATGATATTTTGATGACAGGGAACAATGAGAGCTACATTGCATCCACAAAGAAGGAATTGACGAAAGGTTTCGAAATGACTGACTTGGGCTATGTTCACTTCTATCTTGGTATTGAAGTAACTCAACATCCGAAGTATATATTCCTCTCTCATAAGAAGTACATTGGAGATCTATTAAACATGTTTGGCATGACTGAGTGCAATCCTTTGACTACTCCAATGGAATAGAACTTAAAGCTCACATCCATTGAAGGAAAATAATTTGAGGATGCAATAAGGTATAGATAACTTGTAGAAAGTCTCAACTACCTGACTACTACTAGACCAGATATTTCATTTGTTGTTGGAATCCTCTCCAGGTTTATGCAAACGCCTTGTGAGGGACATTTATCTGCATTAAAAAGAGTTCTAAAGTACTTGAAGGGAACCCAAGACTTTGGACGCAAGTATAAACATGTGGGCGACTTCAGCTTGATTAGATACTCTAATTCAGATTTCGAGGGAGACAAAGAAACTGGGGTATCTACTTTACGTTATGCTATGAGTCTTGGATCAGGAGTTGTTTCTTGGAGATCACGCAAACAATCAATTCCAATAGATTCCACAAAACATGCAGAATATGTGGCAGCAGCTGAGGCAACAAAAGAAATTGTGTGGCTGAAGAAAATTCTGGAAGATTTGCAGGTAAAACAAGTAAATTCAACTCCACTCATGATTGACAACATCTCTGCAATAAAGTTGGCCAGAGACCCAAAGTTCCATGATCAAACGAAGCACATCAATATAAAATACCATCTGATTTGACACCATGTTGAGGCCAATACAATCCATCTACGCCATTGTTCCACTAATGAGAAGATTGCAGACATCTTCATCAAAGCGCTTGGAAGAGAAAAGTTCGAAAGTTTCAAAACGATGCTTGGACTCACCAACATCCCTTCAGATTAAGGGGGTAATGTTGACACCTAATCATTGGAATTGGGTGAACATTTGTAAATAATGTAAATAGTAAACAATAGAAAATAAAGAGTCATCGGAAGGTGAAGCCCAAGAGTCTCTCCCTCCTGTATATAACCATGAGTAATCTTAATGAATAAAGAAAATTCATTTGAGGAGTTACCCCCTGGCCTGACAGTGACCACCATAGTGGTGGCATCAAACTCAGGCAGCCATGGAGTGATGAATACCTCAGCTCTACCCCAGAACAAAGGCCCTTCATTTAGAATAATATCCAAATCATTTTGTGTTTGAAATTCAACTATGAAAAAGACCTTTGGGAGTCCATATGGAGAAGATATACTGAAATAAAGCCTAAATTTTAGGCCAGAAGCCATTAAATATGCAAATGACTACTTTAGATTGAATAACAGAAAAAGAGAAGATAACTTAGGGAGATTTATTTCCATGGAGGGGGATTTCTCCATTTGTTCAACAATATAGGGGCTTGGAATATTCTGGATCTGGTTTGTATGTGCAGAGATCTTCCCTTGAACTGCTTCCTTAAAAGAGATAGATGGTCCATTTGAATCCTTGGCTCCATTAGCGCAACCTCACTGTCTTGAGTTCAAAATGATGATTGAGTTTCTGGTAATACAATAATCTTTAAGCTGTAGGGTGTCATGTAGATCCTTGCCTTTGAATTGCAAACTTTGGAAGTGAGAAGGCATGCCCCATTTGTCATAAATAAGTTGTTTAAGGGAAGAAATAGTAAATGTATCTCTTACCCAAAAAATTGAGGTCTTTCCATTGGGGATTTTAATAAAAAATTGAAATGATGTCTTCAAATTATCCTGTCTGAAAAAAATGGAGTCTCAAACCTTGGCTGAGAGGCCCCATGTTTGGAGACCATCACGAAATGCACAAAGTTGTTCTATGTCAATGATGTTTGGGGATATGGGGATACACCATGAGGAACATGTGATACAGAAAGGGCCAACAAGGAGACACATGAAAGTTGAACCTTACATCAAAGCATCAACCATCAACCCTGATTACATATGTTTTTTGGGTATATATAGAGTTTCATTACAAAAGCACTTGGCCAATTTAGGTATGGAGGGGTCTTAATTGACCACCAACTACATTTAACTGCCTGATGGAGTCTCTGAGTGCGTTTGCTTGCTTCAGTAGATGAATCTAATCTTTTCAGGTGCTCTGTTGTCCTCTCAGGCAGCTGGAGTTTTCGTATCAATGAAGTTCCATAACTGCTAATGCAATTACATGCTCATGCTCTGTCATTTTTCTCTTCGGCCATATTGTTTGTTAAATGTGGTTGTTGAGGAGCAACATCAAATGATACTAGAAGGCCGACCACCTTCTTCCTTCGGGCACATAGAATGGTCAAGGGACGTGGACTACACAGCAAGAGGACGAGTCAGATGAAGAAGCAAGATTGGTCGTCGGATCAGGGGGATAGATGGTGGAGGTGGCCTGGCAGAGGATATCGGAAGAAGCGGGAGCGGGATGAGCGTGGGATGTTGGATCTTGGGAGGACAAATCCAACGGTGATCGGGTGGGGAAGGCGCATGATGGTTATCGGGCGGGGATGGAGGATTAAGCGGTAAGCGGTATCGATCGCACCGCCTTTGGGTGTTAGGTGGTAAAAGGGTGAGGGCGTGCGATTCCATTCAGCGTGTGACACGTAGCAGTGGAGGAGAGAGAAAAACCGCTCTCCATCACGCGCTAACGTCCCATCACTTTGTGGGCGCGAAATGTGCGAAGGCTGTCCGATCTTGGCGGAGCTGATTGGATGGTGGAGAAGTGATTAGGCAATCGCTTTATCGAGCGCGACGGGAGTCGTCAAATCGGGTTTTTGGGTAATTTTGGGCCTTCACATATGGCGATGTGCGATTGCGATTAGATCGCATCACAATATCACATCGACGGAAGCCGAGGGGCACAACCTTTACACACACATGGATGCGATTTGTGATAGCAATTAAACCCAGACCCGATAAAGGAATTAATTGTTTTTAGGAATAATGAAGGGAGAATGAGCGGGGAAAAAGAAAAATGAGAAAGTGACCGTTGTGGGATTCTTTTGAGCATGACCAAGGACTAAGCTCACTTCCGACCTTTAGAAATCAAAGATATGTAGCAGAGCTAACACTGGCTCCTTTTAGGGATGAGATCCTCCCTGTGAGGTCTCAAGAACTGTAGACCATTGCCTTTCCTTCAAAAACCAGATCAGCAAAAATTTCCTAGTGTTCCATTGGGCATGGAGTCCAATTTGGCCTACACTAAAACTGATAAAACAACATATTTACTACTTTAAGGCCTGAAGACCTTAAACAACATGACTTTTCAAAAATCGCCTATTAACTAGGCCATCAAAAACTGTCTCTCCTTCCATAATTTGCCACATGAAAGTATTGTTCCCTTGGATCTGAGTGATGACGAAAGGTCCAATCCATAAAGCATCAAACTTCCCATGGTTGCCTTTCTTCTATTTTAGTGCATCCCACTTAAGAACCAAGTCTCCAACCTAAAAATTGTATGTCTTTGCCTTCTTATCGAAGGCTTCCTTGATTCTTCCCTAATGTGCTACAAACATCTCAACCAGTTGTTCTCTTATTTGATGTACTTCTACTAAAACAATGATCCTTTTTGCCATATCATCTTCCTCAGCCTACTCTTCTTGCAAGAACTTTGCCACAGGGAGCATTAACTGAATGGGGAATACAGCCTTAGTGCCATAAACCAGCTTGAATGGGGAATTCCCTATGGATTTCTTGGTAGAGACCTTGTCAGCCCACAGTGCATACTTAAGCTTGGAATCCCAATTCTTTTTGTTGTCTTCCAACAACTTTTTAATTATCCTTATCAGGCTTTTGTTGGAAGATTCTGCTAGACCGTTGCCTTAAGGGTAGTATGAGGTGGAATGAACCAGCTTAATGCCCATTGAGTTACACATGTCCACCAAATCTTTTGCCTTGAAAGCCACTACATTGTCTGTAACTAATTTATGTGGACAGCCAAACCTGGTGAAGATATTCTCTGTCAAGAACTTCATGACCACATGATGGTCAACCTTTCTGGTAGGGATGGCCTCAATCCATTTAGTGAAGTAATCAGTGGCTACTAAGATCCATCTGTGCTAGCCACTGGAATGTGGATTGATTTCTCCAATGAAATCCAAACCCCACTGCTGAAAAGGACCACTGGCATGAATAGGCTTCAAAGGCAAGGACTTCAACTGATGTTTTCCCTCAAACCTCTGGCACCTGTCACAGGATTTAACAAATGAAAAGACATCAGAAAACAGAGTGGGCCAGTAATACCCAGCCCTGAAGATTTTGTGGGCCGTGGTCTTCCAATAGTGATGTCCTCCACAAATGCTGGAATGAAACTGATGCATGACCTCTATGGATTGTTCTTTGTCCAGACACCTTAGAAGGATTCCAGATGGGTCCCTCCAATAAAGTAGGTCCTCATGAATGCAATACTTGGCTGCTCTGAGCTTAATGGTTCTGACTTGACTTGAACTTAGGCCTGAAGGGACTTCTAGCTTCAGTAAAAATTGAGCTATTGTAGAATACCATTCACAAGAAGCTAGATTTTCTGCCACTGATTGGCTCTGTCCTGATTCAGTTGTCTCTTCTGTCTGTTCATCTTCTGAAACTGTGCTTATGAGATTTATGTCTAGCATCCTGCAGTTTTCTTCAGCCATCAATTTGGCTAGGCCCTAACCTCTAACCAGCTTGGTGGGCTTCAGCTCAATGTTAAATTCAATCAGCTTTGCTATCCATTTAGCTCTTCTTCCATCAACGTCTGGCTGCGTTAGGACATCTTTAAATGAAGCAGAGGGCACATATGCAATTACCTTGGAGTGCAGAATGTATATCCTGAAAGCTTTCAAGGATTTGATAAGATCATAGGCCTATTTTTCTATAATATTGTACCTTAGTTTGGCATCCCTTAAGGTTTTTCTGAAGAATGCCATGAGATGTTATGAACCTTCATCATCTTTCTGCAACAGAACTGCTGCAAGGGTGTCATCTGAGGCAAATGAGAATATATGGAACTCCTTGCTATAGTCTGGGCTAATCAAAGTAGGAGCTTCCATAATGGCTCTCTTGATGGATTCAAAAGATCTTCTTGCTTCCTCAGTCCATTTAATTTCTGACCCCTTCTTCAACATGGAGGTAATGTGTTTTACAAGTTCTACAAAATTTGGAATAAACCTCCTTACAAAATTTATTTTGCCCAGAAAGGACTGGATATCCTTCTTCGATCTTGGGACAGATAAGGTCTGTATTGCCCTTACTCTTTCCAGGTCAATTTTGACACCCGCAGCAGAGACAATGTGCCCTAACAACTTGCCCTCTTCTAAAGCAAACTGTGACTTTTTAGGATTGACTGATATCCCAAACCTTCTGCATTTCAGAAATACTTTCTTTAGGTGTTGCAAATGATCTTGATGGCTGCTGGAGTATACTGTTATATCATCAAGGTAGATGAGGACAAACTTGTCCTTCTCTCCCATGAATGTTATATCCATAGCTCTCTGAAAGGTTGCTCCAGCATTCATCAACCCAAAAGGCATCTTGGAATACATGAAGGTGCCCCAAGGAGTGGTGAATGCAGTCTTCTCCTAATCATCTGGATGTACAACCACTTGATTATACCCTAAAAATCCATCCAGGAAAGACATCACTTTGGCTCCTGAGACTTTCTGCAACAAATGCTCCATCTTAGGTAGAGGATAGTTGTCTTTCTTTGAGCATTTGTTTAAGTTTCTGAAATCAACACAGAGCCTGATTTCTCCACTTTTATTCTTCACAACTACTAAGTTGGCTACCCATTTTGAATATCTGAGAGGGACTATGATTTTGGCAGCCAACAACTTCTTGATTTCTTTTTCAATCAGAGGAAGGAGCAAAGGGTTTATGGGTCTCAGTTTCTGCTTGAAAGGGATGGTGTCTTTCTCCAAAGGGATCTTATGCTGGATGGTCTTTTTATCATACGTTTTGAGGTCACTGTATTCCCAGGCAAAGACATCAGCAAATTGCTTCATCAAGGTGTAGTATTCCGAACTTTGGGCAGCAGACAAATGGGTGGATAAGTTTATATATCTAGGATGATCTGGGCTCCCTATGTTATGCTTATGGACTGCAGATTGATCTTCTTTTTGGGCAGCCTTATAAGGCACATCGTTCTGGTCAAACAACTTTTCTAGGGGAACTAGGCCTTTGGGTATATGATTGTTGGGCAGCTGGACAATGCTATCTTTGCCAATTTTGTTCTTTAGCTGGGATTGGAGGCTTTCCTCCAAGGCTTCATTCTCTTGGTCAATTTGTATTTCAGAGAATTCATCAATGACTTGAAGAAATCTATTTACTTCATCGTCATCTTCAAAAACTTTCCAATGCTGGACATTATCAGGCAAGGATGGTCTATATTTTACCTGAACTTCATAAACTAGTCTGGGAGGCATGGGAGGGATAAACATGCTAGCAGACACAACAATGGAATCAGCGAGCTAATTTTTGACTCTAGGGATCTATGAGATACAAAAACTGTCGAAATAATCTTTGAGTCTCCATACCTTATCTCTATACGCTTTCATCCTCGGGTGCTTTGCTTGAAATTTTTTGTTCACTTGCTGAATGATGAGATCAATGTCTCCAAACACCTTTATATTTCTGATTCCTGTATCTTTAGCTGCGTTAAGGCCCAATATCATGGCCTCATATTCTGCTATATTGTTGGTGACTTGGAAAGTCAGCATGAAAGACAGATGCGTGCTCTCTTGTTTTGGAGATATCAGCACCACCGCTGCTCCTGCAGTTTCCCTTGAACATGCTCCATCAAAGAACATCTCCCAAACCTGACTTCCTTGCTCTTCCATAGCTTGGGCTATTGGTTTCTTGAGCTGCAACGAGGCCTTCTGAGATTCTTTAATTGGGAGAATACATGCTCCAAAAACAGTGTCTACAACATAGATGGGATGATTAGTAGGATTCTTCTCATCACTGATGATGTAGGCCAACTGTGCTTCTCTGTACAATCTCCTGCTTTCCCCTAAAAAAAATTGGGACAATGGCATACGATAAATCATTTTGTAATGTCCCACCCAGCCTCTTGATTCACCCTCTAGAAAGTAGCATACCAAACTTAGAGGGAACATCTGCTACCACAATATCCATCATCATGCTCTTCATGGGCAGCTGAGTTAGGGTAATAGCCAAGTCTTTGATTAATCCCAGACATTTTACCTTTCTTGAACCGAAGGAGAAAAGATCATGGTAAGGTCTGGTAATATCAAGGCCTAACTCTTCCATGATAGCTTTGGGAATCAGGTTATGGTTGGCACCGGTGTCCAGTAGGCAGTTATGGAGGGTTTTGTCATGAATGGTGAAGGAGACATAGAATGATGGGGAACTATTATCAGAGGGTTCAGTCATTGGGCTAAGCATAATTGCAGCCTGATCATCTTGCAAATTTACGTAGTCATTGGAGGCTTGTGAGGCTTTTAGCTCAAGGGCATCAAGGATAGGCTTTCTAAATACCTCACTCTTTGCAAGTTCTATCGGAGGCATAGATATTTTTAACTTCTGGACTTCTGATTCAAAATTGAAAGGGGAAGGGAACTTATCAAGACCTCTTACCTCTTGAGCTGGAGCTTTGGGGATGACTAGATCAGTTGTTGGCTTTTTCTGTCTGCTGGCCTACTGCTCTGTGGGGACAGTAGCTCTTTGAGCGGTACTCTGCTTAACATTACTCGTTCTTGACCTCAAGTTATACCTTCATTGTTCGTCAGTCTGTAGAACAACTTCTTTGTCCCATTCTTGAATCGTCTGGTCCTGGAGTAATGACTCTTCGTAGGCAACTAATGTCAAGAAGGCAACATTTCCCTTGTCTTCCACGCAGTGAATCTCATCGTCTTCATCGAACCATTCCTCTTCCATGACTACGTTCTGAAAAGGAGTCTTGACTCTTTGTTCCTCATTGGTCTCCTTTCCTCTCTGAATGATCTGCAGTTGATCATTTGCTCTTCTGAAGGAACTTGGATTTCTAGGGGCAAATGAATTAGGCAGCCTTGCCTTCCCAGAATTCTGCTCGACCTTGAGCTTGGATATTTCAGCAGCCAATGACTCTATCATCTTAGTCATTTTATCTAATTTGGGCTCTGAAGATGAAGAAGAGGTGGAAGCTTCACCTCTTTGCCTCCTTCTGTCAGCATGACCCTTGAGTTTTTCTGCAGCCATGATATTAGATTCTACCTCTAGGGCTACATCTTGCATTTTGGCCAATGTGGTACATCTTCTTTCTCTCAACAGCAGGCAAAAATCAGAGTCAAATGCATTAGCATAAGTGAGTTTTGCAGAGGTCGGGGTAGGCTTTACCTCAGCTGGTATCTTGCTATACATACGATTAAACCTCTTATTGAAATCAGACAATGATTCCCCATTTTCTCTCTTGAGGTTTCCAAACTCAGTATGGTAGTATAGCAGGTCTTTCTTATCTCCCCAATGCTTTAAAAACACATCATCTAATGCTTCAATGTCTGCTATGGACCTAAGGGTCAACTCTCTGAACCACTTTCTAGCCTCTCCATCGAGGATCTGGACAAATACTCTCATCCACACATCATCCTCGCTGATATCAAGGTTATCAGCATAACTATAAAAAGATTCAAGGTGCTCTTCAGCTGTTACTCCTTCAGTACCAATGAATTTAGGCATGTATTTCTGGTATTCTCCTGCAGGAATGGCATTCAAAAGAACAGGTAGGACTAGAGGTCCATACCTAGCAGCTATGATTCTTTCCATCTTAGTAGGAGCTCGCAGGCCTGCCATGGCTGGGGTGGGTGCATGGATACTGGCAGTTTGAAAGGTAGGGGGCTGTGAAATGAATGACAGGGACAAAGGAATATGATGGATTGTGTGGGAGGTTTTCTTTGGGCTGAGATCCAAAGGGGAACTTAAAGAAAAAGGAGCTTTATGAATATCTGAGGGTATTTCCTCACTAACAATGCTAGGCTCTATATCTTCAAAAGGAACATGCTCAACTACGAGCCTCTCTTGCAGAGATACATAAGATTATTTAGGCTTACCTGATCCTGATGCTCCTTTCTGTGATGTTTTTATTTTCTTGACAATCTTTCGAGGGTCAGGCACTGGGTCAGCTGGTGATTTCTGAGGATTTCTCCGAGTATGCCTCACGAACTGAAACAGAATTGTAATGTGGAGTCGCCAGAGGTTGGTCCTCCAGTAGAATCGCCAGATAGATGATTACAACCGGAAATGTGTCTAGAATTTGTCTATCATCAAAGTTGGATCTGTGTCATTCTCCCAGGGAAACTAAGCTTCAATCTCCTCTCCCCAGCGACGACGCCAATTATGTTAGGATTCTAAGAAACTCTCCTAGGTTGTAGCTCGGAGATGCCTGGTAACATATAAATTCAACTTATTGTTGCAAATGGATGAATGGAAGGGATGATGCTTGCCCAAGCAAGATAACCACTTCTATTTTGTCTCACTCCAGACATATGTGAACACCCCCAGACTACAAGGCTTTAGACCACCAACTACTCACAGTTTAAGGATTGGGTGAATATGGAGAATACTGACCACACCAGTAGATGCACAAGACCATGTGATGGCCGGCTGCAACCAGTAAAGAAGCCTGCAAATCTAATCTACTAATGCACAGATAGGATGACAGCTCCCTGGCACTAGATGAAGAGAAACCTGAATAACTTATTCAATGACACATACAAGAATTTAACACAGAGATAGGATGACAGCTACTCTAATGCTAAACATCAAGAGCTCAAGAAGACAACATATCAGGCACAGCTTAGAGCAGAAGAGAAATGGAAGGTGAGTAATTAACAACAAAAGAAGCTTGTATTAGCTAAAAATGAAGACGAGACGCTGCAAGTGTCAAAATAGTTACAGTCTCCGAAAGTTGAACCTTACATCAAAGCATCAACCATCAACCCTGATTACATCTGTTTTTTGGGTATATATAGAGTTTCATTACAAAGGCACTTGGCCAATTTAGGTATGGAGGGGTCTTAATTGACCACCAACTGCATTTAACTGCCTAATAGAGTCTCTGAGTGCGTTTGCTTGCTTCAGTATATGAATCTAATCTTTTCAGTTGCTCTGTTTTCCTCTTAGGCAGCTGGAGTGTTCGTATCAATGAAGTTCCATAACTGCTAAATGCAGTTACATGCTCATGCTTTGTCCTTTTTCTCTTCGGCCATACTGTCTGTTAAATGTGGTTGTTGAGGAGCAACAGCAAATGGTATTGGAAGGTTGGCCACCTTCGTCCTTCGGGCACACGGAATGGTCAAGGGACGTGGACTGCATAGCGAGAGGACGAGTCGGATGAAGGAGCAAGATTGGCCATCAGATCGGGGGGATAGATGGCGGAGGTGGCTTGGCAGAGGATATCAGAAGAAGAAGGAGCGGGATGAATGTGGGATGTTGGATCTCGGGAGGACAGATCCAACGGTGATCGAGTGGCGAAGGCGTGCGACAGTTATCGGGTGGGGACGGAGGATTAAGCGGTAAGCGGTATCGATCGCACCGCCTTTGGGCGTTAGGCGGTAAAAGGGTGAGGGTGTGCGATTCCATTCAACGCATGACACATAGTGGCAAAGGAGAGAGAAAAACCGCTCTCCATCATGCGCTAACGTCCCATCACTTTGTGGGCGTGAAATGTGCGAAGGCCGTCCGATCTTGGCGGAGCTGATTGGATGATGGAGAAGTGATCGAGCAAGTCGCTTTATCGGGTGCGACGGGAGTCGTTAGATCGGGTTTTTGGGTAATTTTGGGCCTTTACGTATGGCGATGCACGATTGCGATAAGATCGCATTGCAATATCGCATTGGCAGAAGCCGAAGGTCGCATCCTTTACACACACATGGATGCGACTTGCGATAGCGATTAAACCTGGACCCGATAAAGGAATTAATTGTTTTTAGGACTGATGAAGGGAGAATGAGCAAGGCAAAGGAAAAAGGAGAAAGTGACCATTATGGGCTTCTTTTGAGCATGACCAAGGACTAAGCTCACTTCTGACCTTTAGAAATCAAAGATATGTAGCAGAGATAACAGTACTGAACAAACTCTTGTTGCCGGTCATGTGGAAAGAAAATCCACTGTCAAGGAACCAACCACTTCCCACCATGAATGAAACCATGCATGTGAGGAGTGTGAAATCCAACTCAAGCTGTGAAGCAAGTTCCTCACCTTCAGATCCTTCCCCAGATCCCTTCTTGGATTTCCTCTGTGGACAATTTGAAGCATAATGGCCCACCTCATGACAACGAAAGCATCACACTTTCGATTTTTCAACCTTCTTCCCACCATTGGAAGAACTGGATTCAGAAAGAGAAACCTTCTCCTTCCCCTTCTTTGCCTTACTCGCTAAGGCACAATTCTCCTCATCCTCCATGGATGAAGAACCATCTCTAGTGCTCCATTTGATCTCCTCCTACATCACATCCGACCATAGTCGTTCCCAATCTGACAGTTTCTCCCTTCCATTAACCGAGTCCTAGTAGCTATGCCAGCTCTTAGGAAGGCCAGGGAGAGTTAGACTCACCATATCATCATCAGCTGTCATGACCCCTACACTTGCAAGCTCATCCCTGCATGTGATGAGGTTGGTCAGATACATAGAGATCGTCTCATCCTTTTCACACTTGATCTTTCAAATTTTGTCCTTCAGTTCCAGCTTCCTCTGATCACTGCTATTCTGATATAAATCTTTCAATGTTTTCCACATTGCAAACAGAGTCTCCTTCCCATGGAGGCTCGAAACAATGTGATCTCGCACTCCCTCCAAGATAATTCTCCTAGCTCTAGCCACACACTTCTTCCATTCCACCAATTGAGTAGCATCAGTAGGCTTAGGGACTTCTTAATCAATGAAGTCCTTAAGGCCGTTATCTTCCAATATTTCCTCCATGTGATCCTTCCAAGCTATATAGTTTGAGCTGCCATCAAGGGCATACTCGAGCCTCAAAACATAGAACACCATCGGTGAAATAGATGTGATAAGAACTTGAGATCTATATCCCGAATAATAAACTTCGAATTCCTTCTTGTATATTGTTCTTCCTTGATCACCTGTGCTCCGATACCATGTAGAATTTTCTCTACAAATCAGCTAGCTCACTGATATCATGTAGAAATTTCACTTGCAGATCAAACTGATATATGCAATGTACTAAAGCATAATACTAGATCTACATCTACCATAAACTTTGCGGAAGCTTAATTGAACATGAGAAACATCAAGCATGAACACATATAACTGATAAGAAGGAATCAATCACACATAACACAAAATATATCACTGGGGAAAGCACCAGCATAAAACCCCAACACTGTATTATCAATCAAGTGGAAATCCTCAACAACATACAAAAAGAATCAGCTCAAAAGCTATCCTGCTCTCTTTGTACTTTGATGATGAAGCTCATGGACTACCTAGCCCTGTATATAAAGGTTGCACCTCAGGTCCAAGCTCCTATTTCCGTGCGCATTTTTGATTGGGGTCCAATTACAAAACACATGTAAATTGGCCTAATCATACCTATTGTCACCTCAGGTCCAACTACACAGTCATAGAAGGAAGAAGCTTCCTTCCCCATGTAAGGAATACTTACTAGAAATATCCTAACATCTAATAGTACATTGTCCCATATCTGATCTCAAATGGGTCTCTGACATAACTGACATGCATCAGTTATCCATGAGTGAATACACAGTTATCTGAAAATAACAGTTGTCACATGCATGCAAGCATCAACAAATTGTATCTCATTAATTTAACAACTTGTTAAATTAATCTAACTGAACTTGACTAAGTTAAACTAAGTCAACTGCTCCTCTCAATATAGAACTCATCCTTAATTCCTCAATTAATGGAGCAAATCAAGGACACATTCCCCAATTAGTGGAGAAATAATTGCATGTTCTCACAAAGACTTCAAGTTTTCTTTTCCTTAACTAATTAACTCATGGAAAATTAATTAATTAATATTCCAAATTGCTGGCAAGACTGAATTGGAATTTACTTCCTATAGATAGACCAGTGATTGCTATAAATAGGAAGGGACCCAGAAATGCTATTTTTAGAAGATGTTATTTTTAGCAGTTTCACCTCTCACCCAAGGTGGCCAAAATGCTCATTGGCCAAACTGCTATTCTTAGAAGTGTTATTTTTAGCAGTTCTATTTTTAGCACTTCCTAAATTTAGCATTTCCTGTTGCACACTTTTGAACATATTTCGCAACAAAGACTCCCCCCATAATAAGGTCTAACAATTTTCCAATGATATGTGTGATTTCAAAATCTTTCATTCTTCTAGTAGGTCTCCTTACACATAATTCCCTTACCACTTTTGAGTAAATAGGAAAATCTTTAATTGTTTGGAACAATGGTATGTGAACACACACATTCTTGAGTTCACCCAAGTAATCAAATTCAAGCTTTGTGGTAGGTTTCTCTAGATCTAATCCTTTAGGGTATGGGGGAACCTAGGGTGTTTGGCGAGCTTGATTTGTTCTTGAGGTTTCATGAGATTGAATCGGTTATGGTTCTTCATTTGGAACCTCCTCATTACAGTCTTCAATTTTCACAATAGGAGTTACTTTATTCAAGGCCTTCCCCAATCTAAGGTAGATGTTGTGGCAATCCAAGGAAGAGATGAAGAGCGGTAAGTAGCTTGTGTTGGTTGAGTTTACTTAACATTATTTGGGTTAGGAATTGGTTGTGCAAGAAATTGAGGTCAAGGACGAGCAAGTGTGGATGATTGCATTATTGGAGAAGGAAGAAGCGACATGGGTGGTTGCAATAAGGCTTGTTGAGGGCCTTCGAAAGATGGATTTCTCCATCCTTATGGCCAAGGATAGTTAGGTGGAGGTGTTAATTTTCCAGCTTAGTGACAAATTCCAATCATTGGACTATATTCCTCATTCCGAGAGGACCAAAATTGACCTTTGAAGCACTAGATTTGGGTAAGGAAAATTGTATTTTTGAAGTGAAGCCCACAATGGCACATTTAATCAGATCGACCTAAAGTAAAAACTTGCATATAAATGCAAGTGTCCTCAAGCTAATTTGGACATCATCATCACATATCATTTCTTCTTCTCTTAGAGGTTTGCTCTATCTTAAATTGAAGGTTTCACAGGAAGTGTGAAGTTGTCACAGGAAGTGTGAAGGTTTCACAAGAAGTGTGAAGTTGTCATAGGAAGTGTGAAGTTGTCATAGGAAGTGTGAAGTTGTCACAGGAAGAGTGAAGTTTGTTGATCAATGGTTTTCATTGATGTCAACCCAAGCAACACCATGGGCTACCTCGATCTTTCATGGGCATTTTGACTTGACAACTCATTCCATCTTGAGTCAAAGGATCTTCTAGATGGATTCTACTCATCGAGATGTTTTCGTTGATATATGATACACCACATAGTTCTTCTCGGTTTGGGAGATATTCGTATTTGAAGTTAGTAACCCTAGTTAGTGGGCTAAAACCCCATGGGGTTGTGGCATGGCACTCATCATTGGTTGTGGTCATTGAATAGTCAATAATTAATAATGTTTTATGCTCTAAAAACCCTTCAGCTTTCACTTGTTGGGAACCCTCTCAACTCAAGACATTTCTATATATAGTGACTCTCATATCCTCCTCTAGTAAGCACTTTCAACGAACTATCTTTTGAGAAGACCTCTGTAATTTTTTGACCCTCATGAGCTTCTAACACAAGATCTTTTGCAGGGAGTTTAAGGTTTCGTTGAGGTCTGCTTAGGGCACAAATTATGATCAAGTTTGAAGGTCTATTTGAAGCAAGTTTAGAGATTTGGATTCTAGGATTTCGCCTCTTCAAACATGTCATCATGGAATTTTCACTATAATTTTTTTCTACAAAAATTCAAAAGTTGAAAATAAAACTCATTTGAGCCGAAATCTTGATGAACCTCGTTACCGAATTTCAAATCTTGGTTCGCTATATTTTCGAAGTTATGATATGAGGAAGTTAGGGTTTTTGCAGGCTCCCGAATTCCATATCAGACAGGTGACCTTGGGAAAAGCATCATAACTTTCTCTCTGAGCATTGGATTCAAATTTTGTAAACTGTGACAAAAAGATGACAGACTGTAGTGTTTGTTGGTATCGTTTTTAGAGCTGAAGGTCAAAACAGTGACATGTGTCACTTCATACAGGTCCTCTCTACTGAACCAGTCTATAATCAGGCCATCGTGGGAGGTGGAGCATAAATCTTTCTTGAAGAATCCAATCTCGATCATACTTGTGGGTTTGGAAAGAGGACTCAGAGGGCTACCACAGGACGAAATTTCAAACCTTGGAGACCTGAAATTACATAGATACAACAGATTCAATATCAAGCTCCTAGAAGGAAAGAAAAAGTATGCATTCAAGGATCATTGCAGTAAGGGCCACACTTCAACAATCAAGGGTAAGTCTGCTATAGGAAGATATGTATGATTAGTGTTTGGATTTGAATTTTGAGTATCATCTCTGACATATGTTTTTGACAACGTAAGTATATTGTTTTGTATTTGTTTGGGTCTTGCTTGTTAATGCATGTGCAGGAAGGATGACACTTTAGAACAACTTAGACACATACTAGAAGGACATGCAATGCCAAAGTACCATTACTTGAAGCAAGCACAATAGTACCTCAGCAGCTGCAAGTGATCTAAGAAGCAATGTCAAGTCAAATGTTAGGTTTTGTCAAAAATCCAATGTTGTAAGAGTCATCATTGTAACTTTGTAAAAGAGCCATCATTGAAAGAGTCATTATTGTAAAAGAGTCAATCTGCCTAGAGTTGAAGAGGCATTGTTGGGAGGTATAGGAGTCACTATTGGGATGATGTCATGGTTGGGTTGTAGGTCATAGTGTGATTGGGTGTTCGGTCAAGTACAAGAAAATCATTGTAAATCATATTGTATCATGGATCATTATCCCTAGTATGGGAGTCCACGCTCTTGTCTCAGTTCTGATCATTATAGGGTGGCAAGGAGGTGCTAGGTAGGTGCCTGAAGTTGCCTATAGGTTGGAGCCTGTGAACTCTTCAGGGTGGTAGGTTTCTCTACGATGTTGGGGAATCCATTCACTTGACTACTGAAGAAATCAGGGCATTGGGGCATCCTTCCAGTGGGAGCTCGAGAAGAGTGCTTTTCTAGAATTCTAGGAAGTTGTAACCTTCATTTCAATTGGGGCTAAAGAGTAAATAATTTATTAGAAAAGTGTTTGGTGTTTTTTGACCCGGAGGGGGTTTTCCTCCTAAACTTCTTGTGCCTATTGTGTTTTATTTTTTATTATTGTTACTGGATAAACATTAATAATAATTGACGTCTAACTAATTCTCTGAAAAGATTTAAAAGTGTTAATTTCCAACAATTGGTATCAGAGCTTGGTTCCTTCAATAGTAGTCTAACAACTAGAAGGAGATCATGGAATATACTAAGAATAGAGTTCCTTTGTTCAATGGAAAGAACTATGCACTTTGGAGTGGAAGAATGCAGGTTCATTTGCTGGCACAAGGATACGAAGTATGGGAAATCGTTGACAAGGGCTTCACACCGACCTCGGATGAACAAGGTAAGAAAATATGGTATATGATGCAAAGGCTAAAGATCTTATTATTAGTGGTCTTATCGAATCTATCTATCTTAAGGTATTAGTTTCAAAACTGCTAAATATGTATGGGGCAAGCTTGAAAATATATATGCAGGTGACTTAGAGGTGAAAGAAACAAAGTTTCCAATTGACGGAGAAAAATTTGAGCAACTCAAAATGAAGGAAGATGAAAATATTTTTGGATACTTTCAACTTGTTGATGAAACAACAAACACATTGGAAGGTTTGGGAGAACCTGTCGACACAAAAATTATTGTCTAAAATATCCTTAGAACCTTGCCAGCAAGTTTCAACCCAAAGGTATTTCTCTTGGAAGAATGCTTGGATCTGGCCAATCTCAGCATATATGAATTGCATGGAATTCTCATGGAATACGAAATGAGGATTGAAGAAGAGGATGGTACATCTCACTTAGAAACAACATTTTCCACATCCAAGAAGACAAGTAAGGAGAAGCAGACTCCGAAAGCGAAAACTTGTAGTTGTAAAGATGAAGAAAAGGAAGAAGACGAAGAATAATTTTTGGATAAAGAATTTGCCTACTTCACACGAAAGATGAGATCAAAGGTAAACTTCCATTGATATGTTTTGATTGTGGTGAGGTTGGGCATTTTGCAACCAAGTGTCCTCACAAAAACGATGTTTTATAAAAGGAAAAAAAGGTCCTGGGAAGCTCAACAAGCAAGGCAAGAAGAAATGGTTTAAGAAGAGTTTCTTCTCCAAAGAAGATAGCTCCTCATTCGATGAAGACAATGATGACGAAGAAGAAATCAATAGAAGAGTATCGTTTATGGCCACGCATAATAAGCAAGAGGCATCTGATGAAGAAGGAGATGAAGAAGAAGAGATCACTGAGGTTGAATTTCAAAACGAAGTAATGAGGGTTATAAAAGAGGTCAAGGTCGAGAAGAAGCACATCAACAATCTTGAAGACAAATTAAAGACAGAAAGGGAACAAGTCCTAAATCTTAAAATCAAGGTTGAAGAATACAAACAAATTGAAGAATCGCTCAGGAAAGAATTAAAGGAAAGAAACAAGGAAAGAGAAGCATTGGAAGCTGAAATAGTCTCTCTACGAAAGGAAGTAAAAAATGGAAAAACTATTCAAAACTATGCCAGCAGCTCAAAGGCATTGGAAGAACTCATCAACAATCAACGATCATGCAGTGACAAGACTGGTCTTGGTTACAAAGAAAAATCTGAAAAGGAGTCAAGTCCTTCTATGAAAACAAAAGATGATGGATATGAAAAATCTACTAAGAAGGCAGACCTCCCAGCTAAATCAAGAGATCAAGACTCACAGGAAGAACCTTGGAAGACAATTCCTCAAAGAAGATTTCCTCCTAGGTATCAACCTATCTTTTATGGTCATTGTTATTCATGTGGAAGGTTTGGACATAGAGTTGTAGAATGTCGCACATATGTTTGGAATGAATATAGTTATGGGAGATATTTCATAAATATATATTCTAGAACTCAGTAGAATATCAACAGATTTGATCATTTGAGAGATGATGTTGAATGTTACCAATGTAACAATTTTGGACACCTGGCTAACGATTATAGACTTGGAAGTTCTTCAAAGGAATTCTCGAAAAATCAAAATGACAAGTATGGAAAAAGAAAACTGAAAAGTGTGCTCTTGCTTTCATGGCTCAAAGCAACATAAACATTTGGTGTTGACAGTGGTTGCTCAACACATATGACTGGAGATAGAAATAAGTTCATATTCTTGAAGGAAAAGAAGGATGGTACAATGTCTTTTGGAAATGACAGGTCTTCAAACATCATAGGAGCACGTACGGTCACACTTGGAAGCAATGATGCATTAGCGAAGGATGTGTTGTTGGTTGAAAATATGAATCACAATTTACTCAGTGTTGGATAGATCTGCGATTAAGGACACACGATGTTATTCAACTCTAAGAAATGTGAAATCAGGAAAGGCAAGTTTGGTAAAATTGTGGCTACAATAAGAAGAGCTCCAAATGACATATATATTTTGGATGAGGCACCTAAAGGGTGTTTTTTGGCGAAAGAAGATGAAATTTGGTTATGGCACAAACAAATGGGACATATAAATTTTGACAATTTGGTCAGGATCAGCAAAAAGGAAGCAGTAAGAGATATGCCGAAAATTTCAAAACCTACCAATACGATATGTGAATCTTGTAGGCGCATCAAACAGACAAAAGTTGAGTTCAAGACAAAAGAACACTTTTCATCACGTCCATTGGAATTAATACGTATTGATCTATGTGGTCCTATGAGAACAAAAGGTTTAGACGAATAATTATACTTTATGCTAATGATAGATGATTACACCAAAATGACAATCATCAGTTTCTTAAAGAAAAAGTTAGAGGCATTCGAGTGTTTTAAAATCTACAAGGAATTGGTCGAAAATGAAATCGATTTTAAGATCAATGTCTGAGATCATATAATGGTGGAGAATTCACTTCCAAGGTATTTCAATAGTATTGTAACAAAAATGGAATAAAAAGGCAGTTCTCAACAGCCAAAACACCAAAGCAAAATGGAGTTGTTGAAAGAAAAACCAGAACCGTATTGGAAATGGAAAGAACAATTTTAAATGACTAAAAATTAGATGATAAATTCTAGGTTCAAGAAATTGATATAGTTGTATTCATTATAAAAAGAGGTCTTCTCAGGAACAATTGTAACATGAGTTCGTATGAACTATGCAAACGAAGACCGACTAACATCAAATACTTAAAAATATTTGGAAGAAAATGCTACATCAAAAGAGAAGATAAAAAATTGGGCAAGTTCGATTCCCATGTTGATGAAGGTATTTTCGTTGGTTATTCACGCAAAAGGAAGGCTTATAGATGCTACAATCTGAGGTGAAAACAAATAGTGGAAAGCATAAATGTTACTTTTGATGAAGATTGTGTTCCAAAGGATAACAATGAGATTTTCCCTTCAAGCAAATCTAAGGGATCTAAGGTAGAATCTATGAAGGATGAAGAAGAAGCTCCAGAACAAGACCAATCAAATAAGGAAACAACAGTCAACCAAGAGGAAATAAGAAATGATCAGTAGGATGTACAAGAAACTTCTCCAAAAGTTTTAAAAGAATGGTGTCAAAAGAATCATCTGTCAAATCAAATCATCGAAAACATAAATGAAGGAATTGGAACTAGAAGAAGTCGACAACTTCGTTCATCACAACAAGCCCACCTTGCTCTTTTAGCAACTTTTGAGCCTAGCAATTTTGAGGAAGCTAGTCAAGATGAACACTAGGTAGCAGCTATGAATGAAGAACTAGATCAAATTGAGAAGAACGACACTTGGGAATTGGTTCCATGACCAAAGGATAAAAATGTTATTGGAACTAAATGGGTCTTCAGAAACAAATTGAATGAGGACAGACATGTTACTAGGAATAAGGCAAGATTAGTCTACAAAGGATATGCACAAGTAGAAGGAATTAATTTTGAAGAAATATTTGCTCTCGTTGCCAGAATGGAAGCTATTAGGATGTTTCTCGCTTATGCATGCTCGAAAAATATCAAGGTGTACCAAATGGATGTTAAGTCAGCCTTTTGAAATGGTGAATTGGAAGAAGAAGTTTACATTGAACAACCTGAAGGTTTTCTCCTCTCTGACAAGGAAGACTACATCTGCATATTAAAGAAGGCATTATATGGTCTCAAGAAAGCTCCTAGGGCTTGGTATGCTCGTCTTGATGGATATGTACATCAGCAAGGATTCAAGAAAGGAAGCGTTGACAACAATCTCTATGTGAAAGTGGATCAAGATAACCTAACGATTATCGAGGTATATGTGGATGATATAATCTTTGGAAGCAATGATGACAGATTAAGTAAAAAAATTTCCACAAAGATGCAAAGTGAGTTTGAAATGTCTCTACTTGGCGAGCTGACATACTTTTTAGGTCTTCAGATATCTCACCAAGATAAATGAATATTTATATATAAAACCAAGTACATCAAGGAAATGTTCAAAAAATTCAAGATGGAATATTGCAAGCCTGTCCTTACCCCAATGGTAATAGGTTGCAAGTTAAGCTTAGAAGATTCGTCAAAGGATGTGGACCAGAGGTTGTATAAATCTATGATTAGCAACCTTCTATATGTGACAACTTCTTGGCTAGATGTAATGCGGACTGTTGAACAAGTAGAAATATTCCAAGCAACACCAAAAGAATCTCATATTATTACCGTCAAAATAATTCTTCGATATCTTAAAGGCACAACGGAATATGGTTTATGGTATCCCAAAGGAAATGATCTAGTTATCCAAGCTTATATAGATGTATATTGGGTAGGAAGTGTTGATGATCGTAAGAGTACAAGTGGAGCAACATTTTATCTAGGTGATTGCCTTGTTTCATGGTTAAGTAATAAGTAGTCTTCAATATCGTTATCCATTGTAGAAGCAGAATATATCACAACAACAACTTGTTGTACTCAAGTTCTCTGGATGAAGAAAACTTTTCAATATCCTCAAGTCAAGTTTGATGAGCCTATTCCCATCTTCTGCGATAACACCAGTGCCATCAGTATCTCCAAGAATCCTATGATGCATTCCAAAACAAAGCACATTCTGATCAAATATCATTTCGTTAGAGAGCATGTCGCTGAAAATAATATCAAGCTCGAATATGTTGGCACAAAGGAACAAATTGTTGAAATCTTTACTAAACCATTACCTCGTGAAGCATTGAAGTATCTTCGTCAAAGTCTTGGGATTCTCCCAAGTTATCATTAGAATCTTTCTCTTATCAAACTAAATGGAGAGGGGGAGTGGAGGTGTGTACAGGTCCGCAGGATGACAGTTTGTCAAGGGGAGTTACCTTTTTCCATTGATGACAAAGGGGGAGAGAAGGCAGTAGGAAGAGGTGTCTTGATCGCAGGGGGAGTACTTGTGTTGCCATCAATGTGAAAGGCAGAGTTTGTTGATCATTGGATGTCATTGATGTCAGCCCAAGCAGCACCAGGGGCTACCCCATCTTGCATGGGAATTTTGACCTGACAACTCATTCCATCTTGAGTCAAATGATATTATAGATGGATTATACTCACCGAGATGTTTCCACTGATATATGTCATGCCACGTAGTTCTTTATGGTTTGAGATATATTTGTGTTTGAAGTTAGTCACCCTAGTTAGTGGGCTAAAACCCCATGGGATTGTGTCATGGCACTCATCATTGGTTGTGTTCATTGAATAGTCAATAATTAATAATGTTTTATGATCCTAAAATCCCTCCAATGTTCACTTGTTGAGAATCCTCTCAACTCAGGACATTTCTATATATAGTGACCCTCATGTCCTCCTCTAGTAAGAACTTTCAATGAACTATCTTGTGAGAATACCTCTGTACTTTTTCGGCCCTCATGAGCTTATAATGCAGGATCTGTTGTGTGGATTTTAAGTTTTCATTGAGGTCTAGTTAGGGCACTAAATTATGATCAAGTTTGAAGGTCCATTTTGAAGCAAGTTTAGAGCTTTTGATTCTAGGATTTCGCTGCTTCAAACAAGTCATCGTGGAATTTTAGCTATAACGTTTTTTATATGAAGGTCCAGAAGCTGAAATTAAAACCCATTTGTGCCGAAACCTTGATGAACCTTATGACCGAATTTCCGATCTTGGTTCGCTATATTTTCGGATATATGATCCGTGGAAGTTAGGGTTTTTGCAGGCTCCTGAATCCCATACCAAACAAGTGACATTGGGAAAATCATCATAACTTTATCTCTGAGCATTGGATTCAAGTTTTGTAAATAGTGATAGAAATATGACAAATTGTAGTTTGTTGGGTATCATTTTCAAGGCCTAAGGTCGAAACAATGACATGTGGCACTTCGTACAAGTTCTCTCTACTGAACTAGTCTATAATCAGGATATCATGGGAGATTGGGCATAACTCTTTCTTGAAGAATCTAATATCAATCAGACCTGTGGGGTTGGAAAGAGGGCTTATAGGGTGTTAAAATTGGCAACTAGGGCCAAACTCTATGTGGGTCATCTTATTCATGGCAGCTGATATTTTTCTTGGATTCCTCTAGTCGGGAGGTGTAGGATTAATCTAAAGATCATCCGATTCTAATATGTATTCATGGAGATACAAATTTATTTGTGTTATGTGACAATTCATCAAGGTCATCCAGTAACCAAATTACTCATCTATCCTCAACGTTTCACTATAGATAGGGGTAGCTTGCAAGTCATTTTAGACACACCTATTTGTGATCTCTTCCTCTCCACTTGTCTTTGGCTTTTGGTGGGAGGAGAGATCTAAAGAGGATACACTGCCCTAGAGGATGGCATAGACCTTAATGCTGTCATGGAGGAGGCTTTAACGCAGTGAAGGATGCCTTCATAATGCAACAAGAAGAGATCTAATCGCTGGTCTAGAAGAGACCCTATTCATTTTCCTAAAATGCACCTATACGTAGCCCTAAGGAGAGACCTACACGTTGCTCAAAAGAACCCTAGACGTAGTTTTGTTCGTGCCCTAGTCACAGTCTAGATACGCCCTAACTACTGGCCTTTTTCTACACTAGATGATGCCCTACATCCGCAATTGAAGAAGGATCTTATATGCTCGAAAGAGGAGGCCTTAACTCCCTAGACGCAGTCCTCTAATACACTGTCTCAAGAGGCCTCTATTTTTCCCTAACCGCAATCCTCAAAGGAGATATAATCCGTTGTCAATGAGGGTTCTATGTAGCAAGAGGAGGATTTCTATACACTGGAAAGAGGAGGCCTTAACTAGCCTTAGACGCGGTCAAAAGAAGTCTATTCAAGCATTCCCTAGTCATAGTCATGGAGGAGTCTTACCACAGCTAAATGATGCTTAATATGACCTCTGATTTGGACAGGGACAACATCAAGCCTCAGGAAAATAAGGAAGGTCTGAAGGTAGCTTGTATGACATGGAGAAGAGTGTTGAAGGGTATGCGTTGAAGTCTATATAGCAAGGCGTGCTTGGACAACATATGTTAGGAATATGTTGACAATAGTATAGTCACTTGGATGGAGCTAGGGGCGTGAACTTGACGAAGGCTATGAACAGTGAATTCTATGAGAGAAATCATTGTGTTGAAGACCTTGGTTGGAAACCTTTGGAGCAGCAAAGGGGATTGTTAGAGGGCAGATTAATATAGGCCTATGTTCAGTGACCTTGGTGGAACTTCGTCATTAATAGAAGGCAGATTGATGAGTTGATTGTATCACGGTTCAGACTTCCTTGTGAGCAGCAGAGGAAGACTGTGTGTTAGGCCGCAAGCCATAACACCACAGTCAATATTTCGTATGGGTATTTGAGTGCTCAGATCATTAGCATAATATATATGGAGTTGTCATGTTGTTGAAGCTATTAGAGAATTGTTTGATGCTGCTGTAATATGAGATGGACAAAGCTAGTGTCATGGGTTGGTATTATTGTGTTGAGTTTGGTTCAACTGACAAGGAGCGGCATGATGATGTAAGGGTCTCACCTTGAAGGACCTTATGCTACAAATCAATTGAAGATTGAAGGCTACTCTCCGAGCTGCAGCCCTTGGTGCTAGGAGTATAACTACATTGTGTCACCTTCATGGTGAAGATCTCTGCTCTTATCTTGTCAAGTAAAAGTGTTGACTTATGTTGTATATGTACTATCTCTCTCTCTGTTGAACTATTGAAGAATATAAGAGGAATTGATCAAGGGGTTCCCCACATTGGGGTTTGTCCCTGGCTGGCGCCACATCTTGTATCCTCTTGTCTTGGCTTGTTTTCTGCGATTTATGTTTATGTTCTATCCACACTTTACTATCATACTGATGTGATTGCTAATATGAATACATTGGGCTAATATGGAAAAATTGAAGTAAATTGCACTAAGCATAGAACATACCAAAATTTAACATGGTATTAGAGTTGAGGTGAAGACAAAGCCCAAGCAAGAGTGAAAGAGCAATTACCAAAGACAATGGAAAGGACAAAATGTTGAATGGGTTCCTCATCCCTCTTCAAATTCACCAAGGGTGAAGTCGAAGCAAAGAAGACTATCAGAGTGGCGTGGCAGAAGCGTCTGGTGGCCTACCTAAAGGTCACTTCAATGGGAAGTCCGGATCTAAGGGTGGAAGTGTTATAGACATTTTTGTGCCTTACAGCATAGAGCATGAAATGTCAATAATCTAAGGGATCCAAAGTCCCTAAACATGTTGTTCTTACCCTTAGAGGAACAAGGTCAGCAAACCACAACCCTGCAAATCAGTTCTCCACTGAAAAACACTCAAAAACAGGTCAATTTTGGATCAAAGCAGCTGCTCCACTAAGAATCTGCGCTAAATGTCAAAAGCTCCATGGTGTACCTGCGCTGCATAGCAAGTGCAACAAAGGCTACCTGCGCTGGGCGTACTTTGACATGTGGAGGAATCTTTTCTCAATGTGCCAGTGCCCAGGAAGCTTCCAAAATGACACTTGGATCAGAAGATTCGCCTAATGATGAGTTAAGAGCTTCTAAAACTCCAAGTGGAAGGTAGAAACTCCGAGTGAAGAACTGAAGAACAACTGGAGTTGAAGAGGACAACAAGTCACACATCAAGCTGACTTATCTTCACTCCAAAACTCTATATAAGGATCTCATCCCATGGGATCTAGAAGGGCAGAATTTAGTGCAAAGGATTGTTGTTGGTTTACAGTTGTGAGCATTGGGTGATTGCTTGAGGGAGGTGAAGAAGAGATTTCTCTCCGTCGGGAAGGTGATGCTGGATTGGACCTCTCATGGTTGTATCACCGCCTGAACCTTACTTCCATATATTAATAAAGCATTTGAGGTTCTTCTATTCGCATGTGTTTCAATGATGTATTGTCTTACTTGCGTATTTGATTTATGCTAATCCTTGAATCAGTTATGAATGCATGCTTCTTGTAGTTTCCTTTCTTTGTCTTGTTTGCAGGATCTCGTGTAGCTGGGCCCGTGAAAAGACTTGGAGCTGGGAGCAAGCAGCAAATAGAGGAGATTGGATCGACCATTTGCGCAAGACATCGGTAAGTGGATCTCTTCCTTTTATCTCTTGCATGTCATAAAGAAGTAACTTTAGATAGCTTTGCTTTCAGCTGTTGCTAAGGAACTGTCACCCTTAGAGTGGGTTAGGGTCATTCCGAGTTGGATACTTTCCCCCACAACAGACTGGCGACTCCGCTGGGGATCGTGTCTTGTTGGTAGCTTGTGTTTCTTGCTATTCATTTCTTAAACAAAGGGAGTACCGAATCGAACTGCATTCGAGTCCTTCGAATGCAAAGTAGAGGGCAACTACTCTAGCCCAGTGCTGGGCATGTTTATGATTTGAAGAGCTGATCCACAAGGACTCTTTTTAGCTCTTTGTGATAGTGTTCATCTTCCTTTAATCATCCTCTAGTGTATACTTGACTGACAACCTCTGATTTGACCAAAAACCATTGATTTTTGAGCAAACTGTGACCCGGAATCTGAGAGAGACAAGAGTTGTCTCTTCAGTGCAGCTGCAGCAAAGGCTACCTGCGCTGCAACGCAGGTCCCGAAGGGGCTACCTGCGCTGCATGTCAGATTGACAGTGCAGCACCTGCGCTGATCCAGTTTTGCCTTGTGCAACTGGGATTCCCCACTGTCTGTTGCCCAGTTTTCAGTATTGTTTTTGCAGCCTGTTGTCAACCTGTATACCCAGCTGAAACTACCTTTCTTTGCCTTCATTCCGCCTCAGTTGTATGAAGAAACCGTGATTGTTCTTATTGTATTTCTTGCTGTCATTCACAGTTTCCCATAGCGAAAGTGAACTAGTCTTGCTATGACCTCTTGGATCTAGACCTATGAGAAAGTGTCGTTGTGATTCTAAGAGCTAGTTTATTGCTGTTCATAGCTGCTTGAGCATTTGCTTTCGTTACATGGTTCGAATTTCAGTATTTCTTGTGTTGAAACGAGTGAATATTAAGGTGTTCTTTTGATTATTGGACAAAAACTTGTTTGCTTTCGCTTGAAATTGAATTCGAAATTATACAACAGCTTTCTTTTTGTAATACATCAACATTAAGGAAGAAGAAAAGAAATACTTGCATTGTGCATGTGCATTTTGACAGTTTGCATGTCGATTTAGGAAAAGTGCATCAGTGTGTGCTCTATGATCTGTTTGAAAAGATGATGTCTTTCTTTTCCTTCAATAGTTAAGATTTTCATAAGTTGAAAGAATTGAAAAAGCTTGCTTATCATTCTTAGACTGCATTTAGGAGTTGTATCATACATCACGTGGTGATCCATAAAGGCAAACTGCTAAGCAAGATCAACCTAAAAAGAACTGAATTTATCTAACAACGCTTTGAAACATAACGAAACACAATAGAGGTCTAGGTAGAGACGTGAACCGGCGTCGTTAAACATAGTGACTGTCGATCTCTACGAAGGTGGGTGATTCCTCCTGAGGGACGATAGCACTAATACGAACTTGTGCCCCCGCGTACCGTCGCGTATATTGGGGGACCCCTATAGGAACAAAGCCTTTATCCATAGGAAGCCGTGTCGGCCGCCCTACTGATCGCGATGCAGTGAACACAGCATTCACGAAGATCGACCACTCGTACCGTAAAACGTATTCTGTGGTTTCGCGAAAGGTTTGGCACACCCTCTGCCTAGAACTCCAGAGTAGTTTCTTTTGGCCTTTTTCAAACTCTATAACTGAAAAAGTCCACCCGAGCATTTGTCACTTCGGGCTCGTTAATACATCGAAGGAGACTAGAGTCATCTTTAGCTTTTTCTCGACTCTTAAAAAGTGAAAAAGCAAGTTGTGTCTAAAGCGTCGTCATATAAAATTCATTCTAAGCGGAACATAATCACCCCTTATTCCTACGTTAATCTTTAGGTTGAGAACATGGAACACACCAACCAAGGGATTCCACGGGATGGGACCCCTAGCCCTTTCTCCTCTTGGGGAGAAGTTGGTGCGCCCCACATGGCCACATTGTCGCTTCCAAGACTGACAATTGGCCTGCCAGTTTGGCTATTCTAAACCGCTGTAGTTCAGACCACCACGGTTCCTGAACAGTCGAGTCAACAGTTAGACCAGTCTAGAGCTACCCTCCAGCCTTCCACTTCTTATAAACCTTCCTCCGATCCTTCTTCTTCGAAAGGTCAAGCCGCCGAAAGCGGAGCTCCCATAGAAAAGAAGAAGGAAAAGAAGAAGAAAGAAAAGAAGCAGAAGGAGCCAAAGGCGCCTGGGGGCAAGCAAAAGGTATCTAACGAAAATCCACACACAGCACGGACCGGGCCCAAATCGCCATGTGTCATATGTAGAGGAGACCACCTCCACCGTGATTGTCCCAGTATTCCCCGGATACTAAGGGACTGGTCCCCTCGTTTGCACAGTTCGGAAGCGTCAACCTCTGACAACCAGGTTGAATGCTTACCGTCGACCAACGAAAGTGAAGGTTCTAGACGACGAAGGGGAAAGAGATTCCCCTGCGAACTGTGTGAAGGCAATCACACCCTCCGTCGTTGTCCCTTTTTAGGCGAAGCAAAGAGAGTTTTGGAAGATCAACCGGTTGCACCGTTGCTACTTCCTCCTGGATACCAAAAACTCGCGCCAAGTCCTTCGTTGGTCAAAAATACAGTTGCCCCGCTCATAGGGCCAGCTGAAGGTTCAGTCACTGAAAGTGAACCTACTGAATCCGGACCGGACGAAAGTCCAAAGGTCGAAACGACAGTTGACCCGGTTCTCCCTTCAGAAGTTTCATCTTCAAATACCATAGTCACTGAGGATTCATCTTCAGTCGACACCCTCACCGAAGAGAGTAAGGATGACACCGTCCAGATTCTCTTCATCAACACCGATTCTGATGAACATCAGGGCAATGTGCCCACTCCTTTATCGCAGGAAGGAGCATCGTCAGGGTCATACCCAGCCGTATATTTGGTCCCACCACCAAGCAACCTGGTTGTGTCCTTTGATTGGAACCAACTAGGCAGACCCCGGTTACCAGCCAGTATACCATTTAGAATTATAGTCCAAATATACAAAATGGTGATGGCTGGAACTATCATTGATGAAGGGGCATCTGTGAGTATCCTGTCCTCTATTGCTTGGAAAGCACTGGGTTGCCCGGCGCTTTTGCCCGAGACAAGGAATCTCTCGGGTTTTGACAAAGGAACCAGTGGACCATTAGGGATTCTACCTAATGTGCCTATTACCTTGAAAGGGAAGGCTGTCAAGATGAATTTGATGGTCGTCCAAGGACCCTTTGATTATAACCTACTCCTTGGACGAGACTACATATATTGCATGGAAGCAATAGTCTCCTCACTCTTTCGAATAATGTGTTTTCCATACGAAGGAAGAATGGTCAAGCTCGTAGACCAGCTTTCACTTCCGGGATCACGCATTGCAAGTAGTCACATACCTATCCTGAATGGTCTATTTGATCAAGAAAGGTCTCTACCTCCGGTTCTTCTTCCTGATGAGTGCGAGTAATTCGGGAAAGGAAGGCCGGAACCCAGGGGGCATGCATCCTGGTCTGCTCTGGAGGCAGAAAAAACCTTAGGTGTAAAGTAGAATTTCCGCGGGAGAATATGACTAGTCCGTACCCCGTTCCCCCCCTTCATCTTCGTAAAACAGAAGGGCCGGCAAGAGCTCTCATGCAGAAGAAGGGGCAGTTAGGAATGGGGTTGTTCTGGAAAAAGATTCTTTTGTTAAAGTTATGTGGGAGGACGGGGGCCCGTTACTCACCTTTGTCTAAATAAGTAGGCTCTGCCAAAGTAGGGGATCCGTTTGCGGCAGCAAGTAGTAACCATCTTTGGATAAAAGGCAAGCCTCACCCATTAAAACAAATGTTTTAGAGGATAAGTAGGGGCAGCCTCCAAAGAAAGAGATTCTATTGCTGCAGCAAATTGTAACCATCTTTGTGTAACCTAATGATAGACATCGCCGAAGAAAGTTTCTGTTTGAAAGGATTAGCAGAACGATCTTTGGATAACCTGAAAGAGGTAAGCCTCACCTGTTGAAAACAAAGGTTTTTTACGGAAAAGTAGGGGCAGCCTTGAAATTAGACTTACACCTGGGGGCATGCAAACCTCTTGGAATGCAAGCGCGGGCGGCTTTTAATTTTAGGTAGGACTAACCCCGCTAACCCGTAGATAAGTCGATACCCGGCTTGCACAAAGAGAGGATATGGAGAAATACGTAGGGAGATGAAGCTCTTTAAAAAATAGCGATCTTCCATGAGACCTTCCTACTTTATGACTGGTAAAAACGAGCAGTTTTGGCAAAGTTCATGCTCGTTAAAAAATAAACGCAAGATCCGAGCAGTTTTAACGCGGACTTCATGCTCGTTAAAAATAAACATAAGCAAGTGAGCAAGCTTTCCCCAGAGTTCAAGCTCATTCAGAAAAAATGAACCAGTAAATAACCATTTGAGACCGTAAATTCATCAGCCATAAAAGCCTTGGTCGTGTTTGTGCACCGTCACCTCCACTTTTCATTTGGCCGATCATTCAAATCCACTTGATTGTTTACCTATTTTGAGGAACAGCTGCGAAGAGTGATCCCACCTAGCCATCCTTGTAATACTGCCGTGATTGGAAAATTCCAACCTGTACCTGGAATCTGCTGCTATCCCTGTTTATCACTCGTTCCTCAAAATACGAGTCTTCTTTGAGCTCTTTTCACTGACTCGTAAAAAATGAAAAGTTTGCCGAGTTTTGGCCTTCCAGCTCGTTAAAAGGACCGGAAGAGCTATCCCTCCTCTAGATTTTAATCTTTTTGGACCTGAGGGATTATTGTACAAAAAGATCGAGCGCTTGTCTAGTTCGGCTCGATAAAGATATCGAACATTCATCCCTTCTGTATTGTTTTATACTTTTTCGGACTTAAGGGATTAGATGACGAAAAAGGACCCCTGGAGTCCACTTTATGTACCCTTTTCAGACTCTCTAAAAATGAAAAGGACCGAGTTGTCTTTGTCGCTGGGCTCGTTAAAAATATTAGATAGCAACAAACTTGTCTTTAGACGAGAACGAGTTTCCCTATCGCTAGGCTCGTTAAAACATAGCGATGGGCTTGCCCGAAGGGCAGGTTATAGAACAAGCATATGTTATCCTCCTCAAGCTTGACAAAAATAAATAGGTACTGGTCAGAAATGACTGGGGAAAAATTGGGAGAACCTCAAAGCTTAATGGTAGCAAGTTGCTCTTGAACATGACACTTTTGCCTCCGTAAATATCGGGTTGGGTTATTATCATTCACCGGTCCCTTCACCATGGTCTCGCCATACCATCTGTACATGGGGTAATGCTACCGATCCATCACATCAGTGTCGTTATATGTTCAAGAGATGTCATTCAGAAAGTGTCAACCGGGTCCCATCCACTACCGTACATCATCTTTCATCCTTCCATGACCGCCACCCTGAATCATATTTCACAGATCGTTTTCACCATCATCACTAGCTCCGTTCCATGTCACTGATGTGGGATTCATTAAGGCCCTCCTTTGACGGATCACTTCTTGTCGACATCAGCTCATTATCCAAGAAGTTGATCTAGGAACACCCCCTCAGTACTTTGAAGCTTGCATGCCTCAATGGCAAGTTTCTCACTCCCGGCGATAGGTATACATTAATGACCTTCGACCAGGAGACTTTGCGTGGTGTTCGACGTCAGATCCTATATTCACACCACGTGAATTGTGCTGCAGTACCTTGAGGGTCATCATCATTATCGGTGATTCCTCTCGCGCTTGTTAACAGTTTACATTATTGACTGGTAATCAAGCGATGTCTTTCCATGTTCGACTTCAAGAAATTCTCACATGGATCGACTTGTACTAGAGTGAAGATCGGACAAGTTTGAAGACCCCGGATCTAGTTTCATCCATCCGGGCTGCGATATATATTCAGGAGATAAAGACATAGACATGTGCAGCAGATGATCATCCTACTAAAAGGATGATAATTAAAAGCAGAGAATTATCAGTCTATTATCAGACGATCGTCTGTTTATGTACAACAAATGTATTTATAAAGCTGAGCATGGGAAATGCCCGCATCAGCTAGATCATGAAAAGAAAGTATGAAAAGATAATGTATTGTATTGTATTTTGTTACAGGTCACCTCCCGACGATTGAATGAACTTCGGATCCTCCTAATAAAGCATTTCACCCGATAAACGACCTCATACTTTAGGGGGCAACTGTTATAGACATTTTTGTGCCTTACATCATAGAGCATGAAATGTCAATAATCTAAGGGATCCAAAGTCCCTAAACATGTTGTTCTTACCCTTAGAGGAACAAGGTCAGCAAACCACAGCCCTGCAAATCAGTTCTCCACTGAAAAACACTCAAAAACAGGTCAATTTTGGATCAAAGCAGCTGCTCCACTAAGCATCTGCGCTGAATGTCAAAAGCTCTATGGTGTACCTGCGCTGCATAGCAAGTGCAACAAAGGCTACCTGCGCTGGGCGTACTTTGACATGTGGAGGAATCTTTTCTCAATGTGCCAGTGCCCAGGAAGCTTCCAAAATGACACTTGGATCAGAAGATTCGCCTAATGATGAGTTAAGAGCTTCTAAAACTCCAAGTGGAAGGTAGAAACTCCGAGTGAAGAACTGAAGAACAACTGGAGTTGAAGAGGACAACAAGTCACACATCAAGCTGACTTATCTTCACTCCAAAACTCTATATAAGGATCTCATCCCATGGGATCTAGAGGGCGGAATTTCGTGCAAAGGATTGCTGTTGGTTTACAGTTGTGAGCATTGGGTGATTGCTTGAGGGAGGTGAAGAAGAGATTTCTCTCCGTCGGGAAGGTGATGCTGGATTGGACCTCTCATGGTTGTATCACCGCCTGAACCTTACTTCCATATATTAATAAAGCATTTGAGGTTCTTCTATTCGCATGTGTTTCAATGATGTATTGTCTTACTTGCGTATTTGATTTATGCTAATCCTTGAATCAGTTATGAATGCATGCTTCTTGTAGTTTCCTTTCTTTGTCTTGTTTGCAGGATCTCGTGTAGCTGGGCATGTGAAAAGACTTGGAGCTGGGAGCAAGCGGCAAATAGAGGAGATTGGATCGACCATTTGCGCAAGACATCGGTAAGTGGATCTCTTCCTTTTATCTCTCGCATGTCATAAAGAAGTAACTTTAGATAGCTTTGCTTTCAGCTGTTGCTAAGGAACTGTCACTCTTAGAGTGGGTTAGGGTCATTCCGAGTTGGATACTTTCCCCCACAACAGGAAGGAAAGGCATATGCCTTGCTTGCAATGAGTTTGGCCATTGTACAAAGGAGTGTATGAATAGAAGGGACACATCACTTTGTTATCACTCAGATTTTCCTTGAAGTTGTTGAGAAGAGGAAAGGGGTCCGAGGTAGCCACAAACCAACTTTTAAGTACAGAATCTAGCCAGTCTGTACTCAAAGAGGGCTCTCTCTGAGTGCAGATTGGCTAGATTCTGTACTTAAAAGCTGGTTTGTGGCTACCTCAGACCCCTTTCCTTCTTCTAATAACTTCTAAGGAAAATCTGAGTGATAACATAGTGGCGACTCCACTGGGGATCTGAATAATTTGTTTGTTACTATTGTTTACTTTATAAGCTATAGACGGAGCCTGAAGTTAGCCAGGTAGCCTTTGAACTGCTCTTGCTTTGCAATTGCATAAGTAAATGAATGTTGCTTTAGTCTATCTCCGGTCTAGTTTATGGATTGAACATCTGGTTTCAAATACTTGATCAGTTCCTCTTGTCAAATAAGTCTTTAAGAAATTTTAAATCTCATATCTAAAGCCTCTTAAAGAAATCATAGAAGTTGTTTTGAAAATTCATAAAAAAGCAAAATAATCATAAAATACTCAAAATTTGGTTTCCTGGAGAACTAACTTTTTCTTCAGAATTGTTTTACAGGTTTAGATCTGATCTATGATGGTGGACAGGGATCAAACACACAAAGGTTAAAATCATCCACCTGGCGACTCCAAAATCAATTTCACTACTAAGACTCCACTGGAGGAATGAACCTGAAAGAACAATATGAAAAGATTAGGCTTTTAACTTGGATTGTTATCCAAGGCATTATGTTCTTTCTAAATTGATAGAGTTTTCCAATGTATATTGTATTTTAGTGAAGATTTTAGATTAATTTTTAATTATTCTCTTTTTAAAATTGTAAATATAAAATATCCTTGCACATTTGAGCATCATTCTTCTGACTCTTTTGATGATCATTTTCCAATCAAGAAGCCTCAAACAGTCAAGACTCCATTGTTCAAATATCCAAAGCTTCAAATTTCAGAGAAATTCCACAACCAAATAATCCATATTCCAAAGCATTAATAGTGAGACAGGATGATCGGGTTTGTGGAAAATCTTTCATTTGATGAAATTTTAAATGAATTCAGGGATGAGTTATCAAAATTTCAGCTTGATGAAGATTTTTTAAGAGTTGTATTTATAATTGTCAAAATAATAAAATACTCTCATGAAACTAAAATGTGTTTTCTTAATTTAGTTGTTGAAAAATATGAAAATGAAATTAAACTTTTGCATTCTCAAATTCAGTCATATAAATTTTGAGATCCGAAAGAATTCTTACAAAATCTTCTTTCTCCAAACCATGAGGAAATTGTACTACCTTTTGATTTCCAGATTGAGGATGATTATGCTTTCAAGAGAAAGACTGAAGAATTAGTTGTAGGGTTTAGTATTGAGGATACAACTGATAAATTAGACAATGAAGGCCTAGAAGAAACTATCACACTTTATGCTTTTGATGATCCTATATCAGGTTATATGGAGGTTCTTCTCAACTCAAATTCTTTAACATGTTTTCTCTATGAGGACCAAATACATCAGCAGTGGCCTTTATATATCACAATTTCGATTGTGTGGGTACATGATCAAATTATGCTTCTGATTTCACTGACAATTAGTCAAGTAGTTCATTTGTTTCTGCAGTTGCTTGATTGGCTTAATTGGCATTTTTGTATTATTTAATTCAACTTGATTTTCAATAATATAGAGTAGGTAGGATTTCAGTTTGATTTAATTCAATTTTCATTAGATTATGAAATAAATCCTAAAAGATTTGAATTCAATCAAAAGGCCCTAAGATCTTGATGATTTACTAATTTGGTTTGAAGGTTGCAACACCTTTTAGTTTCAGGTTAGATCTCAAGTTGTGCAGGAAAATGTTAATTTTTTTTTGATAAAAAGACCAAAACTGAAGATTCCTACCTAAGTTACAAGGTGCTCAAGTGGGATTCAAGTAGGAAGAATAAAGGTTTGGTGTTGATTAGATAGTAACTTGTTGGATTTGAAGCCCGAAGAGAAAGCCCTAAGCTTCAGAAGTGTCATTTTCATACATACAATAAAGCAACAAGTAGAAGAAGATTCCATAGTTCAGCCAAAATCATTCGGAGCCTATCTGACCTGCCGTTCTTGACTTTCCACCAGGAAAAGTCATCCCCAAGTGGAGCCAGTGTTATGCTCCTATACCAATAGGTGTCATATTTCATGATTGACTTGATGAGCTATGTAATATGTTCATACCTTTTCTTGTTGCAAAGGTTTTCCATATTGTCAAAAAATCAAAAAAATTAAAAAATGTAAAGAGGGTATACCCTAAAAGAAAAATCAAAGGGTAAAAGAATAAGATGGTCAAAAAAGTGAAAGAAAATGAACTCCACAAAAAAAAAAAACCAAGGAAAGTGTGCAAGCCTAAATTCCACTACTTTTTACTCTTGTACAATAAACAATTGTGCGTAGCTAGTTAACTTATGCCACAATTGATGAATAGTCAAACAGCTTAAGCTTGGCTAGTTCATATTTGAATTTCATGTTTTAGAAGTAGAGAATAAAATCTTACCAAACTATTTAATCTTGGAAGATAAGTAGATAGGTAGAGTGAATAAAAGGAGCTCAACAATTTAATCTGAACCCTTGGATGAAATAAGGCTACACTTAGATAGATATCTACACGTAAAAGAAAAGAAAGTGTGATAAGGGTTTGCCAGTTTAAGTGCACCCTAATAAAGAAGTAAAAATGCTAGGATAAAGTAGGAAGGGTAAGTAGATGATGGTTGCAGAATAAATGTGTGGTGAATGGTTAAGTTTAATGCTTAAATCTTTTGCTTTCATCACTTGGACAAAGCACAACTCACATTGGAGACAACACATCAAGGAGACAAAGTCAAACTAATTAACTTCCTTACTCCATTTTTCCCAAAAATTTCGCTAATTTCCCTTAAGTGCTAAAGGTACTTATAAACAAGTTGGGGGGGCTCAGAGCATTTCTCTGACTTTTGGAGGGACCAGACCCTCGGCCCAATAATTTGAAATACCTAAAGCACTTAAATCCCCTTCATCAATATTCACCCCTTCATAAAGTCACTCATTCCCTTTATAAAGCTTTTCTATCTACATGAAATCCTCATATATCATTAGCCTAAGGTATAAGTGTTGTATGATGAAATGCATTTTTGGAAAACATTAAACTTAGCGCTTTCCCATTCATTTGGTCATATTAACCACTAATGTTATTATTATGTAAATTCCTGAATAAAACAACTTTACCCTCTCCCATATTATTATATTATACAAAACCCCAAATTTTTACATATCCCACCCCTTTGGTTAAAATATAACCATAATCTGTTTTAAAATAGGATTAATGAGTTAATCAGTAACCCATTAAGAATCTTCACCGTCTTCGCCAATAAACAAGATTAATTAACCCTTATGGTTAATTAATAACCTCACCAGCCAATCCCACCGCTGATCCAGGTGGATATTGGTGGCCACCTGCCAAGTCCACCTGGACCCCCACCATTGTCTTTCTCAGCATTTTCAGTTTCCTTAATTGTAGCACAACTTACTATTTTTAGCAGTTTTTCGGGTATGATAGTGCTCGGATAGATCTTTCTAATGAGCTATTGTACGCGTCAAATGGAGATCATATGCCAAAGTTACGACCTCGGGAATTTGATGTACCAATTTACCCCAAACGGGGTGTCTAGTCAATTTAATGTCTTAAATTGCTCTACATGAATTATCAATCCGGGTATCGTAAACTGATGAAGTGTGGTGCACCATATGTGCTTAGTTAACCTTTCTCTTACTTCGTTGTTTTATAGTTTATGTTGTTTTTGGGGTTTTGTTCTTGTTGCTTTTCTAAAGTTTTTAATGCAACTAGTTCAATCGAAATAAAATGCAATAATCAAATAATGAGAGAATGACTATGAGACCCAGTATCCTTGCTGCTTCAGCAAAAGGACAAGATGATTCTATCACGTCATTAGTTCATTAAAATGCTATGTGCATCACTAATCTACAATCAACTTGAAAGCAATTTATGTACATCTAATATACATGGTGAAATAAAATGCAAAAATAAAATGACATCTATACAAGGCAGGGGCCCCCTACCACCTATGAAATCAAATGCTTAAAGGAAAATAAAGACATCAAATAAAGGACTAATGACATCGGCCCAGTATCTCTGCTGCTGATTTAAAATGAAAATGAAATCTAAGTGACACTACATAAAGGAGACAAATCACACTACTTTAACCTTTTCTTAACCTTTTTGCCTTTCAGCTAGATTTATCATGTGAGAACAGTTATGAACAAATCAGCAATGTGAGTCTTAAAGCAAACTAAACCAAGCTGTACTAAGTGATATTTTGGCTCCAATAAAGTTATTTGATTATGGAAAAAGAACCATCAATAGATGAACAACTTGATATCTAAGAGCAGAAAGTAAAGTGCGAGTTAAAGAAATGATACTAATGAAAATCAAACTACCGAAAAATAAAGGTCAGCAACATAGACAAGATGATCACACATGCCACTAGTCATGAAATCAAAGCAAAATTAAACACACTTGCATGAATTAAAATTGCATGAATGAAAAATCTAACCTACCTTACATTCTACAAAGCAATATTGACAAAATGAAATCTACTCTACCTTACATCCTAATATGCTCCATGACATCTACTTCACATCTCCTTCCATGTTGAGAACATGAAAGCTTTATTCAATTTCTTCAAAAGTACAAAGTACAACAAAGTCCTCCAAAGCTTTCAAAAGCCATCAAGGAAGAACTACAAACTTGAGAACTAGAAACTAAAAGGACTAAAAAGGACTAACAAATGAAGGAGAGAGATCTCCTATTTATACAAAAAGATGAGAGCCATCTCATTAATGAGAATCCATGAAAGAGTCCTAATCAAAATAGGAACTGATAAGACACATGTCTTTTTAGAGTTATAATACAATTAGGAGATGTGACACATATCCTCATGATCCCATGATTCTTTCCACTCAAATTCGAATTTGGCCTTGGGGTGCCACATAAGGGTCTTCTAGAAGTCTCATTTCAACCTACACATGTCAACAACCTCAACCCATTTGTTAGGTATAAGCATATGCACATTATTTTCTAATTTTTAACCACAAATTCACTTAAAAGGCTTAGAAATAATAAATATTGGAAAAACATAAAGGTGGCCCAATGATAATGAAAGTGAGATGAATGTGGTGACATAGTAGTGAAATGGAGGTGAAATGGAGGTGATATTATGGACATAATAGTGAAAGTGTAATGGAAATGGATGACATTTTCAAGACTCAACATACCCCCCAACTGAAGCTATTGCATGTCCTCATGCAATATATATATATATTACATTAACTCTTTTGATCCTTGAGTTTTGGCTTAACTTTGCATGATATCATTTGATAACTTCATATTTCTGCAAAGTGTTTCACTTGAATTGCAACATGGTTGGTTCTTGTGTTACAACCATTTTTGTTGTTGTTGCCTTCTATTTTGATATTTGAACTTTGCATAATGATATTTTGATTATTGTTGCAAAGTATATCTTTATTGGATTTCATGATGGTTGGTTCTTGTGTGACAACCATGATTTTGTTTGTATCCAATTTATCCTTTAAGCACTTTTTCAAAAGCCACTGTATGCTCAAAATAGCAATGTAATAATTAATATATGTTGGAAGTATGTGAGCTCCTGAATACGATATGGACATGGCAAGATATGAATATGAATGTATTCCCCCCCCAACTGATGGTATTGGCAATTTTATGAAATGAGGAAGAGAAATGTTTTTCCAACAATTATCATTCTAACTTTTTATGGAATTCTATGGTCAAAAGTTAGAAAATTCCGTACCTTCACTTACCCTTTGGAATGGATGAGTTGTATGTGTAGTGGCTGAAAATTTCTGATCACATTCTTCTTCAAGTGGCTGAACAAGAGGAGTCATGGATAGAGAGATAAGATGACTTTTTATTGCTTCTACTAAAACTTGTTGAATCTGCTCCAAAATGCTGAAAATAATAGTCTTCATGTCTTCAAAACTCATTGGCACAATTCTTACTATGTGAAAAGATGTTCTGATGTTGAACATAGTAGGAAATTGTTGGCTTAGTGGCCATTAATGGATGCCACTAGTCAACACGAGAACTCTCACCATTGATGACAATGAGAGTCAAGATGCCCAAACACATCTTGCTAGGTACGAATGAATTTGTTGATGTTGAGTCACCTAGAAGATCTAACGAACAAGGGACATTAATGTATTCCCATTGTTTGTCAGCATGAGGACTTGCCATTAAGGCATGCAAGCCTCAAAGTGTTTTTACAAAGAACTTAGACTCAAAGGACTATGGACTCAATAATTTGCATTGAAGCAGGGCTTATTTGCTGAATGAAAATGACAAGGAATGGAAAATGAAAATGGCAATGGAGAACAGAAATGACAATGGGCAATAAGCATGTGAATGAGCCTCTTGCTTTTATTTGTGGGTTATGAATGGACAAAAAGAGATGGAAAGTGTATGTGAATGTAAGTGGAAAGTATGGAGTGGAATAAGGTGAATGGTTTATAATGAAGTATGTATGTGATGGAGACAATAGTATCTGAAAGTTTTTCAAGTGTTTGGATCTGAATTTGCATCAAAATATTTCCTCTTTGTTGCTGATCATCCTCTTATGAAACAAATTGGTCTCTTAGAGAGACACCATTCTCTTGTAGTCATTTGTCCTTCCTCCTGAAATCTGCAAAAAAATTAATACTTCTTCTGCAATGGAATGTAAGATTATCAAAGGAGAGAGGTGATCAATCTCTCTAGTTATGATATTTACACACAAAACTAAGAATTTGTATTAATGAAATAAGTTCTCAAAGGAAAAATCAAAAGAATTTATACCTGTTTTGGAATTAGTGCCTCAAGTTGATGTTGCTTCTTTTTAGCAATTTATTTCATTATTTTCCATTTCAAACTCTAATGATAGATTTCTCATTGTATAGATCTTGTTGAGATCTTTCCAATGATAGTTAAATCATCAAAATCTGATTTTGTATGAAAAAGTTAGGCTGATTTGAACAATGAGGTTTTTCTGGCTGCCGAATTGGAGAACAGCTGCGGAATTGGACTTTAGCTGCGGAATGTGCACAGTTCTGTAGCTAAAAATCTTGAATACAAAGTTAGCCATTCATCTTTCATCATCAGTCCAAAATTAATCAATACCTTCAGAAAAGTGAGAAAATAACTTGTTCAATTCATTGATTCAAAATTATTATTTTTTCTTGACATGCAGCGACTCAGTGTGGCGACTTAGTGATAACACACAATTTGACTTCCCTTTGACCGGGGTTTGTTTCATCAAATTTGATCGAATGAATAGGACACCATCCATGTACCAATATTCCCCCAGCTACCCATGTGACTTGTTTTGCTTGATGACACCTGCAACCTAGAGTTTAACAAAACAGCTGCGGAAAGTTTGGGCTGGCTGCGGAAGGTGCAGTTTGATCATAATTTTTTTTTATTTTTTATTTTTATTTATTTATTTATTTTGTCTGCAGAGCAAAATAGTTTTATTGATGAAAAAAAAACAGTCTATAACCATTATCATGACTATTTGACCCTTTCATAGACTTAAGCCCTTCCGGTTCTACCTTTAGTTCAGTTTGACCGTATTTGCCTCCTTGTTGACCACGGGTTTTGATGACCGGTTTGGATGAGCTGGAAGGACACACACCATGTCCTTGATCCCACAAACTTGCCCATGTGGCTCTTCTACTTGGAGGACACCTGGAACATAGCATTTAAGAAAACAGCTGCGGAATCCGGGATTGGCTGCGGAAACCGGGATCAGCTGCGGAAACTGGTGCGAGCTGCGGAAATAGTTTTCAGCTGCGGAAACGCATCAGCCAAAAGAAAGTTAAGGCGTAAATGAACTGATCTTCCATATGATAGCCTTTTCCATTCTCGTTGCCTATATCAGTTCATACACCTATGTTGTAAGGTCCATGATCACACTAACAATATCTCCACTAGCAGCTTTTAGAGGTTTAACTGCCTTAACTCTCGATACTCCAGCTTGGGTCATTACCAGTTTAATGTCTTTGGGCTCCACTCCAGTGTCATCTACTTCCTCATCTTCCTCCTGTGCAGCTGTAGATGTTCTTTTTTTTTTTTTAGCATTACATGACTCATATCAGGCGCCTTGAACTTCTCAGCTACTTTTGTCTGCAACTGAACTCAAGTCCTCAATCTTAGCTTCGCCAAACACTATGTAGATATCTGATGCAGGACTTCTGAAGGAATTAGGCTTTGAGATAACAAAGAGAATCTAAATTTGAAACTCCCGCTACCTAGGTCACTTGGTTCACGCCACGTCTATCAATCGGCTGTGAAGAGATGTATCCAACTAGATCACGTAATTGAGAGCCGTGTTGGATTGAAACTGTTGTTTAACGGGTTTTAATGAATTGCAATGGGTGGCATATGGGCAGAGGACATGGTAGAGGTGGCAGCATAGAATCAAATTTGAATTCCCCTTCTTCAGGCACGCGGAATACATCAAACTGTCAGTTAATAACTCAATTTTTTCACGCGGCGACAAAAAAGAGGCTCCAAAGAACCGAAGATTTCTCCCAGACCGCCACAAATTTCTTCAAAAAGTTTCTGGGTTATCTAATTAACCCACCTGGAAAAACAACCCATGTTTTAGTTTTTCTAAATTCGTCTCTGTTTGGTCAAATCGAACGTTTGAAGTTTGACGTTTTTTCTGCTGTTATGTTTTTATGAGTTTTACTGTTCTCACTGTTCTGCCTTTTATGAATTTGTTGTTTTTATTGCTGCATTTGGTTTTCTTATTTGATCTATTGTTTTGCAGGTGTATTACACAGGTTCAATCATTGTCCCTAGTCATTGGCTTTTCTCCATTGCCGATAGTACCTAGTCGTAGTTACCGTTGGAAGTATTAGCTAGAAGGTAGATGCAGCTAGGCAGTGCATTAAGTTCTTGTCAATCAGGAATTAGGTCTAGTCCATGGAAAGACTCATTGGACACTCAGTTAAGTGCGTGAACCTCTAGTCAACATGAATGAAGCTCTGGTCTGCCCGTGAATGAAAGAATGAAGCTCCTTTCAGTGCAACAATTAGCTCTTGTCGGTGCAGCTAGAAGTTATTGCCTTGAGACAGAGAACATCATTCCAATAAGAAGAGACAATATTTGCTATGATCTTAGAGGGTAGGGTATCTAGATAGGACGCATACAGATGACTTATATGAGCTGACCTAGAGCATAGAGAGACAGTGGTTTTTAACTGCTGAAAATGAAGTGCTTATCTATTCCATTGTTGCAATGGTTATGAGCACATTTTAGTGAAACCTCTTCTCTTATTTGCTGAAGATGAATTATTTGATTAATCTGACGCTAAATATCATCTTCCTCACTGTCGGCTTCCTACAATAATCTCATGACCAGGACTACAAGGAATGTGTTAAACATTATATCAATACCATAAGTAAGATAGTACGCCATTGTTTGATGGTGGTAGTTTCACACTGTTGACCCTTATCAGAGATCTATGTGGGAGACAAGAAATTCCAATCCAACCACAGGAAAGACACATCAATAAAGAACACACTATTTGAAGAGTCACGAAGCCACACCGAAAACTAGGAATGGAGATAGCCATAGATTGTTTTTCTTCTCTTTTTTTTTTTTTTTTTCTTGAATCAATTGAAGTGCTGAAGTTTATTTTGTCTCCTATTTTTTTTCTTAACAATTCTTTTTCTGATCCTCCAGATCACACAAAGTGCAGGAGGAGAGCATACTCGAGATTTTTTTTTTTTACTTAACAATCCTTTTTCTGATCCTCTAGATCACACAAAGTGCAATAGGAGAGCATACTCAAGAATTATTAACCTTTTTTTCAGATGTAAGAAATAAGGTCTCCTAATTACACTTCCCCGGCAACGGCGCCAAAATGTCTAGTCAATTTAATGTCTTAAATTGCTCTACATAAATTATCAATCCGGGTATCGTAAACTGATGAAGTGTGGTGCACCATATGTGCTTAGTTAATCTTTCTCTTACTTCGTTGTTTTATAGTTTATGTTGTTTTTGGGGTTTTGTTGTTGTTGCTTTTCTAAAGTGTTTAATGCAACTAGTTCAATCGAAATAAAATGCAATAATCAAATAATGAGAGAATGACTATGAGACCCAGTATCCTTGCTGCTTCAGCAAAAGGGCAAGATGATTCTATCACGTCAGTAGTTCATTAAAATGTTATGTGCATCACTAATCTACAATCAACTTGAAAGCAATTTATGTACAGCTAATATACATGGTGAAATAAAATGCAAAAATAAAATGACATCTATACAAGGCAGGGGCCCCCTACCACTTATGAAATCAAATGCTTAAAGGAAAATAAAGACATCAAATAAAGGACTAATGACATCGGCCCAGTATCTCTGCTACTGATTTAAAATGAAAATGAAATCTAAGTGACACTACATAAAGGAGACAAATCACACTACTTTAACCTTTTCTTAACCTTTTTGCCTTTCAGCTAGATTTATCATGTGAGAACAGTTATGAACAAGTCAGCAATGTGAGTCTTAAAGCAAACTAAACCAAGCTGTACTAAGTGATATTTTGGCTCCAATAAAGTTATTTGATTATGGAAAAAGAACCATCAATAGATGAACAACTTGATATCTAAGAGCAGAAAGTAAAGTGCAAGTTAAAGAAATGATACTAATGAAAATCAAACTACCGAAAAATAAAGGTCAGCAACATAGACAAGATGATCACACATGTCACTAGTCATGAAATCAAAACAAAACTAAACACACTTGCATGAATTAAAATTGCATGAATGAAAAATCTAATCTACCTTACATTCTACAAAGCAATATTGACAAAATGAAATCTACTCTACCTTACATCCTAATATGCTCCATGACATCTACTTCACATCTCCTTCCATGTTGAGAACATCAAAGCTTTATTCAATTTCTTCAAAAGTACAAAGTACAACAAAGTCCTCCAAAGCTTTCAAAAGCCATTAATGAAGAACTACAAACTTGAGAACTAGAAACTAAAAAGACTAAAAAGGACTAACAAATGAAGGAGAGAGATCTCCTATTTATACAAAAAGATGAGAGCCATCTCATTAATGAGAATCCATTAAAGAGTCCCAATCAAAATAGGAACTGATTAGACACATGTCCTTTTAGAGTTAACGAGATGTGACACATATCCTCATGATCCCATGATTCTTTCCACTCAAATTCGAATTTGGCCTTGGGGTGCCACATAGGGGTCTTCTAGAAGTCTCCTTTCAACCTACACATGTCAACAACCTCAACCCATTTGTTAGGTATAAGCATATGCACATTATTTTCTAATTTTTAACCACAAATTCACTTAAAAGGCTTAGAAATAATAAATATTGGAAAAACATAAAGGTGGCCCAATGATAATGAAAGTGAGATGAATGTGGTGACATAGTAGTGAAATTGAGGTGAAATGGAGGCGATATAATGGACATAATAGTGAAATTGTAATGGAAATGAATGACATTTTCAAGACTCAACACGGGGCCCATAGTTTTGGCGTTTCATCTCCTAGGGTTAGGTTTTGGAATGTTAAGGGTTTTCCATTGTTTCTCAACAATAAATAGGCCTTCGAGCCTCATTGTAATACAGTTCAGAGGCATGTAGCCATCACATCTCTTCTCAGAGATAAGCTACCATCGCCCTAGCTGGTTTATTTCCATTCTTGGTTGTAAGCATATTTCAGTATTTTCCATTAATGAAATGAAGTATTATTTCCGCTGCATCTTTGTGTATATGGTTATCTCTGTAATTTGTTGCGTTCCTGTTTAAATCCGGATCAGTGGTATCAGAGCGGTCTGCTTTTTCTCTGTTTTTCTTTGCATGTCCCCAACAAGGTCGGGATATAAGGATTTAGGGCTTAAACTGGTTGAACCTTTGCAAGACCAGCCTCGCAAATCCCGATGGCCTCCCATGGCAGACGAGAAGAAAGACGAGGGGGCAGGAGATCCCATCAAAATCTTGCTTGAAGAAGCCCTCGAGCGACAACGGAACGCGATGATGGACAATTTTGTCCAGATCCTTCAGCGGCTACCCAGAAGCAACGCATCGGCTTCCAGCAGCTACTCTGGAAACGCCACACCCTTTAAGGTACAAGTTAATTTTGAAATCCCCATATTCGAGGGTCAGATAGACGCAGATGCCGTAGATAAATGGTTAAATCTGCTAGAGCGTTATTTTTCTGTTCATGAATTTTCGAGTCGGGAAAAGATTGTTTTTGCTCTTCTCAAAGCAGCCCCCCACGTCAAGGACTGGTGGGAAACCTACTGCGAGCAGAAGGATGAAATTACTGGCTCACTATTTTCAGCCGCACCCACCTGGGATTCGTTCCGGGATGCCATCAAGGAGCAGTACTACCCTGTCGGAAGCTATGAGGATGAATACATAAAGTGGACCACGCTGCGGCAGGGAAGGGACCAAGACGTGCCGGAGTTCACCAATCTTTTCCATACCCTTCGCACAAAGTTGGGTATCAAGGATTTGGAGCAACATTTGATACTCAAATACCGTGGCTGCCTGCACAAGTACATCCAGGAAGAAATACAATTCCTAAACATCCCCTCGTTCGGCGCAGCATACCGATATGTCGTCAAGGTCGAGCAGAAGTTTAAACAAAAGAAGCGAGACTTTGGATCTGCGAATCCAAAGCAGGGGAAAGGTGCCCCTAAACCACAGAACAAAGGACAAAGCCAAGGCGGGACAGCCCAAGACAACCAGCCGAAGCTGCAAGCAAAGAACAGCGTCGCGAAGCCGAGAAAGGACACTGGAAAATGGTGCGAGTTCCATAAGAGCTCCACTCACAACACAAGTGAGTGTCAGGCCAAGCAGTCACTGGTGGCTGAGCTAAAGGTTTCAGAATCAGATGCATGTTCCGACTCTGAGTCAGAACCCAATAAGGGGTATGAAAAAGGGAAGCAGATCATTGATGCGGATCCCAGCGCCACTGTTGCTATCGCGAAGATCCAGAAAAATGAACCCGAAGATCCAGAGGAGGAGGAGCGTCTCTTCCACTCCCAGATGTGGGTAAAGGGCTCCCCTATACAGTTCATTGTTGATAGAGGGAGTCAAAAGAACCTCATTTCGGTAGAGGTCGTGAAGCGGTTGGGCTTACCGACCACAGCACATCCACAACCATACACCATCGGGTGGCTCCACCAAGGACGAGATCTTCGCATGAGTCGGCAGTGTCGCCTTCCATACAACATCAAGCCCTTCACGGATGAGGTATTATGTGACATTGCTCCCCTTGAAGTTTGTGATGTATTACTAGGACAGCCATACTTGTGGAAGTGACATGCTGTGTATGAATCAAGGCCCCGTGCTGTTATTATTACATTGGGAAATAAGTTGTTCAGGATACCAGAGGTAGCACCACCTGCCGCCATCTCTTTGATTACTGCAAAACAATGCAGTAAGATCATTTCCAAAACCAGGAAATTTTTTTTCCTGATGATACACCCTCAAGGAAAGAAGAAGACAGTGGCCGCAGCCTCCAAACAGGGTCCCCCTGCACGACAACTACAGATGGACAAGGTTGTGGAGGAGTACGAGGACATCTTCACCTCCCCGGCAGGGGCTCCTTTGCACTGTCAAGTCAAGCACTCCATCGATCTGATCCCAGGTGCGCCGCTACCCAATGGACCAATTTATCGGTGCTCCGTTCTGGATAACGATGAAATCAAGAGGCAGATTCAGGAGCTCCTGCAGAAAGGTCACATCCGTCCGAGTTCATCGCCCTGTGGGAGCCCGATCGTGTTGGTACAGAAGAAGGATGGGACGTGGAGACTCTGTATTGACTATCGGGTGCTGAACAAGATCACTGTCTGTAATAGGTACCCGATCCCGCGGATTGATGACCTCCTAGACCAACTAAAGGGGGCGAAATATTTCAGCAAGATCGATCTGAAGTCAGGATATCACCAGGTACCAATCGAACCCTCTGATGTGTGGAAGACTACCTTCAAATCCAAGGAGGGCCTCTTCGAATGGTTGGTCATGCCTTTCGGATTGACGAATGCTCCTGCAACCTTTATGAGGCTAATGGATGACATCTTGCGGCCATTCACCAACTCCTTTGTAGTAGTATACTTGGATGACATTCTGATCTTCAGCCAGAGTTGGGAAGAGCACCTCCACCACATCCGACAGGTTCTCCAAACACTGCGGCAACACAAGCTATGTGCCAATTTGGAGAAATGCACTTTTGGCATGACCGAGGTTCAGTATCTGGGATACATCATTGATGAACAGGGGGTGCATGTCGATCCAACCAAGATCCAAGTCATTCGGGATTGGCCCTCTCCAACCACTCTAACAGAGCTCCGCAGCTTTCTAGGCCTTGCCAACTTCTACCGCAGGTTTGTGTTGGGGTTTTCTCATATTTCTTGGCCCTTGAGTCAAGTCACCAAGGGTGGGGCGAAAGAAAAATTCTTTTGGTCTGAATCTCAACAGAAGGCATTCAGGGAGTTGAAGGATCACCTCTGCACGGCACCAGTGCTCGCGTTACCAGATTTACAACAACCATTTGAGGTCGAGACAGATGCCTCTGACTATGCTATTGGGGCAGTCCTTACTCAATATGGACATCCAGTGGCATATCACAGTGAAACACTTTCAGACACAGTCCGGAAGTACCCCACTTATGATAAAGAGATGTATTCCATTGTACAGGCCTGCCGATAATGGAAGCATTACATTTTGGGGAAGGAAATGGTCATCCACATAGACCACCGACCTCTGCAGTTCATACATACCCAAGGGAAATTGCAGAATGATCGCCATCAAAAGTGGTCTACATACCTGCAACAGTTTCACTTGAATATCAAGTATAAAAATGGCAGCACCAATAATGTTGCAGATTTCCTCAGTCGGCCACCGATCATGGCGCTAACCACCGTGCTCAACTCTTGTGGGCACGAGACTTCTGATTGGCCACTTCTCTACAAAAGCGACCCAGAATTCGGCCACACATACTAGACACTCTTGGAGGGTCGACATGTTGCAGATTTTCACCTCCAGGATGCCCTATTATGCCACCTCGGTCACCTTTGTGTTCCTTCAAGCGAGCGTGCCAAGATGATTTGGGAAGCACACTACAGTCGGGCTGCTGGGAATTTCGGGGTCAAGAAAACAGTGGCAGTACTGCAAAATTATTTCTATTGGCCGAATCTTCGACAGGATGTTGGGAAGTACATCCGATCATGTACTGCCTGTGCCATTGCCAAACCGACCATTAAGAAGCATGACCTCTATACCCCGTTACCTACCCCTAGTCGACCTTGGGAATCCATCTCCATGGATTACATTTCAGGCCTTCCTTCCACTAAGCATGGAAATGATTGTGTTTTTGTGGTCGTCGACAGGTTCTCGAAGATGGTCATTATGGTGGCCTGCAAGAAGAATATCACAGCAGAAGCCACTGCTAAACTCTTCTTTGAACGAGTGTGGGTGCACTTTGGGATCCCACAGTCTATCATCTCAGATCGGGACAGTCGGTTTCTCAGCACATTTTGGTCCAGTCTCTGGTCAATGCTGGACACCAAACTCACGAAGTCCACAGCCTTCCATCCTCAAACTGATGGCCAGATAGAGGTTGTCAACAGGATGATTGTGCACATTCTGCGCATGTATAACTCAAAGCATCCACGCACATGGGACGAGAGCCTCCCCTATGTTCAGCACAGCTACAACCGAGCTCTTCACAGCTCCACTGGCCATAGCCCTTTTCAGGTGGGTTTGGGATTCCAGCCACTATGCCCCATTGATGTGGCCATGCCACTTGCAGCTACTCACATGAATTCAGCTCATGTCTAGTCCGAAACAGATAAGGCCACCAGCTTCATTGAGCGCATCCAACATATTCGCCAGCAGGTCCATGACATTCTTGAGAAATCAAATGCCAAGTACAAGCAACGACATGATCAACATCGGGTGCCACACAAGTTTCAGGTGGGCGACAAAGTCTGGTTGCATTTGCAAAAGGAACGCCTTACTGGAGCCTATCGGAAATTGAGACCACACCGATATGGTCCTTACACCATTACTAAGGCTATGGGAGACAATGCATTTGAGCTCAGCATTCCCCCATTCCTTGGCCTGCACCCAGTGTTCAATGTGGACCGCCTTCGGCCATACTTTCCACCATTGCTAGACACATCCGACATTGCAGAACAGCTCAAACCCACAGAATTAAATCCCGACCGCATGGAACAAGCTGCAACTGATCGGATCATGGACACACAAATCAAGAACACTCGCCAACAGAATATCCAACTGTATCGAGTTGTCAAAGCAGGCCAACTCCTTCAGCAGGGCAAGTGGTTCACCAGGGAACAAGTTCAACAGAAGTTTCCTCATCTCATGGAGGAGCTCAACGCAATGGGGACCATTGCTTCCTAAGGGGGGAGGAATGATCCAGGTGGATATTGGTGGCCACCTGCCAAGTCCACCTGGACCCCCACCATTGTCTTTCTCAGCAATTTCAGTTTCCTTAATTGTAGCACAACTTACTATTTTTAGCAGTTTTTCGGGTCCTAAACTTCCGGAGCCGTTTTGAGGCCATAAACGACGTTTTTTGGGGAATCTGGGGGCAACATGGAATGGACCAATGTTGCCCGTTCCAATAATGATAGTGCTCAGATAGATCTTTCTAATGAGCTATTGTACGCGTCAAACGGAGATCATATGCCAAAGTTACGACCCCGGGAAGTTGATGTACCAATTTACACCAAACGGGGCCCACAATTTTGGTGTTTCATCTCCTAGGGTTAGGTTTTGGAATGTTAAGGGTTTTCCATTGTTTCTCAACAATAAATAGGCCTCCGAGCCTCATTGTAATACAGTTCAGAGGCATGTAGCCATCACATCTCTTCTCAGAGATAAGCTACCATCGCCCTAGCTGGTTTATTTCCATTCCTGGTTGTAAGCATATTTCAGTATTTTCCATTAATGAAATGAAGTATTATTTCCGCTGCATCTTTGTGTATATGGTTATCTCTGTAATTTGTTGCGTTCCTGTTTAAATCCGGATCAACTGCCCCCAATGCGATTAATTAATCCTTAAATGTATCGGGCCCGCCTCCATTATATGCCCGTCACTTGAAAGCCCTGATAGCCGTCTGATCAATGCGCCCAGATCCAATGGCTGTCGTGCATATCACACGACCCTTTGCGACCACGTGCTAGCGTGCGATCGCAAAGCGGTTTTTGTACAGTGCCTCCACCACGCGTCGAGTAATCTATGGAATTGTTGGCTCGAGGCTAAATACCACCCTTCCCCATAAGCGGTGCGATAGAAACTGCTTACCACCTTCTACTAAACGACAAAATGTCTCATCATTCATCCTTTCGCCCGCCAATACCAACCATTTACCCGTTTAAACACAAAAACGTCAATGTTGCTCATTTTCACCTGATTGTGCAGTAAAACCCTTTGTAACCCAGCTGCGCCACCTGAAGCCTCTGTTAACCAATTCGAGCATGGTTTACCTCTCGAAAATCATTCTGGACTCACTCCACAGATCTCTCAAGCTCAAATGAAACCTTTTCAACCTCCCCTGCAAACCAATGCTTTCTTAACAATTTGTTTTGTTTTACAGGTGATCAGAAGACCACATCCTTGGATAAACAGTCTTAATACTAGTCATAAGACCTGTTTACTCCAATATTGTTATCAAATCTACTCAAACAGAGATAGAAGATAAAACATACAATAAAAAGACAACCAGAGGAAACATGAAATTAAACGATTTTTTTGCGGAAATAGACAGTAAAAACCTAAAATATACAGTGAAGGAAAAAGGACATAGTAAATAACAGTCAAAATGTATCAGGATTAAAGAGTATCAGATTGAAGACCAAGTCAATTAGATCAACTAGCATGAAGATAAACAGTAGGGAAGATAGTTACAAAACAGAGTATACAAATTCATGTCAAAGTAAAGACAGATGAAAAACAGAGCGGTAAAAGTAAAAAGTAAACATTAAACAGTAAAAGTAAACATGAAGACATTAAGGGCTAAACAAATATGAAAACACTTTCACCAGCTACAATCAATTTTATCCAAAGTAAAAGTGAAAAACAATTGAAAAGAATTTAAGGTTAAAAGATGAAATCAGAATAGAAATGGTACATTCTTCATAAATTTCCTGTTTAAGTCATAGTTTTGCAGAAACTATTGTGGCCACTCCAAGAAGTATTTTGAGAAACTGGAGGAGGTTTTTGTTCTGAAAAGTCTCATATATAAAAAATTCTCTCATTTTTTCTACTGGTATTACCAAGAGGGAGATAAGTGCATGTCTTCACAGCCTATTTTTCAGTTTGTGCAAAGTCCTGTTTTTGACATATTTTTGCAGATAATATTATGAACCGTTGGAGATGAATTTTGGGAAACTGAGAGAGGTTTATCTCAAAAACATTCATACCTAAAAAAACCTCTTTCACGTTTTACATATCTATTATGGATTGAGATATAAAAGCATATCATTGGACCCTAAGTTTGCAGAATTTCTGGGGTATAATGCACAAAGGAAGGATGCAGTTAGTGACTGGGATGCCTCATCATCAACTAAGAGTTGCTACCAAATTCGACTTTCTCTTCTTTGTCACCATAAATCCATAAACATAGTGCCAAATAGATTCATTAGTTTGGAATGTCCTTTATTAAAGTTCTATTAATGTAAACAGTTGGAGATATTTGTGAAACTAATCTTGATATTTTTTCAAGATATTTCAGTTTACAATTAGTATAAATACTTCTCCATTTGAAGTATTTTGTGTGGATTCTTAGACATTGCTATAATATTGATTATTTTGGAATAAAGTGCTGATTGGACCAACTTTTGTATGGCTTGCTAGATAAAGAATTGATGCAAAGGACTTTCCACAGATTTCTTGAATCAAACACCGGATCAATAAGTCCTTTATACCTTATGTTTTAAAGTTTTCTTGTTTATTATATCATCTATGTTTCATATTTGAATGATAACAAAAAAGAGTAATTCTGAATATGCTTGATTTCACTTTGTTTTCAATCATTATTATTCTCTATGTTTTCTTCTGAATTAGGATAAACAGTAAAATTTTAATTGTTCCCGTTTTCTAGTTCATTCATTTTGATTATTTATTAAAGAATACTTAACTGCTCTTTATTAGTAATCATTAAAGTTCCCTCTATTCAGATAGGTTGAAGAATTCTTAACTTCTTTTCATCCAATTTGAACCCATTCCATCTATCCCAAGTCTTTATTTGTTCCCTGTTTGACCATCTTGCCCTGTGAAACCATCTTTTCTTAAGGAACCAAATCCAGTTAAGCCATCTTCTTTGACTCCATTAGCCCAATGGCCTAAACTACTCAGTCCTACCCCTTTGCTATTAAATCTCACCACCCAAACTCAAACAAAACTCCTAAACTTCACAACTAGCCTAATATCTTTCAAAACCAAGCTAAATCATAAAAAGAGAGCCCTCTCTAAGTGCAGATTGGCTAGATTTTGTACTTAAAAGTTGGCTTGTGGTTATCTCGGACCCCTTTCCTTCTTTTAATAACTTATAAGGAAAATCTGAGTGATAACACACTTGATGATGATAACAATCATTCCAAGGGCATCTTCAATGATCAGAGGAATGATGGGTACAATGGCAAAGGAATAGGGAATGTAGGTTATCAAGGAAATGGCCGACTCTTCAAAGAAAGCAAGGAACTCCAGGTATGAAGAATCAAATGTTGTTTCTAAGTATTATCTTATGTCAGCCCTCTCCATTAGACTCGTTGGGAAAATTGATAGTAGTGCCTCAAGGCACTTCACTGGATTCAAGGAAGTGCTCTCTAATATGATAGAGAAGGAAACAATCTTCGAGATTATTCTTGGAGACTATACCACCTATCCCAAAAAGGATGTAGGGAATGCTACCGTTCAATTGAATGAGGGTAGTACGATTCATTTGCAAGAAGTTCTTTATGTAACTGATCTTAAGAAGAACCTGGTGTCCGTTTCGGCAATGGAAGTCAAAAGTTTCTAGGTGCCATTCATCGATTGAAAGGTATGTGTTTGAAAAAGGAATTTTCAAGATGCTTTTACTCTTGGTTTCAGGGTTGGCAATTTGTATCATGTTACAGGAAGTCCAATGCGAACCATGTCATGTGTCACATCTCTTCTATGGCACCTAAGATCTTCCCATCTTCATTGTGGGGCCCTACCCGATGTGAGACATATGGTGATAGGGATGCCTGAATTCAAGAAGAGCATGAAGGTACATGTTTGAGATGTACTGAAGGAATACTTACAAGGGGACCATTCCCCTCATGTAATAGCAAGACTACAGATGTGGATCAACCGAGGGGCTTGAGATTCATGATCGGGAATCTCATGTATGCAGGTTGAAGAAAGTTCTCTATAGTTTGAAGCAAGCACCCCGGGCTTGGTATGAGAGGATTGATAGCTATCAGATGAAGCTGAGATTCAATAGGATTGAAGCTGATCCAAACCATTTCTTTAAGGTTGTGGATGATAGACCTCTCATACTAGTCCCTTGTGAGGACGACCTCATTCTGGTAGTTACAGACCCTCTCATTTGGAAAAGTAAAAGCGATTTGGATTCCGGATTTAGAATGGTGAACTGCAAGCTTGTGACTACCTCGATGGAGCTTAACTTTAAGAAGTTATGCGATAGTGATGTCGGACCTGAATTGGGAAATGCCTCTGAGTTCATAAACCCATAATAGCATTGATGTTCTTGGTGAAATCCCATCCATATAGATGTTTTGCAATTAGCATGTTGAGCTCATATATAGTTGAGCCTCATCACTCACATTAGATTAGTGCCAAGAATATTCTGAGATATCTTCGAGGCACAATCACTCATTGACTAAGATACACTATTGGAGTTGTGAGGCTGCATGATTATTTTGATTTTGATTGGGCAGGTAGTGTGGAGAATCGCAAGAGCACTTCTAGGTGTTGGTTCTCCTTGGGTTCTGCTTTGATATCCTGGATAAGCAGGAAGCAGAAGTTGATTTCTTTGAGCACCACTGAGGCCAAATACATAACTGAGAGTATGTCCTCTTGTGAAGCTGTCTGGTTGTGGAATCTCTTCTGTGAGATGTTTCGACATGTGCTCGATACTATCGTGATCTTCTGTGACAACCAGAGGGGGATTTGATTATTGAGGAATCTTATATTCTATGATCGCTCCAAGCATATAGACATCAGGTACCACTTTATCTGGGATATGGTACAATAGGGAGCAAGAAGGCTCCATCACTATGGGATTGATGTGTAAGTCGCCGATATTCAGATGAAGCCCCTAGGAAAGGTCAAATTCTTGACTTTCCGAGAACGATTAAAAGTCATGGAGAAACTCTCTCTCCTGAAGGTCCAGTATAATATGGACATTGAGCTCTGGTAGTTTCAAGGGGCTTGGGGGTACTTCTTGGAGCGATGAGCAACCATAGGGTGAGTGGTTTAGCCTTCCCCTAGTGGTCTGCTATGTAGGTAGGATGAGTGGTTCATCCTTCTCCTACTGAGATACAATCATAAGCTGAGTGGTTCAGCCTTCCCCCTAGTGATTTGTTGTGTACAGGGTGAGTGGTTCAACCTTCCCCTGGGATATCCCATGGTGACATGTAGGCATGATGATTGGTTCATCCTTCTCCTGCTGAGACATCCTACCCATGCAGTCTGGGACTCATGGGAAGTATCTCTCATATGGCCAATACGCAGGGAAATGAGGATAGGGACCATAGTAGTACCGATGGACGCATTGTGTTACTACTGTACTCCCTATGCTAGGATGATATTGATTCGGGATCAATTGGAATTGATTTTATATCAATAAGAGTGGTATGATACACTCTATTTATTTGGAACTAATTTCAGATTAGTAAGAGTGGTATGACACACTCTCTCTATTTGGAACTAATTTTGGATCAGTAAGAGTGGTATGAGACACTCTATTTTATATGGGACTGACTTCAGGTCAATAGAGGATGGTATGATACATTCTAGATCACTTCTTCTTCTTCATAGATCAACAGAGCAGAGCAGAGCACTGCAAGGAACTGATGGCAAAGATAGTACAAACTAACATATGGATTAGCAGATGGAGTTCTCCCTAGTTGAGAGGGAGTGTTAAAATTGGAAACTAGGGCCAAACTCCATGTGGGTCATCTTATTCATGGCAGCTGATATTTTTCTTGGATTCCTCTCATCGATAGGTGTAATATTGATCTAAAGATCATCCGATTCCGATATGTATTCATGGAGATATGAATTTATTTGTGTTCTGTCACAATTCGTCAAGGTCGTCCAACAACCAAATTACCCCCATCTATCCTCAATGTTCCACTATAGATAGAGGTGACTTGCAAGTCATTTTAGACACACCTATTTGTGATCTCTTCCTGTCCACTTGTCTTTGGGTTTTGGTGCGAGGAGAGATCTAAAGAGGATACGTTGCCCTAGAGGATGGCCTAGACCTTAACATTGTCATGGAGGAGGCTTTAACGCAGTGAAGGATGCCTTCATAACACAGTAAGGAGAGATCTAATCGTTGGTCTAGAAGAGACCCTATTCAATGTCCTAAAATGCACCTATACACAGCCCTAAGGAGAGACCTACACACTATTCAAAAGAACCCTAGACGCATTTCTGTTCGTGCCCTAGTCATAGTCTAGATACGCCCTAATTGTTGGTCTTTTTCCACACTAGATGCTGCCCTACATCCGTAGTTGAAGAAGGATCTTATACGCTGGAAAGAGGAGGCCTTAACTCCCTAGACGCAGTGCTCTAATACGCTGTCTCGAGAGGCCTCTATGCTACCTTAACCGCAGTCCTCAAAGGAGATATAATCCGTTGTCAATGAGGGTTCTATGCGACAAGGAGAGGATTCCTATACACTGGAAAGAAGAGGCCTTAACTAGCCCTAAACGCAGTCAAAATAATTCTATTCAAGCATGCCCTAGCCGCAGTCATGGAGGAGTCTTACCACAACTAAATGATGCCTAATCTGACCTCTGATTTGGACAGGGACAACGTCAAGCTTCAGGAAAATAAGGAAGGTTTGAAAGTAGCTTGTATGACATGGAGAAGAGTGCTAAAGGGTATGTGTTGAAGTCTGTTCAGCAAGGTGTGCTTGGACAACATATGTTAGGACTATGTTGACAATAGTACAGTCACTTGGATGGAGCAAGGGGTGTGAACTTGATGAAGGCTATGAACAATGAATTCTATGAGAGAAATCACTATGTTGAAGACCTTGGTTGGAAACCTTTGGAGCAACAAAGGGGACTGTTAGGGGGCAGATTAATATAGGCCTATGTTCAGTGACCTTGGTGGAACTTCGTCATTAATAGAAGGAAGATTGATGAGTTGATCATATGACGGTGCAAGCTTCCTTGTGAGTAGTAGAGGAAGACTGTGTGTTAGGCTGAAAGAAATAACACCACAGTCAATATTTCGTATGGGTATTTGAGTGCTCAGATCATTAGCATAATATATATGGAGTTGTCATGTTGCTGAATCTATTAGAGAATTGTTTGACATGTTGTAATATGAGATGGACATAGCTAGTGTCATGGGTTGGTATTATTGTGGTGAGTTTGGTTCAACTGACAAGGAGTAGCATGATGATGTAAGGATCTCACCTTGAAGGACCTTATGCTGCAAATCATTTCAAGATTGAAGGCTGCTCTCTGAGTTGCAGTCCTTGGTGCCAGGACTATAAATGCAGTGTGTCATCTTCATGGTGAAGCTCTCTGATCTTTTCTTGTCAAGTCAAAGTGTTGACTTCTAATGTATATGTACTATCTCTCTCTCTATGCTGAATTATTGAACAGTATAAGAAGAATTGATCAAGGGTTTCCCCACATTGGGGTTTGTCCCTGGCTGGCGCCACATCTTGTGTCCTCTTGTCTTGGCTTGTTTTCTGCGATTTATGTTTATGTTCTATCTTCACTTTACTATCATACTAATGTGATTGCTAATCTGAATATTGTCATTGTGCTAATATGGAAAAATTGAAGTAAATTTCACTAAGCTTTGAACATACCGAAATTTAACATAGGGCTACCACAGGACAAAATTTAAAACCTTGGAGATCCGAAATTACATAGATTCAATATCGAGTTCCTAGAAGGCAAGAAAAAGTATGCATTCAAGGATCACTGCAGTAAGGACCACACATCAACAGTCAAGGGTAAGTCTGCTACAACAAGGTATGTATGATTAGTGTTTGCATTTGAATTTTGAGTATCATCTCTGACATATGTTTTTGCAGGACAACGTAAGTATATTGTTTTGTATTTGTTTGGGTCTTGCTTGTTAATGCATGTGTAGGAAGGATGACACTTTAGAACAACTCAGACACATACTAGAAGGACATGCAATGCCAAAGTACCATTACTTGAAGCAAGCACAACAATTACTCAACAACAAGCAATGTCGAGTCAAGTGCCAGGTCTTGTCAAAAATCCGGTGTTGTAAAAGAGTCATCATTGTAAATTTTTAAAAGAGTCAATATTCCTAGCATCGAAGAGGCATTGTTGGGAGGTATAGGAGTCACTATTGGGATGATGTCATGGTTTGGTTGCAGGTCATAGTGTGGTTGGGTGTTCAGTCAAGTACAAGAAAATCATTGTAAATCACATTGTATCATGGATCATTGTCCTAGGTACGGGAGTCCACACCCTTGTCTCACTTCTGATCATTATAGTGTGGTAGGGAGGTGCTAGGTAGGTGCATGAAGTCGCCTACAGGTTGGAGCCTATGAACACTTCAGGGTGGTAGGTTGGTCTACGATGTTTGGGCATCCATTCAGTTGACTACTGAAGAAACCAAGATGTTGGGGCGTCCTTCCAATGGGAGCTGGAGAATAATTATTTTCTAGAATTCTAGGAATTTGTAACTTTTATTTTAGTTGAGGCTAAAGAATAAAGAATTTATTAGAAAAGCGTTCAGTAGTTTTGGACCCATAGGGGGTTTTCCAACTAAAATTCTTGTGCCTATTGTGTTTTATTGTTTATTGTTTTTACTGGATAAACATTAATAATAATTTAAGTCTAACTAATGCTCTGAAAATATATATAAGTGCTAATTGCTAAGGAATACTAATTCAACTCCCCCTCAGTATTTCCAACAAAATTGTCATAAGAACTGCGAAAGTTTCACAGGAAGTGAAAAACTATCCCAGCAAATACTCAGGTCTCACAAGAAGTGCACATGAGGAACAAGAAGTGCATGGGTGTCTTTGACTAATGTTGACTTTAACTAGAATTGCAAATTTGAAAATTTGACTAGATTTGGCTTTTGGACTCATCTATTGGACAATGGATATTGGTTTTGTTGGATGGTCAAAGATTTGACTATGACATTATTGTACTCTGCTAAATATTTTATGACAATCTAATAGAAGAAGAATTTTAAATATTTCCCCCTTTTGGGGTTTTCCCCTGATATTTGACTAATTCAGTGTCTCTTGTTGATGTGATGATTGTCTACTCTTTTCATTGCATTTATTGTTCTATCTTCAATTACTGTTGAATATTGGAAGAGCTAATTGTTATTAGAAAATATTGCTTGTTGAAGGATTTAATTTGGCTAAAGTAATTGAATTAACATAGAGCAATGGAAAATTAACATGGCATCAATGCTAATGTGAAGGACAAGCCCAAGGAGACAAGAAGTAGAGAAATCATCTTTGGAAAAGTTGAAGGAGTTGATCTAATCAAGTCAGGATGTCTACCTCATTCTTCAAGGAAGATGAGAAACTGGAAAACTCATCAAATTTTGTTCCTTGGAAGATTGGGTCGCAAATCATAGATGATGACAATGATGTTTGGGAGTACATACAAGGAAAAGTTCTCGAGCCTCCGGAAAATGTTACTGTTGTTTTTAAGAACAAATAAAAGAAAGGTGAGTTAAAATCAAAGAAAATTATAACTGATGGTTTACAAGTTCATTAAAATGCCTATGTTGGAAATTTGAAGAAGTCTAACAATATGTATGATAAGTTGGTTGACATGTATGAATTCAACAATTAGAATGAAATTATCTCCTTAAAATATCAACTCAAAGGTACGAAGATGAATAAAGCAGAATCTGTGCAATCTTATGTCATGAGGATATCTCGTCTTAAAGATCAATTATAGAGAGTAGGGGAAACTGTACCTGACAGGGTGTTGGTGTTGGTAACCCTTAAAGGTATCCCTGCTATTTGGAAAACCTTCGTTACTACCATAAGCAACAACAACGATTTCCTATCATTTGATGAGCTCGTTGGAAAACTCACTCAAGAAGAATCCAGGATGATCTCAAGAGGGAGAATTCAAAAACATGGAGAAGAAGAGCCCATTTCATTTGTTACTCAAAACAAGAAAAAAAAGGGAAGAGGAAGACCATCTAGTTCAAATAGGCCCTCTCTCGAGTCAAAGGAATCTAATACAAGATCAAGGGATATTGAATGTTACAATTGTCACAAATGTGGTCACTATGCTCGAGACTGTCCAAGAAAAGAGATGCTCCAAGATCCGACCAAAGATACAACAACAACAAGTACAATGATATAAGAATAAGTGATGATGGAAGATGGCGAGATGATAGAAGAAGAAATTATTATAGAAGAAGGCAAGATGATAGAAAAGGGAGAGACGTTCGAAGAAGAAGAGATAATCCAGATGATCGTGAAGAAGGTCCTCATCCTCAAAAGAAGTCAAGAAACTCTAGGTATGAAAGTAATGTAGCTACTAGTCAATTTGAATACATTCTTATTTAATCCATTTTTGGTTTCTCACCTTCGGATTCGTATATTAATAGTTGGCTGGTAGATAGTGGGGCTTCTAGACAACTCTTTGGGTATAAGGAAGTGCTCTCAAATTTGGTTGAGAGGGAGACGAGTTTAAATATTATTCTTGGGGACAACACTTCATATCCAGTGAAGGGCTTTGGTATTATTAAACTGAATTTGGACTATGGAAAATCTGTTATTCTTTATGAAGTGATGTATGTTCCGGATCTAAAGAAGAACCTGATATCTATTTCTACCTTGGAAGATATAGGAATGAGAGTGGCCTTCATCAATGGAAAGGTCATCCCCTGGCCAAAGGAATCTCGAATGAGAAATGTGTTTACATTGGGATCTATAGTTGAAGGACTCTATAGAATTAATGGAAAACCTCTTCTAGCAATGGTCCACGACACTAACCATTAAAGTGAGCTATGGCACCAAAATCAAGAAAAGTCAAGGGGACCACTCCCCTATAGCAGGATCAAGACCAATGATAATTCCGAACAAAATGGAGTAACTATGAAAGAACATGTTTGGAAAGATACTATGACCAAAGAATTGATGATGAAGAAAGTTGTTCTGAGATCTCAAGGAAAGTTTGATGCAACTTCAAAATGGCTATACAAGATGTAGCATGAAGCAAATGGAAGCATTGAAAAGTTCAAGGAAGAAGCATGTGTTGAGCAACCTCATGGGTTTGAAGTACAAAACAAGAAGGATCACATTTGTATATTGAAGAAAGCATTATGTGGTTTGAAGCAAGCTCCCTGAGCCTGGTACATTTGAATTGATTGTTACAAGGTGAAGCTTGGATTCACAAGAAGAAGTGTCGATCTGAACCCCTACTTTGAACTGGTCCAAGGTATGGCTTTGATTTTGGTTTTATATATTGACAATTTATTCTTGACAGGTGGTAAAACTCTGATGATTGAGCATAAGAAGGAGTTGGTTTCTAATTTTGAGATGAAAGATCACGGTTTGAGATATATAGCAACATGGATTAATGGATGTGACCCTCCTGGGTAAGGGTCTAGATTGATCAAGGACACTGAGCTATGATCTTCCACCCTATTTGATCTCCCGGAGTGAGGAATTGAGCCTTAGAGCTCCTGGAGTTGAGGGAACTCTAGATTTGACAAAGTATACCCCAGTTGGCATCTGTATTTCCCACCCATCTGGCCAATGGGTGTTGCTGCTTGACTTAGGCGTGATCCTTACCATTTATGGTAAGTGGCATCCCACTCAATGATCCAAGAGGAGTCTTTCATTGCTCCAAGTTCAAAGGTTTCAGTGGTTTCCAAAAATAAGGCCAAGCAGTAGAGCCTGTCATTTTGAATCCGACAGTACTTTCGGTTTGTCATTTGTTCTCTGGATGAAGGAGAAATTGTCTGATGAAGTTGTGGTGAACAGTGGAAAAAGGGGCCATGTGGCATTCCAATAATTCGACACATGGCGACAATCAAATCAATGAGGTTCAATTCATCTCTGGTGCATATCTCTAGTTGATAGCACGATTTTGGGTTTTGGTTGATATTTCATACCAGGTGCATTAATATGGTTAAGGCACATTTTTAATTAACCTAAGTTTCTAAAAAACCTATGGTGGCAATACATATGGTGCATTACAATGGTGGGCACATTTATAATATTAATGCAACAAACCATGGTCTAAACCTAATGTTTATGGTAAAGTTTGGAGTGGAATATTTAGGTTGAAGACTTTGGTGTGTGTGTGTGTGTATATATATAGATATATAACGTTATATACCATGGCGGAGTAATGTAACCACAGTGTAGGTCTAGTCAACATGTGACAGTTGGCGAAACAGGTCAGTCGACAGCACAGAGGATGTGACTCAATGCCAAAGTTATGGTGATAATCATCGATAATTGCTCAACGAGATGACACAGATCATTCCATGTCACACCAACCGTTGAAGAAACATGATCGTTGGGGAGTTAGCAAGCGACAGGGCTACAAAACATTTGACTGTCGATACCTGCAAAACTATCAACCAAACCACCTGCAAATGATTTCACATCACTGCCAGGTTAATAGTTAGTGCCGAGTTAGAATTAAATTTAATTTTATTTCTAAGTTTTTGGGCCTATAACCTTATACTATGTGTTAGTTTAATGCGCCAAAAATGTAATATGGTTTATAATACCAAAACCAAAGTTAGGACTTCATTAAATTTATGTGCCATGAATTATGCGCCAAACAACTTTGGATAAGGTGGTTTGTGCGCTATGTGAAAGGTTTGTTATGCTATGCCATAGTGTTAAAAACTTATTCCACCAAGGACTAGGTGGTTCGACCTAAAAGCAACCCGTTTCCAACTATAGCTAGGGAGGTTTGACCTTGGAACCTGCTCGAGGCTTATAAAACATTTACCCAATGAACCAGTGGTTAAGGGAGTGAATAGTGAGTTGCAAAATTGGGGCGTACTATTGACTGTTTTTGTTCATGTAATCATATCTTGGCCATCCTTGAGCCAAATTGAGAATGGAGACAGGCATTAGAAAGATGAGACAGAATGCTTTCTTTCTACAGTAACCAGCATAGATCAGTTGGTGAAATCTCATGTAAAACAACACTTTGGATCATTTCCTAATAAAACGGTCGCCCACTTGGAAGCAGACCCAGAGAGGTAGTCCAAGAGGGATGAACTCCATCAATGATTTGTTGTGTTTTCTTCTTCTCTTTCTATTGTTATGTTATTTGCTTCTCTCAAGTTTATGTTTATGGCATATTAATAATCAGTTTCCCTCTTTCATTCACACATATGCAACCTTAGTTAACGTTGGTGGAATTGCGCAAATAATCAATCCTGTAGACTTCATATCATATTTTGGTATCAGAATGAGGTTGATCATGTTTAAGGAAGATATTTTCTAATGTGAATGTTGACTAAATCCACGTCGCGACATGGAGAAGGGAAACTTAAAGAGGCCAATCCAGAGATTGGAAAGAGGAAAGTCGTTGGAAAGATGATGGGTGAAAATGAAGGAGAAGCTCTTGAGCCCAAGTCTGATGAGTAGTTTCAGCAGATGTTCCTTAATATGCAACGGATGATTGCAGAGGTTTATGAAGACACAAATACTAGAGATGCAGTGTTGTCTTAAAAAAGTAAGAAGGAGAAAAAGGGTAAGGAGAAAGTTGATAGTGACGAATCTCCTCCTTCTCCATCTTCGTCTTCTAAAGGCATGAAAAAGGACAAGAAGAAAACGGATGGTAATGAACCTCCTTCTCCTCCATCTCCTTCTTCTTCTTCATCTTCTGATCATTCAAGTTTAGATCCAGATTCTAAATCAAAGAAGAAACATAAGAAATCTCATTTTGAATCCTGAAAAGTTAGATAACTGGATTAAACAACTTGAAGTGTATTGTACAATTCAGAATATTTTTGATGATTCTGTGAAAATTCAGTTAGCCACACTTAGAATGGGAGGAACAACTTTGATTTTGTGGGAAAGTAAAACTCAGTAAGATTTAAAGCATAAAGGTAAAATTGTCTCTTCATGATCTAAGTTTATTAAAGCTCTTAGAAAGAAATTCTTTCCTTTAGGATATATGCAACAGGTTGTAATAGATTGGCAGCATTTGAGACAAGGTAAAGGACAGAGTGTGCAAGAGTTTACATAGGAATTCAGGAAAAAGGCATTAGCACTTGATATTCCATTAAACACACGGGAAACTTTGTTAAAGTATATCAGAAGTTTTCATTATTATTTGCAACATACATTGCTTATGTTTAATCCAACTGACTTTGATGAAGTATGTGTGCAAACCATTCATATTGAATCAAGTGGAAGACCCTTTCAATGGAAACCATTCAAGCAGTTAGAACACAAAGACTCCAAAGAAGGCAAATGAAAGGGTAAGTTAAAAGCAAAGAAATCTGCGACAACAAAGAAAGTAGGGGAAAGACCTACATGTACTCATTGTCATAGGGTCGGACATGATGAGTCCAAGTGTTGGAAGCTTAATCCAAAACTTAAGCCAAAGAAGTTGCTTAAGGAGAAGGGTGAAATGAAAGTGAATGTTGCAGTCTAACAAGATTTGGGATCCGTAGTGTCCCTTCTTGGTGAGATAGCTTTGATGACACTTAGAGAGGGTGATTTTGATATAATGATATAATATTATGCATGAGAAACTTATGTACATACTTATATGCTATAGACCTAGTTTGGGTCACCTAGTTGTTTGGTGCTTAGGATAATATCTATGGTTGTGTGTATAAGAATTGATTTTGGTTAAGAACATATTATCGATGTTTTCTCTTTTGGTATTTTAGTTTCGCAATATGTGTATGACATGGATGTTGATTTAGGATTAATACACATAGATCCATGGATGATCATGGTTATGTGGAACATATGGTTAATTATTTATGGATGATACATGATTTATATGATTATATATGTTTAATATTGTAATGAGCAAGATGTGGCAGATACATAGTTATTTGCAAACAAGGATGCTCAAATTATAAATGATTACGGAAGTCATGATACATGATTTTTATGATTTTATATGCTTAATATTGTATTGAGCAGAAAGTGATATGGAACGTGGCTATTTTCAAACAAGGATGTTCAAATTTTAAATGGTTGCGGAAGTCATTTCTCTAGAACCAAAATGGTTGTGGAAGTCATGCACAATCTTTGGTAAAATGTGAATAAGTTAATTATGAAATTCATTGATTCCTTTGATCTATGAGATTGTGATGTGTGCAGGTCTTGGAACAAGGACTTACCAATGAACCATCAGATGGGTATGAGCTCACAATCAGTACCTTAAGGTGAAGCGTGGAGTTTCAAAGCATAGTAGATGAGAAGCCATGGAAATTAGGGCGTGGAGTCCTAAATCCAAGAAAGATAAAGATGTGGAGTCTTGTATCTATAATAAAATGTCTAGGGCGCAGAGTCTAGAATATTAAAAAGATCAAGGTGTGGAATCTTGGATCTTTAGAGTATATCAAGGCGCGGATTCTTCAATCTACGAAGGTATGAAGATGCATGCAATATGGGTTCGGAATCCATATTCTCCAGAAGAAAAATACCACTCATGAGAAGCTCAGGGATGAATTTCCTTAATAAAACCTCCTTTCTAACAATCCTAGAGTGAATTTTTAAAAATAGAAAGTCATGCCTAGCATCTCAAGCATGAATTTCCAAAAATAGTAAATCAACTTACATAAATTGGCAATCAAGTATAATTGAAGGAAAATCACTTAAATTATCATTAATCAATCCTAATTGTTCAATCTCGAGTTAATCCTCAATATTATTAATATTATTATTATCTTTTATGAGACTATGATATTATTATTAAAAGAGAATTACAAGTCACCTTCATCTCCTCAATCACTTCACACCTCTCTCCTTGATGACTCTCATGGCTCTATGTAAATATCTCTCTTTTAATAACACATTACACTCTAGTTTATGCACTCATAAAAGAATGGTGTATTCCTCTTCAACTTATTAAAGACATGTCATAAAATGTTCCTCTTACGCTCTCTTTAATGCATAAGTTACACTATCCTTAACTAAGGCATGCATACCGCTCCTTAATGGCATGAGTTACACTCCTCTAGATGGAATACAATGCGTGCATATTACTCCTCCTTTATCACAAGAATTTGTTGCTCCTCCTATATATGTGTCTCATGTATTCCCACTTAGGGGGGTGGAGGTGCATTGTGATACCAAGAGTTGGAGAGATTTGAAAATTATTATGAGAGTGAGAGACTTGGAATGTAGCCAATTGCTTTCGTAATGATTTTGAAATTCCTAATCTAAATTACTATGTAGCTCTACTTGGTGGAGCTGACCATGAGTGGTGTTGGGAGGAAGTGAAACTTATCTTCATTGTCTTTCCTTGGATATCTGTCTACTGCTATATTTTGGTATTGTTTGTGAGCTCTTATAGCTTTGGGGTTCCAGGGGGAGAAGTTCTCCCTGGATATGGTTGGGTTGAAAACCGAATGGTTCACAATGAGTTGGTAAGGATATCGGAGCAGGAGCAAAATCTCATTAGAGTCGGAGCATATTCCCCTCTTTTTGGAATTGTATAAATACACTACCAGGTATGTTCATAAGCATTCTTGAAATTTTAGTTTATTATTAATTTAAAAGTGTTGTAGAACTTTAAAATTCATTGGAAATTTATACTTGTGAACGTTTATGAGATATTTACAGATTTATATATGAGCTAACAAATAATGAATGGCAGTTGTAGTTGAGAATGTACATGCAAGGGGATTAAAACAATAATGTGTTGCCAAAGTTTTAAGTTCTTTTTTATAATGAATTTTTGTCCATTGCAGGTTTCCATGAGTTGACTACAATACCATATTATCATAAATTTGAGTTTTTCCTTTTTTTTTTTTTTAATCATGTACAGTTGTGGATGAATTTTGCACACTAACTGTTTGACAAAGTGATAAATGAGATAGTAGGAATGTGTTTGTTGTTGTTGTTTTAATAAATCTCATCTTTGGAACATTCTGTTACTTTTCCACTCAACATCAAGGGGTATCCATGCCACTTGGCCATTTAACCCCCCATTTGATTCCAAAAAAAAAAAATTACAGGACCTAGATCAAAAAATTGGGTGATTGGGTGATTTTTAAGATGCAAACATTTGAAGTTTCAATTTCTGAATTTTCAGAGTTGAATGGGTTGAAAAAGAATCTCAAATTCATTGTTGCCAAGTGTTTGGAAAAATGCCTCAATGGTTGTAGATTGCATACTTGTAGTGTTTGTCAAAATGCCTCAATGATTGTAGATTGCATATTTGCAAAGTGCTTGTCAAAAGACATGAATGGTTGTAGTTTTTGTGCATATAAATTGTTAGAGTAAAAGTCCTACTTACCGTCATGCAAATTGTTTGTCAAAGGACATGAATGGTTGTAGTTTTTGTGCATATAAATTGTTAGAGTAAAAGTCCTACTCACCATCATGCAAAGTGTTTGTCAAAAGACATGAATGACTGTAGTTTTTGTGCATATAAATTGTTAGAGTAAAAGTCCTACTTACCGTAGTTTTTGTGTTCTAGAAATTTATGAATAGACTATTTGATGGATGTAGCTTCTTATGTCTGCAAGTTTCTGGTATGAATGTGAAAATTAATTTAATAATTTGTTGAAGTGTGAATAGAGAATATGATTTTTGTTACTTTTATTATCTAAATCTTTCATAAAAAAGGGGGGTTGTTTGAAACAATTTTATAGTGACTTTCTGTAGGATTTTGTGCAAGTGAGCATAATAATTTTTGTCTAAGCTGCATGAGTTTATGGGTGCATTCTTGTGCTTCAATGACTGTAGAAAACAACTACTTGTGCCCACTTTATGCAGTTTCATTATTTTACATGACACTTTTTGAAGAATAACATGCTTCTGAATTAGGAATAGTAGTTGCTTTTGTTTCAACATTCCTTATATAATTCTCATGATTGCAACATTGTCTTAATAATTGGGATTGAGAATTTTAATTGATGAATTTGGAAATGTTGTTAGGTCAATATATTTTGTGATTCTATTTCATAAACATATCATATTTATTAGATTTATTGATGAAGAGAGACATATTCTTCCCTCAGTTACCTTGTTATAGGTAGGTTAATACTCATACACTTATATGTGATTTTTGTAAAAGAAGTATAATACTTTTGTGGTTATGATATCAAGAGTCAATAAATGAAGCTTATTTAGCATAATCTAGGAAATCAAATAGGTTGATCTAGCTTAATGTTCGCACATGGAATTATGGTAGAATTTATTTCCATTCTTACTTAGAGCTCATGTATAAGTATGAAAAGAGCACATGTTATGATCTTTTAAACTTGAGAGGGGATGTGTTTTGGAATTGGTCTTAAGGGAAAGTTATCCCCGACTTCTTATGTTATATTCTTACATTGAAATAGTTGAAGGAACATGATTACATGATATCTAAGTTAGTCATATTATGAGAAACAAAATAAAATAAAATTGAGTAATAGTATTCAATGTGACCTTTACTTATCTATACTATTGATGGTTGGTAAGGTGGGACCTTACCAGATCTGACTCCGGTGACGAACAAAATATTACCGCAATGCGTCTAACAGGTATACTTTCTGAAGCTAGTTCTAGTTCTACTTACTTAGCGTCATCTTCAAAAACTAATGATGTGATTGATGAAAAGAAGAGGATTGAACTTTTTCACATAAGGATTATTTCCAAGCACACTAAGATAGACACATAATTTGACAGCGGGTCACAAGCAAACTTAATATTTGAGGATATAGTAAGGAAATTGGAATTGGAAACTAAAAATCATCCAAAACCATACCCTTTAGTATGGTTGAAAGAAAACACTCATGCATTCACAAAACAATGTCGTTTAATGTTTGCAAGTACAGCTAATTTCGTTGATGAAGTTGAGCTAGATGTGATTCCTCTGGATATATGTGGAGTTGTGTTGGGTAGTTTGTATCTTTATGATAGACATGCTATTTTTCATAGAAGGGAGAACAAGTATCATCTTTTTAAAGAAGGAATTGAATACATTGTTAGGGCACACAGAAGTAAGACAAACTTGGATTTAATCAATGCTAGTCATTTGAAAAGGTTAATAAATTCAAGTAAAAGGTATTTTCTCATGATTGTTAAAAAACAACCTAAAGACAAGTATGATGCTTTTCAAGGGTGTGATTCTTAGTTTAAGGAAAAATTGGTTGAAATGGTAGATTCTTATGAAGAATTGTTTAAAGAACCAAAAAGTCTCCTTCCAAAATGAGAAATACAACATGAGAATCAATTACTATCTGTTGCATCTCTTTTGAATATTGGCATGAATCATATATCAGTCATTAAACTAGATTTAAGAAATGGTTATCATAATATGTATATTGCAGAGAATGATGTTTGGAAAACTACGTGTGAGACTAGACAGGGGATTTATGAATGCTTGGTTATGTTGTTTGATTTATGTGATGCTCCAACAACTTTAATGAGAGTGATGAATGATTTGTTTCATTCTTTTCTTGATAAGTTTGTCATAGTCTATCTGGATGATATTCTTATTTTCAGTTCAAGTTGGGAAGTTAGAAGTTTCGTGGGTGCAGTTCAGTATTGGAGGAAGTTTGTTTTTCATTTCTCTTTTATTGCATCACCACTTCATGCTTTAACAAGTTTTAAAGCCTCATCTCAGTGGGGAGGAAAACAACAAAAAGAATGTGAAACTTTAAAGCAGAAAATTGTAATAGCTCCACCAGACCTTCAACACCTGTTTGAAATAAAAATTGATGCTAGTAGGTATGTAATGAGTGCATTTTTATTTCAAGGTAAGCCTATTTGTTTTCATTTCAAAACATTTTCTAAAGCAGTTGCAAATTATCCAATTTATGATAAAGAATTATATGCAATAATGGAAAGTGTTAAACAATGGAAACGTTATTTAAAGGGAAAATAAACAGTGATTCATACAGATCATCAGCCACTTCAATACCTTCAAAATCCAACTAAGTTGTAATAGTCTCAACATTATAGATGGATGGGTTTTTTGCAGCAGGTCCACTTAGTAATCAAGTATCAGGAAGGTACAACAAACAAAGTAGTTGATATGATGTCAAGATTTTCTTTGAATGTTTCAGTTATTCTGCAAAATAGTTCTTTAGTGCATGCAAGTTATATTGAACAATCTACTGTAGATATTGTTTTCAAAGATATTTGTGAATCGCTAACTCATGATGCATAGGTGGAAGAAGTAAATTACCATGTTCATAACATGTTATTTTACCATCTTAGCAAGTTGTGTATACCGCAAGGAGAAAGAACACATGTGATCAAGGAAGCACTTTCTTCTCGTTTTTTAGGGCATGTTGGTACAGGAAAGACAGTGGCACAGCTGCAAAGGTTTTTCCATTTTCTGCAGATGAATGGAACAATTCACAGGTTCAAAATGTGCCATGATAAGCATCAGAAGGGCCATCACTTTCAGGTTGGTGATCAAGTATGGCTTTACATCAGCAGGGTAAGGATGAAAAGTGAAAGTAAAAGGAAGGTCTGCACTTCCATGGATGGATATGTAAAGTATCGTCAAGTGAGGCTTAAAGGCATGAATCTAGGCAAAGTAAGGTGGATGGAGATCAAAACAGTGAGGGAGATATACCTTCACGTCATGTCTGCTTAAAACCAATTTTTTGGTGGTCCAAAAGCTTCCAATGTAGAGGAATGATCCAGGAGGAATCTTCAGTTGCTCCAAGTTCGAAGGTTTTAGTGGTTTCTGGAAATAACGCCAAGAAGTAGATCCTGCCATTCTGAATCTGGTAGTACTTTCGGTTTCTCATTTGGTCTTCGGATGAAGGAGAAATCATCCGATGAAGTTGTGGTGAACAATGGAAAAAGCGGCTATGTGGCGTTCCCACAGTTCGACCCGTAGCAACAGTCAAATCAATGAGGTTCAGTTCATCTCTGTTGCATATCTCTAGGTGATAGCAAGATTTTGGGTTTTGGTTGATATTTCATAGCAGGTGCATTAATATGGTTAAGGCACATTTTTAATTAACCTAAGGTTCTAAAAAAACTATGGTGGCAATACATATGGTGCATTACAATGGTGGGTGAATTTATAATATTAATGCAACAAACCATGGTTTAAACCTAATGTTTATGGTAAAGTTTGGTGTGGAATATTGAGGTTGAAGACTTTGGTGTATATATATTTTTCCAACCTAATATACCATGGTGGAGTAATGTACCCACAGTGGGTCAAGTCAACATGTGACACAGTTGGTGGAATAGGTCAGTCGACAGCGCGGAGGAGGTGACTTAGCACCGAAGTTATGGTGATAATCACCGAGAGTTGCTCAATGAGATGACATGAATCATTCCATGTCACACAAACTGCCAAAGAAACATGACCGCCGAGGAGTCAACAAGCCACGGGGCTGCAAAACATTTGACTGTCAATACCTGAAAAACTATCAACAATACCACCTACAAACGATTTCACATTATCGTTGGGTTAACAATTAGAGCAGAGTTAGAATTAAATTTAATTCTATTTCTAATGTTTCGGGCCTATAACCTTATACCATGTGTTAGTTTAATGAACCAGAAATTTAATATGGTTTATAATACCAAAACCAAATTTAGGACTTCATTAAATTTATGCGCCAAACAACTTTGGATAAGGTGGTTTGTGCGCTATGCGAAGGTTTGTTATGTTATGCCATAATGTTAAAAACTTATTGCATCGAGGACTAGGTGGTTCGACCTAAAACCGACCATTTGCCAACTATAGCCCGGGAGGTTCGACCTTGGAACCTGCTCGAGGCTTATAAAACACTTAGCCAATGAGCCAAATTGAGAACAGAGACAGGCGTTGGAAAGCTGAGACAAAAGGCTTTCTTTCTACAGTGACTAGTAGTGCATGCATGTACATTCAGTTGGTGAAATATCATGTAAAGAAACTATTTGGATCATTTCCTAATAAAACGGATGCCCACTTGGAAGCGGACCTGGAGATGTAGTCCAAGAGGGACGAACTTCGTCAACAATTTGTTGAGTTTGCTTCTTCTCTTTCTATTGTTGTGTTATTTTCTGCTCTCAAGTTTATGTTTATGGCATATTAATAATCAGTTTCCCTCTTTCATTCACACATATGCAACCTTAGTTAATGTTGGTGGAATTGCGCAAATAGTCAATCCTGTACATTTCAGATCACTCAAGCTAGAGATGTAGGTGTTCTACCACTAAATCTTGATGGTCAAGTTGGGAAGATCAACAAATAATAAGATAGGCGTGATTCTTACCTCATAAGGTAAGAGGCATCCCTCCTATTATTTGTAGTTTTTCTGGGTTGTAACATTGGCTCCCCGTTGGTAAAGATTCTTGAGTCGTAGCATTGGCTCCCTGCTGGCAGAGATTCCTAGATTGTAGCATTAGCTCCCCGCTGACAGAGATTCCTAGGTCATAGCATTGGTTCCCTGTTGGCAGAGATTCTCGGGTCGTATCATTGGCTCCTCGTTGGTAGAGATTCTCGGGTCATAGCATTGGCTCCTCGTTAGCAAAGATTCCCGGGTCATAACATTGGCTCCCTACTCACAGAGATTCCCGGGTCATAACATTGGCTTCCTGCTAGCAGAGATTCCTAGGTAGCAACATTGGCTTCCCATTGGAAGTTATTCTGGGTGGTAGACGTGGCTCCCTGATGGATATATAGGGTGGTATTTGAAGCTTCCCTATAATTCTTCATCTTTATATTCGAGAATGATTCAACATATAAAGTTGAGAAAAGATGAGACGTGATTTGATGACATGATATTTGTGATGATTATATGATGCAGTTGGAATATCTCCCTAGTTGAGAGGGAGTGTTAATTTGACAGCTTATTGACAAACTCCAATCATTGGATTAGATTCCTCATTCTCATAGGACCAAAATTGACCTTTGAAGCAATGGATTTTTATAAGGGAAAGTGTATTTTTGAAGTAAAGCCCACAATGGCACATTTGATTTGGTCAACCTAAAGTCAAATTACCCCTCCAAATTTGCATATAAATACAAGTGACCTCAAGCTCATTTGGACATCAACATCACATATAATTTCTTCTTCTTTTTAGAGGTTCGTTCTATCCAAAATTGAAGGTTTCAAAGGAAGTGCGAAGCTGTCACAGGAAGTGAGAAGGTTTCACAGAAAGTGCAAAGTTGTCACAGGAAGTGTGAATGTTTTATAGGAAGTGTGAAGTTGTCACAGGAAGTGTGAAGGTTTCATAGGAAGTGCGAAGTTGTCACAGGAAGTGCGAAGGTTTCATAGGAAGTGCGACGCTGTCACAGGAAGTACAAATTCTCGCAGGAAGTGCACATGAGGAACAAGAAGTGCGCAAGTATCTTTGATTACTATTGACTTTAACTAGAATTGCAGATTTGACAGCTTCACCAGATTTGACTTTTGGACTCATCTCTTCTACTATGGGTATTGTTTTTGTTGGATGGTCAAAGATTTGACTATGACATTGTTGATAAATTTGATTATTGTACTCTTTGTTGAACATTTTATGACAATCTAATAGAAGAATAATTTCAAACGATTTTACCCCTTGTGGGTTTTTTCCCTGATCTTTGACCAAATTGATGTTTGTTGTTGATGTGTTGATTGTCTCCTCCTGTTATTGCATTTATTGTTCTATCTCCAATTACTATTGAATATTGAAAGAACTAATTGTTATTGGAAAAGATTGCTTGTTGAAGGATTGAATTGGGCTAAAGTAATTGAAATGGCATAGAGCAGTGGAAAATTAACAAGAGGGCCCATCCAAAACTAAGTAGGAAAACATGATGGTGAAGAAGAACATTGCATTGAAGGGTTAGTACAATGTGAATTATAATACTATGATTGATCTTGAATCATATCTCAAGGATTTAAATGCCATGGATGCTCTTGAGCAACGAACATAGCTACTTTGGTTCTTCAACTTCCTAATAGAAATATGTTAATACATGTAGGGATGGGCACTGGATTGTAGAATAGTCCTTACATTATATTGCACATACCTCAATGTGATCCAACAAGCATTCCTTCAATAGGTGCTTTCTTCTACACTTTGGATAAAAGATTTCCAAAGTTAGTTCTACTTCTCCTTTTTTCTTGTTCATGTTGAACACGTCTGATTGGGAACTCGGTGAATTAAGAATGTAAGTTTTAAAATATTCTAACATATTTCAAATCTTAGCACTGGTAATCCCATAACCGAAAATCTTGCCAACTCTTGTTAACATGTCTCTCAATCCTTTGTTAATCTTAGAAGTACCTCTAGAATATCTCTGACATAACTCAATGATATCACTGTAAGAATGTTGGGAGACATATCCTCCACCCATCGAGTTTAAAACATCAATACAGTCATCTTGGATCCCTTGTAGCAACATGACATGTAGTGTGTGTCAAGAGCCAAACCTCCTTGTCTTGCCCTTGATAGGTTGAACATAAATATTTCAACGTAGTCTTCAAGGATCTCATCTTCATTTCTATAATCCTAAAGGCTTCCTCCCTCCTTTCTTTATATTTACAATAATCTTGGTATTACTATAAGAATTTATGGTTCATCTATGCCCAAGTATGGATGTTGTTACTTCCAAGGCTCATGAACCAGATGTTGTAGTAAAATTTTGCACGTTTGGGTTTTTCGAAAATAGTTCAAACAAATTCTTGCCTGAAAATCAAATTCATGGGAAAAGGTCGAAATGTTGCAAATCATATTTGGCTTTATCTAGAGTGAGTGGATTTGTGGAATGTAGAGAAAGTTAAAGCAAATATTGCTCTTAGCACATATTTTTTATTCCATATTGGTATATTTATTGATGTGCCAATGAAAATGGGTTTCATCTTGAAGTAAGGATTTTTAAAGGCTTTACTCACAGTTTTTTAATAAAAGTATTGTAGGCGGTAATGATTTTATTTATCCCTGCAATAGGCAGACCAGGTATTAATCCACTGTTGACTGAAAATCAAATAACTATTTATGAAGTTAACCTTATAAATTTAATAAATTTAATCTTTTTCAAATATTTTAAATTTATATATTTAAATCGTGATTGGTTAACTGGGTCTTATTCTTATTGTTTAATGATGATTTTTTACAGACAACCAGACTTCAGCGTGCACTTGCATTTAGGCCCTGGCATGTGTGTTACAGGTTCAATGAACATGTTGTCGTGTTGTTACAAACTTGTTGTCATAAGCCTAAGGTAAGAATGGTGAGATGTCGTTAAAATTAGATGTCATTAAAATGAGGGGAAACCATAATCGGTTGATTTGACAAGGTACTATGGATGTCACGTAAAATGGGCATGCATAGATCGAAAATCAAATTATTTATATTATTTTATTATTAAATAATATTTTAAATAATATATATATAGAAAGTAACGCTCCAAATTCCTACTCGGCATCAATGTGAGAACTATATGCTATCACGGTGAAACTTTGATTATAACACCTTCAACCAAATTAATTTGTGAAACCATTAACTAACCATTAATATCGATATCTTCTTAGTTAGTAAACAGAGAACCTGTTATCACAAAATCAGGCACTGATAGGCTGTTGATCAGGTAGACCTTGAGTAACTATTTCAAACCAACTTTTGGCTGAGGGTTAGCCTCCCCAACCTGAGAGGGCTCTCTCACAAGATTAAAGATATTGATAATGAATAAGATGGCTAACTCTATGAGACAAAATGAACAAGTATAAGAGGTTGAAACACAATTAGAAAGTATCCATTGGGATTATGGAGTCAAATATGCTTCAGTATTGACAATAATGTTAGCTTTACATAGAAGTTAGGGCATAGGAATTCAACATATGGAGAATATATCAGAAATGCATAGGACCAAACAGTTTATAAATGTGTAAAGGAAGTTAAAGCACTATCAGTGATTTCTAAGTAATCACACATTCATACCACTGTAGATAAAGAGAGAAGAACAACACAAGACATTCTGAACATTGAATCCCTTCTGATTCCTGAGAAGCAAAGCCAAGTACTGTATTACTAGAAACAAAGTATTACACAAAGCACAATAAGAGAGTTTCTCTGAAAAATCTTCAACCCTTAATACATTAGTTCTTCTCCCAGATATAGAGTTCGTGTAGATTCCTTGCTCCAACATGAGGGAAATTCGAATTCCTCCTAATTTGACAACTATTGACACTTAAAACTAACTATTTAATACAAAAGACAGCTAACTAGGAGTCCTAGAGACCTAATACAACTAGTAGGGTAACTCCTTATTATGATTACAACAAACTTATCTAAACATTTAAAGCATTCTTTGACACCTATAAATCCATGAAGTCGAATTTGATGGTGCTCATAACCTTCCAGCTGGCCCTTGATGACTCATCCTTTTGTTGTTCCTAGAAACTAGGAGACTGTCCCTTGCTTTGTTCTGGCTGAAAAATAGGTCCTTGGGAAAAAGCTCATAACTTCTCATAAAAAATGTATTTGGAAAAACTAAAGGAGGCCTTTGTGAAACAATCCATGATAAACAAAAACCTCTATTGGGTTTTTGAAACATCTTTCCTATCGCCCAGAATGAGTCTTTGAAAAATAAGTGTAAAAATATGCTTGTGAAAAACTGCACCTACAACAGTTTCGTAGCGCAAGTTTGATCATTCATTTCTCTCAAATCATTATGGATTTGAAGAAATTGGAAGAGGTTTTTGTACTTCAGTGTCTTAAGAATGAAAACCTCTTTCACTTTTCAGAAATGAGTTTTTAACTGCTCAGAAATGCTTCTAGAAATTGATTGGTAAAAACAAGGAGAGAAAGTTCCTCCTTTTTTGCTTTTGGTCTCCACAAGGATCTTCTTTGATTACACAAAAATGTATTGAAGTGCCATGTTCTTCATGTGCTGTATACCTTGTCCATGCACCTGTGTGAAAATAAAACCTCTTTAATGTTGCCTGAAGGATAATGAACAATACTAGCTGTGATCACTTTTATAACAAATGGTTTATGATTCATATCTGCTTTTCCTTTTCCTGTTTTTCCCTTGCTGGATGTTTGTATTGTGTAAATGATCCTTCTTTAGAAAATCTCTTTCAAAAAGGTTTCCCTTTGTCCCTCAAAATTGGTCAACTATATCAAAATATGCAACTACAACAGTTTCGTAGCGCGCTACAAAACTTATGTGCATTAGGCATTATCTTCAGCAGTTTCGTAGTGATTTACGAAACTGCTGTGCAATCACGAAAACATAGCTTAATGCCAAAATTCGACTATCTTGAGTTTCTTTATCTTGGAATGTCCCTTTCATCTGTCCTAAAGTTGTTCAAAACTAAATGCAGAGGCATCATTCTTCAAGGAAAAATTCAACAAGGTAAATCATCAAAATTTGAGGACTTAACCTTACTTACTACGTGACTTTCCTTAGTTAAGGAAACCTTTCCCGTTGGCTTAGTTGTGTCTTCAGATCTTCAATTTTCCTTTTCAATTGCATGTTTCCTTGCCCTTTCCTTGAATTGGGCAATCTCAAGGATGGTAGACATCAATTTCCTTTTTGACTTCCTCAAAGCTAAATTCTTCTTCTTGAGTGCTAACTGCCTTGCTTGAATTGAAATGGAGAACTCTGATCTATGCTGACCATGAGCTTGCCAAGTGCTTCTTATGCATGAAAGGAACATGAAAGTGACCAAGACCAATTCTTCCTTACCTTACCCCTTTTCTTTGAAATTTGTTTAGTGATAATAGTGGCTCCACTTGGGATAGTGTGCCCTTGTGGTACACTAAGAACCTGCAGTTCCAGTGCCTTATCCTCTTATGATAAACAAAAATTTATTTGACAAACATCTCCTTTAAGTTTCTTGGGCCTTCACCTCGGGCTTAAGCTTGATGATCACTGTAGGAGAAAGAAGTCTATATCTACTGAAAAAATGCTCAGTCAACCTTGAGCTTATTTGCATTTTCCTACCTACCTACCCTATCAGCTGCAATCTCCACTTGTAGCTCAAGCAACATGATATTTCCAATAAATCCAATCAATTTTCTTTTCTGATATTGGAGGCTCTTGATTACATTCGACCTCAAAATAACCATGATAGTGAGATGACCAAATCAACTCATAATGTACCTGATCTTCATAATGCAAACAAAAATGAAATACTGGAGAGTAAAACTCTTCCATGTATTTAGCTATAGGATCCCAGAATACATAATCAGCTTGATGATTCTCATAACTCTCTGGTTGTGCAAACTGATCTTCAATAACAGTGTATTCTTCCTCAATCATGAAAGAGAAAGGAAGCATCACCCTCTCCTTTTTTGTTGCCATAGAAAGCTTTTGAAAAAAATGATCATAATTATGAAGACTATATGATTGAATTTGACCTTTTAAACCTTCAATGTCTTTCTTAATGTCCTTAGCAACTTCATCCAAAAATTTCATCTTATCTTTTGTCTTGCACTCAAATGATTTTAGATAAGAAGACAAGGACAAAGAAAAATTTTCATCTATTTCTTCATTAATATGAGCATCATTCCATTGTTTGAAACCTTGAATTGAAGGAGAGTTTGCCACCAAATCTGATCTATCTATCCATTCCTCCAAAAACATAAGCCAAAAGTCTTCAAATGACTTAATAGATTTGGCAGGAAAGATTTCAATCCACTGTTTACATTTCCCTTGAAATGAATCATAGAACAACATAATGCAAACATCCTCATGTTTGACTCTAAGAAGCTCAGTAAAATCACAGAAATCTGATATATGCTTCAAAGTTAAACTCAAATCTTCTCCATTGAATTTTGGACCATTCCTTAGAAAATATGTATCCTTGGGAAAATGATTTGGGAAACCATGAATTCCTGAAAAATTTATGCATGAATACCTTGAAATAAGAATGGTAGCATATGAGTTCTTCATAACTCCAGTGGAATCACCATGAATCTATGAATTTCGAATTCTTCAACAATGGAGTCGCCAAGGTATTTTTGCAACCTCAAAATATTTCTGAGCTCCTGCTACCTTTAGAAGTTCAGCTTCTTGATTTCGGGAATGATTAATCTTCAGGATCTTGGCAGACGCACCAAGATGTTATCACAAAATCAGGCTCTGATAGGACGCTGATCAGGTATACCTTGAGTAACTATTTCAAACCAACTTTTGGCTGAGGCTTAGCCTCCCCAACCTGAGAGGGCTCTCTCACAAGATTAAAGATATTGATAATGAATAAGATGGCTAACTCTATGAAACAAAATGAACAAGTATAAGAGGTTGAAACACAATTAGAAAGTATCCATTGGGCTTATGGAGTCAAATATGCTTCAGTATTGACAATAATGTTAGCTTTACATAGAAGTCAGGGCATAGGAATTCAACATATGGAGAATATATCAGAAATGCATAGGACCACACAGTTTATAAATGTGTAAAGGAAGTTAGAGCACTATTAGTGATTTCTAAATAATCACACATTCATACCATTGTATATAAAGAGAGAAGAACAACACGAGAAATTCTGAACATTGAATCCCTTCTGATTCCTGAGAAGCAAATCCAAGTACTGTATTACTAGAAACAAAGTATTACACCAAAGTGCAATAAGAGAGTTTCTCTACAAAATCTTCAACCCGTAATACATTAGTTCTTCTCCCATATATAGAGTTCATGTAGATTCCTTCCTCCAACATGAAGGGAATTCGAATTCCTCCTAATTTGACACCTATTGACACTTAAAACTAACTATTTAATACAAAAGACAGCTAACTAGGAGTCCTAGAGACCTAATACAACTAGGAGTGTAACTCCTTATTATGATTACAACAACCTTATCTAAACATTTAAAGCATTCTTTGACACCTATAACTCCATGAAGTCGAATTTTATGGTGCTCATAACCTTCCAGCTGGCCCTTGATGACTCATCCTTTTGCTATTCCTAAAAACTAGGAGATTGTCCCTTGCTCTGTTCTGGCTGAAAAATAGGCCTTGCGACAGAGCTCATAACTTCTCATAAGAAATGATCTGGAAAAACTGAAGGAGCCTTTTGTGAAACAATCCATGCTGAACAAAAACCTCTCTTGTTTTTTTGAAACATATTTCCTACCGCCCAGAATGAGTCTTTGAAAAACAGGTGTAAAAATATGCTTGTGAAAAACTGCACCTACAGCAGTTTCGTAGCGCAAGTTTGATCATTCATTTCTCTCAAATAATAATGGATTTGAAGAAAGTGGAAGACGTTTTTGTACTTCAGTGTCTTAAGAATGCAAACCTCTTTCACTTTTCAGAGATGAGTTTTTAACTGCTCAGAAACGCTTCTAGAAATTGACTTGTAAAAACAAGGAGAGAAAGTTCCTCCTTTTTTGCTTTTGGTCTCCACAAGGATCTTCTTTGATTACACAAAAATGTATTGAAGTGCCATGTTCTTCATGTGTTGTATACCTTGTACATGCACCCGTGTGAAAATAAAACCTCTTTAATGCTGCCTGAAGGATAATGAACAATACTAGATGTGATCACTTTTATAACAAATGGTTTATGATTCATATATGCTTTTCCTTTGCTTGTTTTGCCCTTGCTGGATATTTGTATTGTGTAAATGATCCTTCTTTAGAAACTGTCTTTCAAAAAGGTTTCCCTTTTTTCCCTCAAAATTGGTCAACTATATCAAAATATGTAGCTACAGCAGTTTTGTGGCGCGCTACGAAACTGCTGTGCATTAGGCATTATCTTCAGCAGTTTTGTAGTGCGCTACGAAACTACTGTGCAATCACGAAAACACAGCTTAATGCAAAAATTCGACTATCTTGATTTTTTTTATCTTGGAATGTCCCTTTTATTTGTCCTAAAGTTGTTCAAAACTGAATGCAGAGGCATCATTCTTCAAGGAAAAATTCAACAAGGTAAATCATCAAAATTTGAGGACTTAACCTTACTTGCTACGTGACTTTCCTTAGTTAAGGAAACCTTTCCCGCTGGCTTAGCTGTGTCTTCAAATCTTCAATTTGCCTTTTTAATTGCATGTTTCCTTGCCCTTTCCTTGAATTGGGCAATCTCAAGTTTGGTAGACATCAATTTCCTTTTTGACTTCCTCAAAGCTACATTCTTCTTCTTGAGTGCTAACTGCCTTGCTTGAATTGAAATGGAGAACTCTGATCTATGTTGACCCTGAGCTTGCCAAGTGCTTCTTATGCATGAAAGGAACACGAAAGTGACCAAGACCAATTCTTCCTTACCTTACCCCTTTTCTTTGAAATTTGTTTAGTGATAACAGAACCCACAGTAATACCCATATTCCATCAACGTTTCAAATCCCAACAGGGATCCATCTTCAGGACTATTTTCGAATGTTGATAGTAGAAGAGCTAAATTGTTAGATTTAAATAGTTATGAGGTGAGATATGTGAGGATTTAAATGCCATGGATGCTCTTGCTATAGAGCTTGCAAAAATACATGAACACCACTATACAAAAAGTTCTAAAAATATAAAAGGATCACATTGTATCTTTCCCAATGCCAACCAAAAAAAGAACTAATGTTTTTTAACCAATTGGCTCCTTAGATGACACATTAAAAGAAAAAGAGAAATAGTTATATAGAATCTGTTAGCCTCACTCTCATAATAAAACAATTATAAATCCAAAATTATAATTAAATAAATCAAATCTTGAGAATTAGGAGTTAGTTCCTCAAACTAGGGAGTTTATTTAGGATGAGAGATTCTCTCCAACTAGTTCTCCTAGATTAGTGTTTTTTTGAGAATGTATCTCAACCAAGTTTGTTCAAGATAGACGCACTATCTTGAGACAACTTGCTCATATATTTATATTTATCATAAACATTATTTAAAATAATGAAATTTATGAGAATGTGAGACTATAGGGAAGTATCTCATGCCTTTTCGGCCATGTCTGGTTTTTTTATGTCTCTGATATTTTATTTTATATTTATTTAATTTGCTTCATGTGGTATCAGAGCAATGGAAATATTGGATTTAGAGCTTGAACATTTTTGAATTGTTGTCTTAAAGGACTACTTGTGGAAGTTGAGTCCATGTAAAATGAATTTTGTGAGATCTGTGTGAAATTGAATTAAAAACCTGAGTATCTTGGGCATTGAAGCTGTTTTAATGCCTGTATTGCCCACTAAATTTTCTGTTGCCACACATTGGTCTCTATATCAGATACTGCTTCTTTATTTGCCACCCATGGTGATTAATGTTGTGTAACAGCAAACCCTCGCAGACTTCTACCACACACATTAGTCTCTATATCAGATATTGCTTCTTTATTTGCCACCCATGGTGATTAATGATGTGTAACAGCAAACCCTCACAGACTTCTGCTGTGATGTGCATTATGTCGAACCATGGAATTGGTGGAGTCCCACCTTCACAGAGCAGCTAGTCTTCTAAGCTTCCTTGGGGCATATATTCGTAGACAATGAACCCTCCGTCAGTGCAAGCCCCCATTAACATCACCAAATGAGGGTGCTTGATACTGCTCAACCGATCCATCTTGCGGTGAAATCAAGAGCTTCCCTGAAACCAATTGAGTTTCAAGAATTTAATGGCTATTGTAGTAACGTGAAATTGGCCTCTGTAAACTTTTTCGTAGTACCCTTACCCAATTACTATATCCTCCGATACATTGTCTGTTGCAGACTTGAGTTCTTGGATGGTATAGCATGTGAATTGCCTTCTTGGCGATGCTACCCTCTTGAGCTTCTCCCTGGCTTCATCGCGTTCTTTAATGATAGCTTCTTTTTCCTTGATGACATTTCTAGCATCATTCTGAAGCTGTTGTAAGAATAACCTACGAAAAACTGGTAGCTTCCTTGATGGTCCCATTGAAATGAACCCCTATTCCATTAGTCGCAAAGGCGTAGAGGGACTCAAACCACCATTTGTAACTGGGTATTCCCAGTCTTGCTATTTCTTCAGTCGAGGTCAAGAGGTGTCCCACTTTCTCGTGCAATGTAGTCGATTTATTAAGTCTTCAACGTGGGTTTTTATTAGGAGATATGTGTTGCAGAAAGCATAGGATTTTGTTTCAGTAGCATGAGGATCGCACAGATATTTCAACTGGACTGGTTACTGGGCATATACAATGAATGGGAGGATACTCGTGGCAAGGATTAGTGATATTAATTCAAAGTAATATCTTACTTTGAGAGCGATTGAGTTAGTGCAGGGAGTTTTTGAAGACAATTTGCTTCCAAAGTTTGCAAGTGTGATATTCTCACTAAGAAGTTTCCACGAAAAAGTTGTGACATTGAAGAATGATGTACTCCAGTAATTAATAAAATCATATTTTTTGTGGTGCTTGTGTCTTAGATCTATTCGAAATTGAACAAGGGGATCTTAGGTACACCGTGTGTAATGAATGCGTGTGCATGACTTGTGTTCAGATTTTCAAAATGCTCTCTTTGTATTATGCTTAAACAACTACATGCACATAAGCAAGCTTAAGTATAAGAACGCTTAATCAAGCTCCTGTAAGCAAGCTTAAGTACACAAGCACAAATCATCACATCATCAACTTGATAAGATGATCTTCCAAGCAAGCACATTTCACATAATGTAATCAAAGCAATCAAGTTAAGGACGCTACAACATCAAGCATTTCATCAACACTTTTTGTATCACTTGCAGATAAACATTTTTTAACTGAATTATACGGGTGCATTCTCGGTTGTAACCGACACCCTAATTTGAATTGTTAAGGTGAATAAATTAATTCAAGTAAGTCTTCAACTGAGTCATCAAGGTTGAACTTGTCATTTGTCTCTTGGGTGCATTTTCGACAGTGTTTGACACCTTTCCTTTTTTAAAATCAACACATTCAGTGAGTACATTCAAGAAAGCACAAAAAGTCAGTAATTAATCAAGCAAGTTCAAGCAAGCAATCATCATCAAACGAGTGTGAATTCTAGTATTCTATTCTTCAAGTGAGCATCAAATCAAGCCAGTCTTTAACGCAAGTGCAATAAGCAATAAATCTAGGGAGAGAGTCATTCAAACAACAAAGCAAGCGAGTGTGTCATTCAAACAACCAAGCAAGTGAGCGTGTCAAAATCAAGTGCGAAAGTTCAAAGCATAACATCTACAACAAACAAGCCAGTGTGAAGTTGATTGAAGCATTCACAAAGTGTCAGTGAACCATTCAAGCAAAGTTACCATCATCAAGTGAGCGTGAAATCAAGAGTTCAAGAAACCAAGTTATAAAACTCTAGAAAGTGTTTAAAGAATCAGCAATAAGCAACAGTACAAGCAAGCCTGAAATTAAAGTGAGAAAGCTAACATGGCGACACACATTCAACTATCCCAAATTCTTAACAATTTGATTTTATCATCAGCGGCGACATGGTGAACATCAGCAAAACAACTCTTGCTGATATCTAAGTGCATCTTCAACATGCACATGAAATAATTGAGTTCCTTCAACTGGAGTTGCAACTACAAAGAACTGAGATGCTAGAGAAAAGTGATGCTTCCAAGTCTTTGAACAATACAAATACAACTGATGATTCCAAGTCACTAATCCAACCAACTTCAAGTGTCAAAGTGGTCCCTGATCCAGTTCAACTTTCTTCCAAACCAAACATCAATCCATGGGAAACAATACAAAGTAACAAAAATTGACGAGGCTTATGATATGTCAAATATGACGCCAAATTGCATATCCTAGATTATTCAAGGCCCATTAAGTTTGTCAGTGCAGGGTTTCTTGCACAAATCACATCAGCTAGTTCTGAGAAAGTTGAAGACAAACAGAAATACACAAACATTGAAGTTGCAATCAAACCAAAATGCCTTCATTGTCAAAGAACCGGTCATCTGGAAGATCAGTGTTTTGATCTCCATCCATGTCACCATTGTGGCAAGTAAATCATTCATCAGTACAATGCAGCGAACAACAAACAACCAAATTGAAGGTCAATTATTCATGGATTGATCTCTGGGATTGGTGATCCACGGTCAGAAGATTGTATAAGTTTTACAATCGAAATCACTTACACATATTGCAGCCAACAGTAAAAATGAAGATGGTACTCTCGTGACATCTTTTCACTTCCTTCATTATGTGGCCAGATGGTCATCATATAAACCCTTGGTGACAATTGTGTGTCTAGAGGTTGGTTGGAGAAGCTTTGTGCCAACTATCTCTAAGTGGAAACATTTGTCCTCAATGACTAACTATCAACATGTTATGGCATCAGGCATAGGCATGATGTAACAATGGACTCATGCATGTTGTAATACTAGTTCTGTTGGTTTTTTCATGTCACAATGGAGTTTCATAAAATTTCTTTCCCCTTTAGAAAAGCTTTGTCCTCAAAGCTTTTTGAAGAAAAGGCATGATCTCTTTTCTTTGTTTCAAATGTCTTCTTGTTTCGGAACTGTCATCTCCGTTGATACAAGAAGATATGATCCTATGTGTGATAAACAAAATTGTTGAATTGAGAATGGATATGACCATCCTAGATTTATCTTCTTTGGAACGTTGTAATTACTGGATATTTCATATGAATTTTTATCACAAGATTGAATTGTGCTGACATTAGTAGTGTTCAGAACATATGTATGTTGTTTCTGCTCTAAGCAATACATAATTGTAGATTGATGGAGATGTTTGCCCTTGTGATTTGGATGTTGACAATGGATTATTGTGATTTTATTTCCCTTAAATATGTTTGTGGCGGTTTTTTTACATACTTGAGCTATCTGATTTTCTTTAGGTAAAAAAATCACTTGGTTAATTGTTAGATCTTTACTTGAAATCTATGTCATTTGAATTGTAACATTTGAATATGTTTTCACTTCTATTTTTTTGTCATCTTCTTGAGTTTTGATGTTCACTGGATCAATATTCGTTCCTCTTTCTTCAACTTGAGTTGTTTCTGTTGGAAATACTAAGAGGGGAGGGGTAAATCAATATTCCTTTTCAATTGTTATTTTTACCAGTTAACTCATTTATATTTAGAACACAAAATTAACAATACGAATAAATACTTTTATTAATATAATCTTTACAATAAATTAGATACAATATCTATAAGGCTCCAATCTATTGCCAAGCACCAACTTCGTCTTTTGTGAGGCTCCAACCTCTAGGGCACCAACCCTATCTTCTCAAGGCACCAACCTTGTGTTTAGGAGCACCAACTCCAAGGACACCAATCCTTCCAATTCTAAGGCACCAACTCCAAGGGCTCCAACCCTATCTTGTCAAGGCACCAACTCCAAGGGCTCCAACCCTATCTTGTCAAGGCACCAACCTTGTTTGTTTGAGGCTCCAACCTTCAGGGCACCAACCCTCTGGGCTCCAACCCACTGCTATATTTTGTCTAGATATGTTTGATAGTAATTCTCTACTCCCAAAATATTCTTCACTGAATTATGTCAATCTACAGCTTCACTGTAGTCTCCATGCTACATCATCAATGACAACTTGTCTTCATATAAAGGAGTCTTCACAACTCTTCATATTGTCCACACAGAGTCTGCAAAGTTACCTCATGATGATTTCAAATAGCCATCATGATCTACAATAGTCTTCACACAACTTCAATGTGTCTACAATGAACTGCATTAAGCTCTGCACAAAAACAACTCTCTGTTTCAAGCCTCTGTTCTCACTGTCACGGTAAATGCTTCAGGAGTGACTGTTGCGGTATCTTACTTCCAAGGGAAAAACTCACAAATGCTTCAACATTGGTGTTGTCTACTACTCCCTTCAACTGATGACTGATAAAAACTTACTTGGCTGGTTCGAGGTCAAGCAGATCTTCGTCTTCCACTGTCCATTTTGGCTTCCTTCTTCCTGTTGTGACCTTCGGCTTCCTTCTATCCTGTTGGACCTTCAGCTTCCTTCTATCCTGCTGGACCTTTAGCTTCCTTCTATCTTGCTAGACCTATAGCTTCCTTCTATCCTACTGGACCTACAAATTTCTCTGTTTCTTCCATTTCACAACATGTGAACCTTTTCTTGTTCTCTGTTATAGATGCTTGATACACCTGACCTTTGGCTTCCTTTTTCGCTCGCTTGATCTTCGGCTTCCTCTACGCTTGCTCGACCTTTTGGCGTCTCGACCTTCGACTTCTCGATCTTCGGCTTCCTCTGTCTCTTCGAGTTCACCAATATTCAAAAGACACGTTCATTCGCAAGAGAGGCTGAATTACAATAGATGTTGCATATTATAATTATATCAGAGAGGCCCTTTCATCCACAGACTTAATTATTCATGGAAATTGCATCACAAGAGAGGTTATACCCATATTGGAGATCCCACGTGCCACGTCATTCCTTTAATCACAATCGCTACTTCTGGAGGTGTTTTACAAGTCATGCCCATAACATACTCTGGCCTCCGATATCAACATCATCAATCTTCACATATCAACATAGTTAAAACAATATAATGGGTGGTCCCACCTGCCACATCATCACCTTAATCACAATTGCAGTTTACCATCGTTACATTTCTTCAAGATGCGATATGCAATGGATGTGATATTCCAATAAGCCTCTTTTGATAACTCAATTGGGTCCACAACTTTATCACAAACATCGGTTTTAACATGTCATCCCTTTTTGAACTTTGTGATTCAACGGATGTGATATTACATTAAGTTATGTCATAGTGGTGCAGTCGGGTCCACCATAATATCGCAATCGTAGTTTTTACTGTGACATCCATTTATGAATTGCGATATGAAAGTTCTAACACAGTGGATGCGATATTACAATAGGGCATGTTATAATGGAGCAATCAGATTCGTAATAATATCGCGATTAGAAGTTTTAACGTGACAAGGATTTAAACACTTGCGGTATGGCGGATGCGATATTTTTTTAAGATGTATTATAATGGTGTAGTGGGTCCACAATGTTATCTCAATCGATGATTTGTGGGACTTCGACTCGCACATGGATTAAAAATCGGCCTTAACCCCCGCAGTTGACCGTGATCTAAGGGTTGACTATGAGATTGACGGTTAGGATTGAGTGCGGGACTTCAGCCATGATCAAGGAAGTTCATACTTTCCTACCCCCACTCTTCTGATATGTTAACGCCTCTGATACTCTACAATACTCCTCCGATATGTTAACTCCTCTGATATTTCTCTGGTATTTCATGCGATATTGCTGTTAACTCCTCCGTTAACACTGTTTATGCACCTCCGTCGATGTATTCCTGACGCAAGAAAAACCTACGCTACCCACAGTATGTATATAAAATGCATAATCTCATCTGTCTCAAAATTTCAATGACCCGCTTGGTCAAACCTTCATTAATTTAGGTTTAAGGCCCCTTAATTAATCTCATGTGGAACAAGTTAATAACTAACCTGGTTTGACCCTTTGGTAATCCTTCTCCATGGAACCTTATAACTCACCCCTTTAACCTTTATAACAACTGTGGTTAACTCTACACCTGTGCATATTAACGAAACTCCACTCTATAAGCCAACTCATCCTTTATTGCAATCGCGGAGTTCAAAGGACTCAATAGAGTGTGTATTCATAACTCCCGACTTGCGAAATGCGATTGTGCTTTCCACCATTGATTTTGTCCATCAGATCAATGGTTGTCGCAATATCACATCACATGACTTCATCACATTCCTCCTCCCGCACCTATAACCTTCTCGGGTCCGCTCTCCACAAATCTTATCGCTCAATATCCACCGTCGATCTTACCTTTAATCCAACGGTTGATGTCTTCCCCAATCAACAGAGTTGCTCAGTGATCCTGCATCGTAGATCAAAACCCATTTGATTTGATGGTCTGTAATGATATTGCATCATAAACTTGCACAATGTTTAACCGCCTCATGGAGCCGATACGAATTATAAGTCCTCAGTCTATAAAAGTTTGGGTTCGTTTAGAGATTATCATACAATCATATTTATGGCCGATATCCGTTAGATAACAGAATCAATCAAATCCTACGGTCTGCAGCCCTTCCACTGGTACACACACTATCAAGCTCTCAAGCCCCGTAGTTGACTATGATGTCAGCATCTAAATTTTGCAATCGACAGCTAATAAAAATTGTGTGCCTTCAACTGCGATCAAGGCATCATGTATTCCCTACCCCCGTTGTGGTTACTAATCATTGTCGATCTACCAAATCTATCGATTCGGCGGTCCAGATCACTTCCCGCCTTTCTCCTTCCACCAGTACTTAGATTTAATCTCTGCCCTTCATTTATTTTACTTATGTGGCACGACTTAATCTTTGTCTTCCATCGCCTTCAGCCTCATTCATTGATCTTTAGATCCAACGACTCGCGTGCAATGTTACCTCACTTCTTCGGCCTTCTCTTTACTTTTCTTTTATGTCGTTCTTTCAATGTTCCTCTGTGTTTCCGGTTTTCTTCAGAGTTCTGGTCCTTCGCTTTTCTACACCATAACTCTTAACTTTGTGTATTCATTAACCATGGTCACTCCTGAACTGTACTTTGATCCTTCAATCGGATTCAACGATCCCATGATCCTTCATCCTCATTCTTCATGTATTCTACCCGAACTCCACCTGCATACATATACCATGCATAACCTCTAAATCGCACATAATTTATCCTTCAATACTCAAACCACACATAAACTCAAAATTGAGTTGTCTGTATTAATAAATAGGTATTTACACAGTTTCTTCTCTCAGACCTGATTTCCAATATCAGTAGCCTTTGTTTCACAATTTGCCCGTAGGCTTACAATCAAACCTCTAACTACTAACTTGACTTGACTAACTAGCTAACCAACCCCTGACTATGCCTTTTAGGCTTACATTTATACAAAAGGATTCTACAACCAATTCTTGGTTTAGATCCATAATCTTCTCAACAAAACCCTAAAATATCTTCCTTATCTCTAAGGATCCTCTGTAATCCACAAAATCATGGACTAACTCCTAATCTAAGATTTATAATTAATTCTCAAATCTCTCAATCTCTCAACTATCCTGATTCTCTCATGTTCTCCTACATTTGAGAATATTTACTAATATGCCTCACTATACTTAATTAATTCCCTATTCTAGCTTCTCTCATTAAAATCACTCAAAACATTAATAATTACATTAATTCAAAACATAGGAAACCAACTTCCTTGAAAACAGAAGACCCGCTATGTCTACTAAGATACAATGATATTATTGAGCTGAATGTTCCTACATCAGACTCTCAAGGTTGAAAATAATCATGCTCTCCTGATCATGTGCTTCTAATTTTTTTCCTCCTGGATCCCATACTTTGTTCTGTAGTCTGTCCTTGGTTGCTATTGTTGTTTGTTGTTGTTCTCTAGGTATCCACACTTTATGTTGCATTTCCCCACTAGCTATGCTCTCACAATCTGTTGCTGTCTTTTTCTTGTTGTTGCTTTGCTTTCTTTCTGTTGTCTTCTCTCTTTAAGACTCTTTTCTCATCAAATCCATTATCAATTCAATTTCTATTTCCAACTCATTTCTTTGCTGGACTCTTTCCTCTTCCTCTCTTGCATATCCTTTGCAATCTTCATCAGGTTCTTTCTTCCCTACTGGTGCTTTCAGCCATTTCTCCAGTAGCTCCAATTCTGCCTCCCATTCACTGATCCTTTGATGATAATTTAGTCCTTCTTCTTTATCGACTGCCTCAACAGCTTCCTTAGTTATCTCCACTATGCCCATCATCATGATGGAATGATGATCCTTTACTATGTTTTCAATTAACATAGTCTCTTCTTTCAATTTTCCTTTAATCTTTTGCTAGTTAATTTCACTTCGTAGTTGTTGGTTCCTTACAACCACCCTTACATCCTTACCCTCTTGTTGCTTCTGAACTTCCATTTCATCTCCAAATAACTTCTTTTCAATTTCTTCAATCACAACATCACATTCATTCATTCTATGCATTGTTCCTAAAAACAAACTATTGGTTTGCGAACCAAAACACTCTTTTGTCTCCATGTCTTTTAAAGACCCTTTGCTATTGTTAAGTATTGTTGTAACCACTTATTTCCTATTTCCATTTCCTCCTAGAAACCTCTCCAGCAATTCAATTTCCTCCTTACATTTAGCAAGTGTCTTATCACAATGCTCTTCATTTCCAGCTTCATCCTTTACGCTGTCACTATTGCTCAACGATTCAATCGGACTACCTTCCGTAGACAATTTTGTTTCATTCATCTCCACAGAAATAAGTTCCTATTCAACACTTATAATCCCTATTTTCACACAACAATTGTTAGTTTGAAAAATGTACTTTTCACATACCAGCTTTTGAGGGTGATCTTCATCTCCTTCTTCCACAAGGAATTGTCCTTGTTTTGTAACAGTTCCAAATATCAATTCATTAATAATTCCTTTCTGCTACAACAATTCAATATTTTCCTCATTCAAGGGGCATTCTTCATCATATTCTACTCTAGAATACTTATCCTCTTAAAGGTACTTTTCATCCTCTGACAGTACATCAATATGTTGATCCAAGTTCTCCTCTGAACTTTGGTAATTTTTATCAAATTTCATGATAGTTTCATAAGGCTTCCAATCTGCTACAAAACCTGCACTCACAAAAGAATCATTGTAATTAAGAACATAAGACCTCAGTGTCTCTTCTTCCTTTGGAAACACTTCAGTATGTTGCTCTGAACTATACCAATAGTTGATTCACCTCCATTCTTCATCTTCACCCAGAACTTCACCCTGTTCTAGTTCACAAATGGAAACTTCCATTTCCAACTCAGCTTCTCTGAGTTTTCCCATCAGCCACTTTACTTGCCTTTGTTGTAGACTTCTCTGTAGCTTATGCCACTTTATTGGCTTCTTCTTTAATACCCAACCTAATCTCTAGTTTTCCTCCAATATCCTTCTTAATGCATCAAGTTGTTCTTTCATCTCTTGCCATTTGCCTTGGCATCGTCCTTCTTCACTTTTCTTCTGCTGTGGTCTTCCTTAGAACCTATGCTATGACTATCAGTAGTCATTTTCTTCTCCATCTATATGAGTTCCTCACTCATTCCCTATGAGCTACATTAAAGCCTCTACAACAACAAGTCCTCCTTGTTTCCACTTACCTCACCATGCTTTCCTCGGTACTTGGTCTTTTGGCAAGTCCTTGGTTCTCTATCTCTGGAACCTCTTTTGAGCACTTCTCTCTGCTCCTTCTAGGATTCAACTCATCTGCATTTTCTAAGAACACAACTGTCCTCTTGTATTTCAATCACAACGAAATACTTGGTTCTAACCACCTCTTCTTTCACTTTTAAAGTCTTATCAACTTCCTTCATTACTTAGCAATTCTACCCACATCCTCTATGGAATTTCCCTTATGATCTTCTTGTGAGTTGCAACAATACCTCTGCAACAACAAGTCTCCTTCTTGCTACATATGCCTTACTAAGCTTCTCTCCTTTGAGCTCAGTCTTTTAGCATTTCTTTGGTTCTTTCCTCTGGAACCAATTGAGCACTCCTTGCTCTAGGTTGTTGTAATCTTCTCACCTTCTTTTGTTGTTACATGTGCATCAATATAAAAATCACACACTCTCCAATCTTCAAATCAAAATCAAAATAAAAACATACCATCTTACCTTCAAGATCTCTGTATGATCTTGTTCTACCATTCGCCTGCACTTTGAATGGATTGTCCTATGTTCCCTTGCATATGCAATTCCCCCAATACTATGTTATACCTTACCTCTGTGTGCTTACTATTTGTTAGATTAGAATCTGATCCTCCTCTTGCCAGCTTTCATCACCATTTGCTTGTATACACACCTCCAAAACATAACCCAGTTCTAAATTCTTTTCAAACAAATTTTCACACAGAATTTCTTTGTGCTTTAATATCAAATGTTTCAATCATAATTCTGCTCTGATACCAAAATGACGCAGGAAAAAACTGCGCTACCCATAGTATGCATATAAAATGCATAATCTCATCTGTCCCATAATTTCAATGACCTACCTGGTCAAACCTTCATTAATTTAGGTTTAAGGCCCCTTAATTAATCTCATGCGGAAAGAGTTAATAACTAACCCAGTTTGACCCTTTGGTAATCCTTCTCTGTGGAACCTTATAACTCACCCCTTTAACCTTTATAACAACTGTGGTTAAATCTATACCTATGCATATTAACCAAACTCTGCTCTATAAGCCAACTCATCCTTTATCGCAATCGAGGAGTTCAAAGGACTCAATAGAGTGTGCATTCAGAACTCCTGACTTGCAACATGCAATTGCGCTTTCCACCATTGATTTCATCCATCAGATCAACGGCTGTCGCAATATCGCATCACACGACTTCATCGCATTCCTAAGGCTCCTCCTCTCGCATGTGATATGCGATAACACAACTGGACTTCAAATACAATAAAACCACGCCTATAACCTTCTCGGATTCGCTTTCCACAAATTTATCGCTCAATCTCCACCGTCGATCTTACCTTTAATCTGACGATTGATGTCTTCCCCGATCAACAGAGTTGCTCAGTGATCCTGCGCCGTAGATCAAAACCCATTTGATCCAATGGTCTGTAATGATATCGCATCGAAAACTTGCACGATGTTTAACCGCCTCAAGGAGCCGATACGAATTATAAGTCCTCGGTCAATAAAAGTTTGGGTCCGTTTAGAGATTATCGTCTGATCATCTTTATGGCTGATATCTGTTAGATAACAAAATCAATCAAATCCTACGGTCTGCAGCCTTTCCACTGGTACACGGACTATCAAGCTCTCAAGCCCCGTAGTTGACCATGACATCAGCATCTAAATTTTGCAATTGATGGCAAATAAAAATTGCGGGCCTTCAACCGCGATTAAGGCATCTCGTATTCTCTACCCCCACTGCAGTTACTAATCACCGTCGATCTACCAGATCTATCGATCTGACGATCCAGATCGCTTCCTGCCTTTCTCCTTCCGCCAGTACTTAGATTTAATCTCTGCCCTTCATTTCTTTTACTTATGTGACACGACTTAATCTTCATCGTCCATCATTTTCAGCCTCGTTCGTTGGTCTTTAGATCCAGCGACTCCTATGTAATGTTACCTCACTTCTTTAGCCTTCTCTTTACTTTTCTTTTATGTCGTTCTTTCAATGTTCCTTTTTGTTCTCAATTTTCTTCAGAGTTTTGGTCCTTCGTTGTTCTGCCCCATAACTCTTAACTCTATGTATTCATTAACCATGCTCACTCCTAAACTATACTTTGATCCTTTAATCAGATTCAACGATCCTTCATCCTTGTTCTTCTTGTATTCTTCCCGAACTCCACCTGCATACATATACTATGTGGAACCTCTAAATCACACACAATTTATCCTTCAATACTCAAACCACATAACTCGGAATTGAGTTATTTGTATTAATAAACAGGTATTTACACAGTTTCTTCTCTCAGGCCTGATTTCCAATATCAGTGGCCTCTATTTCACAATCTGTCTGTAAGCTTACAATCAAATCTCTAACTACTAACTTGACTTGACTAACTATCTAACCAACCCCTGACTATGCCTTTTAGGCTTACGTTTATACAAAAGAATTCCACAACCAATTCTTGGTTTCGATTCATAATCTTCTTAACAAAACCCTAAAATCTATTCCTTATCTCTAAGGATCCTCTCTAATCCACAAAATCATGGACTAACTCCTAATTTAATATTTACAATTAATTATCAAATCTCTCAATCTCTCAACTATCCTTATTCTTTCATGTTCTCCTACATTCGAGAATATTTACTAATATGCCTCACTATACTTAATTAGTTCCCTATTCTAGCTTCTCTCATTAAAATCACTCAAAACATTAATAATTACATTAATTCAAAACATAGGAAACCAACTTTCTTGAAAACACAAGACCCCCTATGTCTACTAAGATACAATGATATTATTGAGCTGAATGCTCCTAGATCAGTTCCTCTTTACTTCTCGTGGCTTCCAATGACCTCTTTCGATAGCTCTTCTTTGACTGCTCTTGTTCTTGACTTCCAATGTCTTTGCTCCTTGGCTTCTTGCTCTTGTCTCTTCATGGATCTGATCTACTTCTCCTTGGCTTCTTGCTCTTGTCTCTTCACAGATCTACTCTACTTCTCCTTGGCTTCATATCATCATTTAATATCCTAGATTATTGCCATATTGACATCAATGACAATCTACATCAACAGTTTCATCTGGAGACTTCGATTTTGTCATAATTTCTTCTAGTTTATTATCCAATGACTTCTTATCATTTTTAAGTTTCTTGATTTGCGTGAGTACCATTTGATTGTGATTCTTCATACGTGAAAGTTCACTGCTTTCTATATTTTTGGTTTTATTCTTAATGTCCTTCTCATCTTTTAAACTTTTGATTTGTTCTAATAATGTTTGATTAAGGTTCTTTAAACATAAATTTTCCTCTTCTTGTTATGATAGGCGCTTCTTGATTTCTTTCTTTATGGCCTTAACTTTCTTGACTTGTCGAGTAGTTTTTCATTGTCATCTCTAAGGCGCCAAATTTCTTTGTCTTTACTAGATATGATTTCTTCAATCTCTTTCTACTTCATCAGTTTCGAAATATCTTTAAAATTTTCTGATGGAGTCATTATCATATCTAACTTTTTTGTCATGTCTTGGAGTGTGATCAACTTCTTTTTATAATGAAACATCAAAATTTTTCCCTCTATGTTTAACATGAACGTACCCAATTCTTTAAACCAAGGTAGACTGAGAATTATGTCAATCTCTTTCTTAACCATAGTTATAACACTAAATTGAGAAATGCATTCATAATGATCAATTGCCACTTGTAAATCATTAATTTCATATTCCTTCTGGCCAAAAATATATTTTCTTTCACCAATGCTTGGCTCTTGAATTAATAGTTGATTCGCCAAATTAATATTGATGTAATTTTTCTTGTTGCTTGTGCTGATAGCGATATTAATTTCTTTCCCTTGGATACTTCCTTTTAATGTAATTAATATGTGATCTATAATTGAAACACCTTTGTAAAAAAAAAAATTGTCTTTCGTTTCCAAATTATAATAGGTTTTTTTGTCGTCAATAATCGACTTATATGTGGAACTCATCTTTGGTTCTTTCTTGATTTATTTGAAGTTTATTTTCTTAGAAAACACTTAGAATCCACCAATATAAAGTGATTCCTTTCCCTATTGGTGATACAATAACCTTTTTTTAAGCTAAATAAAATTATTTACCCCCCACCCCCCGCTACCCCACACACACACACACACACACATATATATATTATAATATACCACCTTACCACTTAAAGGTTGATTCAATGATCACCTTCGATAATTTCTTGAAGTCCATTAATACAATGCAACTCCTCCCCTGGTGATATAATAATATATTTTTTCCTTTCAACTTTTATAAATAAAACTCTTATAATCGAATTTCCTTTTATATTTAATATTTCAAAATTCCTTTGTATTCTTCTTTTTTTGCGTTTGTTTTTTTTAATATATATATATATATATATATATATATATATATATATATATATATATATATATATGTTATTTAAAACCATAAACATATTTCCACTTGTACTCTTTCCCTTCTATTTATATAAAAAAAAACTTGAAATACTTTTTATCAAAATGAATTAGTTAATTTGTTAATTTATGGTATGTTTTATGCTTCGCGCAGTTTATTTCAATTTCGTCTTATTGGTTAGCAATCACATAAACATAAAGTAAAATGTTGATAAAACATTAATAGATCGACAAAAAACAAGCCAAGACAAGAGACACCAGATGTGGCAGCTAGCTAGCGACAAACCCCAATGTGGGAAAACCCTTTGATCAATTCTTCTTTAGTCTTCAATAGTTTAGCAAAGAGAAATAATACAAATACATAAATCTATAATTTTATGGCAGCAATAGCAATCCCTAACTAGCAAAATCAAATTTGGTCAAACAAGATGAAATTGACCTTCAATATGCTTGGTCAATTTCCCGATCATCTAGTCCTCCAATAGCAAGAAGAAGAAGTCCATAAAAATCCCCAAAAACACAATCAACTAAAGTCTACCTGCTGCCCCAAACTAGGGCAATCAACGCTGGTCAAACCAGAGGTCAGATTGCATCGGCTTGCATGCCAAAAATTGTGGCCTGCCTAGGAGAGGCTGCGACACCAAAACCACACTCCTAACAAGTCAACGCTTGGTCAATGTTGTCCAAAACGTCTTGCTATTGCTTTTATGTCCTCCTTCCTTGCCCTTCTACGTCCTCCTTCTTCCCACTTGTAAGCTTCTCTTCCTTGTGTGTAAACCCAATCAATGAAGTAGAGAAGAATGTGTGAGAGATGAGATGAGTGAATAATGACTCAACCTCACTTGTATTTATATGATATGTTGGGCATGTGTGCCACAATTTATCTGTTGGCCAACCTTGACAATTTTTCAAGTAAATACAAATAAATTCATATATCCATAAATACTTGTCAAAATCGGATGATCGTTAGATCAATCCTACACCTCTCAACGAGAGGAATCAAGGAAAATCTCAACTGCCATAAATAAGATGACCCACATGGAGTTTGGCCCTATTTTCCAATTTTAACACTCCCTCTCAACTAGGGAGAACTCCATCTGCTAATTCCTCTAACCGTTGGTACTATCTCTGCCATCAAATGCACTGCCCTGCACTTTTCGGCTTTGCTCTGCTGAACTATGAAGAAGAATAAATGAGTGAGGATGTATCATACCATCCTCCACTGACCTGAAGTCAGTCCCATAGAGTGTCATGCCACTCTCACTGATCCCATATCAGTTTCATTGATCCCAGATTAATGGAGATCATCCTAGCATAGGGAGTATGGTAGATACAACGCTGCATCCATTGATAGTACTACTATGGTCCCTAACCCCATTTCCCTACTTATTAATCAGATGACATGTACTTCCCATGAGTCCCACACTGCACAGGTAGGATGCCTCGACAGAACTAATCATCGTGTCCCTAAGTCACCATAGGGTGTCACAGGGGAAGGTTGAACCTTTCACCCGGTACATAGTGCACAACTAGGGGAGGGTGAGTCGCCCTGTGGTCGCATGTCACTCCAAGAAGTACCCCAAAACCCCGAAGCTACCAGAGATCAATGTATGCATCATACATGACCTTCATAAGAGGGTCTCTCAACGACACCAAGTCGTTCTCAGAAAGTCAAGAATTTGGCCTTTCCTAGGGGCTTCGTCAAAATGTCGGCGACCAACTCATCTGTACCGATATGTTGGAGCCTTTTTCTCCCCTCTGCACCATATCCCAGATATAGTGGTACCAGATATCGATATGTTTGAAGCGATCATGAAATACGGGATTCTTTGATAAATGAATCTCGCTCTGGTTATCACACAGGATCATGGTAGTATCCAATGTAAATCCAAATAGCTCACTAAAGATCTTCTACAACTAGACCACCTCACAAGAGGTCATACTCGCAGCAATGTACTCTGCGTCGGTGGTGCTCAAAGCCACCAACTTCTACTTCCTTCTCATCCAGGATATTGAGGTGGATCCCAAAGAGAAACAACACCTAGGGTGTGCTCTTTTGGTTCACCACACTACCTGCCCAATCAGCATCGGTATATCCATGTAGTCTCACATCTTCGGCATTGTATCTCAACCCATGAATGATTGTGCCACGAAGGTATCTCAACAGATTCTTAGCACCAATCCAATGTGTGTGGTGAGGTTTAACCATATGTTGACTCAGCGTGTTCACTGCAAAACATATATCCGGATGGGAATTCACCAAGAACATCAATGCTCCGATGATTTGACGATACTTGGTAGCATTTTGAAAAATAGGTCCGGAAACACTACCGCTTAACTTCTTGAAGTTAAGATCCATCGAGGTAGTTACAGGCTTCCAGTCCACCATACCGAATCTCTCCAATATCTTCACCACACATTTTCCTCGAGATAGGAAAATCTCCCCTGGCTTATGCCAGACTTCTAGTCTTGGGAAATAGTGCATCAGTCCCAGGTCCTTCATCTCAAACTCAGAAGTCAACTTCCTCTTACATTTGTAAATGAGAGGGTTTGCACCTGTTAGAAAGAGGTCGTCAACGTAAAACACCAGTATGAGAGGTTTATCATATTCAACCTTAAAGTAAAGGTTAGGGTCGGCTTCACTCCTAGTGAATCCCAGCTTCATCAAATAGCTATCGATTGTCTCATACCAAGCTCTGGGTGCTTGCTTCTGCCTGTAGAGGGCTTTCTTCAACCTACATACATGGGATTCTCGATCATGAATCTCAAATCCTTTGGGTTGTTCCACATAGACTTCCTCTTTGATTGAACCATGCAAGAACGCAGTCTTGACATCCATCTGATGTAGATTCCATCCTTGTGAAGCAGCAAGGGCTATTATCGAGCAGATAGCGGTATATCGGGCAACATGTGAAAATATCTCATCATATTCTATGCCTTCTTTCTAAGAGAAGCCACGAGCGACAAAGCGGGCCTTATACTTTTCAGCGCTTCCATCAGCTCCATGTTTTATCTTGTAAAGCCATTTTGAAGTGACAATTGTTTTGTCCTGGGGTCTGGGGACCACATCCCATACATCGTTCTTCATGATGGACTCATATTCCTCAGTCATAGCATCCTTCCATAATTAATTCTTGACAGCTTCTGCAAACGATGAAGGCTCATTTTGAATGATTGTGCTCATGATGGTCAAGTATCCTTGATACCTGGTCGACTTCTTACTTTCACGGAAAGTCCCTCTGGGTGCAATGTGTCCTTCAGCATCATCAAGTGTCCCCCTGAGCCATGAAGGCCTCTTCCTAGAAGAGGAAGGTTCTTACAGAGGGGGATCAATAGGATCCATAGGTTCTTCTACATCGGGCATCATCTCATCTTCATTTTCCTTTGGTTTCCTAGTGTCAGCTTCTCCATAATTCCTTGGTATATGAAGATTGTCAACTTTGCTAAGAGTCATATCTTCGTCAAAGGTGACATCATGGCTAATCTCAACATCCCTTTGACTGGCCACATAGATTCTATAGCCCTTATTATTTTCGCTATAGCCCACGAAGATTCATTTCTTTCTAGATGCACCCAATTTATTCCTTTTCTCTTTCAGCACATGAAAATATACAAGACTTCCAAAAATTCTAAAATGAGATACGTCAGGTTTATTACCAATGAATATTTCTTCGGGAGTCTTGGAACCCAATGCTTGATGAGGACATCGATTTTGCACATATATGGCGGTATTCACAGCTTCGGCCCATAGAAACTTCGGAAGCCTTTGATCATGGAGCATAGCACGGGCAGCTTCCACATTCATACGATTATTCCTTTCCGCCACACCATTTTTCTCAGGAGTATATGGTGTTGTAGTCTCCCTCTTAATGCTAGCCTCTTTGCAAAAGTCATGGAACTCATTAGATTCATACTCAATCCCATTATCAGTCCTTAAGATCTTGACCTTCTTTTTTGTTTGATTCTCGATCAAGGCTTTGAAGTGACGAAACCAAGAGAAAACTTCATCCTTCTTTTTCAAGAAGTATATCCAAGTCTTGCAAGAATAATCATTTTTAAAAGTGAGGTAATATAAATATCATCCCAAAGAATTCACAGGCATCATACCATATATGTCGGAGTGAACCAACTACAATATATCGGAGGTCTTGCTATGGCTTGAGGGGAATGGTCCCCTTTTGAGCTTTCCTTCGACACATCCAGGACATACACCTTCTTTCTCTAATTTGAACTCGGGCATCCCCATCACCATTTGTCTCACAACGGGTAGAGCTTTATAATGTAGGCGGGCAAACCTCTAGTGCCATAGTTCAGACTGAAAATATGTGTCACAAGTCATGACACCCAACGGACTTTCTCCAACATGATATAAAGAGTCATCCCAAAACCCAAGAGTGAAAGCATCTTTGAAATTCTTTTTCCATACACTTACCTTGCCATCAATGAAGGCCACCTTGTAGCCTTGTCTTCCATTGCTGAAAGGGACACCAGGTTCCTTTTGAGATCAGGTACGTATAGGACTTCTTGCAAGTAAATTGTATTACCCTGATTCAATTGAAGAGAGACATTCCCTGCGCCTTTCACAGGATATTTAGAGTTGTCCCCGAGAATAATTTCCAGGTTGGTCTCCTTTTCTATCAGATTAGAGAGGGCTTCTTTGTAACCAGTGAAGTGCCTTGAGGCACCACTATCAATAAGCCAATTTCACAGCGAGTCTGGGGGAGCAGTAGTAGAGAGGGTTGCTGGTAGATAATATTCATCTTGCTTATTGTTAACAACGTTAGATTCACACCTGGAGTTTCTTGCCTTCTTGGAGGGTTGACCATTTCCTTTATTTTTGTCATTCCTCTTTCCTTTTCCATTGAACCTGTCCTCCCTTCGATTGTTTTTGGAATTGCCTCAGGATTGATTTTGATCATCGTCATGAGATGTGCCCTTTCTATCAGGGCACACCCTCACATAGTGGCCAATTTTGTTGCAAATGTAACATCTACCTTTCCTTCCACCTTTTGGTCCGGCCTTTCCCTTATATTTTGCCTCGGAATTATTTCTCCTTTTAGCATGAGACGAGAGTGCAACGGGATTGCCTTTAAGTGTAAGCATTTCCTACTCTTCCATCCTTGTTTCTTCTTGAATGCATCTCGCCATCAATTCCTCAAATCCTGGGATTACATTATTGTTGAGAAGAGTGGTTATGAATATATTCCATTCAGATGGGAGCGCTCCGAGAGTTGTGATGGTTAGTTCCCAGTCAGGAACGACTTCCCCAAATAATAGGAGATCATTCTTGATCTCGATGATCCTTAAGAAGTAGGCTTGCATACTCTCATCTTTGCCCTTTTTAATTTCTTTCAGCTTATTTCTAAGGAACAAAACTTGATTTGCATCACTACCTTTAAATAGGTTTACCAGTCTATCATAGATTTCCTTGGAGGTGGTTAGTTCGGAAATGTAGGCCACCAGGCGCTTGTCGATAGAGTCCCGGATGATCTTCTTTGCTTTGACTTCTCCCCTGGTCCACTTGTTCCTGGCAACAACATATGAATTTGATGGAGGTTCAACGATTCTACCTCTCACATGGTCCAACACTTCCTGCTCTTTCAATGTTAGATCAAGAGTAATCTTCCATCCGTGATAGTCAGACTTCTCACGGAGTTTGTCTTCAGCGGGGAAGTGTTATGAGGACCCCATGAAGTTTTTAAGATTGCGTCAATAGCCTTTGGTGATTTCTCTTATTCTTGCTCTTACTCTTGCTTCACCTCAACTCTGATACCATGTTAATTTATGGTATGTTTTATGCTTAGTGCAGTTATTTTCAATTTCGTCTTATTGATTAGAAATCACATAAACATAAAGTAAAATGTTGATAGAACATTAATAGATCGACAGAAAACAAGCCAAGACAAGAGACATTAGATGTGGCAGCTAGCCAGGGACAAACCCCAATGTGTGGAAACCCATTGATAAATTCTTCTTTAGTCTTCAATAATTCAATAGAGAGAAATAGTACAAATACATAAATATGTAATTTTATGACAACAGCAACAAACCCTAACCAGCAAAGTCAAATTTGGTCAAACAAGATGAAATTGACCTTCAATATGCTTGGTCAATTTCTCGGTCATCTAGTCCTCCAACAGCAAGAAGAAGCAGCCCATAAACAGCCCCAAAAACACAGTCAACTGAAGTCCACCTGCTGCCCCAAACTAGGGCAGTCAATGTTGGTCAAACCAGAGGCCAGATTGCCTTGGTTGCGTGCCAAAATTTGTGGCCTGCCTAGCAAAGGTTGCCACACCAAAACCACACTCATGAAAAGTCAATGTTTGGTCAACATTGTCCAAAACGTCTTGCTACAGGTTCTGCGTCCTCCTTCCTTACCCTTCTACATCCTCCTCCTTTCCACTTGTGAGCTTCTCTTCCTTGTGTGTAAACCCAATCAAATAAGGAGAGAAGAATGTGTGAGAGATGAGATGAGTGAATAATGACTCAACCTCACTTGTATTTATATGATATGTTGGGCATGTGTGCCACACATTTAGCTGTTGGTCGACCTTGACACTTTGTCAAGTAAATACAAATAAATTCATATCTCCATAAATACTTGTCGGAATCGGATGATCACTAGATCAATCCTACACCTCTCGATGAGATTCAGTTTCCATAAATAAGATGACCCACATGGATTTTTCCCTAGTTGCCAATTTTAACATAATTCCAGTTTTGAAAGACAATTTGAACCTTCTTAATGGGGTCACGACTCACCATTTTTGGTGAATGTTACCCTTCAGTCCAATATTATGTCTAGTCGCACTTCAAATGGAAATTGGGACTTACAGGTTTAAACATGAATGTATGATTTTTTTTGTGGATGAGCAAGAAATTGACCGAAATTTGTTATATAGAGTCGTACTAATCACAAATCTTATAAATTGTGATTGTGGTTCATGTAACACAATAGCATGATTACACGGTGTACAGACACGACAAATGCTTAATTAGCAGCGTTGTAGACCAAAAGGAGTGGCGGTAGTGGCGGAAGTTTGACGACAAAATTTAGTTTGTGAAGTGTGGAGGTTGCAGTGGCAATCACAATGTTGAGGGGATGGACTGGCACCACGACAGTGGCTGGATTGGTGTTTCAAGCAAGGAATAGAAATGACTGCAGTGTTCTATCAGGCTATGACTGCTGGCGGAACTTCGGTGCTCTGTCTAGCTGGTGGCATCACGACGTCGGGTTGCGGTGGTCAATCGGCGACTAAGGTGGGAATGGGGATGGTAGAAGAGAAAATGAATCAAAACAACTAGTCAGGGCCTCAAATGTGGCGGTGGCAGCTGACAAGAGAAACGACTCTATCGTGGCCAACGAATCTTGTCAGATGGCTACTTCTTTTTTTACTTTTTGTTTTTTTTAACTAAGTGTTTTTCTTGATATATATATATATATATAGATATATATATCTATATATATATATATATATATTCTTTTCTTTTTTAAATCTATTTTTTTAATATTTACTCTTCTTTATTTTTTATACATATACATATATATTATAGACCTCTTTTTCTTTTTAGTCTTATGATATATTTGTTCACTCTTTTTTTACCCTAATGGCCAAAGGCCCGATGGAAAAAATGGTAAATCTCCAATATTGTGTAGAGAAACACTTTGATTATGAGGACAAATTGATGGCTAAAGGCCAGATTAGATTGGCTTTGTGCAATGGTTAAGTGACCAAAGGATCAAACAACTCTGATACCAATGTTACGAACATAATTCGTATACTAATGAACACAATTCGTACTTTGCAAGAATCTTCAGAACACTTGGTACATGAAGACATCCATTATAGGGTAAATATATTTATATAGAAATGTAAAAATGATACCAGATATTGGTTGATGATGTTACAAATGAGGGGGCCTACATATATACCTAGGCAAGTGCTTTTTCATGACTGGTCATGTCCTTAGAGACATGCATCTTTAGTAAATAGTTATTGTTTAATTAATTATTATTACATTTATTATTTATTTATATATTTATATTTATATTTATATTTTATTCATAACACCACTTTATGGATATCATCCTCCATCCATCACGTCGCCCTTGAAAATGACTATAAAGGCTCAAGCAATAGATGACCAGATATGGCACCAATAAGAGGTTCTCAAAATATTAAAGGACAACCTGGTTATAACACGAAATAGGATGAAACAAGAAGCATATCAGTGTCACATCGAAAGGGAATTTGAAGTGGTGAATTGGGTATTTGTGAGACTAAAACCATATAAACATATGTCTCTCAAGCAATAAAAGAAGGACAATGAATTAGCACCAAGGTATTATGTCCCCTATAAGGTGTTGCATAGTATTGGATGTTAGAAATATTGAGAAGGGGGTGAATCAATATTTCTTATCAATTAGTAACTTATTAATATTTCCAGAGCATTAATTAATCTCAAGCATCAAATTCAAGCCTAAACCAATAATAGATAGTAGACACCATAATTTTTAGGTGGAAACCCTTCCAAGAGAAAAACCATTGAATGCTTCTCTAATAATTTATGAGAACATTAATGCTTTAGGTCCAACTAAAAAATGGAAACTCCAAGTCCCTAGTACTTGAGAAAAGCATTCAATTTTCTAACTCCAACTAGAAGGACGCTCCAACGCCCTGATTTTATCAGTTGTTGCTAAAATAATGCTCCAACATCCTTGCAAGCTCCAACATTCCCTAGCACTATGCTACCACCTTGAAGTGTTTTCAAGCTCCAACCTAAATGTGACTTAAATTACCTACCTAGCACCACCCAACCACCCTCAAAATAACAATAGATCAGACCAACTATTATGGGCTCCCGTACAATGACCCACTTACAAGGTATTGGCGGGCTCTTGTACCAGGGACAATGACCCACTTACTAGATATTCAATAAAACCCTCACCTCAAATGACAAAACCCTTACTACAATTGAAACCCTAACAATTCCCTTACTGCAATATTCAATTGATGACCAAGTGACTCTTTCTGCCAAAATACTATAAGTAATGATGACAATCAAGTGGTTGAGAAGATGTACCGTTTTGATACAATTATTGAAGAGATAGTTGTATCCAAAGTTATGATAAAACCCAGATTGATATCCTTATTTTTGAAGACCCAAAGTGTTTAATTTTTGTCCTTTTGAAGGGAATGTCACTATTGTATGTTTTTTCTTATTGTAAGCACAATCCTCATACTGATCTACTCTTTTGACTACATTAACTTAAAAACCTTCGTTTACTTATGGCATTAATAAACAAAGCACATGAGTGCTTAAAACAATGAGGATTGTACAAGCATATTTAGATACACCATAGCTTCAAGCATTAAGATTTATTTGAGAGCATAATAAACTTGTTTCAAATCACAAACATACTTGTGATGTCTCCTTTCTAGTTAGAAGTTGTCAAGGGTACTCATCAACCAATCTCCTTGCAAATTTCTTTATCAAATTAACGATTATGATTGAGAGAGACTTGTCACTATGTTAGGCCACTCGAATACTGCATCTACAATGTCCCAATACTATTGATCTTCCACTAAGCAAGTTGCTTCAATTCTTCAATCACATTTGTTTATAGTAGGTATGAATATATATGTATATGTGTGTGTGTGTATACTCAGAGGGACTATTGTAAATGTTAATTTAGTAATGCCATTGCTATTACACTAGAAGTGTTTATTTTCTTTGGTTATAAAGGACATTCGGGACTTCTAAGAAGAGTTTCATCCTTCAAAACTCCTTACATATGTAAATACTACACTGCTCAAAATATCCACTTCATAAGGTTAGGCCACAACACTTGAAGATTAATCTTGATGATTTTATTTGATTAACCATTCCTCCCTTAGAATTACAGAGATTCGTACCAAATTTATCACTTCAGAACAACCCTAGGTCCTCTTCAAAAAGGGAAGGTTGAATGACATACAAAAATTGTGGCAGGCTTGTAACAAAAATTACACTTATTCGTTGGTCTGAGACAGGGAACCGCAGAGATAACCAAACTTATAAGTTGAGGATGTGATTCCCTATAGAAGGTTAAGACTTGCATAGAATTATCAGCGAACCCCAAAATATTCACGCTGTCTTTGTCTAGATGAATAACAGACAACTTATTTTAATCTAGGATGGAGCCATACCATAGATGCTCAAGCAATCATGTGCTCAACATTAGTCAACACGATGCAATTAGGTCATTTTGATTTTCTTTAGATCACACTCAAAAATGTTCTTTGCTCCTTCATTGATCCTACAATTAACCATAACCCCTTTGTATGAACCCCAAACAAAACCCTTAATCAATGCAATCTAGCATATCAAAACTTCAAAACAAACCTCATGTCCAATCTGGCAGTTCTCCATAGGGTCGAAGAATATTAATTTCAGAGATCACAAGACATTTGTTTTATTCATACATGAGGGCTAATCAATTGATCTTGTATAGTTTATGAGAGTCTCATAAGGGCTAGTCGAAATCCCAAAAAGGAGGGAATTTTGGAGGATTATTTGAATTTAAAATTCAAAATATTTCCCTCCACAAACAAATTCAATTTTAATTTTTTTTTTATCCAATATTTGAAACTAATAAGAAAATGGTTGTAGTCCTTCCTTTTCATATGAATGATGCCATAATTTGCTTTGCCAAAAATTGTCCAATGGAAATTTGCCACCTAGTCTTCGTTTTTGGGGTTTTTGCCCACAAGTTAGGGGCTTCATCTTCAAACAAGCATAACTCCCAAAACGTGAAGGCTCTCATGGCATGACACATACCACCATAATCAACTCGACGAGAAGAATCCAACAAAAAGTATTTGAACTAAAAAAACTATGGTTTTCCATGTTATTTTGGTCAACAAAGGCAGGGAATCTTTCGGTGCTACTTGGATTGACATCAATGACTGTTGGAGAATGTAGCTAGATTAAGCCTTTGTAATGAATTTTGTAATCATGACATTGTATACTTTATATAAAAGAGAAAATTAATTTGTTATTTATACAAACATGGGTTTCATGCTTAAAGTCTAGGTTAAAGCATGTTCTTCATGCTTCTAGGGCTTGTTGAGTCAAAGAATAATTTGTGTCATGTATTATAGTCCCATTTGGACTTGTTGTAACAAAATAAAAATATCATTTTTGAGTCTAGAAAGCCAATTTGTCCTCCAATACCAAGTCGAACCTACCAAGGAGAACTCAGCCCAAATGAAATCCTATTCGATCCCTTAAGAAGACTTTAAATAGAAGGGACTTTGACTAATTTGACACACAATCATAACAAATTCGATCTACAATAGAAAAGGAAGGAAAATAAGAGTGAAGGACAAGAAGATAAGGAGAAATACCAAGTGAAGGAATAAAGTCGAGAATCTGACCTAATTCTATCCACATGAGAAATTCTACGGTCTTTGGGCTAATTTCAAGGCCTAAAATTGCAGGTCGAAGTTGCAAATATGCAGTGGAGGCTGAAACTTGTTTGGACCAGAATTTGAAGAGGTTCAATATTCATTGACCTTGGTAGACTTCATCTTGTTTGAAGGAGATCTTGTTGGAGGGTTGACTTGGTGCTTGGGAGGAATCTTGGCTTTGGTCTTTGGGCCTTGGAAGTCTCATTTGATTTGATATTATAAGAAGAGAAGTATTATTTCTGGGTTTTCCCATGTGGAGGGGTTTTTTCCTGGATTGAAGCCTATATCTTGTGTACTTTGTTTCTTTGTGATATTCATTGTTTTGGTAATTGCTTGACGAAGAATAAATAAAAGTAATAAAAGACCAACTAATATCACAAGTAAATATAAAAGAAGGAAAGTCAACTATAATCTACAAATTCTTTGATTTTCCTACAATGACAACCACATTTTAACATTGTAAGTATGGCTTACAAATTGAATTTGCATGTGTACACCCACTCTTCCAAACTATTTTACCAGCCATCAATGAAGAGGTGACATGGAAAGATGAGTTGTTCATGCAGAAACCCCTATAGATAGTCAAATGTTGAGGACAACACTTGTTTGAAGGGGAGGGGCTTGTTAAGCCCTATATAAGCTCCAAGTTGACCTTAAAGCCCCTTATTAAACCCCATATATTATAACAAGCATGCAAATAAATAATAATTAGCGAAAAGGTGTAAAGGTGTGTCTTATCAAAGAGATGCATCTCTTCATAGGGCACCTCACGTGTTGAAAAGTGGGGCGTCTTCAAGACGAATTTCCCCAAAGGGGAACCCTAAGCCCCAAGAAAAGCCCTTAAACCCCAAAGAGAATTTATAGTGGTTAAAGTGAATAAAGAAACATTATTTAATGTAACAAAATTATTTGAGGCTTGCCTTCATCAAAATCAATATGGGCTTCAAATTTTTCAAGGCTTAAGAAATATACTTTTAAGGAGTTTATTATTATGAAATGGGGATATATAGAAAAATATTATGTTGGACTCCCATTATGAAATAGTCACATTTATTATCCATCAAATTGTATAAAAGGAGATCATTAATACAAACACACATTTTTTCTATAGCTTACATCCTTGACTTTGAAGTCTGGCATTATATTCTGTGGATAAGTCTCGCAACATAGTGAATCAACGGCTCGTGTTATAATGTTTTGATTCGCAATTTGTGGCTGTTTAATTTGCACCTTTATCACATCATTTTTTACTAGCACGTTGTGGCTCAATTTATTGGCTCAACTTATTTTGGATAAACTTTAGATCGATGGTTCTGTGGCTCGACTTCTCTACATATGGATCATCAAAGACACGCTTTATTTATCACTCGTTATGTTATGGAATGGATATTTATATTAATTTGTGAATCGCACTTACGTTGTACACATTCTTATCTATGGATCATCTTTGTTATACTTTGCATCATATTTCAGTAAGCACGCATTATCATGGTGCACAAAAATGTTGTGTTACGTATATGCATTTATTATGACGTGTAATATATCTTTTAGGTTCATTTTCACTATGGCTCAAATACCTTACTATATGGGACACCCTCATATATAAAGATCTTGTGTACAATTCTCTATGGCTCACTATCATTCCGTAACTTTCTGTCACCCTTGTAGCTCACCTTACAGGGAATTAGATTACAGAAGCTCAGGATCTGATGACTCATGTTTTTGGTATGGCTTACTACATTTCAAAGACATGATCTCTGTGGCTGTTGATGTAATATATTTCCCTAATATTGTGAGGAGGAAATAACCTAACCTGTGACTTTTGGGCAACATCTCATATAATAAATTGTGGTATCAATGACTTAGCTTGTGGCCATTATGATAACAATGATCTCATACATGGGTCTTTCTCTCAGACTATAGTGCATATGACTAATGTATTTTATGATATAGTGATCAAGCTATTATTTATGATGATGACCAAGTATGTGAAAAAGACATGATGGACGATGCAGAACAATGATCTTGATATGTCAGGGGTTTTCTATTATACTTATGTCAAAGGTCTTGTATAATGCAATATTTAATTGATGTAGGGACCTTGTACTTATGATATATATATATATATATATATATATATGATTGTGATCTCACTCTTGTAAGGATAACAGGGATATACAACAGTTCTTTGTGACATGAATGCTCTTCTTATGGCAACAACTCTCTAGATCGTTTAGTCCACAAACAAAGTTGTGAACTACCTTAGATTGATGTATCTTATTATGGATGTACTTTGTATCTCAACTGAACAATTGATGAAATCTAATAGAAGAAGAATAATTGATTCTGGGTTTGCCCCCTTGTGGGGTTTTTCCCTCGTCTCTGACCAAATCCCGGTGTCTCTATGTGTACATACCATTCTTTTGTTGTTCCTTTATGTTTCATTGCATTGTTGTTGATATTGTTTTTTCTACATAATTTCATATGATGTAATGATATTATAATGTTGTGGGGTGAATTCAATGTATATGTGAATGAAGAAAATATATAATGCAATTATCTAAAGTAAAGAACAATATAGCTGTAAGAAAAATTAACATGGTATAAGAGGGATGAAGAAAAGTCATGGATATCGGCCATATGAAGACATCATTGATGAAGCAAGTAAGATGACAGAGACCTAAAAGAATGCTAGGTTATGAAGGAAACCCTAGCCAATCTGGTTATTAGGGTTTGACGGATAACATGATATTAGGGTTTGGAAGAAACCTCTGTACTATGTCTCGAGGAAGAGGAACCTAGATATGATAAAGGCTTGGGTTCTACAAATCTTGAAACGCTAACATGATCAGTGAAAAATTGTTCCAACACATAAATTCGGTATAACCCTAAATGGGCTAGTTTCTCTCATGGAGATAAATGATCATTGGACTTAGATTTGCTTTTGGAAGTAGAAGCATCTCCTCTTTTGATAATAACTGTGATATGTGATTGATGACTTATGGTATCTCATGATAGGTATTATGCTGACACATTTCTGAAGGCAACATTAAGTCTTGGAGAATAGATCAATGTGTTGATCACCTCTCGTTAAAGATAAGTACCTTCTTGATTTATGTTATTTCTTTATGCCATTGCTTTTAGACTTATCATTTTGATTTTTGTTGTTGCATGAATATTTGAATACCTCTAACTTCTTGATGAAGATGGAAACAGATCCTTCTCAAGGATCTTTTTGGATGCTAAATAAGTACAAGAAAAGAGAGCTTGTGCAGGAAAAAAGTTGGTGCGGGAAAGAGGAAGCTAGAATAGGAAAAGGAGCCTGATGCAAATCTATTCTAGAAGCTAGTAAAAGGTATTATGGGCACATGTGAGATGACAGGGTATGCATAATTCTTATGTTTTGATATTTGATGTCAAGTTAAGCCCCGAGGTATGATTTTTAGTAAAACCTTGATTCATATTCTTGTGTGATGCACACCAGTCGCATAAATATGTGAGTATGTTAGATCTAAGACTTTTGTGATCCATAATGTATATATCAGTCTTTCGGATTAATCACATCGTTGAGATTGGGTCGACGTTTCGAACCAACTATTGTGGTTCATCTTCAGGACAAGGTGAGAAATCAGTGGATCTGAGGGAATAAATAGCAAGGATGCATCACTACTCAGAGTTAGCCGTTGGAAATTAGCCATTAGGAAATTTGTTAAATCGTTTAATAATTTAGTTGTTATGCAATAAATAATATTACATTTCGATATTATAATTTGATAATATAAATTTAGCTGGAAAATAGTTGTTATGTGATAAATAAATATTATATCTCGATATTATAGATGGAATAATGATTTTAATATTATATTAAATATTATAATAATATTGTTAGTTAGGGTTTGACCCATAATGTTAGTTAAATCATCTATAACTAATTGATTAAATAATTTAATATTATTAGTTCTCGTAATAATATAAAATCTAATCAATATTATGTGATGGTATTATTATTATTATTATGATTATAGAGATTCATTAGTTTAGAACTATTATTGTAAATTTCTATAATAGTAAAATGGAAGAGATTTGTTGATGACACCCATGTCATTTGGCCTCATGTTTGTGAGAAACTTGATCTGTTTCTTAACCACCTTAACTCTCAGTTAGAGTCCATCAAGTTCACGTTGGAAATTGAGGAGAATGGTTGCCTTCCCTTTCTTGACATTCTCCTCTCTAGGAGAGATTATGGTTCTATCTATCACCAAGTCTTTCGAAAGAAGACCCACATGGAATAGTATCTCCATGCCAATTCCCATCACTTCCTTGCTCAGAAATTCGGGGTTCTCAGCACCCTTTCTACCTGCGCTCTAAGAATCTCTAATGATATCCACCTTGATCAGGAGAAATCTCATCTTCTTGAAGTTTTTCAAAATAACAGGTATAGCAGGACTGAGTACCTCAAGGCCTTTCAAAAAGCCAGCAAAGTGCCTAGAGAAAAACCCACCCATGCTATTCCTATCGCCAAGGTTCATCTCCCGTATATCCAAGGGACCACGGATAAGATTGCCCATATCCTTAAAAAGATGAATGTCTCTTCTTCTTTCAAACCTCTCCCGACCACTAAAAATTCCTTGAGATCCGTTAAAGACCCTATTGACCCTAAAGACACGAAAGGGGTCTACCTCATTCCATGCTCTTGTGGTATCCCCTACATTGGAGAGACAGGTAGATCTATTAAACAGAGAATCGATGAGCACGCAACTAACATTAGACACAATTGCTTTCGCACCTCAGCCCTTGTCGAGCACTCTGTAAAATCAAAACACCATGTCTGCATCGAAGAATCCAAATTCATCGCTAGGGTTGACCGTTTCCATCACAGGAAACTCAAAGAAGTAATTGAAATAGAGAGGCATGTCGAAAACCTCAATAGGGATGATGGCTGGAAATTAAGTAAAAGTTGGATTCCGGCTCTCTCCTCTTGACCCTTCTTCCCTTCCCTCTCCTCTCCCCCTTTCCGTTTGTGCTGGGTCTCCCTTCTCACCTTTTGACTTTATCCCCCTGGATCCAGTATTTTCTATTTTTGTATTTTTCTTTGTTTGGTAGTGTAGTTTTCCTCCTTCCTATTCTGTTTTTATTTTTTCAAATTAATCAATAGGTTGAAATTAAATTAATAAGAATATCATTCTTTGAATTATAATTGAATACAAAATATTATAATAATAATCCTAAATTAATAATTTCAATAAGAATACCATAAATACATTATTTAGCAAATTACAAAATTTCATCATAGCCTTTTTATCCTTTAGAATAATTATATTTTACTATTATAGAAGTTAATATATTTTAGAAATTTACAATAATAGTTATAAACTAATGAATCTCTATAATTATTACGAGAACTAATAATATTAAATTATTTAGTCAATTAGTTATAGATGATTTAACTAACATTATGGGTCAAACCCTAAATAACAATATCATTTATAATATTTAATATAATATTAAAATCGTTATTCCGTCTATAATATCAAGATATAATATTTATTTATCACATAACAGCTATTTTCCAGGTAAATTTATATTATCAAATTATAATAGCGAAACATAATCATTATTTATTGCATAACAACTAAATTATTAAATGATTTAACAAATTTCCTAACAGCTAATTTCCAATGGCTAACTCTGAGTAGTGATGCATCCTTGCTATTTATTCCCTCAGATCTACTGATTTCTCACCTTGTCCTAAAGATGAACCATAATAGCTGGTTCGAAACGTCGACCCAATCTCAATGATGTGATTAATCTGAAACACTGATATATATATATATATATATATATATATATCTGTGTGTGTGTGTGTGTGTGTGTGTGTGTGTGTGTGTGTGTGTGAGTATGTTTGATTCCAGGTACATGTGATATAATAGTGCATCTTTTATACCAATAATGAGTATGATAACCTTGATGGTAATAGTGTGGTTGTAAGATTGATTCTCGGGATCCATTGATATCTCTTTGATCGATCTAGATAAGGCCTTGATAAGTTGTAACTACTATGATGTCCCAACAAATTTGAAAATATGACAAATGGATGCCCTAAATTGATGGTGTTAGTACTATGATAAAATATGTTTGTGTAAATGTCATGATACACTTGTTAGCTTCCCTAATTGATGAATGTTTGATGACATGCTCATTTGTGATAGAGTTGATCGTGAATTTTCATGACTATATATATATATATATATATATATGTAAGAACTTGATATAGTTTGACTTTGTGATCTAACAGTTTTGTTGATACATGACATATGTTAGACAGGTTGATGTCTTGATTGATGATGAGTGAAGAAGCTTCCCATTCAGAGGGAGAGATCCTTGATGAGATCCCAACACCTACTATTTATTTGTGGTGGATGATTAGAAGTCCCATGATTGCAGAATGAAACAATGAACATCTAATGTTATTTTTTATTATTGAGCTAACAATTCTTTGTTGACGTGACTGATTTATCCCATGCAACACCAGAATCCACCCCTCATATAAAAGTGTTTTTTATGGCATTTATAGATTATTGTTATTGGATTTGATGGATCCTTGTATGCATATAGATGAAAGAGAGACATCTTCATGGATTGAGATTACGATGTTGTATGAGACAAGCTTAAGCTTGTGATTGTTGCCTCCCGGCATGAGAGGGAGAAAAGGTGAATATGGTACTTCTTTCTTTATGTTATATATTTTTCTCTGACACTTGATGTCCTATATGAACAGGAAAACAGAGAATTGTTTCTCTTGGTAATGCATGACGCAATGTGATTGAACTCTTCAATAAGTTGTTTGAGCTGATACTAGATACAAGCACATTGATATGTTTTTAATCCTTAGAGAGTAGCATGGATTGATGGATGTGACCCTCCCGGGTAAAGAGTCTGGGCTAATCGAGGACACTGAGTTAAATCTTCCCCCTTGTTTGAGCTCCCAGCATGAGGAATTGAGTCGAAGAGCTCCTCGGGTTAACAGAACTCTAGACAATAGGTGTGTGTGATTCGTACTCTTGTAGTAGGTCAGGTATCTCCCCTATTGTCACCCATAGGGTGTGCGTGATCCTTTCCAATTTTGGCAAGTCACGTATACCCCCTATCTTGGTCTAGCAAAGTATACCCCAATTGGCATCATACCCACAAGTCGGGCTTGTTGGGATTGTCCCTCCCTGTTTGGCCAACGGGTTGAGGAGGCTTGGGGGTGTGTGATCCTTACCTTTGGTAAGTTAGGCATCTCATCCAAGCTTGAATTATGATGCAATTGTTCTACCACTTGACTCATTAGGGTCATGTTGGGAAGATAAATAGATAATAGGATAGGCACGATCCTTACCATTCATGGTAAGTGGTATACCTCCTATTATCTCCAAGTAGTAGGATAGGCATGATCCTTACCTCATAAAGTAAGTGGCATCCCTCTTATTGCCTGTAGATTCCGTGTGGTAGCATTGGCTCCCTGATGATGAGGTTCTCAGGTAGTAGCATCGAGCTCTCCGCTGGCAAATGTTCCGGGTTGAGTTGGGCTCCCCAATGTGATTCCAAGTTGATCAAGGCTCCCTGATGTTGCTTAGGATTGAGCTCAGCTCTCTGATGTTGTTGTGGGTTGAGCTAGGCTCCCCTATGATGTAAAATTCTTATTCTTTGGATTCGAGATTTTTCAACAGCTAGAGATGGAAAAAGATGAACTGATTGAGATATGGCTCGATGACGATGATGATTCAGATGACCACTTTGATTATTCGATACAGGATGGGAACCAGATGCTCCCTATGATTATGATGTGGGTTGAGATGGAATCCCCTATGATTATTCTTGTTCATCTATTGGATCAAGATTGTTTCATTGATGATCAAAGGACGCATGTGATGATATTGTTGAGATGAAGGTCATGGGATCTGATCTAGAGACTAGTAAGGTTTTGAGAATCAATCTGCCCTGCCATTGATTGTGCATTCTTATTCTTCTATGAGACAAATGATGAAGTAGTTTCTTTCATTCTTATTGAGACATGTCATCCTAGATGAAATTTATGATACAAATGGAAATTCCTCCCTAGCTAAGAGGGATTCTTGAAAAGTGGGGTAGCTTCAAGACGAATTTCCCCAAAGGGGAACCCTAAGCCCCAAAATACCTAAAACCCCAAAGAGAATTTATAGTGGTTAAAGCGAATAAAGAAACATTATCTAATGTAACAAAATTATTTGGGGCTTGCCTTTATCAAAATCAATATGGGCTTCAAAATTTTCAACTCTTGTGAAATATATTGTTAAGGAGTTTATTATTATGAAATGGACCTACATAGAAAAAGGTTATTTCAGCCTCCCATTATGAAATAGTCACATTTATTCTCCATCAAATTGTATAAAAGGAGATCATTATTCATCGATACAGACACATTTTTTCTACAGCTCGCATCCTTAACTTTGAAGTCTCGCATTATATTTTGTGGATAAGTCTCACAACACAGTGAATCAAAGGCTCATTTTATAATATTTTGATTTTCACTTGTGGCTATTCAACTTGCACCTTTAGCACATCATTTTTTACTAGCATGTTGTGGCTCGATGTATTGTCTCGACTTCTCTTGGATAAACTTTGGATCAGTTGTTTTGTGGCTCTACTTCTCTACCTGTGGATCATCAGAGACTCGCTTTATGTGCCACTCATTATGGTGTGGAATGGATATTTATATTAATTTGTGAATCACACTTCTGTTACACACTTTCTTATCTATGGATCATCTATGTTAGACCTTGCATTAGATTTCAATAAGCAAGCATTACATGGCTCACAAGAATTTCGTGGTACATACATGCATTTATTATGACGTGTAATAGATCTTTGAGGTTTTCTTTCACCGTGGCTCAAATACCTTTTTATATGGGACATGCTCATATATAAATATCTTGTGTACAATTCTCTATGACTCACTATCATTCTTGTAGCTTTCTATCACTCTGGTAGCTTGCATGACAAGGAATTTGATTACAAAATATCAAAGATATGACGACTCACATTTTTGGTATGGCTTGCAATATTTCAGAGACATGATCTTTGTGACCGTTGATGTAATATCTTGCCCTAATATTGTGAGGAGGGAACAACCTAACCTGTAACTTTTGGGCAACATCTCATATAATAAATTGTGGTATTAGTGACTTAGCTAGTGTCCATTATGATAATAATGATCTTCTACATGGGTCTTTCTCTGAAACAATTAAGAATGTTCTTTTATAGTGCATATGACTGATGTCTTTTATAATATAGTGATCAGGCTATGATTTATGATGATTATCTAGTATGTGAGAGAGACATGATGGACGATGCAGAACAATGATCTTGATATGTTAGAGGTTTTCTATGATACTTATGTCAGAGGTCTTGTATATTGCAACATTCAATTGATGCAAGGAACTTGCACTTATATATATATATATATATATATATATATATATATATATATATATATATATATATATGATTGTGATCTTGCTCTTGTAAGGGAAATAGGGATGTATGACAATTCTTTGTGACATGAATGCTCTTCTTATGGAAACAACTCTCTAGATTGTTTAGTTCACAAAGAAAGTTTTGAACTGACTTAGATTGGCCCTAAGTGGCCTGATGTGTTTTGATGTATCTCATTATGGATGTAATTTCTATCTTAGCTGAACAATTGATGAAATCTAATAGAATAAGAAGAATTGATTCCAGGTTTTCCCCCTTGTGGGGTTTTACCTGGTCTCTGACCAAATCCCAGTGTCTCTGTGTAAATATTTTTCTTTTGTTGTTCCATTGCATTACTATTGTTATTGTTCTTTCTACATAATTGCATATGATGTAATGATGTTATAATGTTGTGGGGTGAATTCAATGTATATGTGAATGAATAAAATATATATACAATTATCTAAAGCAAAGAACAATATAGCCCTAAGAAAAATTAACACCTAGTATTTATAACGAACCCCCTCATTTAAAGTACAAACAATAATTGTTTGTTTGTTACTGTGGTATCAAATTTGTTCGACTCTCTAGTCATTCAACCACTGCACCAGAGCCACATTAAGGCTACCATAAGATTAGGTCCTGAAATCATGGACGCATATTTCGAGGAATTAAGCAAATCTCATAAATCTAAATTTGAATTGTTAGGTGAAATCCAAGAATGATTATAGCCAATAAAAAAATCATTCAAAAAAATTCTAAAGGCTTTTAACACACCAAATGCAAAAATAGAAGTTGTACTTAATGTCAAAGAGGATGAAATTATTGGAAATACAACACCTGAAGATGTAGAAGCTATATATGAGATTGAATCTGAAGAGATACAGTGTGAGATCACTATTCAACTAGATGCATGTATCAATTATATTGAAAGTTCAATGTAGACACTACAAAGTAATAAAGAATGATACATGGCTAGTTTGGGTGAACAACAAGGGGTGAATAACAATAATCAGTGATAAATTCTTCAACAATTATGTTATCAAACATTGTGAGGAGATTCTCCAAGTCAACCCTTAATGGGCCATCAACATCTCAATAGTTCCACATCCCTTAATGGGTCATCAATAAAAAAATATTGGGCGGGGAAAAAATCCCAGCCCCTTAATGGGTCATCAACGACTGCTTAATAATTCTAGTTTTCCATTAATAGGCCATCAAAAACAACCAAACAATCAAAGTCTGCCCTTCGCAGATGCCCAGAACAAGGAGAACATAGTTCAACCCTAATTGCAGGCATGCACAGAGAAGACATATTCCAATGTACAGAACATAAAGGTTTAATTTCGATGATAATGACAATTGAAAATGAGTCAGATTCTAATGGAACTAGTAGTGACAATGAAGATGAAGATGAAGACAAGTCTATTCCAGAAGACTATGCATAAACGTTTTGGATGAATTTTTTTATAGTGTCGAGAAAATCAACAAGCTTGAGGTGATTGATAAAGCATTATTCCATGGTGATATTGTGGCAACAATTTCAAATCCATTTGGGTAGAAAGGTTTTGTTCGTAACAAGCCATATTCTGGCTACATATGCACCACTGCCTCAAACCAGATGACTGGTACGCAGAGCCTCAACTCTACACTCGAGACGATGCAACTAGACTATGGAAAAGGACACTTCTAATGTGCTCTTCGACTTCCTCTTCTTACAACGACACGAAGATCCGATCATTTGTATTAGCATCAGATGGAGAAGATGGCTCTTTTGATCAAGCTCTTGCATTGGAGTAAGCGGAGGAGATTTTCAAGGGAGAGAGAGAGGCACGAATAATTCCATGACAAAGCTGCACATGGATTCCAATTTCGATCACAGATCAGATAGCTATGAAGAAGTGCAATGTGATTACCATCTAACTCTCTTCAGCGTGTTGGAGCGCTTTCTTTGTCCTAAGATTTTAAATGCCTCATGCAACGTTAAGCTCCAAATCTTGAATAAATTTGGATCCAGATACACATCACGGGCAGATTAAAGTCAAGTACAATGTCAAAGAAAGCTTAGGGACAAAATTTTAAATGACTATCAACCTCTACATAAAGAATTATACACCTTGAGTCTTGGATGCTTTTTTGTTCAAACTTTTATTAATGTTGCTAATGAGAACATAGAGGAAAGTTTTAAAAGGATACTTTCAGAACCAATTACCAATTTTCGTGATATTGAGAATGCTTGCCAATGTTGCGATGGATGCAAAAATCAGGAAGGTTAAGCTTGATGATTTTACGTCGAGGTGTGGGTATTATGACAAACATGAAGATTAGAGGCGTGATATTGAGAAGGGGACATGATCATACACAAAAATAATAATAATAATAATAATTAATAATTTTAATTTTAATAAATATTAAATAATATAAAGTTACTTTATTAAAATACTATAAAATTACCTATTAAATTATAAAGTTACTTTATTAATGTCTATCGGGTCTTTGATAGATGGTGATCGAGTGCTCTGTTAATGCACTTCTTGATGTGAACTCACTAGTTCAATTCCCCGCCCCGACGAGGGTGATATATTGGACATGATGAAGATGTAGTCATGCCAAGCTTACAAAAAAAAAGTCATTTTATTAATATAAAATAATAATAATAAAAAATAAAATGAGGCAGGGTACATGAAGAAAAAGACTAACCTTGATTCTATTACATGTCGTATTACGACGAATTATATATGGAGAAACAATGAGCACAACTAGAGAATATTTTTCATTATGCTTTGAGAACAAACATCCCTTAAGAGAGCGGTAGGCAAAACAATGAGCACAACTAGAGAATATTTTTCATTATGCTTTGAGAACAAACATCCCTTAAGAGAGTGGCAATGTAACAAACATAAAATAATTAATAATTAATGAAAAGGTGTAAAGGTGTGTCTTATCAAAGAGACACATCTCTTCATACGAAAAGGTACCTCACCTAATGTTAATAACGAGACCCCTCATTCTGACATTTAAGCATTCATTCTATCAATATATATTATGTATACTACATTTGTGTATAAATACATTTAAAGTACAAACAACAATTGTTTGTTTGTTACATATATTGAGCGGTTACATTTCTATTGTTATATCGTTAGGTAGGCTAGAATCTTTCATAGTCCCATTTTATTAAAATTATATCATTTGTCTCATATTCATATATATGTGTGTGTGTGTGTGTGTGTGTGTGTGTGTGTGTGTGTGTGTGTGTGTGTGCGTATATATATTATTTTATTTTTTTCCGAAGAAAAAGCGAACTTTTTATTAAAGAGATAAAAAGTTACATTGCATATGCTTGAGCATTTCTGTTGCTGCTATATGACTGCTTTTGCAATCAAAAACGTCCTACCTTCAGGAAGGACCATCAGTTCTCAAGAAGAGGTAGCTGAAAACAATATAAACCGGCTGCTTTACACTGTCCAGCCATGAACCATAACATCCCTTTAAAAGAGGGCAGCAAATAAAAAAAGGAAAAAAATATAGTCAAAACTGTTGGAGAAAAAGACCACAGCGAGAAACAAAGGCGCTGACATGTGGGGGGATCATGCCTTCCTCCCCTTCTTTTTCTCGACCTTTCACCATTCTCCTTGGGATGGAATTATGGGAACAATTTGAAGTGGATTTTCGTCGTTGGGTCGGGGGCTTTCCTTGTCTGAATCATAGGTGTCTGATGAATGTTGCCTTTTGGTTCCACTTATTTCCATTGGATTTGAATTTTTTCCTGATTGTGATTCCATGGGTTCTTGTGTAGGGTTCTTCTGGGTTTCTGTTTCATTTGGAATTGGTTCTTCCTCTTCACATTCTTCCTCCTCGTCCGAATCTGAATGTATAATTTTCCATCCCTTTTGTTTGTTGCCGGTTTTCTTCTTTCTACCACTGTTATTTTTATATTATGGACATGCATTTTGGAGATGTCCAATTTGCCGACATTTTCTGCACCTAAAAGTTTTATTTTCATAATCTAATCACTGCATCCAGCTGCGTTCTTTGTGTTTTAGTTTGATGTTTCCCGGTAATCCTTTACTAAGATCTACTTCCACACATATGCGTGCAAAAGTAAAGATTCTTTCATCTATTCTTTGTGTATCCATTTTGATGTATCTGCCTATGGCGTTCCCGATGCTTGCAAGTATTTTTTGATCCCAGAAATGGATAGGAAGATTATGAAGACGTACCCACACAGGAATTTTAGATACAACGAAAGAATTTGCATCAAATTCTGGGAACCATGGGGTTATAAAGAGGCCCGATGATCCCCAGAACCAAGGTCCTTCCTGAATCACAAGATCTCTAACTTCTGATGATTGAAATTTAACTATAAAAAACCCTTTGGAACAGAGGTGGATCTCACAGTCCATAGACCATTTTGTGAATATCCAGTGAAACAGATCCAAGGGTTTGGGCCAAAATCCGTTAAAACGACATATGATGGCTAGCTTCTCATAGCTACAACATACCTTTTCTGCTTCTGCTGTATCGATTGTTAGTTCTGGAGTTTGTTGCATTTGCTCCACTATGTATGGACTTGGTTCTGATCCAACCTACTTTGGAATTGTTGGAGAAGCTTTCCCTCCTTGTAAGATATTCTTGTAAGATGTTCCTTCACTTCTGTACTGCTGGTGTAGATCTGGGTTGTGATTTGATTTGGAACCGCTTCCTCCTTCTGTTGATTTGCTTGTTGCTGCACCTCCTCTTAGTCTCATATTGAGGATGATTGTAGATCCTGGTTTGACTTTGTAGTCCTTTATGGGTCTGAAGTCCTGTAGCGATCTGCCCCCTGCTAATAAGTATTGCTTGTCAACCGGGTAGCCGATCTGATCTGCTATGTTGTTTTTCAGATCTATTACGTTGTCTGTAGCGTTAACCCAGGTCAATGTTGTATTCCCCGTGGGTGTTCTAATGAAAATTTGAAAACGCTTGGGTGTTATCTCCTCGTAGCTGGCGATCTGCGTCCAGGGGCCAGTTTTGTGGTTTTCCCTCCGCACTGAAGTGGCTTCGATACTATCCTAATCCGTCCCATCCAGATCTGCATCAGATCTATGTAGAACCTTGGTCTTATGAAGACAGCTGTGGATCAGTCTTGCCTTAGGGAGCCCTTTTGCGGCTGATCTATGGCAAGAGGAATCTGCGGCGAGAAAGGTCGATTTGTTTCCAGATCTAGGCTTTATCACTACCCACAGCCCAAGATCTAATCGCCCTGTTGCGAGAAGGCTTCGATCTGGCCCTCGGAAGCTCCTCTCCTTTGATTACATGGCGGTATTTTGAGACCTCATGTTGGTCTTGAGTTCCTGGGCAAACACCCTCACCAGGCACCGGAAGGGGGATCTCTTAGTGTTCTTCTGGTACTTGCGGAGTGCATGGAGGGCACCGGTGCTGATCCTGCCTTTGTGAGCCTTCTTAACTCCTCCCAACGCTGGAGCCTTCGTCCCAGCCTTCGTTGCATGCTGCCTCCACAATGCCTTCTCGCCATTCGGCCTCCGCGCTGTCTGCTTCATGCGGGCCCTCCCTCCGTTGTTGCTCGAGTCAGCGCCATCGCTGAACTCGATCGCGCATTCCTTCGCAGAAACCCTCGCCATCGCAGTCCCTCCCCAATACTCCTATATATATATATGTATGTATGTACATATATATATATATATATATATATATATATATATATATATATATATATATATATATATATATATATATATATGTATGTACATATATATAGATATATGTGTAGATATGTATATGTATATATATGTATATGTATATATATATATATATATCTATATGTATATATATATACACATATATATGTATGTGTATATATATACACATATATATGTATGTGTATATATATACACATATATATGTATCTGTGTATATATATACACATATATATGTATCTGTGTATATATATACACATATATATGTATGTGTGTATATATATACACATATATATGTATGTGTGTATATATATACACATATATATGTATGTGTGTATATATATACACATATATATGTATGTGTGTATATATATACACATATATATGTATGTGTGTATATATATACACATATATATGTATGTGTGTATATATATACACATATATATGTATGTGTGTATATATATACACATATATATGTATGTGTGTATATATATACACATATATATGTATGTGTGTATATATATACACATATATATGTATGTGTGTATATATATACACATATATATGTATGTGTGTATATATACACATATATATATATATGTGTATATATATATACAGATATATATATGTATATATATATATATATATTAAGGAGACCTAGTCAAAGTATTATCAAATCGTATTTTGTAGATTTTACTTTTTGTAAAAGGAGCTTTCGCCCTCGAATTCGATTGTAATTATTGGTTTTTTTATCAATTTTAAAGCAAAAGATTCATAACATTTGCGATGTAGAACATCAAACATATTACCTATATTTTTTTCAAATCCAATATATTTATTTGAGGATGGATTTATAAAATAAATTGGTAGATGTCGACTCCATTCATTTGCAAATGTTAGATGAAGGAACTAATTATGAAAAAAATCCACATAGTAAACCATTGTGATCAATAGATTTGTTATTATTCAGTTAAATGGATTAAGGTCTAAGCACATAATTATAGTCTTAGTTCCACTATTAGGGAAAACATTGTCATGAATAAAATATATATATAAATAATATAAATATAAATAATTGTAATAATGATTAGTTAATTAATAATTAGTTAAACAAATAGGCATGTCTAAGGAGACATGACTGCTCGTGAAAGGGTGCTTACCTGACTATATATACAGGACCCTCACTCTCAATTGTATCATCATTCTTATTCATACATTTTATATATATTCTTGTACCTCAATGGAGATCTTTATATTCCAAGTCTTCTAGAGTATTTAACCTAAAGAACGAACTTTGTTCGTTCCATTTGGTATCAAAGCATTCCTCTGAGCATAAGCGAACTTTGTTCATTACATTGGTATCAAGAAGGCTATTTTTATAAGAGATATAAAAGGCTTATTCGAAGTTATCCAATAGTTGAAGGGTATTAATATTAAAGGGAGGGAGAAAGTTCACCTCGACAAGCAGAAATAGATCTAATTCGGAAATGAAGGCCGAAAGATTTCCAGAAACTAAATATAACTATGCCTCAGTGCTATTTAGAATTAAAGGGTATATTGCAGGAAAATATGTTACTATTGCTATCTCTCTAGCCGAAAATAAAAATTATATAAAACCTAAAATCGCAAACCAATTAATGATTCCCGAATCAAATATAATTGAAAATTTGACTATTTTAACAACAAAATATATGACATAGTCAATTTACAATTAAACGTTGGAGATTATACATTCGTATCACAATTCTCTGTTCAAACCCTATGGAGCGATCAAGGTGATATTATTTTAGGTTCACCCTACATGGAAACCCTTGGTTCCTTCATCCTGAATACGAAAAAGAAGTTTTTGACATTTTCTTACAAAAAGAAAAAAAAAATTACACTACAGGATGTCACCGTGAAGCCAAATTTAATAACACTAGAAGACATCCAAGATATTTCAAAAGTAATTTTTCAAGAAGGTAAAAAACTATTACAACATATGCAAAATGAAATTAACAAAATCATTGCTGATAGAAATGAAGAAGTCTTTTCACATAAGGATCATAGCAAAAAATTACTAACACAATTTAAAAAGCTTAAGAAGGACAAGAAGTTGTTAAAAGATAAGTTAGTACATTATATTCAAGAGGAAGTATTGAAGTCACAAGTCGTAACATCGCCAGTTGAAGATAAAGAAACAAATATCGAACCAATCAATAGCAGAACTCAAGAAGAGGATCAATCAGTTGAAGGAAAAACACACTCACATGTTACAATCATGATGATGAAAATTCCAAACGAAGATTGTGTACCTAAGTCAAAAAACGTAGTACCAGAAGGAAATAAAAAAATTCCACACACCTAATAAGGGAAAGTCAAACCAAAAAAGTTCCCTATCGACATATGAATCATGAGAGTAGACAACTCAACCAAGCTACGTATCAGCACCTTTCATAACAGAAACAAAAACTGATGTTCCGAAGAATATTGATGTAACCTCAATCCAATGTTATGATGACAATTCGTTACAAAATTCCAGTGATAAGAATATTCCACAAAAGACTAATCTAGGATGGTATAATCCCTTCTCAATATGACAATTTTGTTTGTCACTTAGAAGATCATATCAACTTGTACCAACGAAGATGACAGTGCCAAGACGAGAAGACATTCGAAACTGAAAAAGAGATCAAGCCTTTTGCATCAACAAGCTTTGAGGGCAAAGATTTTTTGAGGAGGAAGGCAATGTCACAAATAAAATATAGATAAATAATATAAATATAAATAATAGTAATAATGATTAGTTAATTAATAATTAGTTAAACAAAGAGGCATGTCTAAGGAGACATGATCGCTTGTGAAAGGTGTTTACCTGACTATATATACAGAACCCTAACTCTCAAGTGTATCATCATTCTTATTCATACATTTTATATATATTTTTATACCTCAATGGAGATCTATATATTCCAAGTCTTCTAGAGTATTTACCCTGAAGAACGATTTTTGTTCGTTCCAAATACATCTAAGACAATCAATAATTTTCACATATATTTTAAAATTTGAAACAAAGCTTATATTGTTAAGGTGTATATGTAGTGCACCATTTTATCTAATTACAATGATAGTTTGGATTTATTATTCGAGGGCACCTATGCGCAATAAAGATAGTTATATGTTAATATTTTTTATGAGAATTAAATTTTTATTTTATCGATGAGTTTTTGATGATGAATTAATGGGTTAATTATAAATTTATGTGATGCTTAAATAATATGCATGCAATAATATGAATGATCATAATTTTATTATGTTAATTATTTTAATGAGACGGATATATTAAACTATAGATATTTAATAGTTTGCCTAATGTGACAAGAACCTATAAGAGAAAATTGACATGGAAGTTTATGATGAATTATTGGACTCTAGATTGAGTTAGGGTTGGTGATTATTTCGTTAATATGTTTCGTATATTGATATGAAATAGGAAAAGTATTGATAAATTGATGTAGTGAATGGCAGCACGGGGAACATGCTTACAAATTTATCCACACATGGGTGACAAGGTTGTATGGAGGTATATTGAGTGTTATCAAAAGAAGAGAAGAAACATCTATGTTTCCACTGGGTTGCACTCCTATCTTGGCTTAGGTTGAAAAATAAAAATAATTTTACCCTAAGGTTGCACATTTTTGTGAGGGTGGGTCGTGGATTCAATCATTCATAAGGATGATTCAAAGGGCGTGCAATAGTGTCAAAATTATAGTGAGCTCGGGAGGCTTCTCTCCAAACTCTTTGAGCATAGGAATAAAATCTTAAATCAAACTAAATAATTTGTTTCTTTAGGTCTGATAGACCAAAGTTTGGTCTCAATGGACGCTAACCATCATCATCATCATCATCATCAATAAGGTGAAAAACTTAATCCTCAAGAATCATTACTCTATCAATGATGAGGATTAAAAATGTCTCTATTTTTGCATCATTTTCTCATCAACAAAGTCAAGTACTTCAAGGGCATGCAATCATGACACCCTTGGAATCATTTGTTAAAAATATCATGAAAATAAAATTATATAGTTTTTAAAAAATATTAAAAAAAAATAGTTATGAGGTTCATTTTAAGAGAGAAAAAAAAAAAAAAAAAGCACATATGAAACTTATATTTGTTTTCTTCTTTTGAGCAAGGCACTTTGTATTACTGCTTCAAAAATTTACATTGTTAGTGATTGTCTGCCTTTGGTATGCCCAATGGGAAACTAGACTAGATGCTTAATTTTAAGTTTTTGAGGTTACAAAGACCTCTCTGAACTATAACATTTGATACACAAATAAATAGAACATATACTAATTGGGCCAACTTCTCACTTGCCATGGCTTGATGAGATAAGAGACATTGCAAAAACTATAAGAAAAAAACTAGAAATGCATAGAGATTGTTGTGTTGAGTTGTCTAATTTAGGGGCTTGTTGAGAACTAGTCTCATTCTCAAGGAGTGGACTATTGGTGCATTTTCTAAGGAGAATATTCATCTTGTGATCCATTATGTCCAATTTCTCCTCCCTTTCTACTAGCTTGAAATAATTTCCCCAAAATGCCAAGGTGCCCACCACCAAGTTGATGACTAGAACACTTAGATGTGCATAATGGAAACCTCCAGTGAAAAAGGAAACAATACTTAGGAAACTTGGCATAATCTTGATACAACTATTAGTGTGCCTTGGTATGCTCAACATTCCCAAGTTCAAGGATATATGTTTTTCCAAGAAGCTGAATGCACCAGTCAATGTATAAGGATGTAGTGTGTTGTTCTAGATTACACCTATGATTGTGCAGTGTGCCATTGAATTTGTGATGAGAGACTTCTATAATTACCACCTCCTAGAAATATTGTGCAAGAGTACCCTTACTACTTGTATAATCTATCATGCTTACATATCACCGCCACCTTCCACCATAGTATCGACATGTGTAACATTATACCAAACTGGTGTATAGCCTGACGCAGGGTTCTTAATTCTATCATTGTGTGAGCAGCCAAAGTGACCTGTGGGCATTCAACATGCAGATTGCTTGCATGGTGTGGCATTTGCATACTGTGCTTTGATTATATCGGGGTGGGGGGGGGTGTTATCACACTCTCTGTGGGGAGAAAAATTAATTAATTAATTAATTTGAAATAGTATATTAAACTTTTTAACAAATATATACTTGAAATAAAAAAAACAATGTCATATTAAGAAAGCATAAATAAAAAATTTGCCCTAAAAATTAACTTAAATCACTATATATATATATATATAAACTTGAAATAGTATAATTCTATCTCAGATAAAAAAACATTGGCATATTAAGAAAGCAAAAATAAAAAAGTTGTCATTAAAATTAATTTAAATTACTTATTTATTTTTCCAAAACAAATATACTTTATAAAAATTATTTAGGGTAGAAAATTCAATTCAAGAGTATGAAAAAAAATAAAATCACTTAAATGAATTATTTATTTTTCCATAATACATATACTTTAAACAAATTATTTATGGTAGAAAAATCAATTCAAAAGTACTCATAAGTAATGAAAAAAAAAAAAATAGAATCGTATAAGAAGTACAAAAAATTAAAAATGAGAATCACATAAGAAGTAAATTAAAGTCAAAGTAACAAAAATTAGTATTTAATTAGAGATTAACCTATACATGTAACACAAAAAATAAAAATAAAATATATAAGAAGTAAATTAAAGTTGAAGTAACGAGAATTAGTATTTAACTAGAGATTGACTTATACATAAAACGCAAAAGAAAGAAAGATGAAGATTAAAAATAAAAATAATAAAAAATTAGTAAAATATTTTATTTTTAAAATGGGTAATTAGATGTGTATATGTATATATAAAAATAAATAATAAAAATTTTAATAATTGATCAAATATAATTTTGTAGGAATGGGAAAAGTGGCATAAATTCTGATTTCATTAGGAAAAGGTTTGAGATGATAAAATATTTTTGAAACACTATAACTTTGGATGAATATTATAATAATTTTGTATTATTATTATTATTATTATTAGAGGAAAAATATTAACCTATTTTTAATCATCGGGATAACTAGAGTGAAATTTCTAGTATCAGACTAATCTACAAATATACTCAATTAAGAGTTCATCGGGATAATTAAAGTGAAATTGCTAGTATCAAACTAATCTACAAGCATACTCAATTAAGACTTCATAAGGAACGAAGCAAATACAACAATATACAATATTCACAAGCACGAAGTCATTACAACAATACTCATCATGTTACTTGTTAGTGCTCGAATTTGCCTCAGGCTGAGGAAGGCAGAACCCAAGGCAACATCAAACCACTTAGCCTCGTAGCTAGCCCTACGAGAACAGGAGAGGGCTCTCTCCAAGTCTATCTCGGCAAAAGGTTTTCAAAGGGCTGAGATGACCAATAAAGAACACTGATTTTAGGCTAGTAAACTGATAAGGAAAGTTTGATTTCAAATTTTTAGGGTTTTGTTGGAAACCTGAGCACAGCAATTTTGGGTGCGGGGATGAGACACAGTTTTTGCAGAGGTCTTTTTGGGGCAAGGTAGGAGATTGTCTTGATGCCTTTGAAGGAAGTGAATGGATAGGTATGATTGGTGAGGAGCTGAGGAGAGCAAGAAATCATCAGGAGTTCTCCTTAAACAGATGAAAACATAGATATTAAGCAAACTTAAAGGCAGAGCATAGAAACCATGAATTCTACCTTAACACTTCATTTACTTAATTTGCAGAAGAGAAGAGTAGGAAAATGATACACATGACAAACTTACAAGTATATGAGAGAAACACACCATCAACACAAAACACCACAGGAATCCCAAATAGTGCTGCAAAACCCTGGTCTTTCCTTTGCCAAAATTGCAGAGATACAAAGAGTAATACAGTCTAAGCTTATCCCTCAAGAGTCCAACCATGAAAATGACTAAGAAAGTACATAATATAGGCAAGCTAACACATTTACTTGCCTCTAGGGGTCGAGCTCATCATCCTAGGAGCTGTTTCAACCAATTCTAAACTGAGCACTACAATCTAGGCAATCAAAACAACTTGCCTCTATAAGTTAGGAAACCAATTCATTCATTAATTTTTTGCTATTTTATGAACGAATCTTATAGAATAGGTAAAATAGTGTCATTTCATCATGAAAATACATTAGTTACATCAAAGAGGGTGAAAAATCCCATGAAAAGTCAAAACTAGTCAAAAGTTGCGTTGTCCTGAGCTGTAGATGAAAAACTGGCAAATTTCCCTTATGCGTAGCGCGCCTTTGAGCCCACTTTTGGGGCACTTCTCGGCATCCAAATGAGGCTCAAGTGGGCTTGTTGGAAAGTTCTGGATGTCTACTCTCCAGCCCAAGTGGAATTTCTCCATTTGGTGCCCATTTTCCCCTCCAAAAATGCAATCTCCAAAGATTGCTTCCTGTGTGTCCAAAAAGTGGCAGAAGGTCATTTTTTGCTTGTTTTTTGACCTTTTGGGGGCCCAAACCTCAATGAAATGTCTTGGCAGTGGCTGAGCAAGTGTAATTTGTCATGACAAATCCAAAAATGCAAAGTTTTTGTGAAATGGACCTCCCCATCTTTAGGGTAGCGCGCGGCGCGCTACGCGTTGAGGGCAAAAACTTGCTTTTAGCAAAAAAAAATCAAAATTGACCAAAATTGCTCCAAATTTTCTGAATTTTGAGCTGGGGGTGTATCATTGAGCACCATGCTCCTTCAAGGAGGCTTCATCCAAAATCTGAAGTGGATCGGGCCTTTTCCTCCGTTTTAGTGCCTCGGCCAATCGTCCTTTGAGTACCTTCATTTTCGCTTTGCACACATGCATGCGGGCCCAATAATGATTCTTCATGTGGTGGAGAATATCTTCGTCCCTGTTTGCCTTGGCTAGCAACTTCTCTAAATGAGTGTTCACCCCAATGAGCATAGACCCTTGCTCAATAGGTGTCAAATCACCGGGTCTCTTGCGAGCCAAATCATGGGCTGTTTGCCTCTCTCCTGTACCTGTGCTGCTATCGAAAGTGAGGCCCCTTCCACCTGATGTGGAGATAACACTCGTTGTGCTAACGAAGAAGGTGAGACCCCTTCCACCTAGTGTGGAGATAATACTCGCCGTGCAAATGCAAATAAGGCCCTGTGGCCTCTCTGATATGTAACACATGCTGGAGTGTTGACATGCTCGGGCTCTGGAATGTGAAACTGATGTGAAGGCCCTCCCTCCTCATGGACAATCTCAAGGGGTGGTTTTGGCACTGTGAAGAAGTCGCGAGAGATGAAATCCTCCCAAGCAATACCCTGTTGTGCCAACTGATGCATCACTATGATCTCGATTAATGCATAATGATATATACTCTTGTGTTGTTGTGTGGGATTCTTCCTTTGCACTAAGGGCACCATCCTCTCTATATTTCGGCACATGAAAAATGGAATGTTCATCATTCGTACCCGGGTGAAATGCATCAACAAACGGATATGGTACGAATATAAACGTGAAAATCTGCCCTCACAAGTGAAATAGCGCATAATGAGCCTCATCAAGGGTGCATACTCATCCCTTAGGAATCTAAAGGGAAAAACAGCAGTTAGGTGTCTCATACACACGGGTTTGATATATGGTTAATAATGAAATCTGTCTAGCTGCTGGCGCTTGTTCCACTCCTCCCCAACATTTGGTATCCCGGTGGCTTGAGCAACAATTTCGAGTGATAGGGTGAAGTCCACTCCTGCAAGGTTCACATGACCATTGTGTAAATGTAGGACAAACAAGCGGACTAGTTCTCTGTGATGTTGAATTTGTGAGATCTGCTCACAATATCCAAAGCATGATTGATACTGAAAACATGTCATTGCAAGTGGACAAGCTTACAAATGAGCCAAAGAAGTGGGCTCCTCCCTGACATGCCGACCACCTTTACCACCTTTGTGATGCCTACTTGGCACTTCTACCTCCGGTGTTGAATCACTGTCATAACTCTACTCATAATCTGATTCAGTTCCTGACATGGTTTTGAAGGCAAGATGGTTGAAATGTATTGCTGACTTTGCACCCAATTAACTGTTGTTTGACTTTTTCAAATGTTGTCACCAAGGGAACATAAATACAAGGGGATTGTTAGGGATAGGGGAATATGAGGGAATTAGGGACAATAAACAAATAAGGAATTTAGGGAAGGCAACATGGGAAATCATAATATTGTGGGACTTTAAGGTGAAGTAGGGTTTGGGAATTTAGTAGGTTTTAGGGATTTTAGAGAGGAAGATTATAAAATTTTATGGGAAAATTTGAAGGAGAGTGTTGGTGAAGATGAGGGAAAAGAGGGATCAAAAATGGGCAACCTTGGACAGCAAAATATTTTGAAACCCTAGCACCACTAAGTCTTTAAATATTCCACAGCAATGTAGGGTTTTAACTTCTCATTTTCATGGCATTTTAACATATTAATTTCGCATTTATCTTGCAAAACCAAAACTAGCCATGGAGGAGAGGCCTACCTGAAATTTGCTTGAGAGAAAAGAGGATTTGGTAGCTTGCTGGCAGTTTATTGGGCGAAAAACCCAATGCGTAGTGCGCCTTTCCCAACGCGTAGCGCCCCTCTGGTGTGTAGCGCCTGAACAAAATTACACTGAGAAAATCACGCTGATGCGTAGCGCGCCCCTGACGCGTAGCGCGCCCACCCTGATGCGTAGCGCGCCCCTAAAACTGCCCAATTTGCTCAATGACTCTTGAAATCTCCTTTGCAAGGATTCACTTGGCTTGTGAGAGGAAAATGAGTTGCTAATGAAGAGTGATGTGCTTTTATAGGCTCCCTTTAGATTTTTATTTGCCCAAAACCCACTTTATAATGTTTGAGTGTTGACACTTTTTGAATTAATTGGCTTTGACTTCTGGTTTCCTTTTTTTTTTAAATTGGTTGAAATGATGATTTCTTCTGAAATTTTTGCATTGATGGCTTCTAAGATGCTTTGGAAAAGGAGACCAAGGCTGCGCTTCAACATTTGGAGAATTTGAAATTTTTACAATTTTTACAAAAACGAGATAATGACCTTTGTTTTTCAAAAACAGAGTTTTGAAAACAAGGTGATAATTTAACTGTACAATAGTGAGAATTATTGAAATGATGTTTTATGAAGGACATCCCTCTGGCCTGCTGGTCCTTTATGACCTCTCAAGACAAAAATTGACTCAACCCTAGACCTAAGACCTTGAAATTTAAAACACGATGAATGACCCTTTGAAGATTTTATTTACTTAAGAAAACCTGAACCAGCAGTCCCAAACAGGAGGGGAATAAAAGACACAAACTCCTCTACCAGAGTTATGGCATGCCTAACGGAATGCAACATAATCACACTGATGGGACACCTACTCATGGAATGCAAAGGGCTTTGATCTCTGGTGGAGGGCTACTAGACCGACTCTAACATTGGCTCCAATGGGGATGGTAGCTCCTTGGAGATGCCAAGAACCTCAGACCTCTGGGAGAGCAAATCAGTGCGTTGAACCATTGGGCGATGGAGTCATTATTTACTCATTTGACACAAACTTTGACAGTTTTGGTGATTGCAAATTTGACTGAAAATTGGACACAACTTTGACCCAAACTAACTCAATTTTGGACAGAAAATGAACTGATAAAACCAACTTGACAAACCTCAAACCAACCAATCTTCATCTTCAGAATTATAGCCTTCACTGAGGGCCCCAGACTGAGGATGAAAGATCAGTACACACATGCGATAAAACAGAAGTAAAACGGTATATACAATGATGATGACAAGAGCAGAAAATGCTCAGACATCGTACCTTTTTAGCAGTCGACCATTGACCGACCCTCCGGGATAATCATCTCCATTCATTTCTTTGAGATGAAAAGCATTTAAGCCACGATATGTTGCGATCTTGTAGGGACCCTTCCATAAATTGTCAAATTTTCCATGCTTCCCTTTGTCTTCATACCGAGCATCCCACCTCAAAACCACATCATCTATTTGGAAGTCATCTGGTTTTGCCTTCCTATCATAAATCTTTTTTATGCGCTCTTGCAGCTTGAGAATATTTTGAAGTACTTCCTCCCGTGTCTATTGTAAATGGATCATTTGATTAATCCGCCTCTGCATGGGATCTTCCTCACTACCAGCTTCTTGAAGCAATTTGACCACCGAAAGAGCAAGCGAAGTAGGAAACACCGCGTCTGTCTCGTACACCAACTCAAAAGGAGACATGCCAATTGACTTTTTCTGACTTACCCTATCAGCCCACAGTGCATTCACTAACTTTTTGTGCCAGCTCTTCTTATTGATTTCCAGCAACTTTTTAATGATATTTACCAAGGACTTATTTGAAGATTCTACCAACCCATTTCCTTGCGGATGGTAGGCGGTAGAATGCCCCAAGCTGATATTGTATTTGTAGCAAAAGTCAACCATTCTCTTTGATTTGAATGCTGCTGCATTATCTGTGATTAACTTACGAGGACAGCCAAAACGTGACAATATATTATTTTCAAGGAAAGAAATAATTACCGTATCTGTGGCCTGTCGGGTGGGAATGGCTTCAATCCATTTTGTGAAGTAATCTGTAGCTGTCAATATCCATCTATGTTTTCCTGACGATGGCGGATGAATTTCGCCGATAAAATCCAAGACCCACTACTGAAATGGTGCGTTGACCTCAATTGGTTTGAGAGGCAATGGTTGTAATTTCTGTTTCCCTTGAAAAATTTGGCACTCGTGACAATTCTTAACAGCTTTATATACATCTGAAAAAAATGAAGGCCAATAAAAACCTGCCCTTAGGATCTTATTTGTTTTAGTCTTCCAAAAAAAATGGCCCCCGCAGTCACCTTTGTGAAAATCTTCCACAACTGTTTTGGCTTCCTCCTCAACCAAACAATTCAGCAATATTCCATCGGGGTCTTTCCAATATAGTGCAGATTTGAGGATGCAAAACTTGGTTGCTTTCAACTTCAATGTCCTCCCTTTATTTCGAGGCATCCCGGGAGGTGAAGACAAATTTTGAAGTACGTATATAATATCAGCATACCAAGGAGAAGAAACAAAGATGTCAGATACCTGTTGTGCTGAATTCTCCTCATCTTCATCAGACATGGCAGCTATCAAATTTATATCTAGGACATGTAAATTTGTTTCAGCCATTAATTTAGCGAGACCTTGACCTTTGATCAGCTTTGTTGGTTTAATCTCCACGTCATACTCTAACAACGCAGCAATCCACTTACCCCGCCTTCCTTCTGGTTCTGCCTGTACCAAAACATCCTTTATTGCCGCGTTAGGAACATATGCTATAATGTGGGAATGCAATATATACACACGGAAATCCTTCAAAGCCTTCACAAGCGCAAGTGCTTGTTTTTCAATGATGTTATACTTTAATGCTCTATCCCTTATAATACGGCTGAAAAAAGCAATAGGCTTCTCAACTCCATCTCTTTTTTGCATTAGTACAGGTGCCAATGTGTGCTCAGAAGAAAATGAAAACAAAATAAAGTCTTGTGTGTAATCCGGACTAATTAGAGTAGGGGCTGAAGATAGAACCAACTTTACCAAATTGAAATATTTTACCGCCTCTTCTGTCCATTTTAATTGACTGTCCTTTTTCAGCATGTTTGTGATTTCTCTAAGATGCTCAGCAAGATTTGGAATGAAGCGACGCAGAAAATTCAGTTTCTCGTTAAAGGACTGTATTTCTTTTTTGTTTCGAGGCTGCTCAATTTGCTGAATAGCTTCAACACGTGCAGGATCTATACGGATTCCGTCTTTGGAAATGATGTGACCCAAGAGCTTGCCTTCACTCATGGCGAAAAGACTCTTCTTTGGATTCAGCGAAATACCATATTTTCTGCACTTTTGAAAAACAATTTTCAAGTGATATAAATGTTCTTCATCAGATTTCGAAAATATAGTCAAGTCATCAAGGTAAACAACCAAAAAAACATCTTTCTCGTTGGCGAAAGCCATATCCATTGCACGCTGAAAAGTGGCACCTGCATTTTTCAAACCAAACGGCATCTTTGCATAATGAAAAGTTCCCCATGGAGTGGTGAATGCAGTTTTGTCACGATCATCCTCATGCACCAAAATCTGATTGTACCCGTAATAGCCATCGAGCAGCGACATCCTTGATGCTCCAACTACTTGCTGCAATATATGATCCATCTTGGGCAACGGATAATTGTCTTTTAAAGACACCTTATTCAAATTCCTGAAGTCAATGCATAAACGGATCTCACCAGTCTTCTTTCTTACGGGCACCAAATTTGATATCCAATCAGAAAATCCGATAGGCACTATGATCCCAGACTTGTACAACCTGTTCACTTCTTTCTCTATTAATGGCAGCAATTTAGGATTGATTCTCCTCAACTTTTGACGGAAAGGTTTCTGATTTGGCTTTATAGGAATAGTATGCTGAATGATATTGGTGTCATATGTTTTCAGATCTAACTAATCCCATGCAAAAACATTAGAAAATGAAGATAAAAATCTGGTATACTCTTCCTTTACCTTTGGTGACAATGACTTAGATAGCTTTACTATCTTAGGATTTTCAGCTGTCCCAATATTTACCTCTTCAACACCTTTTTCAGTCGTTCTTAATGTCGGTTTGCGGGCCACATCATCTTGATCAAACAGCGCCTCTAAAGGAATCAATCCCTTAGGAATAAAATTATCCTTAAGTTGTAGCACATCCATTTGATTTACTTCATCTGATTCTGTATCTATGGAGGTATCTTTAAACTCACCTTCAATTTGCAAAAAATCTTTTATTTCTTCATCATCCTGAAAGACTTGCCAACATCTTTGATTATCCAGAACTATGGGGCGGTGTTTCACATAAATCTCAAATCTGTTTCTGGAATTCATTGGAATTTTTAAGTTACTTGCTGCCTTGTCCAGCGCATCCGCAACACCATTTTGTATGCGGGGCACACATGTCAAAGTATGCTCAGAAAATAATTTCAAAATATCTAGGACAGCATTTCGATATGCCCTCATACGAGGATGCTTGGCCTGAAACTCACCTTTAACTTGCTTTATCACCAACTCAGAATCACCATAGACTGCAATCTTCTTTTCTTTCAGCTTGCGAAGAATTTTAAGGCCAGCAATGAGAGCCTCATATTCTGCTTCATTATTTGAACAATCGAATGTTAGTTTATAAGAACACACTCTCACCTTGCTTGGGACTTTGTCTCGGGCAGAAAAGGGACTTCGAATCCACACACCAATACCAGCACCATCGCTGCCAACAACGCCATCAAAATCCATGGTCCAAAGACCATCTTCATCTTCTTCCAAGTGCTGAAACTGTGTTGCCTCTATTTTTTCTGTTTGCTGCCCCTTAGCTTCAGTTGTTTGCTTCATGGCAGCTGGCTTTTCTTCTCTTTCCTTTTGCAGAACTTCTCTAAAATTTTCAGTAATCTCTGGTATATCCTCTGCCTGAACTAACTGACTATCTATCTCATTAAAATTATCAGCAAACAAAACAAACGACTCCAAATATGTATGTACATAATTTACAGGATGATTTATTGGCTTTTCTTTGCTAGTTATCATGTATTTCATCTTTTGCTCCTGATATAACTTTCTCATTTGACCGAAGACTAGAATTGTAGCATAAGAAAAATCTAGCTGAAGTGTACCTTTCAACTTAGCTCCCCAAGATCTTGAAAGCAAAATACCAAAACGCGAAGGAATATCTACCACAACCACATCCATCAAGATATTCTTAGATGGAATTTGATCTAGGCTTACCACCAAGTCCTTGATCAATCCGATACACTTTACCCGGCTAGAATCAAATGAATTCAAATCATGATATTTTCTTCTTATGTCTAATCCCAGCTTTTCCATGATTGCTTTCGGCATCAAATTGTGCGAAGCACCCGAGTCAAACATAGCATTATGTAAAACATACTCATGCAACCTCAAACTGATATAGAAGGGAGGAACATCACTTTCAGGAGACTCACCATCTAAAGCAGGCCCAAAAATTAATTATGGCTGATCATCTTCTACATTTACTGTGTCAAGCATTGGATCAATATTCAGAATTTCGGAGATTTGACCTCAGTAGCTGTTGTTTTTCATGATTTCAGTCAATGGAATAGAGACTTTCAACTTTGAAATTTCATTCTCCAAACTAAATGCTGAAACCTTTTCACCCTCTTTGGCCGGGACTTCTCTTCTTTCAAATTTATCCCTCATTGTGCTTGGTGGCTGATTTACCTTATCTGCTGAAGATGATTGACCTGTTGGGGAATCAATTATCTCTTTTCCTTTTTTCTGTGGGGAAGCTGAATCATTTTTTGCTGAAGTATCTTTCTTCTTATGAATGGGATTTATGGGAACAACTCGATTTCTTAATTGTTTCTGCTGAGCGGACAAAGCATTGAGATATCCTCTTTGGTACTCCTTCGATTCTTCCTCAAGCGTTGCATCATTTGATAAGATATAATTCTCATATTGATGGATGATGGAGTTGCTCACAAATTCTTCTTCTTCTGTAATATAGGTAGGCAGATCATCAGGAGTGAAAAAGTGATTTTCCTCCCCTATAGTATCACCTTCATCCTCGGATTCTTGGCTAACAAAATTCTGCTGAAGAGGAGGTTTTATTCGCTGCTGAGCTGCTGACTCTTGCGCCCTTGTTTCACGCTTCTTAATTCTCTATTGTGGCTGCTGTGGACCTCGAAAATTAGGATTGCGAATCTGCGGTCCGGCTTGTCGAGATGTACCTTTTCGAGCATCCTTTCTACCTTTTCTACCTTGCGAAGGAGTTGATCTGATGTAGAAGCTTCTTCTTTGATTGTCACTCGTTTTTCGGCTTTCATCCTTGCTCTTTTATCATTCAAATTCGCTTCAACACTAACAACGATTTTCTGCATATCCTCCAAGGTAGGCGGATCTCTATCTCGCAATGAATAATCCATCTCCAGATCAAAGCCATCCGGGAATTTGAGAAGAGCTTATTTTCTAGATGGTCTTAAGTCATTTGGAATAGCATTATAAACTGTGTTAAATCTAATAATATAATCTTGGATAGACTCACCATGATTACGTTTGAGATTGTTGTACTCGGCATTGATTTGAAGTGGATCCTTTCTGATTTCCCATCGGTCTAGAAACTATCTCTGAAGTTCATCCAATGTGGGTATGCTTCTAGCTGTCAAACCTCTGAACCATTTTCTTACTTCTCCTCCGAATGTTTGCACAAACAAACGCATAGTTACATCTTCTTCGTCTATCTCATATAAATCAAAAAAAGTTTCCATTTTGTCTATATGCTGCTGAGCGGAAACACTTTGAGGAGTGTCATCAAACATGGGAATTTTGCTCTGATAATCAGATGGCATATCATGCAGATTTTGAGGAAGAGCAAGAGGAGAAAACCGAGCAGCCATTGCTTTAGGTAGATTGGGTCTAGGAGTAGTAGGTGGAGTAGGTGTAGCTGTAGTATGAGGGGTATAGAGAGGTGTAGGCGGAGGAGAAGCGATATGGGATGAAGAGGGAGAACTGACTGTAGTTTCAGGATGTGTGACTATAGGGGAAATAGAAATAAAAGGAGGATTGGTCTGCTCGTGCGGAACAGAAGCCGTGATAGTAGATCTGATATTGACAGATACAGTTTCGAGGAAATAAGCAAGATTAGTGACTTGGATATCTGTCTGAAGGTGTCTTAGGATGAAATTTTCAACCAATTTATTATGTCTCTCGATTTCAAGGGCAGCAGCAAAATCAGGATTAAGGACTAGGGAATCAAGTGCACTTTCAGATTTCGTTTTGAACAGGGACAACTCGAAGCTCTCGTCAAAATTAATGTCTTCAAAATACTTAAAAACAGTTGGACATGAGTGAGATTTGAATATATGACTAGAATCTTAAGCCAGCTTGGATATTCTCAAAATATCAAGGAACAAATAGATAATCAGCCTATGAAAACTCTCAACTTATCATCAAAAGTTCAGAGTTTACAAATGTACTGGGGTAAAATGCAAATGAAGTGTTGTATTCACAAGCTCACGGAGATCGACTGAAGCAGCGTTTATCTACTTCCGCTTATGCAAAGCAAAAGCGTTTCGAAGGCTACCTGGCATATCTTCAGACTCCGTCTAAGACTTATGAAATAAACACATCAACCCGCAAACAAGTTGTTTCCCAAGTATGGTCGCCAATATGTTAGCGCTCGAATTTGCCTCAGGCTGAGGAAGGAAGAATCCAAGGCAGCATCAAACCACTTAGCCTCGTAGCTAGCCCTACGAGAAGAGGAGAGGGCTCTCTCCGAGTCTATCTCAGCAAAAGGTTTTCAAAGGGCTGAGATGACCAATAAAGAACACTGATTTTAGGCTAGTAAACTGATAGGGAAAGTTTGATTTCAAATTTTTAGGGTTTTGTTGGAAACCTGAGCACAGCAATTTTGGGTGCGGGGATGAGACACAGTTTTTGCAGAGGTATTTTTGGGGTAAGGTAGGAGATTGTCTTGATGCCTTTGAAGGAAGTGAATGGATAGGTCTGACTGGTGAGGAGCTAAGGAGAGCAAGAAACCATCAGGAGTTCTCCTTAAACAGATGAAAACATAGATATTAAGCAAACTTAAAGGCAGAGCATAGAAACCATGAATTCTACCTTAACACTTCATTTACTTAATTTGCAGAAGATAAGAGTAGGAAAATGATACACATAAAAAACTTACAAGTACATGAGAGAAACACACCATCAACACAAAACACCACAGGAATCCCAAATAGTGCTGCAAAACCCTGGTCTTTCCTTTGCCAAAATTGCAGAGATACAAAGAGTAATACAGTCTAAGCTTATCCCTCAAGAGTCCAACCATGAAAATGACTAAGAAAGTACATAATATAGGCAAGATAACACATTTCCTTGCCTCTAGGGGTCGAGCTCATCATCCTAGGAGTTGTTTCAACCAATTCTAAACTTAGCACTACAATCTAGGCAATCAAAACAACTTGCCTCTATAAGTTAGGAAACCAATTCATTCATTAATTTTTTGCTATTTTATGAATGAATCTTCTAGAATAGGTAAAAAAGTGTCATGTCATCATGAAAATACATTAGTTACATCAAATAGGGTGAAAAATCCATTGAAAAGTCAAAACTAGTCAAAAGTTGCGTTGTCCTGAGCTGTAGATGAAAAACTGGCAAATTTCCCTTATGCGTAGCGCGCCATTTCTCAACGCGTAGCGCGCATTTGAGCCCACTTTTGGGACACTTCCCGGCATCAAAATGAGGCTCAAGTGGGCTTGTTGGAAAGGTCTGTATGTCTACTCTCCAGCCCAAGTGGAATTTCTCAATTTGGTGCCCATTTGCCCCTCCAAAAATGCAATCTCCCAAGACTGCTTCCTGTGTGTCCAAAAAGTGGCAAAAGGTCATTTTTTGCTTGTTTTTGACCTTTTCTGGGCCCAAACCTCAATGAAATGTCTTGGCAGTGGCTGAGCAAGTGTAATTTGTCATGAAAAATCCAAAAACGCAGAGTTTTTGTGAAATGGACCTCCCCATATTCAGGGTAGCGTGCGGCGCACTACGCCTTGAGGGCAAAAACCTGTTTTTAGCAAAAAAAAATCAAAATTGACCAAAATTGCTCCAAATTTTCTGAATTTTGAGTTGGGGTGTATCATTGAGCACCATGCTCCTTCAAGGAGGCTTCAGCCAAAATCTGAAGCGGATCGGGCCTTTTCCTCCGTTTTAGTGCCTTGGCCAATCGTCCTTTGAGTACCTTCATTTTCTCTTTGCACACATGCATGCGGGCCCAATAATGATTCTTCATGTGGCGGAGCATATCTTTGTCCCTGTTTTCCTTGGCTAGCAACTTCTCTAAATGAGTGTTCACTCGAATGAGCATAGACCCTTGCTCAATAGGTGTCAAATCACCGGGTCTCTTGCGAGCCAAGTTCCGATCTTCTTGGATCCTCCGCAACTCATCAAGAGTGTGTTCATCCTCTAATTGTTTGTTGCGCTGCTCTAAGTAGTTGATTGTCCAATTTGCCATTTCCAACTTTGCTGCAACAAGTGATTTTCAGCCTTCTGTTGCTGAATGATCTCCTTCAGCTCCGAGCTAGGAGAACTGATGTCAAGGTCAATAATGTCTATGTCCGGATCACCTGATGGTCCCTCATCAATCATGGGCTGCTTGCCTCTCTCCTGTACCTGTGCTGCTGTCGAAAGCGAGGCCCCTTCCACCTGATGTGGAGATAACACTCGTTGTGCTGACGAAGAAGGCGAGACCCCTTCCACCTGGTGTGGAGATAATACTCGCCGTGCAGATGCAAATAAGGCCCTGTGGCCTCTCTGATATGTAACACATGCTGGAGTGCTGACATGCTCGGGCTCTGGAATGTGAAACTGATGCGAAGGCCCTCCCTCATCATGGACAATCTCAGGGGGTGGTTGTGGCACCGTGAAGAAGTCGCGAGAGATGAAATCCTCCCAAGCAATACCCTGCTGTGCCAATTGATGCATCACTATGATCTCGATTAATGCATAATGATATATACTCTTGTGTTGTTGTGCGGGGTTCTTCCTTTGCACTAAGGGCACCATCCTCTCTATATTTCGGCACATGAAAAATGGAATGTTCATCATTCGTACTCGGGTGAAATGCATCAACAAACGGATATGGTACGAATATAAACGTGAAAATCTTCCCTCACAAGTGAAATAGCACATAATGAGCCTCATCAAGGGTGCATACTCATCCCTTAGGAATCTAAAGGGAAAAATAGCAGTTAGGTGTCTCATACACCCGGGTTTGATATATGGTTGATAATAAAATCTGTCTAGCTGCTGGCGCTTGTTCCACTCCTCCCCAACATTTGGTATCCCGATGGCTTGAGCAACAATTTCGGGTGATAGGGTGAAGTCCACTCCTGCAAGGTTCACATGACCATTGTGTAAATGTAGGACAAACAAGCAGACTAGTTCTCTGTGATGTTGAATTTGTGAGATCCGCTCACAATATCCAAAGCATGATTGATACTGAAAACATGTCATTGCAAGTGGACAAGCTTGCAAATGAGCCAAAGAAGTGGGCTCCTCCCTGACATGTCGACCACCTTTACCACCCTTGTGATGCCTCCTTGGCACTTCTACCTCCAGTGTTGAATCACTGTCATAACTCTGCTCATAATCTGATTCGGTTTCTGACATGGTTTTGAAGGCAAGATGGTTGAAATGTATTGCTGACTTTGCACCCAATTAACTGCTGTTTGACTTTTTCAAATGTTGTCACCAAGGGGACATAAATACAAGGGGATTGTTAGGGATAGGGGAACATGAGGAAATTAGGGACAATAAACAAAAATAAGGAATTTAGGGAAGGCAACATGGGAAATCATAATATTGTGGGACTTTAATGAGAAGTAGGGTTTGGGAATTTAGTAGGTTTTAGGGATTTTAGAGAGGAAGATTATAAAATTTTATGGGAAAATTTGAAGGAGAATGTTGGTGAAGATGAGGGAAAATAGGGATCAAAAATGGGCAACCTTGGACAGCAAAATATTTTGAAACCCTAGCACCACTAAGACTTTAAATATTCCACAGCAATGTAGGGTTTTAACTTCTCATTTTCATGGCATTTTAACATATTAATTTCTCATTTATCTTGCAAAACCAAAACTAGCCATGGAGGAGAGGCCTACCTGAAATTTGCTTGAGAGAAAAGAGGATTTGGTAGCTTGCTGGCAGTTTATTGGGCGAAAAACCCAACGCGTAGCGCACCTTGCCCAACGCGTAGCGCCCCTCTAGTGCGTAGCGCCTAAACAAAATTACACTGAGAAAATCACGCTGATGCGTAGCGCGCCCCTGACGCGTAGCGCGCCCACCCTGATGTGTAGCGCGCCCCTGAAACTGCCCAATTTGCTCAATGACTCTTGAAATCGCCTTTGCAAGGATTCACTTGGCTTGTGAGAGGCAAATGAGTTGCTAATGAAGAGTGATGTGCTTTTATAGGCTCCCTTTAGATTTTTATTTGCCCAAAACCCACTTTATAATGTTTGAGTGTTGACACTTTTTGAATTAATTGGCTCTGACTTCTGGTTTCCTTTTTTTTTAAAAAATTGGTTGAAATGATGATTTCTTCTGAAAATTTTTGCAGGGATGGCTTCTAAGATGCTTTGGCAAAGGAGACCAAGGTTGCGCTTCAACATTTGGAGAATTTGAAATTTTGACAATTTTTACAAAAACGAGATAATGACCTTTGTTTTTCAAAAACAGAGTTTTGAAAACAAGGTGATAATTTAACTGTACAATAGTGAGAATTATTGAAATGATGTTTTATGAAGGACATCCCTCTGGCCTGTTGGTCCTTTATGACCTCTCAAGACAAAAATTGACTCAACCCTAGACCTAAGACCTTGAAATTTAAAACACGATGAATGACCCTTTGAAGATTTTATTTACTTAAGCAAACCTGAACCAGCAGTGCCAAACAGGAGGGAATAAAAGACTCCTCTACCATAGTTATGGCATGCCTAACGGAATGCAACATAATCGCACTGATGGGACACCTAATCATGGAATGCAAAGAGCTTTGATCTCTGGTGGAGGGCTACTAGACCGACTCTAACATTACTAACAAGGATTTGAATCTAGGAACAGAAGGTATTCCATTCAACCGCCTAAAATAACTCCAACTAACCATTTATATTATTATTATTGAAGATTTAGTTATTGAAAATAGTATAGAAATAAGAATATTCTTAAAATTTTATAATTTCAATTCTAAATCTTATCAGAGAAAATATCCTTTATACAACCATGTATATTTGAGGAGAATAAGAATGTTATGTAACCATCTCACAAAATAGAAAAAAAGATAGATCAACGACTTAAAAATCAGCCTCTTCGAGGGGGCAACCTCCTTTACATTACATAAATGAACAATTCTTGTATGATACAAATGAAAAAACCTCCCTTCTATATATAGGAGTCTAAGGGTTCACAATATAATCAAAGCCGACATAACAATAATAATATAAGGGCACAACAATAACAATAGTGGGCTTCTATGGGGACAATAGGGGCACAATAATAACAATAAGGGCTACAATGACAATAGTAATGGGGAATCACTAGTATTATAGGGACCTAACATGCCCCTCTCCTTCAAAAAAGTGTTTTCCTCAATGCTTGAGTAGTTCTGGATGTTTTTGTATAAAATTTTCATCCTCCCATGTGGAATCTTCAGCGGGTAAGTTCTTCCACTTGATGAGATACTCTGAAATTGATTGATTTCATAGCTGTCGAGTTCTTGTTTTTATGACTGTTTCAAGTTCCAATATTATTTTTCCTTCCTCTTCAAGTTCTAGCAATATTGTTTGAACTGGGAACTTGTCACCTATAACCTTCTTTAACCATGAAACATGGAAAACTGGGTGCACTCGGGAAGCTGCAGGAAGCTCCAATTTGTATGCCATAGTACCAATCTTTTGCAACACCTTGTACGGACCATAATACTTTGGTGATAATTTATTATCCTTCTTAGCTTGTGATGCACGGGTCCCCCAGCATATAACTATACTTAGCAAGATGATGCAAGGGTTACCTAGCATATACCCACAATATGCAAGAATCTGCATAACACAATTGTCCCAGGCATTTGACTCTACAATGGAGTCAAATATTTAAACTATAATTGGTTAAGGCCCTTTATAATTTCTTGTCGAAACTTCAACCACCCCACCAAACCTTTCTATCGGGAATCAAAACTCTTCATATACATCCACATAAGACTTCATTAAAGCCTTCCTCCTTAAATCCTTCTCTCGAGAATTAAACCCCTCTCATTAACCCTTTAATACATTGTTTATATACGTTTCAACGTATAAAACCTTCTATCGGCCCTTTCACTTATTAAACCATTACAAAGGGAAAATTACGCAAAACAAGCCTTTCCGCCTTTAGTACAGCCTCAGCACAAATTCCGAGGCTAAGCCCCATCACAATCGGCCATCGCTCCCATCGGAAATATATACCTACCTCATCACCCCTTCTTCTTCCAACATGCGACTATCAGGACACCTATATATATAGGTTTTAGTCCTAAAAGACTCGAGCCATCACTTTATTGAACACAAAGGAATTTCATTACAATTCTGCTGCGCGCATGTATTCTGGACTTTAAAATATATAGATCTGAATCTATATATCATCGGGTCCGCTCATCACTGGACTCTCCGCTGCACCATTCCTCCGAACTCTGACAAGCGATCATCCCAACCTCCAATCAATGATCGGCTTTATCACTATCAGCTATCACTCTCCACCCACACCTAACTTCTTCCGCTTTAAACCTTCAATTACCCGATCGCCGATCAGTCTATCGGCGATATCGCCACATCACTCGTCGGAGTATCGTTATTTCTATTGTCGCCATCCCTTGGCACCTCCAACCTCCGATTTCGATTTCTATCGTGGCGGTTGATCACCCAGATCCAACGGCGGCTGAGCGCTAACTCTTCATGCTTCTCTATCCGTCCCTTTACTTAGTTTTTTCCCTCATTTTCTTCAATCTTCTGCATGGTTCGGGTTTCCAAAGGGTTCTGGTCCTCACTGTTTCTACTGTGCCACTCTCTTCTAGCTCAATTCCTCATACTCCCTTGATTGCTATCACTTCAAAGCAATTCTTGATCCTCCAAGTGGATTCAACAATCCGTTACGATTCCCTTGGAATTGTTCTTCTCCTCTACATGTCCTCTGAACTCTACCTGCAACCTGTTACAGAACCTACGAGTTGACACAGTAATCAATTATTCACTCGATTCATGCATATGACACACTCAGAATCGAATTCCTTCTATGTATATAACATAAAAATAATTGATTACATTTGAGACTCTCGGTCTCTCACACAAGCCTGATTTCTACTATTCGTGGCCTCCTCTGAGTCTGCCCGTAGGCTTACATATATTTATATGGAAACATTGGATCGGATCACTGTGAAGGATCCGATCACATCCTTTCCTTAAATCACTCAACTAAAGCCCTAAAGCTCGCTACATATGTGGCAGTATTACATTTAATAAGTCTCCTCGAGACTTTTATCCATTCCATCTTTTTCTCCATTTAATGCCTAAAAACTCTCTCTTGCTCCTAGAATCATGAATTGTTCTAAGAGTCCTAATTGACTTTAGCCTCTTTTGTTATTATTGCCATGCATGTCCTCATTTATTCGAGGGTACTTACAATTTCCTCTCACATATCTAATTAAATCACTTAAAGGCCTAAATATTACATTGACTTGAGACTTAGGAAACTAATTTCCCTAAAACACATGACCCCCTATGTCTACTAATTACAAAGGCTTCCTCTTGGGTTGAATGCTCATGCATCAGCTTGCTTGAGGGACATTTGTTTATATGGTTGTAGCTGTAGGAATACCCAGTCACCTACATCAAAACTTCTTTCGCTGGAATGTTGATTTTCCTGTTGTTTCATTCTATTCTGCGCCGAAGTGAGGTTATCCTTTAAGAGTTGGAGAACTTGTTGTTGATGCTCGATGTGATCTTCCACTGCTTAAACCTTAGAATTTTCTCTTAAATATGATGTAAATGATGGTGGATGATATCCATAAAGTTCCATAAATGGGGTCATTTTTGCTGCAGTATGGAAGGAACTGTTATACCACCATTCGGCCAGAGGCAACCATTTGACCTGTTAGAGTCGGTCTTGAGCCCTCCATCAGCGATCAAAACTCTTTGCATTTGCATAGGTAGGTGTCTCATCAGTGTTAATTTTTGCATCCCATTAGGCATGCCATAACCCTGATGGAGGAGCTGGTGTGTTTATACCCCTCTTGGCATTGTTGGTTCAGGTCATTTCAGTCATTAAGCTCTTTCAAGCTTGTCTTGTCTTGTCTTGAGGTCAATTTCCTAGGTCTAGGGTTTTGGTCAAGTATGCTTACAAGGTCATGTCTCTGAAGGTCAATAAGTGTTCAGCAAGCCAGAGGGATGATTTTAAAGATGTTTCTTCGAAATTTTTTATCTTGTACAGCTAATTTTCACCTTGGATTTAAAAACTCTGTTTTTAAAGCCAAGGTCATTTTTCAAACTTTTGTAAAAAGTGATGAAATATCAAAAGTTTTCAGTGGACAATATGCAACCCTGGTCCCCTTGCCTAGATCCCTCAGATGATATACCTGCAAAAAGAATCAAGTCAAAGCACTAAATGAGCCAATTTCAGGACAAAGGAAACCAAAAAGTCAATTTTATAAAGTGTCAAAGAGAAACATTAGAAAGTGGGTTTGAAAATGAATTTTTTTCAAATGAAACTTATAAAAACCCAATCTCCCTCCCTTCACTCTCATTGTGCATCCAAGACGCTTGGAAGAGAAGTTTGAGTGAGTGATTGAGTGAAAGGAGCGAAAGCAGAACAAGTTCGAGTGAGTGACAGGCGCGCGACCCGTCAGGCTAGGTGCGCGACCCGTCAGGTGCGCGCGACCCGTCAGAGGGTTTCCTGCAGTGCAAAGTTTCAACGGGCGCGACCCGTCAGGCCCGCGCGACCCATTGGGCGTGGTGCGCGACCCGTCAAGCTGTCTCCCTACAAACTTAATACAAATTTGCTCAAACGCCCTCCAAGCCATCAAATCGTTTGAGGTAGGTTCCCTAATCTTGGTTATGATTGCTGGTTATGGTTGATGGATATTATGAATGTGTTTTTAATGATCAAAATGTACAAGAGCAAGACCTCCATATGGCTGTAAGTTACATTGTAAAAGTGTGCTAGGGTTTATTGTTGTTTCATGGTTTTTCCCCTTGTAATTATTTTCCTCATTCCCATTTCATTTTCCCTATATTTCCATGTCAATTTCCCTTTTAAATTTGTAAAGAAAATAAAACCTACCCCTTTTCCCTTTAAAAATAAAAATGAAACCCTAACCCTACTTCTCCTTATGCCCATGTAAACATATGAAATTGATGATGTATATGCAATGATGTTTGCAGTGTATTTCCCTAAATTCCCTGTTATATACATGTATTCCCATTTTCCTTGTAAAAATGCCCCTCCCCTAACATTTCCCTCATGTTCCTTGTCCCCTTGAAATAGCATATAAATCATCATTTTATAAAGCAGAAGCAGCAGTACATTTTGTCCACTTTGCTCTTTTAAACATGTCAGAAACCGAAACCTATGGGCAAAGTGATGACCAGTCATCAGCTTCAGAGATTGAGGTACAGAGGAGGCCTCATAAGGGTGGTAAGGGTGGACATCATAAGAGAGAGGAGCCCACCTCTTTAGCAGAATTACAGGCTTGTCCTATGGCAGTCACATGTTTTCAGTATATGTCTTGCTATGAGTTTTGTGAGAGGATCTCACGGATTCAGCACCACAGAGAGTTGGCTCGCCTATTTGTCTTACACTTGCATGATGGACATGTCAACCTTGCAGGGGTAAACTTTACATTGACACCCGAGGTGATCTCACATGCTACAGGGATACCTAATGTTGGGGAGGTGTGGAACAAGCGCAAGGTGCTGGATAATGTTCACTTTGAGCCTTTTGTCCGGCCACCATTCATGAGACATTTGGCAGGTGTGTTTCCATTTAGGTTTCTCAGGAGCGAGTATGCTCCCATGATGAGGCTCATCATGCACTATTTTACCTGTGAGGGCAGGTTTTCACAGGTATATTCATATCATATTCGCCTCTTGATGCACTTCACCCGAGTGAGGATGATGAACATCCCTGTTTTCTTCTATCAGAACATTCAGAGGATGGTGCCCATGTTGCAGAGGAAGAGCCCGGCACAGCAGTATAGGAGCCTGTACCATTATGGTTTGATTCAGCTTATAGTATTGCATCAGTTGGTTCAGCAGGGCATCTCATGGGAGGACTTCATCTCTCGTGAGTTTTTCACAGCACCATCATCACCACATCCTGAGGTTATTCATGAGGGGGGAGGACCTTCACAGCAGCATGACATCCCTGTCACTAGACATGTCAGCTCCTCACCTCTGGTTACCTATCAGAAAGGCCCAAGGGCCTCATTTGCAGCAGCTCGGCGAGTACTATCTCCACAGCAGGTGGAAGGGGTCTCGCCTTCATCATTAGCTCAGCGAGTGTTATCTCCACATTAGGTGGAAGGGGCCTCGCTTTCTTCACCAGCACAGGTACCAGGGAGGGGCAAGCAGCCCATGATTCATGAGGGGCCATCAGGGGTTCCAGATATTGAGCTTGTGGATCTTGAGACCAGTTCTCCTAGCCAAGAGGCAAAGGAGATCATTCAGCATCTCAGAGCTGAAAATGATACCTTGCAGAGGAGGTTATAGGGAGCACAATGGACAATCTCATACATGGAGCAGCGCAACAAACAGTTGGAGGATGAGAAAGTTCTTGATGAGCTATGGAGGATTAGAGGAGACCGAAACTTGAACAGAAGGAGGCCCGGTGACCTATTTCCTACTGAGAGAGAATCCATGCTCATCCGGGTCAATGCACACTTGGAGAGGCTGTTGGCTAAGGCGAACCAAGAGAAGAGATTGCTGAGGAACATGAAGAACCATTACTGGGCAAGAATGCATGTGTGCAAGGCAAAGATGAAAATGTTTCAAAGGTGGTTGACCGAGGCACTGAAAAGGAGAAAGAGGCCTAATCCCCTCCGTATCTTAGCTGAGGCTTCACTCAAGGATCAAGGCACTAAATAGCCCAGCCACAACACAAATCCCAAGAAATTTTGAGAATTTTGGGTGAATTTTGGCATTTTTTGGCAATTTGCAGGTTTTTCCCATTAACAGGTCTCACCCCCCGCGCGACCCTACATCAGGGCAACTCCTTTTGACAAAAACTCAGCATTTCCAAATTTTTCATGCAAACTTACATATGCTCATGGATGGACTTGAGATTTGGTGAAGTTTTGGGCCTCCAGAAAGTCAAAAAACTAGTAAAAATTGACTTTCTGCCACTTTTTTGAATTGCAGAAAGCAGTCTTGGGAGATTTGAGTTTTGACAGGGAAAATGAACTCCAAATTCAGAAATTCCAGTTGGGTTGGAAAGTAGACTCACAGACCTTTCCAACACACCTACTTTTGCTCAATTTGGCCACCTGCAAGTGCCCCAAACATGGCTCCAAATGCGCGCGACCCGTCAGGCAAGGGCGCGCGACCTATCAGGCAGTTTTGTCCAGAAATGCATTGTACAGCTCGGAAAAGCACAGTTTGACCCAGTTTGACTTTTTGGGATGAAATGTGATCCTCTTTGATGTAATTTGATGTAATTATTGTACTTTTTAGACACTTTTACTCTTATGTAACACTTCTAGAAGATTCATTCATGAAAAGGGTAAATATTAAATGAATGAATTGGTTTCCTAGCTTATAGAGGCAAGTTGTTTTGACTGCCTAGTTTGTAGTGCTTAGTTTAGAAGTGGTTGAAACAGCTCCTAGGATAGTGAGCTCGACCCATGGAGGCAGGGAAAGAGGTTAGATCATCTATATTATGTACTTTCTTGCTCATTTTCATGGTTGGACTCTTGAGGGAGAAGCTATCATTGTATTATTTCACTGTATCTCTGCAATTTTTGGCTAAGGAAGACCAGGGTTTTGCAGTCCTTTTTGGGATTCTTGTGGACTCATGTGTTGATGGTGTGTTTCTAAATGTTCTTGTAAGTGTGTTTATGTGAATCATTTCCTTTCTTTTGTTTCTGCACATTAAACAAATGAAGTGTTAAAGTAAGAATTCATGCTTGCCATGCTCTGCTTTTAAATTTGTTTAATTTCAATTTTTTCTACTGTCTAAGGGGAATTCAAAGTTATTGTTTGCTCTCCTTGGCTCCTCACCTGTCATTCCTGATCATCCACCTCAATCAAAGGCATCAATATTGTCTCCTACCTCGCCCCAAAGAACCCCCTGCAGAAACTGTGTCCAATCCCCGCACCCAAAATTGCCATTCCCTCAATTTGCCACCAAAAACCCTAAAAATCCCAAAACAACCTTTTTGATCAGTTTACTAGCCTAAAATCAGTGTTAACATATTGGTCATCTCATCCATTGAGGATTTTACTGAGATAGACCGGAGAGAGCCTTCTCCTACCCCGTAGGGCTAGCTACGAGGCTAAATGGTTTGATGTTGCCTTGAGGTTTACCTTTCTCAGCCTGAGGTGAAATTTCAAGCGCTAACATGACCTATTGTGTTTGTTTATCAGATACAAAGAAGCGAATATATCCTTCCAAACATTTGTTTACTATTTCAATTTACCCATAATATTGAGGATGATAAGATGAGCTATGAGCTAACTAAGTACCAAGACAATAAAATAATTTTGTCCAAAAAATTCCAGTGAAAATGGGATCTCTGTCACTTACAATAGTCTTTGGGTTTCCATGTAGCTTTTGAATTGTTTCCATAAATGCAGTAGAAACTATATTGGCTTTAAATGGATGAGATAATGCACAAAAGTGTGCATACTTGGTAAGTCTGTCAACTACCACGATGATGACGCTCTTTCCTTCGGACTTGGGTAAACGTGTGATAAAATCCATTGAAACCTCCTCCCAACGTTGGCTTGGAATAGATAAAGGTTGTAATAGACTTGGGGTCTTAATTGTTTCAACTTTATTTTGTTGGCAAACCAAACATTCCGCCATAAACTTTTGAATATCTGATTTAAGGCCATCCCAAAAAAATTCCTTCTTAACCCTGTGGTAAGTTTTTAAAAATCCTGAGTTCCCTCCTAAGGGAGAGGTGTGAAATTTGATAAGAATATTTTGTTTGAGATGGGAATTCTTACATAGGTATAAGCGACCTTTGTACCTAACAAATCATTTTTCCAATTAAATGTATCAGATGTACTGGGATCTTGTTGTATCTTTTGAATAAGTGCCCACACTTCTTCGTCATTCTTCCATTCATCCTTTGCTTTTTTTATCCAATCTGGTTGGATAATAGAAATGGCGCAAAGCAATGCTTCCACATCCTCATTGTTTCTTGAGAGTGCATCTGCCACAACATTTTTCTTCCCTTTTTTGTAGATGATTTCAAAGTCATAACCCAACATCTTTGTGACCCATTTTTTTTGCTCTTCTGAAGATAATATTATTTCTAAGAAGTATTTGAGACTATCATGATCTTTTTTTACCTTGAAGTGTCTTCCCATTAGGTAGGGTCACCATTTTTTAAGTGCATGTAGTATTGCCAACATTTCATTCTCATAAATAGCTTTGTGTAAATGCTTTCCTTTGATTGGATGACTTTCGAAAGCAATGGGTCTTTCTTCTTGCATTAAAACAACACCAATTCCATTTCTTGAGGCATCACATTCCACAATAAATGTTTTTGTGAAGTCCGGCGTAGCTAAGACTAGTGCTTGGCACCTTCCCTCTTTAAGATGTTCAAAGGCCTTCGTTGTTTGTGGAGTCCTTGAAAATGCATCTTTCTTCAATAATGTTGTTAGAGGTGTTGCTATTCTCCCATAATTCTTAACAAACTTGTGATCATACTCTGTCAACCAAAGAAATCCTCGCATATGTGATGTGGGGATTTTCCATTCCTTAATGGCTTTAATTTTGCTAGGGTCTACCTTAACACCTTCATGAGATACAATATGACCCAGATATTCCACCTCTTGTATTCCAAAGAAACATTTGGAGCTTTTTGCATATAATTGTTTCTCCTCCAATCGTTTGAGTACCATGTCAACATGTTATAACATGATCCATGGAAAATTTTAGGGGCGAATGTTCGCCCTTAGGCGAAATTAAGGGGTTTTAAATTTTTAGTGGGCGAATATTTTGTATCATAGTATATTTTTACAAATCACCTCAAATAGCCCACCTTATTTTAAGGGAGAGGGTAAAAAAGGTAAATTTAGCCCTTGAAATTAGGAGTTACAACCTTCCATTCGCCCTAATTTTCAAGAATAGGTTTTATTTAAGTGAATCCTATGGGCCAAATACCATATTTATAAAAGAGGTATGGTAAATTAATAAAAATATAAACAAATGAGAGGTATGGTAAATAAATAAAACATTTTTTATGTTTACTCCATAAGTCACCTTATATACATGCAAGGTTGTAAACAAATAAAAATATAAATAAAGTGGAGGTATGGTAAATAAATAAAACCTTTTTTTTACTTACTCAAAAGGTATGGTAAATAAATAAAAATATAAATAAACTAGACGTATGGTAAATAAATAAAACCTCTTTTTATATTTAGTCCATAACCCTCTTTCTATTTATGAAGGCTCAAAAAAGAGGTTTTATTTAAGTGAATCCTATGGGCCAAATACCATATTTGTAAAAGAGGTATGGTAAATTAATAAAAATATGAATAAACGAGAGGTATGGTAAACAAATAAAACATTTTTTTATATTTACTTCATAAGTCGCCTTATATTTACGAACACTCAAAAAATGCATTATATTTAGGTGAAACTTATGGGCAAAATAATATGGGTCAAATACCATGGGCTAGATTATTATTAATACCATGCAAAAAAACATTATTAACCCTAATATTAGTATCAATAAAAATAAAAATGGCACATGGTATTGACCCATGGTATTCACATGGAATGTAGCCTATTTAATTGGTGGAATTAAACCAGCATAGATCCATCTGTACTCTAGATCCACTAAGCCCCGAGAGGGATCAAATATCGTGATATGCAAACTAGCATAGAGTGAAAAAATATTTGATCCCTCTTGGGGCTTGGTGGATCAAGAGTAAAAATGGATGTTGTAATTTAATGTATGTTAAACATTTTAACTTGGTTAAAATAAAAAATAAATAAAAATCAATTATTAATTTTTAAAATTTTATAAATTACTAATAGCAATTTTTAAGCTTCAGGTTTATGATAATCCACGGTATTGACCCATGGTAATACCATGGTATTCATGTGAGCATAGACTATTTAAAGTGGAAATTCTATCATCTTAGATCCATCTTAATTCTGGGTCTACCAAGTGCTCAGAGGGATAAATAAATTTCATCCCCCTAAGAGTGGTAGATGTGGAGTTAAGATGCATATAGGTTGGTTTTTATGATAATGAAGATATTAAATAGACTTAGGAAATTATATTGTAAAAACATCTTAAGGTGAATGGTTAAAGCTACATTTAGTCACTTCACAAAATTTAGTAAAAAATACTAATATCTCCATTAATATTGGTTTTTAACTTTTTTTTTATTTAATAAAAAAAATTCAAAACAATGAAACCTTATCACTCTTTCCGCATCACCCTCGCAGAAGATTTCTCTCCATTTTTCAAACATTTTCAATATGATATCTTCATGAAAAAGTTTAGGTACTGATGTTGGATTAGTTGTTTGAAAAATAAGCTGGTTTGTACAACCTTTCATCTTTTGTGCTATTCTTAGTTTGTCCTAATCATCTGTAGGGGTTGGAGCCATTGCACCATATTTTCCTAAAAGGTGGAGATTGTTCACCAAAAAGGAAATTAATCTACATGTTACAACGCTGTTAAAAAATGTGAGACCTATGAGGGTAGTAAATTATGCTAATAAGCAATTTAGATTGGGAGAGACGTAATTAAATTTTATTATTTAATTGAAGATTTCCAATTAAAATAATAATAAATCTACATTTATATATTCATATATTGATTGGAAGGATTATCACAATGGTCACTTCTTTGAATTAGATCCCCTTCAAGCCTTTGGGATACCTAATACTTTCTTATATAATATAGTTGGGGCTTGCTACTTGTTGGCGTGTTGGGGTAAACAAACTTGATGTGTTTTTTTTATCTCGCGGTTGGAGTCTATGGAATAAGAAAGAAATTTAATAACTTGAAAAAAGTGGTAGCTTGACAGAAGTTGTAGAGAAAATATTAATCTCTCCTACCTTGACAGAACTCGTTGTCAATATCAACACCTACAAGAACTTTGTTGTGGAATATTATAAAAACTAATAGAAGGATATGAAAGAGTATATTGTAAGAACCTTGACAAACACGACCACTGAAATTTGGACCATTGATTGTAGGAAGAGAAAATTATGTTTCTTTTTTCCAAACATGTATGTTAGTATATTACAGTTTAATGAATATGTTTTCTTATTATCATATATGGTTTCATACTTTAACAAAACATTCGCCAAGACTTCACAATGTTTTATTATTTAGTAAAAGATTTGCCAAGATCTTACAAGATTTTATAATTCAATGAAAGATTCTCCATCACTGTACAAGATAATATAATCTGGTGAGAGATTCGCCAAAAAAATTATATATACATATTATATTATTGATAAAATCGCCTCACATTTTTCCTATGTATCATGGGATTAGCCCATTTATTATACATATAAATTTAGGGTGGTTCTTAAAATTTTCCCTTGTCATGATCCTTCCAAGACTTGTTGTAGATTAGTATATCATCAAAAAATACTAACACAAATTTTCTAAGGGTGGGTTTGAAAATGGAATTCATCAAACTTTGAAATGTAGAAGGTGCATTGGTAAGGCCAAAATGCATGACCAAAAATTCATAATGGCCCTCATGAGTTCTAAATGTTGTTTTCGTAATGTCTTCAGTCTTCATTCTGATTTGATAACATCTTGAACGAAGATCCAACTTGGTGAAGTAAATTGATCCATGCAATTCATCCAATAATTCATCAATGATAGGAATGGGAAATTTATCTTTAATAGTGAGCTTGTTGAGCTCCTTAAAATTTGGACACATGCGCCATGATCCATCCTTCTTGTGCACCAATACTACTAGAGCAGAGAAATAACTTTGACTAGGTTGAATTATACCAGCCTCTAACATTTCGGCATCCATACATTCAATTTCACTCTTTTGGGCATAGGGATATCTGCAAGGCCTGATGTTTGGAGGAACACTTCCTAGAATCAAATGAATAGCATGATCATGATCATGAATAGGTGGGAGGCCTTTGGGAGTCTCAAATACCTTGGAATGATAGTCCAATACCTTTTGGAGATCTGGAAAAATAGATGATTTCGATGTGGGAACCTCTAGCAAACATAATTGTGAAATTACGCTACGTCTTTCTTTCTTTAGAAGGTTTGTCATTCTATTAGAGATGATTATCTTTCCTGGTTTACCTATGATACCCCTTAATTCAACTTTCTTTCTTTCCGAAAAAAATATCATGAAAAGTTCTTGAAAATTAAAAGTTATTGTACCCTAGGATTGTAGCCATTAGACTCCTAGTACAACATCAGCGCCACCCATTGGAATGGAAAGCATTGGGCTATTCAATACATATTCTCCCATGGATAGTTTCATATTATGGAACTTTCCAGAGCAATTTATGGTTCGTCCACTTGCAAGCAATTCAATTCCTTGGTTATCTTACAATGAATAAAATTATGGGTACTTCCAGAATCAATCAACATTATTACCTTTTTCTTCTTGATATGTTGTTCTATCTTGATAGTTTGAGGAGTGGTAATTCTGGCCAATGCATTACAAGATATGGTCAAATTAATTTCTTCTTTCTCTAGGGTTTGTTTCTGGCGTATATCCTCTTCTTTTGATGTTTCTTGTTCATTTTCTTCCTCCTCTTCACAATCTATGTAAAATAATTTATTCTCGGCACACTTATGACCTTTAGTGTATTTGATATCACAACTGTAACAGAGCCCTTTTTCTCTTTTTTCTTCCAGTTGTTGTGGTGTCAACCTTGTAGGTTGTGGAAGGCTAGGGGCAACAACACTTCCATCTTTATAGTTGTGAGTGGTAGGCTCCATTGTTGCCATAATTTTGCTTCCATTTTTCTTGCCAACCTGAATGCCTTCTCTAATGAATCAAGTTCCCAGAGGTAAACCTCATGTTGGATGTTATCCTTTAAAGTCCCTATGAACACATCAATCCTATGCTCCTCTGGAATATATTTTACCCTTATATTCAATTTTTGGAAGTCCTCAATGTGCTCCATCATTGAACCCTTTTGTTTGAGATTTATCAATTGGCTAAAAAAGGTGTTGTTTTTTGTATCCTCATAATGTGTTATCATTTCTTCTGTAAAAATTGCCCAAGTGACAATTTGTTTATGAGATCAAAGTCATCGATACCATAAAAATTGATTTCGTTCCAGATATAAAGTTGCAATGCGTAACTTTTATGTGTTTTTCACATTATGGAGATTGAAATATTGCTCCATCTGTAGTATCCATGTTACGGGATCCTTGCCATCAAACTTCCTCATATCGATCTTCGGAACATGGTGGGTCTTCAATCCAACGTTAGAGTCTACGAAATCATGATTAACATTTATTTTGTTCTCATCGTGAGTTTCCTTTACTACCCTTTCGCCATCAGTAAGCATTTTTTGTAGCAACTTTGTCAAATCTATCTTCAAATCTTCCATGTTGCCTTTAAGTTTTTCTTCTATACCATCCATCTTAGCTTCCACGTCATCATCTAAGCTTCCACGCCTTTATTTAAACCATCCATCTTAGCTTCCACACTTTTCTTTAAACCATCCATCTTAGCTTCTGTCAGCTTTTGTGAGAGTGAATTTTTTTGCACTTGATCTCGTAATTTTGATATACCATGTTGCATTTCTTCCTCTTCTTCATGATTCATGCTAGAGAATTCAGGTTGCTTACTAGGTGTTTCCATTTTCTTTCTTCGAGACATCAATTAATGATAATTATGTTTTACCATGCCCTTTGAATTCCTTCAAACTAATTTTTCAAACCAAACTTATGCAAAAAAATTTAAAAACTACACACATTTTTTCACTTTGTAGAAGCTCGATATTGAATCTGTTGTATCTCTATAATTTCAGATCCACAAAGTCTGAAATTACGTCCTACAGTAGCCCTTTGAGTCATATTTCCAACCCCTCAAGTCTGATCAAGATTGGATTCTCCGAGGAAGCATTATGCCAAATTTCCCACAATGACCTGATTACAGACTGGTTTAGTAGGGAGAACTTGTACGAAGTGCCACATGTCATTGTTTCGACCTTAGAACTTAAAACAGATACACATAAAACTACAGGTCGTTCTCTTTCTGTGACTTTTACAAAATTTCAATCTGATGCTCAGAGAGAAAGTTATGACGAGTTTCCCCAGGTCGCACGTTTGAGATATAATTCAGGAGTCTACAAAAACCCTAACTTCCTTGGATCCTATATCCAAAACTAAAGCGAGAAAAAATCAGAAATTTGTACCCAATGTTCATCGGGATTTCGGCTCAAATGGGTTTTAATTTCAGCTTCTGAAACGTCGTAGAAAAAAAAGTTATAGTGAAAATGTCACAATGACCTATTTGAAGCAGCGAAACCCTAGAATCCAAAGGCTCTGATATCAAATGTTATGTAACCAGCTCACAAAATAGAGGAAAAGATAGATCAACGACTTAAAAATCAGCTTCTTCGAGGAGGAAACCTCCTTTGCATTACACAAATGAACAACTCTTGGATGATACAAATGAACAATTGTTGGATGATACAAATGACAAAACCTCCTTTCTATATATAGGAGTATAAAGGGTCACAATATAATCAAAACTGACAGAACAATAATAATATAAGGGCACAACAATAATAATAGTGAGCTTCTATGGGCACAATATGAGCACAATAATAACGATAAGGGCTACAATGACAATAGTAATGGGGAAATCACTAGTATTATAGGGACCTAACAAAGACCCCTTACAAAAAAGAGAGAAAGACCAATTAATAAATCCTTAAATATCGACAAAGTCATATCTATAAAGTCAGATACACAAATTTTTACAGTTAATGCAAAAAATTGATAAAACTAATGAAGAGAATTTAACAAAATAATGCAAAATTTGACTTTAATTAAAAGTCAATTTCAAACTTGAACACTTTATGAGAAAAAGTTTTTCGGCGTAAATCACATGATAATATATTTTTCGACATCGAAACGCGTCGACAAATATATTATCATGTGATTTACACCAAAGAACTTTTTCTCATAAACTTGATATGGATCACAGAAGCCTCAATTCAACTTGAAAACTTCTTTAATCAACAATAAATTATGGTAGTTTAATCTTTAAATTATATAGATATATTACACATTTAATTCTTTATTGGTAGTTTAACCTTTGATATATAACGTTATATATTTAAATAAATTTAAATGGATTAAATAGTTCTAAAACCCTAATTATATATTTAGATTGTTATAAATAATTAATTTTGATTATTTATATTAACCTATTACTACATATATAACCATTCTACATATATATAGATATTAGTTACTATATTATATTTATATATTTAATATATATATTATTTATTAATATATTATAGTTGAATATAACATATAAATTAGTTATTATTTTTAATCTTTGATTATCCTATAATAAATATATTTTGATTCTTTATATTAACCTATTGTTACATAATTAACCGTATTTTATATATATATATATATATATATATATATATATATATATATATATATATTATACATTTAAATATATATAATATAAATATTATTTACTAATATATTATAATGGAATATAATAGTTTGGGTCAGCGGATGTTAACCTCCTCATCATCATTAATTGAATATAACATAAAAGTTAGTTATTATTTTTAATCTTTGATTATCATTTAAATAAGTCAAATATCAACAAATAAGAATAAATTTATTTATATTAAATAAACTATTAATAATATAAATATATATTTATCTTTTAAATTACATTCCCCATCTTTCCTTCTCCAGTTAAATATAGCCGTTATCTCCCCAGTGAAATATAGTAGTTATCTTCTAGTGGTTAGGTTGTTATCTATTTAACCCTCTTTCTAGATATGTTTTTCATTGTGCCCTGAAGATGAACCACACTTGTTGGTTCGAAAAGCGTGGACCAAAATCTTCTTATAGTGTTTAATTTGTTATATGGTTAATTATTTCATTATAAAAATTAATGTATTCATATGTATAATTGTTACTTAGTATTGTACTATATTGTTAATCGGTTATATTAATATTTTTATATATAAATAAAATATTTTTATATAAATTGGATACATATATGATCTGGCAGATTTCCAATCGAGAATCATTACCGTAATTCCTATAGCATAGTTATATTGAATTTAAATATGCTCAAGTTGTAATTGAATCATTTTGTTAGATTAATATATTTAGTTTGTGAATATGGTTGGATGGTAATGTTCATTTGTGTTGAATAATAACTTTAAAGAGATTCAGTTTTTATTTCAACTTGAATAAAAAGTTAACTCGAGTAAAAATCTTCGGTTTTGTTACAAAGCATGTGGTTCTTTCGAGCGAAAATGATTAAATGGATTTACCGAATTGCCTTCATAGCCTTCTCAAACGTTATTGTATTTAGAAATTTCAAAGGATTTGATTAGGTTTGAGAAAAAAAATTAAGTCTAACTGAACCGAAAGAACGCTGCTTGAAATCTGACCTTACTCGACTGTCTTTCATAGGGTAACATAACAACTATTATAGAAAATAGATTTACAATTTATTAGATTATTTATCTTTACGATTAGGTTCACATATGGAATCACTCTACAAGTGTTTTTCCACCCAATCACGGGCATCAACTATGGATGTCACCTTTCACTTAAGCTATGAGGTAACAAGGACGAGTGCTTTCTCATTATATGTCTCTTGATATATATTTATCTAACAAAGCCACATGCCCTATTAAAATTTTACTGAAGGGACATAAAAATCATTGAGAGGAAAAACTAATATCTGAATTTAGGCTTATGTGATCATATCTTGATTATCAAAAAAAAATTCGGTGATAATCACATCATAACTAATTTGTCAAGGTGTTTCGAACCATCTAGTGTGGTTCATCATCGGGACAAGAGGGAGAATCAAATCTTGGCATCATAACTAATTTGTCAAGGTGTTCCGAATCATCTAGTGTGGTTCATTATCGGGACAAGATGGAGAATCAAATCTTGGCATCAGGTTAACCAACAACAAAATTCAAACATGTCAACATAAACACAATATGCAGTATTTTCCCTGGGAAAAACCCAACTTTGGGGAAAAATCCATCCTAACAAAATTCATTTAGATCCCTTGGCCAAAGCCCTCGCCAAGCTCAGTCAAGTGGGCCTTCATCGCTCACCTCTTTGGCCCCCTTACAATGAAGTTCTTCTTGGCTTTTTAAGGGCTCCATCATATGAATACCATGGGAAATTAACAAACCATAGGCCCAAAAGCACTACTATTAACCTACTCAACTTTGACTTTATCCTCGAGTCAAGTTTACCTAATGCCAACCAAAAACAACCTTCATAAAGAAATTTTTGTCTCACTTATGTAGATTCACATAACACCACATGATGCAAGCAATCAAACTTATAATCCAAGAATTCAACTGTCAATCTGACTCGTGTGGATGCACATAACACCTTCCACTAGAGCATACTTATTACCAACACTCACACTAGCTTGACCATTTCACTATTAGATTTCTGGTTATGTAGGGAACCCTTCATCACCAAGCTACACCTCTAACATGGAAATATTGACCAAGCTACAAGTCTAGTAAGAACTACGCTAAAGTACTTATACACATCTACACCAAATCTCTAGTTGGGAAATTTAACATGATAGCATAGAGGGATCTAGACTCAACATGTGTTAACATTTTATGCTAAAAGCATCCCTATTAGACTCTCACATGCTCACCAACCAACTTCATCTTTGCAAAATAAGGTTCATACAACATAGCAGTGCTAGCATTTTAATGACAAAGCACCATTTTTGATAGAAGCCAAACGTGACAAAAGAAGAAAAATTATCAAAGGACACAATTAAACATCAAGGTTAAAGATTTGCTAGAGTAATGTGTTAGAAAAGTTAGGTTTTAGAATTAGTCCTCCAAGCATTTTGTCATACAAGCACCTTTTAAATTATCAAAGAATTCTCATCTTGACACATGCCATTGCTATTCCGTTTTCACCCCACTTCACCTCTTATCATATCACAGACACCCCCTTCCTCTTCCTCCCCAAACTTTGTCCCCAATATTAGCAGGTTATTCCATAGTACATATTTATATTAATATGACTTTGCACCATGGTGGTACCATCGCTTTCATACCAAACTCGACATATTAAAATCGTAAGTGTATAATAATCTCTAATAATCAAGGTTTGCAAGTCCATGAAAGAATAATATTGATATATCCCCCACTAGAGTTCAAGTATGACTAATGAAAAGCTTTTGTTTGTGCTTATGGATATTCCAACATTCAAAGAATTTTGAATTGAATGGTGTTACTTGTGCTTTCTCCTTGGTAGGGATAAGTTACACTAGCCACAGTGTGATAAAGAGGAAGCCAAATTAAAGCAAAAAAATCACTCTAATAGGCCCTATTACCCACCACCTGTGGGTAGTGTATATAGGAGAAATGTTTTCTCCTAGATGGTCCTCAATTGGCAACCAACATCCCCTTGCAGCCACCACATAGATCGATGTGCAATTATCTCTGCCACTTCAACCATCCATGTGGTCCCTCGCTCACTTGTTATGATTGTATGTTTGAAGATGGGCCTCCCGGCCCTGAAGGTATGCCAACTTTTCATTGGTGTAGTTGAGTAATTTTCCTTACTTGTCATGGCCACTTTTTGGCATGGATTGGTGGGCAGATTCAGGGAAAAGAGTGGGCTAGGTTTGTACTTTTGTCACCACTGCCCAATTTCGTGGTTAGCCTTGTATCCTAGTCCAGTGGGATCTCCTTTATTGGCCACTAGCTTTAGGGTTGGAACTACTTGGAAAATCACGACTTTGGTTTCATGGTCCCACTTCCTAACACCACATACATCACCCCCTTCCACTCATTTTAGCCCTAGTCATATATTTTCGCATTCAGAGCCACATAGGGTTAGCCTCCTGTTGGACACCTAATCCTAAAGGGTTAGTGTGGAATTCGAATGGACAAAAGCAGTCCAAGAGACCTTGGGATCTGAATCCCAAGAGTCACCTATTGTACTATAAATGTGTATCTTATGTTAATAAAAAGGTACTCAATGATTTATCTTTCATATCTTTTGTGCTGCCCATGTGTGTTTAACATGGTATCAGAGCCACTTGTTTTTCTATGGCCTGTTATGTGCATGTCAGTCCTGCACCTCTGCCTGACTCCGGCTATTTTAAGACTCTATGTCTGACCCTTGAAATTATACCTGCGCTCTCCCTTGTGCGTTACTTACGCCCTCTGTCCTTCAAATTATGCCTGCGCTCTTGTCCTGACAATTTAAATTTCTTTGGCTTTCGTGACTGTTTATAAATGTTTTTTTGAAAAGCGTTGAGTTTGTCAGAAGCACTGAAAACGGGTCAAATACAGCCTGCCTGGATTGCATGAGAGTGCCGAGTAGGGTGATTTCTGACATTCAACGGAGTTTGTCGTGATCATGACATTAAACGTTTTTTGTCAGGCCATTTACTGCCGGAGATAAAGACACCCGTTAGAAGCTGAAGTTTCTTCATGAGACCTACCCATACGTTTTGACGTTACATTGTTTTTAATCAGGATCGCATAGAAAAAAAAAATGTTTTAATAGTAAGGTAGAAGAACTTCATGAAAGTCTAAGCACACAAGCTCAAATTTTGAGCCTTGGCAATCGAGTCCCTTAGCCAAGCAGAGGTTGAGTTCGTTTTTTAATGTGCTGGTCACTGTGTGGAGAATATCTGAAGATGCTGGTGGTTCGAGCTATCCTTTTGAGAGGCAGCTCTAATGTTTAGTCGCGGTTATGAGTATCTAGAATTGTTGGCACGGACGTTAGAACACCGCCAACCCTTGTTGTTGGACCGGGTGCACTGCAATTCGTCTTGTTTTGTGATACGGACCACAGCATCTTGCGCGCTGCAGAAAAATTAACGAGTGTACTATTGCTGGCAGGGGGTTTCGAACACCGCCAGTATGTGTTCGACCGGCTGCAGCGCAATTCATCTCGCAAGCCGCTTTCAGCATTCTTTTTCGTCGTTGGGTCACCTGGCAAGTCGCATTCAGCTTTCTCTTTCCTCGACATATCATCTGGCAAGTCGCATTCAGCTTCCTCTTTCCTCGACATAACATCTGGCAAATCGCATTCAACATGCTCCTTTCTCATCATGATGATAATAACGGAAAGGGAGGTTTCTTTTTTATATGTGGAGTTACAATCAGATGCGTAGCGCCTTAATAATGGAAATATAAGGATATGGTTAGTGTTGGAGTCTTTATAAGAATGCGGAATCTGCACGAGTTGTGAAAATTGCAAAGATAGGCTTACTTTTTATTAATACGACGATACGGTTATATTTGGGAGTCGCTGGAGCTCAAAGAATACCGTCCCTGTATTTTATATGGATTTAGCTTCAAAAGAAAAAATGTGAACCAGGGTACAAAATATCAAAGTTATAATAGCAAGAGAAGACGGAGCATCACGTTTGGGCTTCGTTTTCAAACATTCAAACCAAACTGCATTGTATTTTGTAAGTGGTCCATGAGCAGCAGCAGCAAGATCCATCACCTGAGCTTTTTTCTTCTTTCTTCCTTGACATGTCAATGGTGCATAGGACAGTTCCATCCATATGGCCCTATAAATTGCTTCTTGCGACAGTTCATACAACTTTTTGTATTTTTTACCTAAAGAAATCAAGAAAGGTCATCTCGTTGAACAAAACTTCATCAACTACCTCGAACTGTGGCAACTTTGTATTCGGTCTACTCGGTACAGTGTTTTGTCTGTTTCGCTGGGACTGTTGTGTACTCAATTATATTTACTCATGCCCCTGTGGTGAACTTCTTGTGCATAGTATTTCCTTTGAAACACGTCTAGAAGATAAGCTTGTGTGAATACTTGTGTGATAAGCTTGTGTTATAAATTCCGGAAGATTGCCTTGCATCCAGTAACAGAAATTAAAGGTGTAATTGATTGACAAACACCGCAGAAATTGCAGAAGTATCCATCCAAAGCGAAAGCATTCATTTTATTGAAATACTGATCAGGGAGTTGCTTATGTTGTGGATATTGTTTATTTTTACACAGCCTGTGGAGAGTGTTGTGGGAATTTCTGAAGGAAGTCCTTGGGAAGGTTCTGGTGCCCTTTTGCCTGTGTAATCAGATTGAAGAAGTTGTTTCCTCTGATCATCTTCTTTATTTCAAGCGCTGCATAAGAGTTTGGTGGGTTGTATGAAGGCAGTAATTGTTCTGGCAATTAAAAGTAGCCTTTTGTGGAGGAAAGTTTAGTCATTTGTATTGTCATAACATGTTGCATTCTATATGCTGGTCATGAGCTCGATGCTGATCATGAGTGAACTGCTGATATTGAAGTTTTGATAACCATCATTTCTGAAGGAGTATTTGAAGGATCCAAGCAAGTTTGCAGTTGCTGCTGCCCTAATTGTGGCATTGTACTTAAAACTCATTATAGTGCATTGTTTCCTTGATTCAACTGCTTCATAAAGATTTTGGTGAGCTGATTGTAATCTTTTATGCTGCACACTGATCATTTGCTGACATTTATAAAGGATATTGCTGTGTATTGTGAGTAGATATTATTTTTCTCCATTAAGACAGATGGCCAGAATCAGTGAAGTATTAGAGTTCATGAAAACTCTTATACAATCTACTGTTGATGACACATTAAAAATCAGCAAAGGATCTCTCTCAGAAATTCAGACATGCTTATATAATGCCCAGGAAAAGATCGATTTTTTGCAGCTTGAATCACAGCTACAGCAAGAAGAGCTACATCAAAATAGACACCATTCTGAACCTGTTTTTGTTCAGAACATTGAGACAACCACCCATCAGCAGCATGTTAATAATGTTACAGTTCATTCAAATAAAGCAGCAGTTGTATATGCAGATGCAGAAACTCAGTCTGCACTTCCCAAGCCCATCATCAGACCTTGGGAACAGCTTGTCCACAACAAGCACAGAACTGGTCTTGGATATGACAAGGACTTGTCCTTTCATATTCCAGACTATGCCAAGCCCATTCAGTTTCAGAGTGCTGGATTCATTTATGACAGTTCACCTGCTCCTCATGACAGTTCAGCTCCAGCTGTTCCAGATTCTACTCCTCTTCCACAGCAACAACAACAACAACAACAACAACAGATTGAGAAATGCCAACACTGTGATCGAGTTGGCCATCTGAAAGATCACTGTTTTGATCTTCATCCATGTAAGCACTGTCATAAAACCAGCCATTCTTCACACAGGTGCTTCAAAAACAAACGTCCTGCAAGAACAAAGATTCATCTTGGATGGATCGCTTCTTGGCAATGGGCATCAACAGCCAAGAAGATATTCCAAACACATGTCAGAACTTGTTCCAGAGTATTGAATAGTCTTGCAGTTGAGTTTTCTCCATCTTCTCACCTTGTACCTGACAGGGGGGGAAATGATGGTCATCTACAAGCTTCAAAGCCACATCAAGCGAGCCTGAGCCACAACCTGCCACACCAGTTTGAGAGTTGTAGCCAGAGACAAGATGCCTGAACATGCCTTTAGTTGGCAATCTGGGACTTCCTCTAGCAGAAGACTCCAGCTTCTTGCCAGTTTTGGAAGAGTTCCAGCAGAGTTGTTGGTCATCCTTAAACCATCACAGATTAAGAACACTTCCTCCAGCAGAAGACTCCAGCTTCTTGCCAGTTTTGGAAGAGTTCAGGAATTGCATTAAGCATTCCAGAGTTGTTGGTCATCCTTAAACCATCACAGATTGAGAACACTTCCTCTAGCAGAAAACTACAGTTTCTTGCCAGTTTTGGAAGAGTTCCGGGAACTGCACTAAGCGTTCCAGTGTTGGTGGTCATCCTTAAACCACCGCCCTTTATACCAACATTTCATAGAGCACATTCAGCCTAGTGTTGACATGTATTTTTTTTCACATTTTGTATTACAGCTCTTTTCTTGGACTCATACATAACCCTTCGGATTAAGGGGGGGAATGTTGGACACCTAATCCTAAAGGGTTAGTGTGGAATTCGAATGGACAAAAGTAGTCTAAGAGACCTTGGGATCTGAATCCCAAGAGTCACCTATTGTACTATAAATGTGTATCTTATGTTAATAAAAAGGTACTCAATGATTTATCTTTCATATCTTTTGTGCTGCCCATGTGTGTTTAACACCTCCCCCTCCCCTTGTCCACACCTTGGGTTGGGCCTGGAACGATGCACAGAGGTTGATGCATCTAAAAAGAAAAGAAAAAACATAATTTGGCCACTTTCAACAGTAATGTACCACAAAATGAAAAAGATGGTTGGGACATACAAATTTAGCACGTGGGCAAAATCCAAACATGAGATCTACCCCTTATCCATAGCCATCACCCTGGTTCCTATAGGCCCTAGATGATCCCCCTTCATCATTAAAGAACACATGATTGTCCCAACCTCTAGTGGGCAATGATCTACCCCACCTTAAGGGGATATCCACTGTCATATACTACACATCATGCTCTCATCCCCTAGAGCCCCAAGCGGTTATCAAGAAAAATCGATCAGAAGCAAAAGGCACATTAAGTGTTAGAAAATCAAAAAGGCAGAAAAAAACAAAAAAAAACAAAAATTAGATTGATAATTACTTGTGATATTCTTATGTTTTCTTATGTTCCTCTTTTATCTTTAGTTCATCAAGCAATTACCAAAACAATAACACAAATATCACAAACACCAGATGTAGGCGGACAACCAAGGAAAAACCCCTATCTAGGGGAAAACCCAGTCAACAACTCTTCCTTAATAATTTCATGAGATGATCCAAGACTCTTGACCTAGACACAAACTTCCTCCACACCAAGTCAACCCTTCCAACAACAACTTTGACTTAGCAGCAGCAACTACTTCGACTTAGCAGCAACAACAACTTTGACCTAGCAGCAACTTCGACCCAGTAGAATTTCGACCTAGTAGTAGCCCAACAAATACTTCGACCCAACAAAAGGACTTCGATCCAGCGACAGCACTTTGACCCTCCAATAATAGACCAGAAAATCCACACTTGTGAGAGAGAGGTGACCCAAAAACTTTGATCTTGTCCTTTCCAGCAATTATCCTTCTTCTCTTGGAATTTCACACTTTTTCTGCCTCCTCCTCTTGGATATCAAACTTGTGTGAGATATGTCTCGAAATGAATTCGAACTACTTGCATATATACCCTTTTGGTGAGGTCGAATTACCCTGTTTGAGGTCGACTTTGTGTGGAGGTAACAAATAACTTATTTGACTCAATAATAAATCTGTTTACATGATTCAAAAGCCCAAGAAAGCTCTCTTTTAATGGACAATGAATCTAATGACTTAGTATAAATCCTAGAAGTCCTCTATGGTGACTTTGACCTAAAACGTGATGACCCAAGCATGAAACCCATGCTTTAATAAGTCATAACAATAATAATAATAAATTATTTTTCTTCTTTTGATAAGCACATTTTATTATGACTCAAATACAATTATGAAGACCGAACCTAGTTACATTCTTCAACACTCCCTCTTAACTAGGGAGGTATTCATACATACATATACAAGTACATGGAAGATCTTAAAACACATGAACCATGAAGAGTTTGGGCACTTACGGTGCCACGGACTAGATTCCTGACTAGGGCAATCTATCCGGGTGGGACTAAGATGGACTAAAGCTTTCAGGCTCTCTAGGTATCATTAAACTTACTAACCATCAACCCAGGGAACTAGGTGTGTAATGCAATGTCAGAGCTCTATGACCAATGCCACCCTCCCTTCTACTTTGGGAACTAGACATCAACACATATGCCAGCTAGATGTCCTCCCAGACATTTTACACACACAATGCCTTAACACATCAAATCTCTCTCCCGATCAAACAGAGCGGTAACAACAAGCATACTTCCAAAACTTCAAGAGAATTACCTTAATAGTCACAACCCAATTTAGTAACAACCTTTCAAATACTCATGAGTAAACACAAACCTTTGGGGTCTTTTGACATCTTGATGTTGCTTCACAATTTATCCTAGTAGGACCAAACAAATCTTGACAGAGGATTTCTTAATCATATAGCTTCCTTTCCTAATTCACATGTAGCAACCAAACCTTGCTTTCCTTCTTTCAACAACACCTCAATATGCATTCTCCAATTTCTGCAAGGTATCCATCATGACTATAATATGCCCTTTCTCTCAACTTGGGAGATATCCTTCCTTTTATCTCTACTCTTTGTTAACTTAGGGAGATCAACTTCTTTCTATGACATTGAAGAATATTTCATGGATTCCATCCTCCTTGATCATAATCATTCATATAACTTCCTTTATCATGCTTTATCAACCAAATCGACTTTACTTACGAATATCTTCAACATCTTGAAGATTATGTACGTGCACAACTTAGATAATAAGTACAACCAAACACATGTATAGAAGTATGAACTTAACTATATCATAATCATATAATAATGGAAGCATTAGACTTTAGGCATCAAATGCCTAAACTTAGTTAGGTTCATAATAAAAAAGAGACACATACTTTTATACTTCAACCTCTTGCTAGGGTTTTGTCATAAACCCTAGATTTGATCATCAAGACTTCGAGCAACTCAATCAAGATACCAATCTTCATTATATCTAGGGTCTCAATATTTCTTCCAAAGATATGACATACTCTTATAAGAAGAGAAGAAATTCTTTAGGGTTTTCCCCTTGGAGGGATTTTTCCCTAGCTTGGAACCTATTTCTTGTGTCTATTGCCTTTATTGTTTGTGCTCTTGATAATTGTTTGATGAAAAGGATCTAATAAAGAACAATAAGAAAACTAAAGTTCACAAGTTTTTATCAAGGTTAAGGAGAATTGTTTTTAATAGCTGCCATACTAGATTTTCCAACAAGAAGTAGAAAGGAAATCTCTATGCAAGACAGAACAGGATTGGAATTAAATCTGAGAATTCGAGGTTTTATGTAAAAATTTACCCTGGAGGAGCGAGGTTGAACTCGTTAACAGAATGATCCCTTTATGTGAGATAAGCGAACTCCATTTGAGGATTGAGTGAAATCAATCTATCTTGCATTGAGAATACCTAGCATAGAAGTGAAGATTGGGAAATCCCTATTTGTTCAAACAAGGGAACAAAGGATACAAGTTTGTTGTTTATTTCCATCACTGGGAGACAAATTGTTTTTCCGAGCAGTTGATCTCAACTCTTGTTGGAAAGAGGCATCGAACTGATGAAAGTTGTGTTGAATGTGTTGGTGTAGTGGGGTTATAATATCGATTGCAAACTAAAATGCGTAAAGTAGGAAATTGCCAATTCGGGAGTGTGTCGAAGATAAGTATTCCTTTATTTGTTTTGGGTAATTTGTCAAGATTCAAGAGCATTTGATTCTTGAAGAGTCAAGCATTATTTTTATAACTGAATTGTATCTTGAAGAAAGCTATTCTATGATAACTAAATATTCTTCTATGGTAGTAAAGACCATATTTTAATGATTGATATGAAAGTTTCTTGAGGAGGGTAATTGCTATACATCTTGGAGATGATGGATGTAGAATCTTGATAGGTGTGTCAATGAATTACGTCTAATTCACAACCAAAAAAGTTGTTGGTTTAAACTTGTGGTAAGTGAATACAAACAATTTGAATTCTTCGTAGAAATTGAGGTGCACAGAGATTGCAAGCAATGAGAATCAATTCCTTGTGACTTGGACCATTGATGAATTGTTGTGTGAATGAATGTCCGAGTTGCAGGGGTGTTTAAATATTGAAGTTTAAACTAGGCAAGGTGTTTAGGATTCCTGGTAGCATAACAAGTTTCCTGTAACCATTGTTGGATTCTTGTGACATTTGTTAAACCCGGTAACATGCTTACTCTTTAGATGATATTAGTTTGAATGGTTTTTGAATTTGTGAGTATTACTGGGCATATGGTCACAAGAATCTGTACTGGATTATATTTTGAATAGAACAGAGGTAGGGAGAGACATTGAGAAATCTTGTAGGGTTGCTTCCTACTAATCATTACAGAAACAAGGACTTCCTAGATGAATAGTGAGTTAGATTTGGTAAAGAGTAATTTTGGTGGCACTTATAGTCTATCCAGCGAGGAAGCTGACATCAATCTAGATAAATTTGATACGAGATCGGGAAAATACAAACATACTTATAATGATGGCTAATCATAAATTAGCACACTCCTAAAGAGTTTCACGGTTATAACTATATTTTTTTGTTTATTCATATGGTTTCATTTACTTGGTAATTTTATGGGATTGTGTTTGAGTATTTAACTCCTACTTGTCTTATGTGTGTATGACCATATTTAATTATTGAGATTATTGCTCATTATTAGGTAGAGTTTTAGTCTCTACAAGAAAGAATATGAATATGTTCCTATTATTTCAGAGTTGTTGAGACCTAGTTAATTTAAAAAATTCTCTTCAACAAATTAACTTCCTAAATTGATGTATGGTTGACTTATCCTTTTAACTAAATGACTGTATATACAAAATAATGTCTATCTTGAAACACCATTATTCTATATATTTGTACTATTGCACTATTTAATAGAGCTCTCACATCTGTGTGTAACAAGAAATTACTCTCCCAAACTTAACATGGTATGAGAGGAGGTTTGGGCTTGGCTCCCGCGAGGGCCCAAAGAAATGAAAAGTAGAGTGTTATGATTTTGTGTGTACTTGGTTTGTCCAAAGCAATAGATTGTTTGTCCAACAATCCGTAAAGAAATGCACCGTTTCTACAGTTTTGCTTCATAGGAAATGGAGTTGATATGCAAAGCGGCTGGCAGAAGCATTCCATTGAAGATTTCAAGTTGTTGGGCAGGAGGTCTTCCACGGGAAGTGGAATTACTATTGGCGCAGAGCTATGAATTGACGGGAGTAAAGAAAAAACTCCACTGCCTCTGAGGCTATGATTGAGATACGCTATAGGGTTAAGGTTGATTCTTTGTGGTGACAACCACAGGGGAGTAGTTGGAGTCTTGAGGAATGGAAGTTGGGAGGCCTAATCACCCTGCGACGATGACCCAGCTGTCAAGAAAGATCTAGTTTAATGTGTACCATCAGTCAACAATTAGTTGGGGTAGCATTTTCATTCAGTTGTAGGTCTCACTGGAGTATGGGGTGAATTGGCAAATAATTGGCCTTCTTGTTTCCATGAAGAGCACTAAAAACTGCGGGGCTTTCGCTGATTTGGATTTGTGGGCCTAGAAAAAGAGGGTTGAAGTAAGCAAAGATCATAAAATGCAGCTCGTCGTGCGCAAAACCCTACACAAAGATCTGAGAAGCTTCGAAAATTTAAAAACGTCAAAGTTAATGGTAGTGTTCAAACTGAACCCAACAAATTATTTTAGCAATTGCTTATGCATGCATTCGTGCAAATTCTTCACCTTGGATTAAGAACTCTCCAAAGACACGACATTCATGGTCTGACATCATTGTTGATTATTGCATTCATGAGGAAGTTATTTGAGAGGATCAAGAGGAGCCCGGTAGCTCGAACTGTATGCAAAATCATTAGACATCATTGTGAGCTAATGGAGAGAAGATGGCCCAAATTGATTACAAGAAAAGTTGCTTGCAGGAAGAAGCAACAAGACATCATTGTGAGCTAATGGAGAGAAGATGGCCCAAAGTGATTACAAAAAAAGTTGTTTGCAGGAAGAAGCAACGAGAAGGGCATTGCCAAAGCTCGGTATAGTGTTCCGAATTGGACTGCGAGGCGGAATTCTAGGAAAGATAGGTTTACCAACCAACTTTGGTTAGAAAATTCAATGAAGAAGATGACATCAACTGCGAGAAGAATAAATCGTAGACATATATCTCGAGTACACTTTTGTTTCTCCTGAAGGCAACGAAGACCATTTGAAATGATGGATGCAACGAAGGCCATTTGAAATAATGGATGCTTCAGCAAGGATAAAGAAACAAAGACACGAATTCTTGATGCGAGCCTTGGTAATATTATCTTGAATTTATAGAACTTACATATTAACCCTAGGTAACTCAATAGGTAGGTGTAGTTATTTTGTTAGAATTAGCTATAACAAATGACAGGTAAAGTAAGAGCATCCAACACAAAGATTGAAGCAAGATGTTATAAAGATGTCTAGTATGTGAGCTACATAGACGATTTTCTTGTCATTGTGTCGTGTATCTCTGGTTGATGTGATGTTGCAATATTTTTGTAATGTTAACATCATTATTTTGTCTAAATAGTGAGAAGTGTTGTAGCCCAAAATGAGTTTTAGCTTATATGTTTTGCTCCTTGAATTGTTTGTCGAGTGGTGCACTATAAATCCACTTTGGCATGTGTATAGAGAATGCAAGACTGAGATGGATATATGAGTGATGCACTATAAATCCATTTTGGCATGTGTATAGAGAATGCAAGACTCGGATGGATCCACTTTCCTACATAACTTGTGAGTACAGCGGATGTCACCCCTGTATCTCAGTGGATGAAACTAGGTTCATAGAATGATCAATTACTCAATCTTCATAGCCAGATTGATGTTAGGCCCCTAGGTATGACATGTTCTTGATTAATCAAAGGTATCAATGGTATGTTTGTTTTCCAGCAGATATGTGACGACAGTTCTTCAGGTGCAAGAAGCATGCACACTTTTTGTGGTGGAATCGCGTTGCATTGTTCTCGCATGATAAAATCAATTATTGAATGCAAGCTAAATGTTTATACTAGAAGGATAAGTTTGCAACAAGGACAGAGAGGTCTTGGATACAAGAAAGAGATCTTTAGAGTTTGGTCCATGGAAAGCAGGTGATAGTTACTGTGGAAGCGTAATGGCAACAAAGTATATTGGTTGTGATAGCAAGTATATTGGTTGTGATAGCAGCAGAGGTTGGATGGATGATGATGAACAAATTAAAGATGAAATTGTGTGTTGAATAAAGCAGAGTCATGGCCATATTGTAATATGATACACACTTTGTAGTTGTAGCGAGTTTATGTTATGTCTTAACTAGTGGTCCTTAAGAGTTTGAGTATGTACTTGATATTTCCATGAGCTGGAATGTGTATGTTCCTATATCTATGTAACATGGAAAGGGCATATCATTGTAATAGCAAAATAGTCCAAGATAGTCTGTTTATCTTGAGATATCATTGTTGTATTTATATTTGTACTATTGCATTGACATCATTGTTGTATTTATAGTTGTACTATTGCATTGTTTAATGAAGCTCTCAACATACATATTTGTGTGTAATAAGAATCTACTCTCCCAACTTAACTCATTACATGTTTATTTAAGATTTCTTGTTTATTCATATGATTTCATTGACTTCGGTAAATTCCTGGGTACACCTTCTTAATACAATATGCTATATCATGTTGGAACGAACTCAGTGTTCCAAGGAATTTAGCGTTTCAAGAAAATATATCTTTATGTCAGTTAATTAGAAATTAAAAATCTGAAATAATATATATATATATATATATATATAATAATGTTGATCCTCTTGGGCACGAGTTTAAATGGTAATAATAGTATCTGGTCTCATGCATAGGGATTAAGGCTAGATGCTACTTAGATACACAAGACCCGAGTTTAAATGGTAATAATAGTATCTGGTCTCATGCATAGGGATTAAGGCTAGATGTTACTTAGATACACATGAACCTGTCGTTGTAGCTTCAGCCATAACAGTAAGGGATATTGGCTTTATTGTGGGAACTATATAGACTTAAATTGCCTTTTGATCATGGAGTATAACCTAAACTGCTTCTGATGGGGCTAAGAAATCATCTTCCTCAGACATAAGTAAACAAGTTACAGTCGAAGACCTAGACTTATGGCAGGAGCGGAAGGCTGTCCCCTTACAGAGCACCAACATGTTATTTCAAGTGGCCAGATTTTGTATGCACACAATAATGTTGCTGTTCATCAAGGCCTTGAGATTGTATCTTCAGAAGCTAGGCTGATAACCCTGAGTATTGTAGACCTTTTCCTACTTTGGCAAAACATATAAAAAATAACATTTTCAGCTAGAAGTAGAAAACTTTGATATGTATCAATAATATATATAATTTGACTGTTGATAAACCAAGTTTTAAGTCTAAGCAGAACCCAATGTAGAAAAAGAAAACATGTTATATTCTCTTGACCAATCTGTTTCCACCTTGATGCAAAATTACGATTAACTTTTTAGAAATTCCAATTGAACTTTTGTAATGTGTCTCTCTTATTGGATGGGATGTTAGAATGAAAGAACAAAAGAAAAGATATCAATGTCCACAAAGGACCAAGAAAACATATCAATGTCCACAAATGAACAAATCATGTGAATACATCAGCTTTGCGTTCCTCAGTATGACTGTATAGAGGGATTTTGTGGGCTGCATTGCAGGATATTTGAAAGGCCGACTACCAGTTGATAGTATTTGATTGAAGAAGCTGCAGCTGGAAACACCAATTGTTTACGGGCCAACTCATTTTCAATCGGAAGCCTGATATTTTACATTATATTCCTGTTTTATTTCTTGAAAATGATTTGTGACAAGATTTTATTCCGACAGTGAAGGCATCCAAGCTGTAACAGTTTGCTGTCGATCTTCAGCTGGTCGAAAAGAATCGAGGTTACCATATAAGAAACCAAACTCAGCTTGTACAAGTTGATGGATTTCTATCCATTGAATAATTTTGAAGTTTTGATTTATGCCATCGAGTGACATTAGATTCAAATGTACGCTAAGTTTCATCCAATGGACTTGTAACAATCCTAGAGGAACCTCACTCAATTGATGGATGGTTTTCATGGTTTCTTTATCGAGGAGCCAAATAACTGGACCGTGAAGCTTCCACCTAAGAGACAAATGAGATAATATATTAGTGAAGTTTACAGCATCTAAAAGTGTGTTCTCTCAATTTGATGGATTTCTATCCATTGAATAATTTTGAAGTTTTGATTTATGCCATCGAGTGACATTAGATTCAAATGTACGCTAAGTTTCATCCAATGGACTTGTAACAATCCTAGAGGAACCTCACTCAATTGATGGATGGCTTTCATGGTTTCTTTATCGAGGAGCCAAATAACTGGACCGTGAAGCTTCCACCTAAGAGACAAATGAGATAATATATTAGTGAAGTTAACAGCATCTAAAAGTGTGTTCTCTCTACTCATAGAGGAAGTAAAAATATTGCAAATGAAATAGATACCCATCAGTGTTAGATATATAACAGAGAGCAATGGAAGTGCAACGTGGATTGAATGGGGGACTGTCCATTTTGATTTTGCTGTTGAAATTTACTCTATGCCATGGATGACAGACCAACTCACCTAGAATTAAAACAGCTCCCAGCCAACCTGTAGGACCCCACCTTTCACCAAGTAGGAACCATGCAAAAGCAGCCCCCCATAGAGGCTCTAGACCATAAATTATGGCCGCTTCTGTTGCTGAAACATCCTGCATTGCAGCTAGCTGCCAAAGTTCTTTTCCATTAGCACATTAATTAAGAGCACAAAAGACAAAATGTGTGCCTGACTACGATTCTCAACAGTTTACCTCTGCCCATAAACAGAAGCCAGTAGAGAAGATTCCTGTATATATTATTGGAAACCAAGGAAGAGCAACTAGCTTTTTCCAGGACTCTGTCCAATTTATATCATTGAAATTCATATGGGGTAAACTGAATGTGTCACTACTCCACAAGTACCAGATGGCCGACAATAATGCTATAACAACAATCTGCACCATCCAAACCTTTTGTAAGAGCAGATACATTGCATTAAGCCTGTTTCGACAAGCATTACAGAGTAAACAAAATTCAAAGAACCAACTTTTGTACATTCAGAATTCCATATGTTCACTAGAATGTTGCAATTAATGTAAATTGGGAACAAATATACCTCATTTCCAAGTAGTCCCAGGAATTTGTCCTTTTTTATAGCTCTAGAAAAATGTTCTGTCCGAAGCATATGGATACCAAACAATATGGCACTCAAAGGCTCCAGAAATCTCCAATCTGCAGAAGAAAAAATACAGGACCCAGTGACAAACTGATAAGCTCCTTTGATTACTAGAGAATCAAATTGATCGAAGCAATGACAGAACTAACCAGCTCTAACCTTGCTTCCTATTTTCCAGACATATTTAAGTTAGTATCATCAGACTGAAGTTTGAAGTTTGAAGTTTGAACCAAAAACTTCAATCCTTACGGTAATGGAAGATCCACTGTATTCAAGGAGACCAATTCCAATAAGGGCCATTGTTGCTCCAAACCATGTTATCTTTGGTATCCTTGCGCCAAAGAGACCATCTAGCAAGGGCACAATGATTACCTGTTCACAATGCTTAGTTTTTCAGGAATCTTAAATTATTGTGTGCTCCAACACATTAGTGTGCTACTTAATTATTAACAAAAGTGTATCATGGATGCTTGATAAAGTTTAAGACAAGTTTCACGTCAACTTGCATCATCCAGACCCCTTAGAAGAGATTAATCTTTTTAGATGACTACAGTTATGATCTCTCAGATGATACTATTGCCAACAGGATGGAGTGAAGACCTTACTGTAAATGCAGAAATGAATGAAGCACGACCTGCATCTGTAGTGAGAAGCCCAATACCCTGCATAAGGTAGGCTGCACCAACCCATAAGCCTAATTCAACTCCTGCAGTTCGAATTTTAGCATCCTCCTTCGTTCGGAACATGAATGGTATGAACGGAATAGTTGCAACAGAAAATCGCACCATAGAAAATAAAGAAGGATCCAGAATAGCTTCTGTTTCTTTTATGATAGGAATATTACTAGCTGCAGAGAAAGGAAGTAACAAACCAAAAATTAGCACGGGGACTTCTATATATGGTAGCCTGAACAGGCCTATAATTTGTTAAATATCTTAAAAAAATGAGGAACTTCAGAAAAAACTTTACGAAGACCTGAATCTGAAATCATATAATTCATAATCTTGCCAAATAAAAGATTTTGGAGTCACAGAAACAGAACTAAATTAAAAACAATTCAATTTTGTGGTTTAGTAGTTGAGACAGGACACCACAACCTAAAAAGTCTAGGTTCCTAATCTGCTTGGAGGCAGGAGCGGAAGTGGGAGCACGGAACAACAATTTTCAGAAGCTTCTGGGTCGGGAGCGAATTTTGTATAATATATACTTTTATATATTTTGATGCATATATGTCAACAAAAGCATGTACAATGATGAATTAGTTATAAAAAGCATAAAAACATGGATTAAACCATATAACATCAATCATCTAGTAGACATGGGATCCCACTACATGGGATCATCAACATGAGCTACATAAACATCATCTGGCTCAAAGTCTAAGGACTCCTCAGACTCCTTTGCAACCTTAGTAGTAGTAGTAGCAGCAAAACTAGACATCAAAACTACAAATCACTGATCAACATGATCACTCATGAAACTCATCATTGATTCAGCACTACTAGAAATGGGATCATCAACAAGAGCTACATAAACATCATCTAGCTCAAAGTCTTCAGACTTGGATTGCTCAACCTTGTAATATGGTAGAAATTGAAAAAGTTTAACATGCCTAACCAATGATTTTGGTTTGAGTGAAGGGTTCATCTCCTCAACCTTATAATATGGTAGAAAAAGCTTAGCATGCCTAACCAATTATTTTCCTTTGAGTGAAGGGTACATTTTAGTTAAGGCCATGAACAAGCAGTACCACCAACATCAACAAAGTTCAACAATCAATGACACCAACGTCGAGGTACTTAAACGGCTTCATACTCTTGATCAAATGCCAATCTCATACCCTCACACATGACAGAATTTGGGAACATTGCAATTCCCTAAATCTTGAAACCTTGAAAACCATTAAGTTTGCTGGATTTTGAGTGATATCTAAAAATCTAGTTTCTCCATATGAAATCCAATGAGATCAAAACCACTCTCAAACATCCTAAGTCATTTCATGGTAATGTTAAATCAGTGTTGCGGGAGAGCGCCCCCCCCCCCCGATCCCACTCCCAATCCGCGCTCCGGGCGGGAGCGACTCAAGAGCGGGTATGGAGCGCGCTCCCTAAAAAAAAATTTGCTCTCTGCCTTTTCGGGAGCATTTTGCCTTTTTTGCAATTTTTTTTGTAGTAATGTTAGAAATGCAATTTTTTTTTGAAAGAAACAAATAATTTTTTAGTGGGGCAGCTTAATGATAAAGTCTATGGCCCTAGTATTGATATGCTATTCATGGTAATGTTTAAGAAAGTGACATTCTCCTTAATCTTCATTTTCATCCTTTTACTTAAATTTTTAACATTACCATGAAATGACTCGGGATATTTGAGAGTGGTTCCAGCCTCATTGGATTTCACATGGAGAAAGTAGAATTTTAGATTTCATTTAAAATCTAGCAGACTTATCAGTTTTTTAGGATTGGGAGATTGCAATGTTTCCATTGAATTTTGTCATGTATTAGGGCATGGAACTCATATTTAATCAAGAGCACCATCCCTCTATGTACCTTGATGCTAGTGACATTGGTTGTCGAACTCCTCTATCATGACCCTCCTAAAAATGTATGCATCACTCAAACAAAATCTTGACTTGACATGCTATGCTTTTTCTATGTTATGTTAATGCTTAGAGGATGATATTAATGACAAAGATCCAGATACAGAGGTAATGACAAAGATACCTCTGGATATTAATGCTTAGAGGGTGATATTAATGACAAAGATCCTGATTTTCCAACAAGACTAAAAAAATAGACATTTCTCGTGGTGGCAAGAGGCCCAAGCATAAGAAATAGATAATAGATTTACTTCTCTTTTCTAGTTTCTAGTAGTTTTTATAACTATTGACTCTTTCATATTTATTATGATATTTTTTTAAACAATATATGACAATTTAAGTTTGAAGTTGGCAATTATAACTCATTAGTAATGAATTATGAATATGATGCTTCATGAAAGTTGAAAGTTGTTTCATTTCATTTCATTTTATAACATTTCATTTCATGTTAGATATTATTTGTTGTAATGGTTACACTTAGCTTACAAGTACAACTTTGGTGATCAATGATGATAAATGTTATATATTGAATTTTGAAAGCTTGAAACTTTAAGATTGATGAATCATGAGACTCAATATGTTGTATATTACTATGTTACTAACTTGTCGACGTGGTTGATGAAGAATATAACTTCTAGATGATTGTTGTTATATGGTTCAATCTATGTTTTTTTATGTTTTTTATATCTAATTCATTATTCTACATGTTTTTGTTGACATATATGTATCAAAATATAAAAAATATATATATTATATAAAAAATGCTCCGGGATTCACTCCCAAACCGGGAGCTTCTGAAAATGTCACTCCCGCTCCCAAGTAACACTGTGTTAAATATTTAAGTAAAAGTGATCATTTACTTTAAGAATTAACATTACCATTGATTGCGAACATTACTACGGTTGAGAATCTTAACCACCTTTGAAAGCACCAGGTACAAAGTGAATTTGTTTTGGTGAGAGTAACAAGGGAGCAAATAGTTTTTGGTGGGAGCACACTCTCGAAATTCACTCCCAAATGGGAGTGAATTGACAGCGGGGTAGCTCCCCCAACGCATCTGAGCAGAACGCACTTCAAAAGCAAATTCGGGGGGGGGGCATAATTCCCCACAACCTTGCTAGGTTCAAATTTTGGTGGGTGTAGAGCCATTTTGTGTGTGAGAGAATGTGTTTGACCTCCTAGAATTGTTTGCCCTTCATCAACAAAGAGGCCTAGGTAATTCAGCCTCCTCCTTGCCTGCTTGTTGTCTCTGAAATTAGCTTGTTCGTTGCTCCTCACTTTGCTATCAATTTATCCCACTGTGCCAGTTGAATACCCAATTCTTATGCCAATTGATCTTCCCCTCCAACAGCCTATTTTCTCTTATAATTTTCTGACCTAATCTTCTACGTGATGGAGTCCTGAGATTGCATCTCCACACTTGAGATCTATGGTAAGGAGATAATCTCAAGTTGGCCCTTTTAACTTTATTGAAATTGGCCAATAAAGTCAAAAAAAAAATTAATGACTTTATGCCTAAAGTCCAAACTTGTGAAATAATTAAATAATTGTTGTGAGAGAAATTCTAGTAATTTTTTGCATGTCATGGCACTTGACCAATGCAAAATCACCTTCCAAACTACATTTTCAACAAATGAGACATCCATACTACAAGGCTATACCACTGTTGCAGGAGATGGTCAATGGTTTTTGAAGATCAAGGTGGAGTAGGAGGGTGTGTGTAAAGGATGGTGCTTAGCAAGCATGCCAAGGCAGCCTTTTTCATAGTGAGACCATGTCCAAGGGAGTGTTGGACACTTGGACTTAGAGCATTCAGATGTATGCGGTCCTATGTCAATGGAGTCGATCATGGAGTGCAGCTACTTTGAGACCTTCATAAATGACTATTCCAAGAGGACTCAAATCTACTTCCTGAAGGCCAAGGATGAGGTCTTCGGTGGGTTCCAAGAGTTCAAAGCTCTTGTGGAGAACCAAATTGGTAAAAATATCAAGGTGCTAAGATCAAATAACGGGGTGAGTATACTTCCATTGAGTTCAAGTGTTTCTGCAGGGAGGCAGGAATCAAGAGAGAACTCACATTTCCTTACAATCCTCTGCAAAACGGGGTTGTGGAAATGAAGAACGAGACCAAAGTTGGAGCAATGAAGGAAATGATCCATGATCAATACTTGCCTATGTTCTTGTGGACAGAGGCCTGCAATACAGTTGTTTACTTGCAAAACAAGAGTCCGCACAGGGTAGTGGAGGACAAGACTCCTAAGGAAGCTTTACAGGAGTGAGATCGGAGGTGAGCCGCCTTCGTATATCCGATAGTCAATTTTTTGTCCATATTCCTTCAAAGAAGAGGACTAAACTAAATCCCACTTTAGAGAGAGGGATCTTTGTGGGCTACAGTGAGGTATCAAAGTCCTACAGGGTCTACATTCCAAGACGAAGGAGAGTCATTATTAGTCGAGATGTCAGATTCGAGGAGGGTAGGACCTTTAGGAGGTCTCATGACACAAAGCCAATGGTGATAGAGGATAAGGAGTAAGAGGCTCCGAACATTGAGGAGGATCTAGCAACACTAGCAACAGGGACACAACCTTCAGTTTAGGAGGAGTGAGATGGTCCTCTAGATCTACTAAGAGGAGACCGAGATGGGTCAAGCAAACATTGAGAGAGGTAGAGGAGCATGTGGAGGCTCCTAATAGGATGTTTAGGCAGAGTAGACCACCAGCTAGATTTTCCAACTATATGGCCTTGATGAGTAGCATCAATGATTCCAAGCCTTCTACTCTTGAGGAGGTAGTAGATCAGCATTTGGAGGGATACCAAGGTGGAAGAGTACAGTTCCATCATGATGAACAATGTATGTCACATAGTGTTGAGGCCAAAGGGAAAGCTTGTGGTCACTTCTCAATGGATCTATAAGATCAAGCATATAGAAGATGGCAACATCGAGAAGTACATGGTGGGGTTTGTGGCAAGAGGGTTCTCCCAAAAGGAGGGAGTGGACTACAAGGAGACCTTTGCACCTATCGCCATATACACATCTATCGGGGTGGTCATATCTATTGCCTCAAAGATGGGATGGAGGATAGATCAAATGGATGTGAAGATTGTCTTCCTCAATGCAGTGATTGAGGAGGAGGTGTATGTTGAGCAGCCTCAAGAATTTGAGGTGCATGAGAGGGAGTCCCATGTATGTAGATTGAAAAAGGCCCTTTATGAGCTAAATCAAGCTCTGCTCACATGGTACTCCAGGATCGATGGATACCTTCTTGGTTTGGGCTTCACCAAGAGTGAGGCAGACTCCAACTTGTATTATGTAATGGTTGAGGAAAAGTTACCTAGCTTGGTGTTGTATGTGGACAATCTATTCTTGACAGGATTAGAGAGGCTCATTGGGATGTGCAAGGAGGACCTTGCTTCTGAGTTTGAGATGAAGGACATTAGGCTTATGCACTGCTTTTTGGGATTGGAGGTGTGGCAGCAACCAAGAGAGATCTTCCTTGGGCAGGGCAAGTATGCAGTTGAGATCTTGAGGAGATTTAGGATGGAGGATTGCAAGCCTATGTCTACACCTATGATTACCAACTTAAGGGAGATTGATGATTTCGAGAGCGACTAGGTGGATCCCACTTTGTAAAGACAGCTTATTGGGTTCCTGATGTATCTGGTCAACACTGGGCCAAATATTTGTTTTGCAGTGAACACACTCAACTAGTTTATGGTGGAGTCGAGGCAAGTTCATTGGGTGGCAACAAAGCATGTGTTGAGGTACCTTCATGGTACAATAGACTTTGGACTGAGATATATCAAAGGTGGTGGAGACAAGGATACACATTCTAATCGAGCCAGGAGCACATTGGATAGGAAATCCACTTCTAGATGTTGCTTTAGCTTGGAGTGAACAATGATCTCGTGGTTCAACGAGAAGCAGCACTCAATGGCACTTAGCTCAGTAGAGGCGAGGTACATGGCAACAAATCCAGCAAGTTGTGAGGCCATCTGGCTTCGAAATATGCTCATAGGATTATTTGATCTTGAGATGGGACTGACTGCAATACAATTGTGATAACCAAAGCTACATCAAGCTTTTCGAGAATCTAGTGTTTCATTATAAGTTAAAGCACATAGAGATCAAGTACCACTTCATCAGAGACATGGTCCAGAGAGGTGTTGTGAGATTGCAATACATACCAACAAGGGATCAGCTTGCAGATATTTTTACCAAGCTTTTAGTGTACGTAGAGTTTGTGTTTTACAAGGACAAGATGGGAGTATTGAATTTTGTAGTTGTGAAAGATTTTCTAGCTTGGTATCTTAGCTAGGAAGATATTGTTTTGTCTCTTTAGAAGTTTGCACGCGATATGCGAGGTATGCATGAGGGCTGCATCCGACATGCGAGGCATGCAAGAGGGTTGCGTGTGACATGCAAGGTATGCATGAAGGTTGCATGAGACATGAGACATGCATGAGGGTTGCATGAGACATGCATGACATGCAAGCTATTTATAACTTGTTTCTTATGTTTAGGAAAAAAAGACCTAAAAAAAGTAAGTTACTTAATTTAAGTGACTTATCTTTAGTAACTTGACAATTTATCTCACTTGTCAATCTAGGTCTGGATGAAGTTATAAATTGTGCCCAAGAGAAGAGGCTAAGACACACAAATATTGTTGAGCACTTGAGCGAGTGATTTGCCGAGTGAGAAGGCTCAACTTGACCAAGGAGATTCAGGAGGATGTTGAGGAGATTTTGAGAGGAAATCTAGAGCTTGAATTGGAGGAAGGAGGCCGAGCTATGGGTCTTCTTATCAGCTATAGTTTCTTGTATATTTCTCAGTGGGTCTGACCCATATTTTTCTGAGTTAATAAAATTTTAAAAAGGGTTTTGTGGGTGAACTTTTCTGCTGTACCTGTCATTGATTTCTCACTTATATCCACTACAAGTTTACCTGTTGATTATCAGCACATTTAGTTTTCAGCAGCTCTAAAATTTATTTGGCAAAATATTTTTCTGGGTATTGTTAAATTTCTGAGTGAAATTAAATCAGGGCTGATAAGAGTTTGAATTAACAGTGCGCAAAGCAAAGTAAGTAACCCAATCAGCAAGTAACTAAAGGACAAAATTGCATTGAGAAGGAAAGCATAGAACATTTTGAGAGAAAACTCTTTGCATCATTTTTTAAGAACATTTTTGAGGAGAAGGAAACTTTTATTCCATTTGAAGGAAAGCAATTTACGTTTTCCCTTTGGAGATTGTTTAACTTTCCTTGCATGCATCTATACTTAGCAAAAGGACAGTGCCCTATTTAGAGAAAATGTGTCAAGTGTGTATCTTTTTGTCTTGTTGGCAAACTTTCCTAGTAATGAGAATGTTGACAATTCCATCTTTGCTGGTTTTTCTTTTTCATCATCAAACTCATATTCAATCTTATGTTCTAACTTGTTATCTTGTACCATTTTTTGTGCTTGTTTTCATTCCATTTTTCTTGAAAAGAATATCAAGTATTTTCTTTTGGTCTCCTATTATGGACATTACCTCCTCAAGTTTATCAACTTCTTCAATTCTTTTTCCAACGACCTTTTATCTTTTCTTCCTTTTCCTTTTGATGTTGTAGGTACATGCTATATTTCAATCTCTTATGTCCAACAATCCTTGCTTCCATTTCTAACCTAATTTTGTTCATGTTTAGGGCTTCGCCAACATTTGTACTAATATTGTGTCAATTCTTCCATTCTAGCAATTTCTTCATCCATGATATTCATCTATGCCTAAATTGATGTTATTTATTTGATTCTTTTAGACTCTTAAATCCATTAAGGAGAGTTTGATTATGGTTTTGTTGTTTGGAAAATTCTTTATCCTTTTTCACTAGTTCTTTTTTAAATGCTTCTTTAGCTTTCTTCAATTCACTTTCGATTTTCTACAATTTTCCTTATGCTTTATCTCTATTGGGGAATTTCATCAACCTTTGTACTAATTGTTGCTTCAATTTTTTAAGCAAGTCTCTTCGACTATGATCTTCAATTCTACGTCAATTGACATTGTTTCTTCTCTTCTTTCAAACTCTTAATTTTGTTAAGGTCAGTGTGATTATAGTTTCAACTTTTGGATATTTCTTCATCCTCTTTCACTATTTCCCTCACAAATTCTTCTTTAGCTTACTCCAATTCATCTTTGATTTTCTACTTGTTTTATCAATGCTCTTTCCCAAGGAATCCATCCATGTTTGTTTCCGTTGTCCATCTATTTGAGAATAATTTTTTCGAATGTTGCCCATGTTATGCTAATTCTTCTAATGCAATTAAGACTCTACCACCTATCATGAGCTTCAGCATCGATGTATATCATTATTATTAAAAATATATTATTCCATCTTTTATTATTAATATGCAACAATTCTTAAGGATCAATTCCATCTTCATCTCCACAAAAACTTAGAATTGACATAAGTTATAGAAAGTAGGTAAATCTAAGATCAATTTATAGTTGATGTAACCTACAATTTAATGAAGATATGCTACAAGATTGTAAGAAACTCATAATATAGCACTTGATATTTTCATATATTAAGCAAAGGGTTGAGGGATGTTTAGTATTAGGCTTAGTAGTAATAAGATCCACATGTCATCACAAGGGAATGCATGTCCCCTCCATGTGTCCTCGTGAGAGAATCTAAGTCCATCTACCTCCCTATATGTAACAAGCATTGTCTGTGCTTGGGGGATATCTCAAATATATTGTTGTCTAAGATTAGGAAGTTGCCCTCTCCAAGTGGCTTGGATATTGCCTCTTGTTTTTCGACAATACTAGAGTCTAGAATAGAATCTTATAATCACTCACGCTACCAAGTCCAAGTATCACAACAAACTACTTTGCAATAGCAAAACAATATACAACAGTAAATCTACTAATGCACAAATATAGACAAAGTTTTACAAATTTTTACAACCCAACTTCGTTATATTAACCAAATTGATAATACAATAGTCTAGGGCTCTCGTACCAAGGATAATTTCCCTCATACATCCACTGATACAAGACAACAATAACTAGGGCTTGGTGTCTGTTGTGATGACCACCAATCTACCCTGAATAAAGTACATTGACCATCTAGTTGATGTAGAGCTCTTCATAGCTGCCTTGGTTGTACCATGTACACATCAGTCCTTCGGCTCCCAATCTGCAACAACACAACTCTGCCTCTATCAGCTCCATTAGGTCATTGAACTCGGCTCCACCTACTCTCTCTTTGACCGTTAGTCCTTCAACACATCAACACATTGAGACTCATGTCAAGTTGCTGAACAACTCTAAACTGCCCACTACTGCTCCTCAGCTCTTTTGGGACTTTCTTCCCACTAGTGCCTTCTTGTGTTTCCCAATGAAGCCACACTCAAGCCAAAGGGCTTCCCACTATCATTGTCGAATGTCCTTCTCCAACAATGAATTTAGGGCATGGAGGACTGCCGAACTTTTGTTGTAGATGTCCTTCTCCACAAGGCAAGTCTAGGGCTACAAACTACTCCCGGTTGATCAGACCTATGAGATCTTCTTCTGCCACTTTTAATAATCTCTTCGTCCTTCAAGAGACTTGTTCCTTAGGGCTTGACGCAAGCCTCTACAATCCTCCACTTGTTCTTTAGGTTGCTCCAACTCTGCCACTTCTAACAAGCCTAAAGTCCTTCTAGGTCACTGGAACTCAGATTTGGTCCACTCTCACATTGCCCTCCAATAGTCCACGAGCATCCAATACAATGTCCTCCCCTAGGACCTCTCATCCACTAGCATCCAACCATCATTAAGAAGCCATCTGCAACTCACTGCTGCTCTCTTCTTGCCCTTGCAATTTGTGATACTAGAGCTTTGGTTAGGTCATGCCAGCGGCCCTAAACCCTGCTCAAATCATTGTACCTCATTGTCCCACTAGGCTACTCCTTCAAGCCCTCTCCATGCATTGTTTTGGGCCTTGGGCACCTCCAAAAGGCTCTTTACAACCCACAGTCTACTACAGCAAAGGAAACCTGCCCCAAACTTTAGGAGAATACCCTTTGTTCTATTGCACCATCAATCTGATTGATTGTGGCTTCTATAGGAGGCTCTTTCTAGACCTCTCAGCCCACCAAACTAGGTATCCCACACGTTGCTGCTACAGACTTCTTGCGGCCTAGAACATAGGCATAATACACACAAGCACAAAACAACAATACTTACCTCTGATCTGCAGCCTGATCTGGCATGTAAGACATATGATAAACAAGAGAAAAAACACTCCAACAGGTCTTCCTAGCCTCCACGCAGGCTGCCACAGACCTGCGGCTCTCTTCCACAAGGAATCTGCACCCAAACGTAGACAAACCTCTCCACAAACTTGTGCTCCTTGGCACCTCGTCCTTGCCTCAAATCTGCTATCCAATTTCAGAGCTATTCTCAATGGATGATGCAATTAGGATAAGTTCAAATCACCTCCAAAGTCTCCTTTATTTCTACACAAGCCGACCTGCTCTCCTTGACAAATTAACTCACAACCACATATAAAAATTAATTTCTCCACTTTGACACATCCTTTTCATGTGATTCGAATTGCTCCTTACTCCTTTAAGGATGCCCTTCGATCTCCATGTGCCAAATCATCAATCCTCATCACGGTTTCACACCCACATGCTTGGGTGCAAAGCCCATAGGCTTGGGTTCTAAGCCCACAAACATCTTTGTGTGCCCATTCCTCCAAAATCCACTAGCCTAGGGTTTGGAGTACCTCCCAAGCTACAAATCTCAACACTCCCTCTTAGCGAAAGAGGTACTTCCAACACTAGGAAGTCTCCAACAACATCATTATAGGCGACACTAGCCCATCTGGCGTCTATCACTGCAACATACTCTGTAGAATGAACCCTACAATCTCTGTAGTGCCTCTGCCTCATCTCATCTAAACCTGAAGATCCCAAACCTCCATATGGTTGCTCCCTTTGAAGCTAGACTCCCTCTAAGTCTACACGATCTCCACTGGCTCCATGGGGGCTTCGCTGGGGCAGCAATACCATACCACGTGTGTTCATTTTGGGGGATATATAATGAGGAAAAAATGACATAATATATTGAGCATATAAGAGGGGGTAAAGGGTTTTTATATTGGAAAATATAAAAAATGGAGCTCAAAGTTAATGAAAAAATATAAAGGGGTATAAACAATGTTAATGAAAAAATGGATACCTACAATATCTAGTGAAAGTAGGGGTTTTTAAATTAGAAAGATGTATTGGGTTCGTATTTGTAGAGAGTTAATAATGTGATTTTAGAGGTATTTTCCAATATGTAGTCAAATTAAGGGTATTATTTAGTATACCATGAACGCACGTGATATGTCAGAGGTTTATTGAGTGAAGCCCCCATGACTAGCTCAACCTGTCACTGATCTCGTGTCCTACAAGGTCAGTCTGAGTTGCAGTCGAACATGTGCCATCGTCACCGCAACCCAGTCTTGCAAGCCCTCATCCTCCTAGATCAAACATAACTCATGCACATCCCTCCAACCTTGGATATGCAACATCACGATCCGATGAAGAAACTAGCCTGCTAATCTGCAGTCCATCACACGAAGCAAACTCAATAATATCAATCTCATCCGTGCCCAAGCAATCCTCGAGGTGTCCCAACGATCCATGGCAAATCAATAGAAGTCCATGATCAACAAGCTTGTCAATACAAATCCCTAATAATGTTAGAAAGAAATGATACCCTTGTTTAACTCCAATTCTATCTTAATATAATAAAAAAGACCAAGTGTCATTAGGAAATGACCCACTACTATCTTGCAAACCCTCATGATAACAATAATGACTAATTCAACCCACAAGTATGTCATATAGTAGCAAGAAATGAGGTGACCGGACTTAGATTAACGAGGAAACCCCTTGAGTGGGTGCAAATGAGTCCAGCTGCAAGTCCTGGGTGATTTTGATGGCATAAAAACAAATACAAAGAGTTGTATGCAATTGATCATAATAGAACCCTAGTGAAATTGTGAAGGTATGCATGGACAAAATCATTTAAAGGCCACCATCTAGAAGAGGGTTACATATAAATTCAGCAATATTTGTGTAACAAAACAGGTACCAGGAATAATGTTTATGCTGGAAGCTGATAGTTCTAGAGTTGCAAGACACTTTGAAGTCGACAATACACTAGGTAATTAGTAAAGATGTGGAGATGAGAGCTGATGTGGATAAATTTGTCCACAGTTTTCACAATGCAACATTTCAAAACCAGCAAATCAAAAGTTGGAATTGTAGACTCTCTTTCCTGTTACTTCAAGGCACTAGGAAAGTATTTCCATGGACTTCCTGAGAGGGCTGCAAAAACCAAAGGAATTAACAACTACGTGCTTATCATTGAAGACAAAGAAAGCAAGATCACAAGTTTTAATCCCTGCCTGAAGACTTGCATAAACTATCAGAGAAGCACCAATAACTTATATCCTAACCTCCGGAATCTATCCTCTATCTATAGTATATGAAGGAGCCAAACTTGATACGATTTAAGAAGATAATCTTCAGCTTTGTAATATTATTGGTTCCACTTTATTTACCGAAATAAATACTTGCTGGAAGATTGTAACCTGAAATCAAGCAACAAAACTTTTCACTTAAATAGAGGCAAATTTTGGCCACCTACTTCTATTATAATTGACACAGATAGATTCTTAGGTAGTTTTGGGACTACCCTATGGATGTTGATGGATACCAATTTGAAGAGAAGTATAACCTTCCTTTTACAAATGAATGTATAATCTGAGGTGATGAACTAGGCATAGGTGCAATTGTTAGGAGAGTACAATGATAAGCATCCCAATACCCAGAATGAAAGTTTACGATACATAACACTACTAAGATTGAGTAATCAATGGCTCCACTCAAATTTATGCATTTGAGACTTGCTTAAGATGGTTTATCAAGTGTAGGAGGGTGACAAATTTAATGGAATAGATATCCCTCAGCCGTACCTTGTACGCCTGAGGTAAAGCCCCTTTTGTTAACAAATGACCAGCTCAACTCAAATGTCCCAACTCTCCATTTGAGACCTGTGTAGAATTTCTATAACAAAACCCTTTTGACTTGGCTTTTCAAGCATAGGAGGGTGACAAATTTGATGCAATAGATATCCTTCAGCCGTAAGCTTATTGGCAAAGGTAGAACCTATTCTGTTAACAAATGACTTATTACTAAAAAGTACAAACAAAAAAAATGGTACCGAATAAATGAACCACACCTCCTCCTGGAATATGTTGAGAATATCTCCTAATAACCACAAAAGGTACCGATATCAACAAATCATGTGCAACTGTATGTCGCTAATAGGCCTAGTTCCTGGTGGACACACCATTTCCTTAGATTGGCTAGATGGTCATCACAATACATCAATTAACAAATGATAAAACAACTGAAACCCAAATCAAAGCTCTGGTTTATTCACCATATATGACGGTAAGAATGTTGAGGACGACAATGCCTGTAACCTTCCTGGACGGGAGCTGAAATCGCTTCCACAACACTTTGCGCTCCTCAATAGGAGACTTTTCTTCCTTCTTGGAATCAAATCCTCCATCCACATTTTCAGTAACCTTTTGTTCCTCATCATCATCGTCAGGAAACCCCTTGCGCTTCAAAAAATCATCAACAACGGCTTCACTGACATACTGCCTGGCTTGTAAAGGATTGCGGGGATTCGACCCCTGCACTTTCTGCGAGGACTTCTTCCGTCTCCCATTGGGTGATTTTTCCTGGGCAATTACGAGAAGTCTGAATACTTGACTTTGATTGTCAGGGAAAGAGGAAATGGGTGTCACAGTAAAGCCTCCAGCATGGCGATTAAGCGTTGCAGAGTACGATTTCAAACCAACCCACGTTGAATCCAATGGTGTTATCAGAAAACTAGCCGCCATTGAAAAGAAGCTCACAATAAAATGAACTGCATCAGAGACCGTGGTTGAAAATACATTTTCTTGGATTTTTCTTATATTGGCTACTTGGCCAGATCACATGACATAGATTCCGCATTTTGGATCAGATTACATGGCATGGATATTTGTTGGGAGGGGAGTGTTTGCTCACCTATGGTGCATTGAAGCCCGTGTGTACCCATCTCTTATCACCCACTCAATCATATCTACCCATTTCTTTCACTATTGTTATATTTTTTAATAAAACACCCTTAAAGTCTACCATTAATATAATATGGTATAATAAGGGATCATCGCGAATTTTTTCAACAATGTCTGCCCATCTGTTTATCACTGTTGTGTTTTTTATCCCTGCCCGAGTAAGAGATTGCGTTTTTTTCCTATTATCCTTGCCCTATTGAAAATAGAATGACTATAACATACTAGAGTGAAGGAAAAAATTATTTAACTTTTTGTTAAATATAATTTTTTGAAATGTTATTATTTCTCTATTTTTATTAATAATTCAAAATTCAAAATGTGTTTATGATGAGTAAGGTTTCTTATTTAAGTTGATTTCAATAATGAGTTGTAATCCAACCACCGCCCAAAGGAACTTAGATGCAAACCTATCTTATACATAGTAACTTATTTGGTTGAGCTTTTTTCATGAAAAAAGTATGTGTTCATAGAAATCTTATATTGTTAGTAAGTGTTAAAAAATCAAAAATAAGGTTTGTGGATTATATTACTAGTTAATTTATAAATTCTATATGTAGATATAGCTAAACGATGTTTTAGCTAGTGAATGAAATATGGTTAATGTTTTAGGTTTTTTTAGCAACTAATTACAAACGTTAAAGTATATTTTTCTAGCATAAGCGGGGGACGAGGAAGATGGCTTTGTGTTTTGCTCATATGTGTTTTTAACGACCACAGGCCTTGGACAAGTGTCTTATGACATAACCCCGCGTGCCTTTTCTCTTTCTTCTTGAATGTAAAGTCAAGGGGTTGAAGAGAGTGAAGGTTTTGAGTTCCCTGTCGGGTCACTTTCTAAACTTTATAGGTTTGATTCAGTTTGTGTCCTTCGATCGAACCCTAACACTTATGTTGTAGTCGTGAAATGGTGGTTTCGAGGTGGTGCAAGTTGGTCAACAGTTTTTTTTGTGGTTTCATGTTCTTCCTTGAGAAACAGATAGTGGTCAGGATTTGGTGAAGAGTTTTCAACATGGAAGATATTGTGGACTACTTGCCACATCCTTTCGAATTTGAGTCCATCGGGCAATCTCCCCCTCATCAGTTGTTGCAATTGGAGGATGGAAGGACATTTGGCTCCTCAGACATAAGGATGGGAGAGGGGGTGACGCATGGACACTAGGAAGATGGGATCTTTTCTTCCCTCCCAATTTTAGAGGATGTCCCTTCATATCAACAAACTCTTGGTTCTTTTTCTTTCAAAGTACATGTCGAGGTGTTTCCTCTAGTAGGGTTTTCAAGCGGTTCTAATGCAGCTTCTCAGGACTGGAAAATTCTGGTTTTTCAACAACAGCAAGAGCTCTCAAGGGAGGCCATAGATTATTTGCATGTCACAAAGTCCAACGGTGCCTTACTCGGAGCAATGAGTTTGGAGAATTCGTAGTTTTTCTCATAAGAGTTACAAGGATTAGAGTTTGAGGTTTCAGGTGGGTTGTCATCAATATGTTGTGAAATTAGAGGCTCTTTCTCCTCAGATGGCATTATCGATCATTTTGCAACTGAATTTTTAGGTTTTTCTAGAGAAATTTTAGGGTTTTCAGAAGCAATCAGCTCCTCAAACTTACCCCTGGGGGAATTGTCTAATTAGGGAGGAGGAGTTTTTACAGGGCTCCTGTTAAGAGTGAGGAGCCTGAAGGTGTAGCTCAGCAAGAGATTACTCCCCCAGTAAACACACTTGTTGGATAGGTGGGCGCAAAGAATCCTAGAAAATCCGACAAAAAGGTTAAGTGTACAAAGGTTAGAGAAGAGGTTAAAAAGCTGACTCTAGGGGTTAGTCTTCATTTAGATGACATTATGGACACTACATGCATAGTTTTAGTAGGCAAGGTGAGGGGGCAGAACTATTCAGCAACAAGATTGAAATATTGGGCAAAGGAAGAATGGGAAAGCTCATGCCCTCTCTTCCAGTGGTCAGTACTCTGACATGAGGGTGGTTTTCCCTAAGATTCAGTTTGGAATCTGAAGCAAGATGGGCCCTTTCTAGGTTCTGGAATATCGAAACAACACCTGTCTTGTTTAAAAGGTGGTCTCCTCTGTTTGATCCTGGTCGAGAGCAATTTGGTGTTGGGTTGATGTGGGTGGGTATGCCCTGATTGTCGATGCAGTTATGGACATAAATGTTTTTTGCTTTATAGGCAATGAACTTGGGACATTTTTAGACTATGACAGGTCTTTTTTGGAGACAAGAAAGATGGCCTTTGCAAGGATTTTGGTTAATATTGATATAAGAGAAGGGTTGGTGGTCAGCTTAAACATCCAATATTGAGAGTTTTCCAACAGTCAATTCTTAGATTATGAGGGTGTCTAGGTTAGGTGGAGAAGGTGCCACGACGTCGAGCATGTGCTGAAAGATTGTAAATTACCATACCAAGTTAAATTGGGAAAGAAGTTGCTATATTGTGATAGTGTGAATGGAGTTTATTTTGGTGACAAGATAGGGGTGTGTGATAATCCTACAACGTCTACAAAAGGAAGAACTTCGGGTCTTATGGGTGTTGGCCACTTGGTTGATGAAGCTCGAGTGTTTTCTGGATTTGTAGCCGCTCTAGCCTTTTTAGCGATGTTGTCTGTGAGCAGAGCATCTGCAACATCGGGTACTTTATCTTCTCCTCCTCCCTTATCCTCGAATTTATTCAATTATTCATGCTCTATGGTCTTAGCTTCGTTTATTTCTTTGGGTCCTGCAAAGAGTCTCAGTCCTATTCCTTATCTGGTTGTAACTGAGCCTGTTTATTGTTCGGCCCCTTCTCCCTCCCTTTCATCAATTACTGAATTCACCTCTAAATTTGAAGGTGGTTCCCATTACAATTTGAGATCTAAGTCAAGGTCCATGGTTCCTCAAGAATCTTAGGGAGGCATGGGCCCTCCATCTCCCTCCAAATTGTCTAAAATTTTTGGAGGGCATCAATCCTACATTTCAAAAGCAAAATTCCAAGCCAATCAGGATATCGTTGTTGGAAAAAAACTCTCTTTGGAAGGGGTTCCTATAGCAGTGCACACCCCTATTAATGTTTTCAGATGAAGTGCTTATCCTTCAATTGTAAAGGAATGCCTACCTCCTCTAAGCATCTAACCATGAAGCAGTTGCTTTTTTCGCATCAATTGGATGTTATCTTTCTTCAAGAAACTTTAGGGTCTTGTAATGACATTGTAAAGGCATTGGAAATATTGTTCCCTGGATGGTGCTTTTTGGTTGTTGATGTGAAGGGCCATTGCGGGCAATTTGGTCATGGGTCTCAATCAAAATTTTGTTAAGGTTCTTAGTTCTTAGGGATGTGAGGGAGATTTTTTCTTTTTCTTTTTTTTTCTATAGAAATTGGAGGCATCTTTAGGATGGTTAATGTGTATGGGCCCTGCCGTGATAGAGTGCATTTCTAGGAAGATCTCATGAATCAATATTTTATGAAGGTTGATAATTAATCCTAGGATGAGATCTAAACTTTTCGACGGGAAAATCTGAGATATGGGGTGCACATGCCTGTGTGGATGTCCTCTTTGAATTTTTTTCTTTGTTGATTGAGATCCATGGGTTTTTTAAGATGTGGATATGGTTAAGTGATGCCCAACTTGGCACAATAGAAGGGTGGAGGATGTTATGGTAGCTCGAATGATTGACTAGTTTTTTATTAAATCCGTTCTCCTGGCCTTTATTCCTCTTTTTTGTCAGTGGATTGGTTTGGGGGGTTGTTCTGATCATCATCCCATCTTTTTGAATTTTCCAGGTGTATCCAAGAAGTCGAAAGCTCCATTTAAATTCAATTTTGCCTGGCTAAAAGGTGAGGCTTTCAGAGTCCTATTTCGGGAGCAATGGCAACATTATAATTAGGAGGATGGAAAATTGTGTGCCTCTCAGTTTGTTGATAACTTATATCATCTTAAAAGATCCACTATTGAATGGCCAAAGGAAAAATCTTGAACGGTTGAGGAGACTCTTTAAAAAATTGAAAGTGAGTTGGAGCAATTTAAATATCATGTTTGGAGAGGATATGAGTCAAATGAATCAAAGAAAAAAATAATTCAGCTAGAGGCTTCTAGGAGAAGGATTTTGGAAGAAATGGAATAATTTTGGAGGTTGAAGAGCAAAGCCATTTGGTTGCGGGTAGGAGATGATAACACTAAATTCTTCCAAAATTTTGCAAAAGGAAAACAAGTTGTTAATACTATTTGGGAGTTAGAGGGTCCAAATGGTGGTAGGGTCTCAAGCTTTAAGGACCTTGTCAGGATGGGAGTAAATGATTTTTGTTCCTTGTTTAAATCTCCTTAGGAAGCCTCACTGGTTGAAATTATTCATACAACCCGTCTCTTCCCGAGATATGTAGATGAAGAAGTAAATAGGGATCTGATGGCTCTAGTGTTGGAAGAAGAGTTGGGGAAAGTTCTACGTAGTTTTAAAAGAGACAAAATCCCAAGCCCCAGTGGCTGGCCAGTCAAATTTTTTACTAATTGCTTTGATCTGGTGGGTAATGATCTTCTTAAGGTGGTCGAGGAAATGAGAAGATCAGGTCATATATGATGCTTTCAAATCCACTTTTATTACCCTCATTCCAAATAATGATGTGTCAGGCCCTTTTGATGATTTTAGGTAGATTTCCCTTTGCAATAACATTTACAAAATTATAGCAATGGTTATTACAAATAGCCTGAGGTCAGTATTATCGCAATTCATATCGAAAGAACAATTTGCCTTCTTGGAAGGCAGGAAAATTCATGAAGCCATTGGTGTTGCTCAGGAGGCTGTGCATACTTTGAAGACCAAAAGATTTAAAGGTATGGTTTTCAAAATTGACCTTTCAAAGGCATACAACATATCTAGTTGGTTATATATCAAGATGTTGTTAACTCATCTTGGTTTTGATATTGAATTCATAAATTGGGTTATGTGTTATATCTCTTATGTCTCTTTCGTTGTGTTAGTCAATGGTTCTACCTCAAAGTTTTTCCATGCTGAAAGAGGTCTTTGGCAAGGGTGCACTCTTTCCCCTCTTTTGTTTTTATTGATTGCTAAAGGGTTGAGTAAGATAATAAGAGAGGCAAAATGAAGAGGAGACTTAAAGGGGCAATGGTGGCAGAAAATTTGTTTCTATCTCATCTTCTCTTTGTGAATGACGTGTTTTTATTCAATGTGGTTCTCATTGGGATTCAACAACAATTAAAAATTCTCTTGGTGTTTTTTGTAAGGCTAGTGGGAGGCAAGTCAATATAAAAAATACATCTTTCTCTAAAGTTGGGTGTTTCGAGGACGATTCCTTTTTTGCTTAATTTCAGTTTCCCTTCCCTTCAAAGGGTTGGCTTTTAAGGAAGATCTTAAATATTTGGGGTTCCATTTAAAACCCATTAGCTATAAAAATGCAGACTAGTTGTGGTTATTGGCAAAGATTGAGAAGCGTCTTAAGGTTTGAAGTTTCAAATGGTTATCTCATATAAGCAAATTAGTTCTCATAAAGTTTGTTCTAGATGCAATTCTAGCCTTTTGGATGTCCTTGTCTTGGATTGCTAAAGGGCTCCTAAATTCGGTTTGAAAAGTTGATGTAGATTCTTGTGGAACGGTTTTCAGGAAGGAATTTTTCTTAGGTAAATTGGGATAAGATTCCTCTTCCAAAGAAATGGGGAGGGAGGGGTTTAAAGAATCTTTGTGGTTTTTCAAAGGCACTTGTTGCTAAGGTGGGTTGGAGTCTTATCTCCACAAACAGTTTATGGACAGAGGTCGCTTACAAGAAATATATTTTCCCTAAGTCCCTGGAAGATTGGATTAGGAGTCCCTCCAAGTATAAATTCAATATCTTTGTTGTTTGGAAAGTGGTGGTTGACTCTTTCCCTGTCATCGAAAGTGATCTGGCATGGAAGGTGGCTTTTGAATATCAAGTCAGAATTGGATAGGATCCTTGGTCCAAATGTTGGGATTGTTTCCGCCTTCCTCGGGAGTTGATCGATTTCCTTGCAATTTAGGACAAAATAATTTTAAATCAAGTGGTTGATCTAGATGCCACCTCAATATGGGAACAAGGTTTGTTGTCTCCTCGGGCCTTGAACATTCCTGAGGTCTAGCACCAAGTTTGGAACAACTATACTTTAGCCCTTAACATTTCCCATGTCAGAATATAGGAGGAAGAGGACAAGCTAAAGTGGATTCCTTCCCCATCTAAAGTATATTTTTTAAAGGAAGGTTATCTCCGTATTTTCACTGAAAAGGAACTTAAGGAGCCATCTTGGTGGTGGAAAGCTTTATGGAAGCTGAGATGTCTAGCAAAAGTGTGTTGATTTCAATGGTGCTTGTTGGAAAATAAAGTCCCAATGGGGGAGAATCTCAAAACGTGTAGTTTTGCAGGGCCCAGCTAGTGTCCTCTTTGTAAGGAAGCAAAGGAATCGGTTGATCATCTATTTATGTTATGTTCTACCATAAGTAAAATATGGCATTCAGTGGTTGTGGTTCTATCAATAGGTCAGTAGTGGTAGGGTATCTCCTATAAAGATGCTTAAACCTCCTAGTGATTATCGGTTTCAAATCCAAAATTGAGGAATCTACCCCTTTTGATTAGCTGGGGTATTTGGATTGGCAAAAATAACCTCATTTTTCAGGATAAGGTTCTTTGTCCTGATCGTATAGTTGGTCAAGTGGTTTCTATATATGAGATGATTCCAAATGAGATGGTCATGCAAAGATCTTGTAATACCATGGAGGAACAAATTGATATGTGAAGGTCTTGGGCCTATTTTGATGGTTCTACCTAAAGGGATGGTTTGTGTGGTGGAGGAGCAATCCTTTTTCTTTCTAAGAATAATTCCATATTAAAGAGTGGGATGGGTCGTGGTTCAGATAACAATGTTGACCTCTTAAGCCTGAAACTTCTTCTTCTTCTTGATTTAGAGAAAGGGTGCTAGTAGTTACAATTTTTTAGCGATTCTCATGTGGTCATCAATTGGTTTAATGAATCTTCTATATGTCACATGCACACACTCCAACCTATTCTTGATGAATTTCTTTTGATTAAGAGATTATTTTATCACGTTTCTTTTCAACATATCTACAGGGAGCGAAATTTCGTCATTGATGCTCTTTCCAAGGAAGGTTCACATCAAGATTGGGGTTCATGGCAGATTTTTGAGCTGGTGAATGGTGATCATTTTGAGTTTACCATCGACCATTCATAGATGGTCTTCCAATCAACGTTGAGTGTGCCTAATTTCCCACAGTTGTTCATGGGTGGTTACCATACATGATCCTTTTTTATTTTTGCTACAACAACTATGATATATATTCAGATGGTTATGCTCTCAGTTTTGATTTTCATGCATAGAGGAATTGCTAGAATGTCATTATATCTAGATGATTATTGATGTATTTTGATGTTATGGCTTGTGCTTAGACAATTTGTCTTCGGACTTCTATGATGGCCTATATTATTTTTTGGATATATTTATCTAATATGCCTTACTAGCATCTCTAGTATGTAATTTTCATCTTTATTAATGGAAATTATGATTTTTCCTTAAGGGAAAAAAATATTACTACAGAAGAAAATATGAATCAAACCTTATGAAAATCCAAGCATATAAGAAATGAATGTAATGGGGTCTTCGACTGAATGATTTCCTTCAACTTTATCAAGTCCATTTCCTATCAATTCTTGTCAAACTAAGTCTCTAATATTAGAAAATTCATTTCGAGAAGACACACTTAGTGGTTTTCTTCATTATTTAGTGGAATGGGATGCATATATTCTTTGTTCAAAGGACTAATGCATTTGACACAAGGGTGCCCCGTTCTATCCCTAAAGAAAGGTCAAACTTTTTCTCTAGTTGGAGGATGTCAACACCGAGAGCACTCAATGAGTGTTGAGTCTTAGAATTGCCATCTTTTTACCATCTTTTCACAACTTTTCCTTTAACTTTTTAATCATTTTTTGGTTTTGCATAACCTCGCTTTAACTCTATTTCAATCTTTATATGTGGGATCAAGTTCAATATTTCCAATGCACTACTTTAGTGTTTAAGTGAATTTACAATTAAATTCTAGAAAAAATAACATGCTTTCAATTATCTTTAAAAGTTGGATTCGTTTTGTGATGGTTATAGGTACATTTAAAGCTTGCAACAATGCAGTTTTTTACCACAAAAGTCCCATTTTTCCTCAGAATTTCTTGAACTCATCTAGGCCACAAATTAGCTTCCCAGGGAATTCATTCCCTCCACTTTGTAGGTCTCTCCAACACTTCTCATGTGTTTTCTCAAGAAGAAAATCCAACCCCAACATTGATGTGCAATTGCCTTTTTATTATTATTTCCTTAGGGCGCCTCTTCATATTCCTCTTGGACTCTTCCTTTTCTTTTTATTTAATAATTGCACCATAAAATTAATTAATGGTGCTAGTCAATCCCCACATGGGTACATCTTTCCTCTTCCTCCTTAGATCATGGATCTGTTGTCCCACTCTTTAGGAATATTCATAAAATATATTCATTTATAATTCAGAGTATCATTACATTACAAAAGTCAAAGGGAAATCATACCAGGGGTGCCATATCCAACTAAATCTGACTTCATGCCTTTGAAGACCCCAAAGGGCTCCACCTTAGATATTACATTTTCACTTTCTTCTCCACAAGTTTTATGGGTTATTTCAAATTTGATACTTTCACAAAATGCATAATCGTAAACTAGTCAGATGTTTGGACTCCCGAATACATCCACAGACCTTACAATGCATCTAACCCATATATGAAACCGTGTCACTAACGTATCTAGCCCCGAATACGAGTCCGGTCCTTTTGATACTCAGGCTTGGAAACTCTAAGGATTTCAAGGACCTTTCCAAAGCTTTCCTTGAGGCCTAGTGTAACTCAGAAAACTAACTTCTACAAGAGTGAAACCCTCATTCTAACACAAGAATTCTATACACTAATCATAGGCATAATGCAACCAATAAAACTATCAACATGCCTTCTAACAAGGATGGAAACAAACTACACAATGGCTAACACTACTTTGTAATTTCGAGCAAAGTAGCATCATATTAACCCATATACTGGATCCCACACCATATTGTCAAATCCACTATTAAATCAGACATTTCAATATCATTAGTACTTTACTAAGATAGACATTCAAATATCTTAACAGACAAGATCAAGACCTTGCCAAACAATGGATCCACACAATGAACAATTAACTGAGCACATCAAGCATTCATACAAACCATTATCATAACTTTGTAACTCGATAACGTATCAACAACAAAATGACCTACAAGTCCCTAATAACCATGAGAATATCCACATACACATCACATTGCAGATAAACAAGAATATCATATTCCTCCATTAACAATGTTGATACATTCATTGATACAACACATAACAATATCATTCACCATTCATAGTGCAACACAAGTACACGTGAATATGATTTATGATTAACTTAAATGAATGGAAACTAAGGGAGGGACTTCAAATCTCCACCCAACCATGGGCTAGTTACACTAAAATCCTTCTTGTAGTTGACCACCCCTAAGCCAAATTTTGAGACTGAGGATTTAAGTGCTCAAGGGAATTCACACCATTACAAGTCAACTAGATCACACAGGAATCCATAGCACACAATGTCTCCTACTGATAACCAGGAGTCCAAAGCACACAATGTCTCCACCTACTAAACACTTTAGGCATCTAAAGCCCACAGTGTTCCACCTACAATACCCTACACGGATCTAGAGCACATAGTGTTCCACTTGCACGACCATGTAGGGATCCATAACACATAGTGTTGAAGAAAGTGTAACTAGGTTCGGTCTTCATAAATGTAATTTTGGTCTTTGTACTTGTAAAAGAAAATAATTATTATTTTTGTAATTATCAAGAATGGGTTTCTTGCCCATGTGATAGGTCAAGCACATGTTTTAATGCTTCAAGGAATGTCAAAGAGTCAATGTAATTGCTGAAGACCCATATGGGCATGTTACACTTTGTAAATCTATGTACTAGAGTCGAATAAATATGTCAAAGGTGATCCTCCAAAGCAAAGACAAGCCTCCTCTTCAAATTTGGCTCAAAAATGAATTTTTGGTGCACTTAAAGTCAAGTCGACCTCACTATCTCAAGTCGGCCCAATAGGAGGGAAAAACTCCTATATATAGGGACATTCGACCTCATCAAAGAAGCGAGAAAGTGATCTCTGAAATCAGCAAAGGACAAGTCAAGAAATAGGTGTGAAAAAATGAGCAAAAGGGTGCTTCCAAGGCAGTGAAGAAGGAGAAGAAGAATATGATGGGCACTGGTTTTAGGGTTCTTTTCTGTCACACGTGCGAAAGTAAGAGAGGACATTCTGCTACTACAACAAGCCATAAATTGTAGCTCTATAAGAAGTTTCGATTGGGTGGAAAAGAGGCTCCAAATAGGCCTCCATATCAAGCGAAGTAGGTCACACATCTAGCGAAGGAAAAGAGCAAGAAAAAGGGTTTATTTCAAGCCCTAGATCAGCCACACATGCGAAGAAATCAGACCTGCAGTAGGGTAAGAGGATCAGCCTCTCAACTCGGAAATATATCTCAAGGAAGGTCTCACTCTCTAGCCTAAGTATCAAGGAAAAGAAAGATTGCCAAGCGAAGTAGAGAAGGCAAGGAAGATGCCAAAGAAGAGGTCTCTAAGGAGACCTAGGGTTTATGCAGTTGTCGAAAAAGGAGCGAAGTAAACTTCCATCAATTGTCAGAAGAAGTGTGAGGGAAGAGAGAAAGGTGCAATGTAAAAGAAGGCTTTGATTGAAGATCATAAGGGAAGATACAAAATAGATACTGTGTCTTGTGCTTGGAGGATCTACTAGTCAAGGGTCTAGGGTTTGGCAATTTTTCAATTGAAGCTTCAATAAGAGAAATTCGGAGAAGGGTTTTCCTCTTTAGGAGAGAGAGGTTTTGTCCTGGCCGAGAGCCAACATCTTGTGTTCTTGTCTCTTTTGTTTTGGTAACTGTTTGATGAAGTAAGAGAACATGATCTAATATTAATAAGAGAAGATTGTGCTAATAAGAAAATAAAAAGTACCTCACAAATAGTTATCATTGTCAGAAGAATCTCATCATACCTAGATGCCCTAGATTCTTCAACACATAGTGTTCCACCTGCAAGACCCTGTGGGGATTTAGAATGCACAGTGTCTCCTCCAAATAAACATTACAAGTACCCAAAGGCCACAATTTCTCCACCTGTTATGCACTACATGAACCCAAAGCCCACAATGTCTCCACCTGTTAAACCCCATAGGAATCTAGAGTAGATTATGTCTCCACCTGTTAAGCACCATGGGAATCTAGAGCAATCCAGGTTTCTACATGTTGAACACCACGAGAAGTTCTAGAGTACACAACGTCTCCACCTAATAAATAAGAGTCTAGAGCCCATCACGACTCCACCTTCTCAACACTAGAATATTCTCTTTACACCACGCTCCTTGTCGTGCTTCCATGCATGTTCCTACACTCTGCTTTCTTGCCTTTTCTTCAGTGAGTTCTCTTGGTTTGGTATCATGTTGTAAGTCTACGCTTTCGAGTGTGTCCCCTTTCTGTATGTTTTTTCCTACCACCCCTACTGCCTCTTGTCAAGCTCTTTGCTTCATGTCCCTTCTTTTGCATGTTGACCACACCAATATGATCCATGAGAACAGGGACAATATGGGCTTGTCTTTTACCCAAGTAGCACATACTTCACTTCAATGCTTGCACCAATAGGGATGTAAATTCATCAAGGAGATAGGTGGTAGAATAAATGCAGTGGCTTAGGTTTACCCTCATCACAAGAAACTCCTCCTTGGACCTTTGAATCTGTGTCTACTCCTCCAACCCATTCAACGTTTAAATTTCTAAATTATTTACACGAATTAAAATTCACAGTGAAAATTAGAAGAGGGATAGCCAAAAATGGTTGTCCCGGACCCCACCCCCTTAGAGGAACACCATCCTCTATGTTTTATACTCAAACAAAAAATTCAACAAAAGATTTATATACACAAAACTCTTTTTACATTTACTTAAATTGTAAACAAAAATGGGTATGAGACCCTCATTTGATTAGCCATTTCCCAAGTGGCTTCATCTAGTCTAATGTGCTTCCACTGCACCTTGACCTGCTCGATTACTCAATTCCCAAGCACGATTTTCCTTTGATCCAAAATGAACTATGCTTTTGGTTGCAATTCTCCCCTAGATTCTACCTATATCACAAACCAATCAAAAACATGATAAACATCATGCACACACTTTTTGAACAAATAAATATGGAAAACATCATGCACCTTCAGTATGGGTGGCATGGCTAATTTGTAACCCATTTTCCCCAGTCTTTCTAAGATCCAAAATGGTCCACAAAACCTTGGTACCAACTTGGCACAAGACCCAATCCTCAGTGAACTTTTCCTTGGTATGATGCAGAGATAAACATGTTCCCCCACTTGAAATTCCTTGTGCATTCTCTGTTGATCTGCATAAATCTTTTGTCTGTCTTGAGCCATTTTCAGTTTTTGTCTGATAGAAACTACTTATTGTTCCATTTTCGTTAGCATATCGGGTCCAAGAAGCACCCGATTCACTAGATCATTCCAATTGATGGGCATATTTCATTTTCTACCATATAGAACCTAAAAAAGACTCATCGTTATGATTCCCAGTACTCATTATTGTAAGTAAATTATAACAAGGGTAGAAAATATTCCCACCTCTTAGGCTGATGCATGACATACATTCTAAGGATGTATTCTAACACCATATTTAGATGTTCATTCTATACATCTGTTTGAGGATGATATGAAGTATTGAATGCCAATTTGATTCCCAAGCTAGCAAATAATGCTTTCCAAAACTTTGAGGTGAAATTGAGATCCAAATTTGGAATTATATTTTTGGTTATAACATGTAATCTAAATATTTATTTCACTAAAACTTGAGCACTATCAATTGTGTTAGTTCCCCATAATACTAGTGTAGCCCCCATATTGTTATTGTTATGCCCCATATAAACCCACTATTGTTATTGGCGTGCCCTTACATCATTATTGTTATGTATGCCTTAATTATATTTTGACCCTTTAGACTCCTATATATACCAATGAGGCCTTGTCATTTGAATCATCTAAGAATTGTTCATTTATGTGATTTAAAGGGAGGTTCCCCCCCCCGAAATGGCTTATTATCTAGTCATTGATCTATATTTTCTTATGTTTATGTGCTATTTTTTATACATAATTGTTAGGTCCCTATAATACTAGTGTATCCCCCTTATTGTTATTGTCAGTGTAGCCCCCTATTGTTATTGTTGTGCCCATGTATCCCCCATATTGTTATTGTTGTGCACCATAGAATCCCACTATTGTTATTGTTGTGCCCTTACATTATTATTGTTATGTAGACTCTGATTATATTGTGACCCCTTAGACTTCTATATATACCAAGGAGGTCTTATCATTTGTATCATCCAAGAATTGTTCATTTATGTAATGTAAATGAGGTTTCCCCCTCGAAGAGGATAATTTTTAAGTCATTGATATATATTTTCTTTTGTTTTGTGAGTTGGTTTCATAACATTTGGTATCAAAACTTTCGATTATAGGGTTTCTCTGCTTCAAATAACTCATCTTCTCATTAGCCTATAACCTTTTTTCTACGAAGCTGCAGAAGTTTAAATTTCGACCACGTGGAGCTGAATTCTTAGTGAACTTTGTGTAGAAATTTCAGATCATGGTTCGCTATATTTTATGAGATATGGTCCGAAGAAGTTAGGATTTTTTGCATGCTCTAGAATTCAGTCTCAAACAGGTGACCTAGGGAAAATCATCATAACTTTCTCTACGAGCATCAGATTTAAATTTCGTAAAAAGTGACTGAAATATCACCGATTGTAGTTTTTCATGTCTCATTTTCAGGGCCGAAGGTTGAAACAATGACACGTGATATTTCATACAAGTTCGTTCTACTGAACTAGTCCATAATCAGGTCATTGTGGGATATTGGACATAACTTTAACTTGAAGAATTTAATATCAGTATGACTAGTGGTGTTGGAAAGAAAACTCAGAGGGATACCATAGGACACAATTTCGAACCTTGGAGAGCCTAAATTATAGAGTTATAACTATTTCAATATAGATCTCCTTAAAGAAAGAAAAATGTGTGTATTTTTTAAAAAATTGCATAACTTTTGTTTGAAAAATCAGTTGAAGTGATTCCAAGGGATATTGAAGCATAGATATCAGTATTTATATCTAAAATGCCTCCCAAAAAAAATAATTCTACACCCATTAAGCCCTTAGAAAGCTCTAGTATGACGTGAAGAGGAAGAATTGCAGCATGATATATCAAAATTACGGGACCAAGTGCAATAAATTTCACTCTCACAATGAGCAACTAAAGATGAATTAATAAGGGACATGATAGTTTAAAAGAAGAAATAAAAGGTTTGAAAGATGGTTTAAAAGTAGACATAGAAGCAATGATGAATGTCAAGATGGAAGGTTTGAAGGAAGGGTTGAAAAAGTTGTTGCAAGAAAGACTTCCTAGTGGTGACAACGTAATCCATGAAAATCATGATGAGGAAAAAATGAATATGAATTATGATTTTAGAAACTCCAATGTTGGGCTTAAGACCCACCACATTCCACAGATCGATATGAGGAAGTTTGATGGCAAAGATCCAATAACATGGATACTACAAATGGAGCAATATTTTGATCTCCATGATGTGCAACACACACAAAAGGTACGCATTGCATCTTTATATTTAGAACCCAATCAGTTTGTATGGTATCAATGACTTTTTCCCCGTAAACCACTTGTCACTTGGTCAATTTTTACGGAGGAAATGATAGCACATTATGAGGATACAAAGAGCAACACCTTTTTTATCCAATTGATAAATCTCACACAAAATAGTTCAATGGAAAAGCACATTGAGGACTTCCAAAAATTGAATATCAGGGGAATTGATATTCTAGAGGAGCATAGGATTGATGTCTTCATAGGTAATTTAAAGGATAACATCCAACATGAGGTTCACCTTTGGGAACCTGATTCATTGCAGAAGGCATTCAGGGTGGCATGAAAGGTTGAAAGAAAAATTATGGCCACAAGGAAGTCTACCACATACAACTATAAAGATGGAAATGTTGTTTCGCCTAGCCTTCCAAAACCTACAAGGTTGACACCACAATAATTGAAGGAAAAAAAAACAAAAGGGATTTGTTACAGTTGTGATATAAAATACACTAAAGGTCATAAGTGTGATGAGAAGAAATTATTTTATATAGACTGTGAAAAGGAGGAAGAAAAGGAACAAGAAACATCAAAAGAGGAGGATATATACCAGGAACCAACCCCAGAGAAAGAAGAAATGGATCCGAACATATCTCGTAATGCATTGGCAAGAATTACCACTCCTCAAACTCTCAAAGTAGAAGGATATAGCAAGAAGAAAAGGGTAATAGTGTTGATTGAGTCGGGTAGTACCCATAATTGTATTCATTGTAAGATTGCCAAGGAATTGAATTGCTTCCCATATCCAACACCAGAGTGTCAAGTGATGGTTGCAGATGGAGGAACTAACAATTGCTCTGGAAAGTGTCATAATATCAAGATAACCATGGGGAATATGTATTGAATAATTCAATGCTTTCCATTCCAATCGATGGTGCTAATGTTGTACTAGGAGTCCAATGGTTACAATCTTTAGGGATGATAACTTTTAATTTTCAAGATTTTTCTTGAATTTTTTTTGGAAAGGAAAGAAAGTTGAATTAAGGGGTATCACATGGAAACTAGGAAAGATAATCAACTCTAATGGCATGAAAAAACTTCCGAAGAAAGAACAATGGGGCATAATTGCACAACTATACTCACTAGAGGTTCAAACATGGAAATAATTTATTTCTCTAAATCTCCAAAAAGTATTGTACAATCATTCCAAGGTATTTGAGACTCTAAAAGGCTTCCCACCTATTCTTGGTCATCGTCATGCTATTCATTTGATTCCAGGAAGTGTTCCTCCAAACATCCGGCCTTACAGATATCCCTATGCCCAAAAGAGTGAAATTGAACATATGGTTGCAAAGAAATGAATCTCCAAAAAGTATTGGATAAATATTCCAAGGTATTTGAGACTCCCAAATGTTTCCCACCTATTCTTGATCATGATCATGCTATTCATTTTATTCTAGGAAGTGTTCATACAAACATAAGGCCTTACATATATCCCTATGCCCAAAAGAGTGAAATTGAACATATGGTTGCAAAAATGATAGAGGTCGGTATAATTCAACCTAGTCAAAGTTCTTTCTCTGCTCCAGTAGTATTGATGCACAAGAAGGATGGATCATGATGTATGTGTCCAGATTATAGGGAGCTCAGCAAGCTTACCATTAAAGATAAATTTCCCATTCTTGTCATTGATGAATTGTTGGATGAATTACATTGATAAATTTACTTCACCAAGTTGGATCTTTGTTCAAGATATCATCAAAGTAGAATGAAGATTGAAGACATTCCGAAAACAACATTCAAAATTCATGAGGGTCATTATGAATTTTTGGTCATGTCTTTTGGCCTCACTAATGCACCTTCCACATTTCAAGGTTTGATGAATTCCATTTTCAAACTCTTCTTTAGAAAATTTGTGTTAATATTTTTTGATATACAAATCTACAACAAGTCTTGGAAAGATCATGTTTAACATGTTGACACGGTGCTCAAACTATTGGAGGAGAAAAAATTATATGCAAAAAGCTCCAAATGTTTCTTTGGAGTATAGGAGGTGGAATACTTGGGTCATATTGTATCTCATGAGGGTGTTACTATAGACCCTAAAAAAATTAAAGCCATCAAGGAATGGAAAATCCCCACAACCATAAAGAATCTTCGAGTATTTCTTGGGTTGATAGGGTATTATCACAAGTTTATTAAGAATTATGGGAGAATTACTGAAAAATGATGCATTTTCTTGGACTCCATAAGCAACTCAGGTCTTTGAACATCTTAAAGAGGGAATGTTCCAAGCACTGGTCTTAGCTACACCCGACTTCACAAGAACCTTTATTATGGAATGTGATGCCTTGGGAAAGGGAATTGGTGATATTTTAATGCAAGAAGGAAGACCCATTAGTTTTGAAAGTCATCAAATCAAAGGAAACTATTTACACAAAACTATTTATGAGAAGGAAATGTTGGCAATACTACATGCACTAAAGCAATGACAACCTTACCTAATGGGAAGACACTTCAAGGTAAAAATAGATCATGATAGTCTTAAATAATTTTTGGAACAAATATTATCTTTAGAAGAGTAGAAAAAATGGGTCACAAAGATGTTGGGTTATGATTTTGAAATCATCTACAAAAAAGATAAGAAAATTTTTGTTGCAGATGCACTCTCAAGAAAGGATGAGGACATGGAAGCATTGCTTTGTGCCATTTCTATTATCCAACCTAATTGGATAATCGAAGAAAGGGATGAATGGAAGAATGACGAAGAGGTGTGGACACTCATTCAAAAGTTGCAGGAAGATCCCAATACATCTGATACATTTAGCTGGAAAAATGATTCATTATGGTACAAAGATCACTTATATCTTTGTAAGAATTCCCAAGTCAAACAAAAGGTTCTTTTGGAATTGCACACCTCCCCCTCATGAGGGCACTTAGGATTTTAAAAAACTTACCAGAAGGTCAAGAAGGATTTTTTTGGGATGGCCTTAAATCTGATATTTAGAAGTTTGTGGCAGAATGTTTGGTTTTCCAACAAAATAAAGTTGAGACAATTAAAACCCCGGGTCTGTTACAACCTTTAGCCATTCCAAGTCAGTGTTGGGAAGAGGTCTCAATGGATTTTATCACAGGTTTACCCAAGTTTAAGGAAAAAGTGTCATCATGGTGGTAGTTGATACAATTATCAAGTATGCACACTTTTGTGCATTATCTCATCATTTTAAAGTCAGTTCAATTGCTACTACATTTATGAAAATAATTCAAAAACTACATGGGAACCCAAAGATTATTGTAAGTGATAGAGATTCCATTTTCACTAGAAATTTTTGGACGAAATTATTTTCTTGTCTTGGTAGTCAATTAGCTCATAGATCATCTTATCATCCGCATTCTGACGGGAAAACTAAGATAGTGAACAAATGTTTGGAAGGATATCTTCATTGCTTTGTATTTGATAGAAAAACACAATGGGTCAAGTCGTTACCTCTAGCTGAATGGTGGTATAACACTTCATTGCATGTTGCAGCAAAAATGACCCCATTTATGGCACTTTATGGATATCATCCACCATCCATCGCATCATCTTTAAGAGAAAATTCTAAGGTTCAAGCAATGGAATATCACATCGAGCATCAACAACAAGTTCTCCAACTCTTAAAGGATAACCTCACTCTAGCATAGAATTGAACATCGTATTGAAAGAAGTTTTGATGTAGGTGACTGGGTATTTTTACGGCTACAACCATACAAATAAATGTCCCTCAAGCAAGCTAAGAAGGATAATAAATAATCACCCAAGTACTATGGTCCTTACAAGGTGTTGCAAAATATTGGTACTATGGCATACAAATTTGATCCAGATTGGATCATCATATTTTTTTTGATCCATCTGGATGCATTCAGAGTGGAAATATTGGAGGAATCAACTCACGAGACCGTTTTACTAGTGGGACCCAGTTTGGCGAAACGGAGTCTAAAACCTTCTGGGATTGTTTTGAGGCATCCAAAGACGTTTTTTTGGGGTAAAAATTTGGTGATTTAGCGTCACACCTTTTAATGATATTCTATACATAGATATCTTTCCAACAACGCAAGAAGTGTGTCAATCGGAGTCCGAATGCAAAAGTTATGCCACTTAGAAGTTGACCTTCCTGCTGTCACACCTATAATTCGGAAGGATGTCGCGTTAGCCCACATTATTCATGGAAAATGGGCTAGCCATGTCTTTTTTTTATGTAAAAGGCTCTAGAAGAGTCTATTTTGTAACTCTAGCTAAGAGTTGATGTAGTCAAGCTTAACCACTAGTAGGCTATCGGGCTATGTTATAACTGGGCCACTAGGAGGAAGAGGCATTCCATTCTTTCGAGAGCATTGTGTTCCATAGTTGAGAAAAGATAGCTAGGACAGATAGGAGGTAGAGCACACAGAGAGGATTTGTGCACTGTAGCATCCTATAGACCACAAACATTACTTATTTATATTTGTAGCCATATTTCCAGACAGAGAAAGAGAGCAAAGTGACCTCATCTTCCAGCTAGGTTTGCTCTCGAAAGGGTTTCCCAGAGATCATATCTTGTGTCTTATGTGTGTGTGTGAGCGTATTTTGTCATACTCTACTTTTATGCATCATTTCCGTTCACATGCATGCACTAATTACAGATGAATCTATATATCTAGAATGTTAATAAAATTGTAATAGTGTAACAATTCAATATTTTAATATATTATTATCAGACCTGTTGTGATGAATTGTCTAGTGGAATATCCATGACAATTTACAGATCAAAAATTGGAGCTACCTGCATCTTCCTGAGTACACCCAATTTTCCAAGTTTCATGCTTAAAGAAGGTTATTGGTAACAAGCTCTCAGTTCAAACAGTGTTGCTAGAACTTGACGAAGAAGGAAAAACCATATTTGATCCTAAAGCAGTCATGGAAACAAGAACACAATAGCTATGGAATCAATTAATTTTTGAGTATCTCATTAAGTGGAAGAACTTGCCCGCTGAACATTCCACATGGAAGGATGAGAATTTTATACATAAGCATCCAATACTACTCAAGCGTTGAGGACAACACTTTTTTTGAATGAGAGGGGCATGTTAGGTCCCTATAATACCAATATATCCCCCTTATTGTTATTATTAGTGTAGCATGCTATTGTTATTTTTGTGCCCATGTATCCCCCATATTGTTATTGTTGTGCCCCATAGAAGCCCACTATTGTTATTGTTGTGCCCTTGCGCTATTATTGTTATGTAGACTCTAATTATATTGTGATCCCTTAAACTCCTATATATACCAAGGAGGTCTTATCATTTGTATCATCCAAGAATTGTTCGTTTATGCAATGTAAAGGAGGTTTCCCCCTCGAAGAAGATAATTTTTAAGTCATCGATATATATTTTCTTCTGTTTTGTGAGTTGGTTGGATAATAATAACATTGGGTATCAAAGCTCTTGATCCTAAGGTTTTGCTGCTTCAAATGGGTCATCTTGGCATTTTCCCTATAATTTTTTTTTTTGCGAAGCTTCAAACCACGAAATTGATACCATGTGAAGATGAAATCATGATGAACATTTCGTTACAATTTTAGACCTTGGTTCACTATATGTTCAGAGATATGGCTCAAGGAAGTTAGAGTTTTTGCATGCTCTAGAATTCAGTCACAAATAGGTGTTTTGGGAAAAACCATCATAACTTTCTCTTCGAGCATTGAAATTGAATTTCATAAAAAAATATTGAATGTGCACAAACTATATATTCTTGAGTATTATTTTTAGGGTTGAAGGTTAAAACAATGACATGTGGCATCCCGTACAAGTTCGATCCACTGAACTAGTCCACAATCAATCCATCGTGGGCGATTTGGCATAACTTTATATTGAAGAATCTAATCTTGTTCTAATTGGTGGGGTTGGAAATAAGGCATAAAGAGATATCATATGATACAATTTTAGACCTTGGGAGGTCGAAATCAAAGAGATACGATAGTTTCAAGGTTAGCCTTATCAACAAGCTCAAAATCAAGCTCTTAAAAGGTGTGTATCTTAAAATTTGGATAACTTTTGTTCGAAAATTTTGTTTGAAGTGATTCAAATGGAATAGTGAAGCGTAGATATCATAAATTGATTCCAAAATTCCTCCTAAACAAAAAAATTCTACAACCACTAAGCTCACATAAAGCTCTACTATGATGCATGAAGAAGAAGACATACAACATGATATATCAAAATTAAGGGAACAATTTTTGCTCTCACAAAGAGAAACCAAAAATGAATTGGGAGAAATGAATGTTAAGATAGATGGTTTAGACTCCAAAATAAAAGAGGACATGGATAGTTTAGAAGCATAAAAGGAAGGTTTGAAGGGTGGTTTAAAAGCATAAATGGAAGGTTTGAAAAAGTTGCTACAGGAAATGCTTCCTAATTGTGATAATGTATTCCATGAAACTCATGATGAGAACAAAAGGAATGTGAATCATGATTTTAGAGACTTTAACTTTGGGTTGAAGACTAACCATATTTCAAAGATCGATATGAGGAAGTTTGATGGCAAGGACCTGGTAACATAGATCCTAAAAATGGAGTAGTTCTTTGATCTACACGATATGCAACACACACAAAAGGTGCACATTGTATCTTTATATTTAGAACCCAATCAATTTGTGTGGTATCAACTTTGTTCTCGTAAATCACTTGTCACTTGGACAATTTTTATGGAGGAATTGATAACACATTATGAAGATACAAAGAGAAATACCTTATTTAGCCAAGCGATAAATCTCAAATAGAAGGGTTTAGTTGGGGAGCACATTGAGGACTTCCAAAGGTTGAATATCAAGGTAACCGATATTCCAAAGGAGCATCTAATTGATTTCTTCATAGAGAATTTAAAGGATAACATCCAACATGAAGTTCACCTTTGGGAACCTAAGTCATTGGAGAATGCAATATTCAAGTTGGCAAGTAAAGTTGAAAGAAACATTATGGCAACAAGGAAGTCTACCACTCACAACTATAAAGATGGAAGTGTTGTTGCTCCTAGCCTCCTACAACCTATAAGGTTGGCACCCTAAAAACTAGTGTAAAAAAGAGCAAAAGGGGTTTGTTACAATTGTGATAGTAAATACACTAAAGGTCATAGGTGTGCTGATAAGAAACTATGTTACATAGATTGTAAAGAGGAGAAAGAAAATGAACAAGAAACATCAAAAGAAGAAGATATACACTAGGAAACAACACCAGAGGTTGAAAAAAAAGAAATGAATCCCACCATATTCTTGTAATGCATTGGCGAGAACTACCACTCCTCAATCTCTTAAGATAGAAGGATACGTCAAGAAGAAAAAGGTAATAATGTTGATTGATTTCGGTAGTACCCATAATTTTATTCATTGTAATATAGCCTAGGAATTGAATTGCTTTCAATATCCAACACTAGTGTCAAGTGATGGTTGCAATAAATTTCTTAGGGAAGTGCCATAATATCAATCTAACCATGTGGAATATGTATTGAATAGTCAAATTGTTTCCATTCCAATGGGTTGTGTTGCTGTTGTATTAGGAGTCCAATGGTTATAATCTTTGGGGACGATAACTTTTAATTTTTAAGAACCTTTTTTATTTTTTTCTCAAAATGAAAGGAATTGAATTAAGGGGTATCCTAGGGAAACCCGTGAAGATAATCAACTCTAATGGCATGAAAAATATTTGAAGAAAGAACAACAAGGCATAATTGCACAATTATGCTCACTAGATGTTCAAACATCGAAATCATCCATTTCTCCAGATCTCCAAAGAGTCCTGGACAACCATTCCAAGGTATTTGAGACTCCTAAAGATCTTCCACCTATTCATGATCATGATCATGCTATTCACTTGATTCTAGGAAGTGTTCCTCCAAACATTGGACCTTACAAATATCCATATGCCCAAAAGAGTGAAATTAAATGTATGGTTACAAAATGCTAGATGAAGGTATAATTTAACTTATCCAAAGTTCTTTCTCTTCTCCAATAGTATTAGTGCACAAGAAGAGTGGATCATGGAATATGTGTCCAAATTATAAAGAGATTAATAAGCTCGCCATTAAAGGTAAATTTCCCATTCCTATCATTTATGAATTATTGGATGAATTACATGGAGTAATTTAGTTCACCAAGCTGGATCTTCGCTCCGGATATCATAAAATTAGAATGAAGACAATATACATTTCAAAAACAACATTCAGAACTCATGAAGGTCGTTATGAATTTTTGGTCATGCCTTTTTGCCTTACTAATGCACCTTCTGCATTTCAAGGTTTGATGAATTCCACTTTCAAACACTTTCTTAGAAAATTTGTGCTAGTATTTTTTGATGATATACTAATCTACAACAAGTCTTAGAAATATCATGTTCAACATGTTGATAAGGAGAACTATTGGGGGAGAAACAGTTGTATGCAAAACCCTCTAAATGTTTCTTTGGGGTATATGAGGTGCAATATTTGGATCATATTGTATCTCATGGGGGTGTTAAGGTAAACCCTAAAAAAATTAGAGTCATAAAGGAATGGAAATTCCCCACATCCTTAAAGCATCTTCGATGATTTCTTGGGTTGACAGGGCATTATTGCAATTTTGTTAATAATTATTGCAAAATGGCGACACCTCTAACAACATTACTAAAGAAAATATGCATTTTTTTGGATTCTAGAAGAAACTAAGGCCTTTAAACATCTTAAAGAGGCAATGAGCCAAGATTCAGCCTTAGCTACACTAGACTTCACAAAAACATTTATGTCGAATGATCTACCTCAAAAAATGGCATTGGTGCTATTTTTATGCAAGAAGGAAGACCCATTGCTTTTGAAAGTCGTCTAATCAAGGGAAAGTATTTACACAAATCTATTTATGAGAAGGAAATGTTGGAAATACTACATACCCTAAAGCAATGGTTCCCTTACCATTGAAAGACACATTAATGTAAAAACAGATCATGATATTCTTAAATATTTCTTAGGACAAACATTCTCTTCAGAAGAGCAGCAAAAATGGGTCACAAAGATGTTGGGTTATGACTTTGAAATTGTTAGCTCTGTTACAACTTCAACGTTTAAGGGCCAAATTCAGGTCTGGTGGTGGGTTCGTGCTGAAATGGGAGCTCGCAGCAGTCTCTTTTTCATTCCTCCTTCAAGTTTCCTCACACCCTCTTAACCTCCCACTGTTTCTATTTTCCTCTCAAATCCTTCGTAAACCTATATTCTCCTCCACTCCCGCTTAGTCCCTTGTATTCCGCTGCCTATGTTTTATCCTTCTAAAACTCTTCAAAATCTTGTGTTTCCTCTAACCCTGAGCGTTAAGATTTAGCAGCCGTTTGACTCCGTGCCCATATAACCTTAGTCGCAATCGCAGTCGTTGATCTGTCGTGTTCTGATCTGACGGTCACCATTGATTGTTCCCGCACGATAAACTTCTTGCACGTTCCCTGTCATCTGGCCGTCCACCGTGCGATCGGATGGTAGTCGCAAACCCTGCCCGCGCAAGCTGCCGACGCATTGACTCGCGATCGCGGTGGTTTTGTTCACGTCTCGTCCTCCACGCGTTGTATTTTTACTGGATCACACCATCGCGTACATAAACCCCCTGCCTCCCGTAAGCGGTGTGGGGAAACCGCTTACCGCCCATACGCACGTCCTCCCGCTTGTTAACGATCGCACACCTCTGCCGCCCGATAGCCGTCGGATCTGCCCAACTATGATCCGACAGCCCATGTTCGTCTACCCGCGATTACTCCCGATAACCCCTGTAAGCCGCTCCCCGCTGTTGATTCACGCATATCAACGGTTGATCTTTCCCCGTCAAGCCTCCGCCATATTGCCCAGGTCCTTAGCCTCTTCAGTGCACCCGGGGGAGGAAGGAGGCCAGCTACTTGTACCCTGCGTAATAAAGCTTCAACAGCTGCATTTAAAGGAAATCATGGCCGAGGAGGGAGAGTACAGAGCTTGAGCGGATAAACGCAGTTATTAGTTATGGAGCTTCTATCATTCAGCACTCCACCTGCTCAGAGAAGGACTGCAAAGCACCAGAGATAGTCAAATTCATGTGCAGACATAGTCAGATCGTAGCAGAGGCCCATTTCAGAGAATTAATGTGGTTGGTGGTTAGCTATGACCCTCCATGCATAGCCTGGCAAAATATCTTTGTAATAAAACTCTATATATACCCAGCAAACAGAAGGTTGATGGTTGATGAATCTTACTGGGATGTAAACTTCAACTTCTGGAGACTGTAACCACTGTGATACCTGCAGCGTCTGGTCTTCATTTTCAGCTAATGCAAGCTTCTTTTTCTGTTAATTGCTCACTTTCCACTTCTTCTTTGTTCCAGGTTGTGCCTGTTATGCATTTTTCATGTGCTCTTGGTGTTTAGCATTAGAGGGGCTGTCATCCCACCTCTGTGTTAGAATCTAGCATGTATCATTGAATTTGTATGCAGGTTTCTGTTATTTTAATGCCAGAGAGCTGTCATCCTGTCTGTGCATTAGGAAATAGATTTGCAGACCTCCTTACTGGTTGCAGTTGGCCATCACAGGGTCCTGTGCATCTGCTGGTGTGATCAGTATTCTCCATCTTCACCTATTCCTCAAACTGTGAGTAATTGGTGGTCTAAAGCCTTGTAGTCTGGGGGTGTTCACCCATGTCTGGGGTTAAGCATAGTAGAAGTGGTTATCTGGCTTGAATATGCATCATTCCTTCCATTCATCCACCATTTTCCAACATTTTTGTTGAGTTTGTAATGTTCTCGAGCATCTATGATATACAACCTAGGAGAGTTTCTTGGGGTGATAACATCAATTGGCGTCGTTTCCGTGGAGAGGAGATTGAAGCTCAGCTTCCCTGGGAGAACGACACAGTTCCAGATTTTGATGATAGACAAGGTCTGGACACATATTTTGGTTGTAATTATGTATCTGGCGACTACATTAGGGGAAGACCAGCCTTTGGCGACTCCACATTGCAGTTCTGGCACAGTTGGTGAGGCATGTTCGGTGAAATACTTAGAAACCATCAGCTGAATCAGTGCCTAATCCTGAGAAGATCATTAAGCAGAAGAAAGTATCGTAGAAAGGAGCATCAGGACCAGGTAAGCCTTAGAAATTTTATGTATCTATGAAACTCACCTTCAGAGATTCATAAAGCTCCTTAGTCATTCATCTCCCTTTCAGATTTCAGTTCAAAGAAAGAAGCTTTCCATGTTGTCCATCATATTCCTCTGTTTCTGTCATTCTTTTCATTGATTCATACCACTCAGTCCACCAGTATCCTTTCATATACCCTAGCCATGGCAAGTCAGCAAGCCCTTACAAAGATAGAAAGAATCGTTGCTACTAGATATGGACCCTTGGTCTTGCCTGTTCCTTTAAATGCCATGCCTGTAGGAGATTATCAAGAATTTATGCCAAAGTTTACTGGTACAGAAGGAGTAACAGCTGAAGAGCATTTAGAGGCCTTTTATAGCTATGCTGATAACCTGGATATCAATGAAGAGGATGTCTGGATGAGGGTTTTTGTCCAAAGCCTAGATGGGGAAGCTAGAAAATGGTTTAGAGAATTACCCCCTAGGTCTATTGCAGACATTGAGGCCCTAGATGATGTGTTCCTAAAGCACTAGGGGGATAATAAAGATCTGCTCTATTATCATACTGAATTTGGGAACTTGCAGAGAGAAGATGGTGAGCTGTTATCTGATTTCAACAATAGATTCAACCAAATGTACAACGGAATACCATGTGAAATAAAGCCCACCCCTGCTTCTGCCATGCTCACTTATGTTAATGCCTTCGATTCTCAGTTCTGCCTACTTTTAAGAGAAAGAAGATGTACTTCTTTGGCTGATATGCAAGATGCAGCCTTTGAGGTAGAAGCAAACATCATTGCTGCAGACAGACTCGAAGGTGATGCTGAAAGGAGAAGACAGGGAGGAGAGTCCTCATCATCCTCAGATCCGGAGATCGATGAATTAGCTAGGATGATTGAGTTTTTGGCCTCTGAATTTTCCAAATTAAAGGCTGAGCAGTATTTTGAGGAAGTAGGAGCTCCTTGTTCCTTTACTCTTTCAAAGCAAAATCCATATAGAGGAAAACAGGAGCAATTGCAAATTTTGCAAAGAAATAAAGTTACAAATGATGATAAAGGGGTGAGGCCCCTTTTACAGAATGTAGTCATGGAAGAAGAGTAGTATGAAGAAGAGGAGGAGGTCCATGGTTGGGAAGATAAGGGCAGTGCCCCCTTCTTAACCCGAGTTGCATATGAAGAAGCATTATCCAGAGGCATTGCTTGTCAGTTTGTTGTACCTGCAGAAAACAAGCTTATGAGCAGCAACAATCAGCAGCTGAACGCTTCATCCTCCAAGAGTCTGTGCCCGAAGCCAGCCCATCTTCACATGGCTATGAAGATCTACAAATTTTCCAGCCTGCTTCGGTCCCCAGTCCAGTGATCAATAAGGAAGAAGAAAGCTCCCCATCATCTTATGTTTCTCTGTCTGCTCAAATGAGAATCCCCCACAGTTGCCCACAAGGCATTGAGGCAGGAAATAACTCCATTCTCAAGGCTGAGACTGATCAACTTAGTTTTGATTTTCTGAAACCTGCTCAGGTGGCCTCCACACAGCTTGAAGGGGTAGCTTGCTTGATGACAGAGGAAGAGGGTGCACAGTTGTGGGACTCCTCCTTGGATGAGGGGTGTTCTAAGAAAAATAAAGGAGCAGATGATGTCTTTGTGTTCCCTACACAAGAAATCGATGGTTCATCATTCATATTAGTTGTACAGACCACAGATGACATAGATAAGTACACAACATTCATGGTTATCCAGCAGGTGTACAGAAGCTCCCATGAAGAGCATCCAATGAGGAATATACATAGAAGGGAGATGAAATTTGATCCATATTTACCTATTAAGCTCAAATGTCCTAAACTTTTTGAGGTAAAGGATCAAATTAATCCAGTTTTGCAGCTTTTTGATGAACCGGCTGACAGGCAACAATTTTGGTGGCCCAACAGATGGGCAATTTTTGAAGTTTTAAGTTTTCAAGCCTTAATATTGTAATTGTGTTCTTTTTAGTATAGACTTAATTTGACTCCATGCCCAATGGATACTAGGCAAATGTTTTTAAGCTAGTTTTGTATGAAGGCATTGGTCTGTAGTTCTTGAGACCTCACAGGGAGGATCTCATCCCTAGAAGGAGCCAGTGTTAGCTCTGCTACAACTTCAACGTTTAAGGGCCAAATTCAGGTCTGGTAGTGGTTTCGTGCTGAAATGGGAGCTCGCAGCAGTCTCTCTTTCGTTCCTCCTTCAAGTTTCCTCACACCCTCTTAACCTCCCGTTGTTTCTATTTTCCTCTCAAAATCCTTCGTAAACCTATATTCTCCTTCGCTCCCACTTAGTCCCTTGTATTCCGATGCCTCTGTTTTATCCTTCTAAAACTCTACGAAATCCCGTGTTTCCTCTAACCCCGAGCATTAAGCTTTAGCAGCCGTTTGACTCCATGCCCATATAACCTCAGCCGCAATCGCAGCCGTTGATCTGACGTCGCCGTTGATTGTTCTTGCATGATAAACTTCTTGCACGTTCCTTGTCATCTGGCCATCCATCGCGCGATCGGACAGTAGTCGCGAACCCCGCTCGCGTGAGCTGCCCACGCATTAACTCGCGATCGCGGTGGTTTTGTTCACGTCACATCCGCCACGCGTCGTATTTTTACTGGATCGCGCCATCGCGTACGTAAACTGCCTACCTCCCGTAAGCGGTGCGGGGAAACAGCTTACCGCCCATACGTATGTCCTCCCACTTGTTAATGATCGCACACCTCTACCGCCCGATAGTCTTCGGATCTGCCTGACTGCGATCCGATGGCCCATGTTCGTCTACCCGCGATTGCTCTCGATAACCTCTTTAAGTCGCTCCTTGCCGTTGATTCACGCATATCAACGGTTGATCTTTCCCTGTCAAGCCTCCGCCATATTGCCCATGTCCTTAGCCTATTCAGTGCACCCGAGGGAGGAAGGAGGCCAGCTACCTGTACCCTGCGTAATAAAGCTTCAACAACTACATTTAAAGGAAAGCATGGCCAAGGAGGGAGAGTACAGAGCTCGAGCAGATAAACGCAGTTATTAGTTATGGAGCTTCTATCAGTCAGCACTTCGCCTGCTCAGAGAAGGACTGCAGAGCACCAGAGATAGTCAAATTCATGCGTAGACACAGTCAGATCGTAGCAAAGGCCCATTTCAGAGAATTAATGTGGTTGGTGGTCAGCTATGACCCTCCATGCATAGCCTAGCAAAATATCTTTGTAATAAAACTCTATATATACCCAACAAATAGAAGGTTGATGGTTGATGAATGTTACTGGGATGTAAACTTCAACTTCTGGAGACTATAACTACTGTGATACCTGCAGTGTCTGGTCTTCATTTTCAGCTAATGCAAGCTTCTTTTGCTGATAATTGCTCACTTTCCACTTCTTCTTTGTTCCAGGTTGTGCCTGTTATGCATTTTTCATGTGCTCTTGGTGTTTAGCATTAGAGGGGCTGTCATCCCACCTCTGTGTTAGAGTCTAGCATGTATCATTGAATTTGTATGCAGGTTTTTATTATTTTAATGCCAGAGAGTTGTCATCTTGTCTGTGCATTAGGAAATAGGTTTGCAGACCTCCTTACTGGTTGAAGCTAGCCATCACAGGGTCCCGTGCATCTGCTGGTGTGATCAGTATTCTCCATCTTCACCTGTTCCTCAAACTGTGAGTAATTGGTGGTCTAAATCCTTGTAGTCTGGGGGTGTTCACCCATGTCTGGGGTTAAGCATAGTAGAAGTGGTTATCTGGCTTGAATATGCATCATTCCTTCCATTCATCCACCATTTTCCAACATTTTTGTTGAGTTTGTAATGTTCCTGAGCATCTCTGATATACAACCTAGGAGAGTTTCTTGGGGTGATAACATAAATTATCTACAAAAGAGGGAAGTAAAATGTTATTGCAAATGCACTCTCAAGAAGGGATGAGGATGTGGAAGCATTGCTTTGTGCCATTTCTATTATCCAACCTGATTGGATAACTGAAGCAAGGGATGAATGGAAGAATAACAAAGAGGTGTAGAAACCCATTCAAAAGTTACAACAGAATCCCAAGACATCTAATACATTTATCTAGAAAAATGATTCATTATCATACAAAGATTTCTTATATCTATGTAAGAACTCCCAACTTATATTCTTTTGGAATTACACGCCACTCCTATAGGAGGGCACTTAAGATTTTTAGAAACTTACCACAAGGTCAAGAAGAGATTTTTTAGGATGGGCTTAAATTTGATATCAGAAGTTTGTGGCAAATTGTTTGGTTTCCAACAAAATAAAGTTGAGACAATTAAGACCTCGTGTCTTTTACAACCGTTAGCCATTCCAAATCAGCGTTAGGAGGAGGTCTCAATGGATTTTATCACAAGTTTAATTAAGTCCGAAGGAAAGAATGTCATCATGGTGGCAGTTGATAGACTTACCACGTATGCACACTTTTTTGTATTATCTCATCCTTTCAAATCTAGTACAATCATAATTGCATTTGTGGAAACATTTCAAAAGCTATACAGAAACCCAAAGATTATTATTTTTTTTTACAGAATCGGGTACTTATGTATTATAAAATCCAACAAAACAGAGTTCTAGTACATAAGGGAAATAAGTCTGAGAGCTGAGGATCAAAAGCGGGTTCGCAGACCCAGATTCCTCGTTGCTTCTCTTGGTTAAACAGAAAGCAAAATGAAGACGACTATATTGTCTAACGAAGGAGCCACCTATCCAGCAAAATTTACAATGCATAATCTTTATGGAAGATTTTGAGTGGCGGAATCATCAGGAAGCGGGTCTTTCCTGAAACTGGCTTTGGTTGAAGCCTCTGCTTGGTAGCTCTGAGTTAGGGAGCGGATGTGTTCGATGGCCTCCTCCAGGTGGCTGCATCTTTCCTTCAGCGTTTCTATCTCCGCCTTTCTTTTCTCCAACTTTTTGCGCTTCGAATTCCTGTCTGACTGATAATCTTCCTTCAGCTCAGTGAGTTGCTTAGTCAGGCGATTGATCATGAAGGTGTGGGTTTTGCACATGGTGCAATCCTTATTGTTGAAGATCTTGTCAAGGGGATTGTTGGCCTTGTCTGGAGCAGAAGTTTGACCCTGTTGGTCTGCCATTCGTGCTGCTTGAAGCTGAGGAAATTGTGAATGAGGAGGCGAGCCGAGATCAAATGGGGGAAGGAAACCAGAGGGGAGAGCTGTGAGAGGGAGGGGATAAGTTAGAAGAGGGAAAGGCGGAGCTGCATCGGGATGGCCGGAGAGAACCAGAGAGACCTAAGGAGCTTTGCTGCCACTGTTTATCCAACTATTGGCGGAATTAAACACAGAAGTTGTTAAAACGGAGGTTACCTTGACACGGGAGCGCTGTGCACGTTTCCAATGAGATCGATCCGCTTCAGGAGAATGTCGACGCCTGAGGATTTCGCACTGTAGGAGCCCAGTGACGGTGGAGTGTGCGTGATCGCTTTGCTCTGAGCTACTATATGTAGGTTGATGAAGAGCCCCTCCTTGCTTGGGCCAAGGCTGAGTTGGTCTGTTCAAGAAGAGATTGAGATCTTCAGGAAGAATCTTGCTGCACGCGAAATGAGTGTCGGTGCGTTGAAACAGAGGGTCAATGCAGAGAATATCTGCAGAGTGGTTCTGAGACTCATGTGAAAAGATGGTTGATATGTCATGGAGCGGGAAAGAGGACCTGATCAGAGAGGAATAGTACCAGTTTGGACTATCGAGAGGATAAGGCAGGAGGAGAGAAGGATCAATATGATATCGATCTCGGGCGAAGCGGAGTCTGAGAAGAGGGAACAAATCTTGCTTCAGATTCGACGTGCGATCTCCAGAAGAGCTGAAATGATGACTTCCTGAAGAGTCAGAGGTGAGAACACTGGGGGAATGAGAATGCCATGTTCTGGGATCGATGGGAGGGGAGAAAGACGGCGGAGAGAGGGAGAAAGGAGAGACGGAAGATGAGCGACCGATGAAGTGATTGCTGATATGACAAGTTCCGAGGGCGCTATTTTTGTAAGCTGTCTGGCTATCTGGTTTCTTATGGTATCTCCCTTTCATATATTCTCTCATTCTCGCGAACCTGCCCTTGCTGCCTGTTAACTGCCTTGCTGGCTAAGTAATCCGCCTCGGCATTATTTTCTCTTAGGACGTGCCTTAAGGTTACTTCACCCAGATTTTTGATGTTGTCGATAATTCTCTGCCTTATGTTGCTGAGACCTGCTTTGTTGAAGTCTTTGCCTGTGTTCATAGCTGAGATAATGATGGCCGAGTCCCCAATAATGATGGCGTCCCTTAGTCCCAATCTGGAGAGGATCTCTGTACCTAGGAATAAACTGTATGCTTCAGCTATGTTGTTCGAGGCCTTTCCAAGTCCCCATTCATAACTGCATATGGAAATCCCCTTATGGTCTTTAATTATGCCTCCTGCCCCTGCTTCTCCGGGGTTGTTCTTTGAGGTGCCATCGAAGAAAAGAAGGGGGCGATTTTGATTGAGAATCCATTGGCTTACCTCTTCTTTAGTTCCCCTGATTTTCCATTTGGAAGGCTTCTGATGTGCTTTGTTCTGGAGGGGAGGACTCTGAGAGTGGCTGATGTTAAATTTACTGTACCAATCCTTTTCCTCTTGAGTCCAGCTCGTCTGGTCTGGAGGGGTTATGAAGTTAGCGCTGACAGCTTCAGAGATGTTAGCAATTGTTTTTGCTATGACATTGGCTAGTTTAGGCGTTTTGCTGTTGAAGACGTGATTGTTCCTAGCTAGCCATAGATTCCAGCATAGGGTAGGAGGGATGCACTTCCACACTCTAATAAGATTGTTCTTGCCTTTTCTAGAGTAAGGGAAATCCTTCTTCCAGTTCTTCTGTAGAATGTGCATCTGGTCTGGAATTGCCCGAGTATCCAAAGGCCTTGTTAACTGGTTCCAACAACTTTTAGCAAAGGGGCAGAGGAGGAAGGAGTGTTGGATAGACTCTTCCTCTGATCGGCAGAAACAGCAGATCGAAGGGCCTTGAATTCCTCTCTTTCGCAGATTCTCAGCTGTGAGGATTCTCCCTTTTAAAAGGGTCCAATTGAAGTGTTTTACTTTTGGGAGGCATTCTGTCTTCCAGGCAGCAGTATGAAGGTTCCATTTTGGTGCAGGGTTTGAGTTTTGTAAAGATTTATATCCTTCTTTAACTGAGAAGGGCCCTCCACTAGTGTCCCAGATGTGTCTGTCTTCTTTCTCCTTGTTGATTGGTGCTGATCCTGAGAGTGACAGCTTCAGAGTGAGCCAGAGCTCTTTGAGGTCCAGAGGGAGTTGCAAGTCTTTCCAGGCGTACCATTTATTTTGGTTCCACAGAGATATATCGTACAGGGTGATTATCTTTCTTTCCTCCATCCAGTTTTGCAGAGGCCTGAGCTCTTGGAGGAGGTTTCTAGGATTAGAGTTCATTATTCTGTCCGACCATATTTTGGAGTTCTTTCCATTGCCTGGGAGTTTGGAGACGTTTTCTCTAAAGTGTGCCAAGACTTTCTTGATAAGGCGCCACATCGGAGTGCATGGCCTGTCTGCTATTGGATCATTGAGGATGTTGGAGTTTGGACCTCTGAGATATTTCCTTTTTATTGTCTCCACCCACCACGAGCCATTTCCTGTGAGGATCCTCCAGATCAGTTTGAGCCCTAGCGCCTGATTGGAGAGGCTTGGGATTTTTATGGAGAGGCCTCCTTTTTCATATGGAAGGGTGACTTGTTCCCAGTTGACAAGGCTGAATTTCTTTGTGTCCTGTTTGCCTCCCTGCCAGAGGAAACTTCTCATTATAAGTTCCATATGCTTATGAATACTTGCAGGGGCCATGATGACCGCATATTGGTAAATTGGGAGACCTGAAAGGACAGACTTTATGAGGATGGTTCTGCCTGCAAGGTTTAGCCAAGAGGCGCCCCGGCTCAAGAGAAGGCCTTTCATTTTTTCAATGTGGTTTGTCCAAACCTCTGCTTTAATGTGATTCTTCGCCAAGGGCAGGCCCAAGTAAGGAAAGGAGCTCCAATTTTTTTGAAGTGTAATGTCCAAAATTTGAGCTATTCTCTGCTGTGTCTGGTAGGGCACGTTCCAAGTGTACAGTTTACATTTTCTATTGTTCAGTTTGCCTCCGGAAGCTTGCAGAAATGCATCCAGCACTCTTTTGAACCTCCTAGCCATCAGACTGGAGGCTCCCCCAATTAGTAAAGTGTCATCCGCAAATAGCAAATGATTTATCTCCTTTATTCCTCTTTCAATGCGGATACCTGTGATTTCTTTTTTGGTTCGAAGATTTTCTAGATGAACACTCAGAGTCTCCGCCATGATAATGTAAAGAAAGGGGGAGAGAGGGCAGCCTTGCCTTAGCCCCCTGGAGCTTCTAAAGAAATTGCTGGGGCGACCATTGATCAGCGGGGCAGTCCAGGTGTTGGAGATACACCCGGAGATGATGCTAACAAAGTTGGGGGAAAAGCCGAATTTTTTTAGGACTGCACTTAAGAAGGAGTGGTCCACTCTGTCAAATGCATTGGCCATGTCCAGTTTGATGATCATTCCATGTTCTCCTCTATTGTGACTGCTATGGATAGCTTCCTGGATTAGAATAACATTATCAATGATCTGCCTCTTTGGGACAAAGCCGCCCTGGTTCTCTGAAATTAGAAGAGGAAGATAATTCTTCAGCCTGTTGGCTATGATTTTTGTTATGATCTTGTATGAAACATTACAGAGCGAAATGGGCCGGAACCTATCAAAGGATTTGGGATTTGCTTCCTTGGGAATCAAGGCTATAAACGAAGACTTGGTGTTGTCTCCCAACTTGTGTTTTCTAAATGCATTTTTAACCATTCTCACAAAATCTTTCTTTATAGTTTCCCAGTGCTGCCTGTAGAATGCAACTGTAAAACCATCCGGCCCCGGGGCCTTGTCTTGCTGCATATTGAAGACAGCTTCTTTGATTTCTTCTGCTGTGGGATCTTGCTTCAACTTGTTGTTGTGTTCCTCTGTTATTTTGTTCTCTATTACACTTAGGAATGCCGCGCTGTCATGTTGTTGGGGTTCTGCCGAAAGGAGAGCCTTGAAGTGGTGGAGTGCTGCATTTTTTATGTCTTCTTGATCCCTCAATTCCCTCCCTTCCACTTCTATTTTATCTATCTGATTGTTGGCTCTTCTGATTTTGACATTGTTGTGGAAGAAAGAGGTATTTTTATCCCCAGCTTTCAGCCATAAGCAGCGGGATTTCATTCTTTGCTCCTCTTCTTCCACGCGGTTTTGCCTGTACAGCTCTTTGTACAAGTTTTTTTCCTTCTCTAGATCTTCTCGTGTGTATTGCATCTGCTCTTTTTCTTTGTGCCAGCTCTCCATCTCTGTTAACAGGTCTGTTTTCTTTTTCCTTTCAGAGATTGCTTTCTCTTTCGCCCATTGTTTTATGACTGTCCTGAGATGTTTTATCTTAGTTTCCCAAACGAAATGTGGCGAGCCTATTACTTCATTTGCCCATTGATTTCGGACAAGGGTGCGAAAGTCCTCATAGGAATCCCAAGCTTTATTGTATTTAAAGGGAAGAGGGCCTAAATTTGTTCCTTTGTCCAAGGTGAGGACCACGGCCTTATGATCCGAGGCTGTGCCATGAACAATGTAGCTCCTTATTGCTTGAAAATTGCCTGCTACACCTTCCTGTATTAGGATCCTGTCCAACCTCTCTTTTATATTGTGCGATCCTGTTCTCTTGTTGGTCCATGTATATTTGCCATTCGACAGAGGAGTGTCTATCAAGTTGAAGAGCTGAATGATGGTTTCTAACTTGTCTCTTGATGGATCTGCATGGTAGTTCCCACCATATTTTTCTTCCACATGCCTAATTAGATTCAGGTCTCCCCCCAGTATTATCCTACTGTTATGAATGGTGGTGAGGTCTGCTTCTATCGAGTTCCAGCAGCTGGCTTTGTCTCTGTAGTGGTTAGGTGCATATATATTATAGATATGATAAACTTCTTGATTGCTTTTATTCCTTAGATCTGATCTGATCCACCAATTGCATAGCTGGGAGTTGATGATTTCCCACTTGTTCTTAATCCATAATGTTCCTAAACCTCCTGAAGCCCCATCTGAACCTTTTGAGATGCCTGTGTAGTTTTTGAATCTTTGGATTTGGAGAAGAAAGTCCTGCTCGGTGGTTTTGGTCTCCTGGATTAGGAGAATGTCTGGCTGTTCCTGATTTATGAGATCCTTGATTGCTTTCATCTTTAAGGAAGAGTCGATTCCCCTACAGTTCCAAGAGACCAAATTCATTATTTACCAGTTATGGGGTGGGATCCTGATTTCTCCTTGGCCTTTTCACCACTTCCTTTTAGCTTGCCTAGGAATGAGTCCAAGGGTTGTTGGGTACCTGTTGCCATCTCTTTGGCTGCTGATTCATCCCTTAGCTCTTTATTCGATTTTCGACCAACTTTTCTCGGAGGATCTGATGGTTGGTTGGCTTCTTTTGCTTTGTTTCTAGTGAGGATTCTTTCGATGGTAGGGGGGGGGGAGGGGGGAGGGTTGGAGCTCGGAGAGACTGGGCGAGGAGATTGTGGGGGGGAGGGCGGAACTTCAGCTGCTAGGGATTCGAAGGGGTTGGAGGAGGAGGGAAAGGCTGAGGAAGGAGGAGGAGGAGGGTTAGGTTGGTTTGGAGCCGGAGGGGTTGCGGAGCTAGTGCCCGGATGAGAGGAGGACTTTTTCCTTTTGACTTGTTCCCATGGTACTTCTGCATTTTCCTCATTATGTTCTACTTCATTTACTTTTAACTTGCTACATCTATTGGCAAAATGACCATACTCGTGGCATACCTTGCATTTGAAGGGCAGCTGTTCGTAGTCCAGCTGCTGGATGTGCATCCACTGGTCCACCTTTATCTTAATGGCTTCTGGCAGTCCTTTACCAAGATCAACTTCAACGCAGATCCTTGCGCATGCATGCATATTCTCCCTTGGTTCCGATCTGTCTATGTATTTTCCAACTGCATTGCCGATTGCTTTAACCGATTCGTCCCCCCAGCAGTGCAGAGGCAAATGGGGGAGGCGCACCCAAACAGGGACCGCGTTGGGGATGTCCATTTCCGGATCGAAGTCCGGGGTCCATCTGTTCAGATAGAGACCTCTTGTGTCCATGAAGTAAGGTCCATTGCGAAAGATGAGGTGTCTGTCTTCTTTAGTCTCGAACAGGAAGGTGAAGTATCCTCGCCCGCAGAATCTGATGGCGATCTTGCCTTGGATCATTGAGCTCCAGTTGCGCTCCACCCATTTTTGGACAGTTCTTGGGGATGGCCAGAGTCCCGTGAACTGACCCACAAGACCTCTTTCTGAAAGAGCTATTGCCGATTTCCTTGGGAGGGAAGGAGGTAGGATCACCTCAGGGATCTCGTCCAGCTTTTTTATGAACTTTGAAAGAGAGGGGCGGGGTCTGGCATCGGGGTTCGCTGACAGAAGAGAGGCAAAGATGACCTCTGGATTCTCAGAAGCAGGGGGAGGGGAGGCGGAACCTGCCATTGCAGGCCCGCAGAGAACGACAAGAGGGGCAGGCCGTCAGGCAGCCGAGACCCCGAAGGTGGGGTCCGCGCAGAGCGAAGGGATCAAGGGAGCAGCGGAGGCCCAGCCAGGCAGAGCCTGGGGGCGAGGGCAAAGGCACGAGGGATCGATCAGAGGGCGCAGATCGCCATTCCCGCGTTCCGCCTAATCATTAGAAACCCAAAGATTATTGTAAGTGACAGAGATCCCATTTTCGAGAGAATTTTTGCACAAAATAAGTTTCTTGTTTTGGTACTCAATTAGCTCATAGCTCATCTTATCATCCTCAATGTAATGGGAAAACTAAGATAGTGAACAAATGTTTCGAAGGATATATTTGTTGCTTTGTATTTGATAAGCAAACACAATGGCTCAAGTGTTTACCTCTGGTAGAATGGTGGTATAAAACTTCCTTCCATATTGTAGCAAAAATGACCCCATATATGGTGCTTTATGGATATCATCCACCATCTATCACATCATATTTAAGAGACAATTCTAAGGTTCAAGTAGTGGAAGATCACATCAAGCATCAACAACAAGTTTTCCAACTTTTAAAGGATAACTTGAGTCTAGTGTAGAATCGAATGAAACAACGGGCATATCAACATCGCAACGAAATAAGTTTAAATGTGGGTGATTGGGTATTTTTATGATACAACCATACAAACAAATGTCCCTCAAGCAAGCTAAGAAGGATAATAAATTACCACCCGAGTACTATGGCCCTTAGAAGGTGTTACAAAAGATTGGTACTATGGAATACAAATTGGAGTTGTCTTCATCTTCGTAAATACTCCCAATATTCCATGTTTCATGCTTAAAGAAGGTTAGGTGACAAGATCCGAGTTCAAACTATATTTCCAAAACTTGACGAGGAAGGAAAAATCATACTGGAGCCTGAAGCAATCACAAAAACAAGAATTTGGCAACTATGAAATATCAATTTCGAGGTATCTCATTAAGTGGAAGAACTTACCTACTAAATATTCCACATGGGAGGATGAGTATTTCATATAGAAGCATCCAAAACTACTCAAGCATTGAGGACAACACTTTTTTGAAGGAGAGGGGCATGTTCGGTCCCCATAATACTAATGTAGCCCCCATATTTTTATCGTTGTGCCCCTTAGAAACCCACTACTATTATTGTTGCACCCTTAAATTATTATAGTTATGTAGGTCCTAATTATATTTTGATCCTTTATACTCCTATATATCCCAAGGAGGTATTATAATTTGAATCATCTAAGAATTGTTCATTTATGTGATGTAAAGGAAGGTTGTTCCCTCGAAGTGGCTTATTATCTAGTTGTTGATCTATCTTTTCTTATGTTCTTGTGCTATTTTTGACTTGTATACATAACAAATTGCCTTGTGGTTAGACTTCAAAACTATAAATGAGCCGCCTTACTTAGTTTGTATACCACCACCATTATGGGATCATTATGTCTAGATGTCTTTGATAATCTTGTGATGAATTCCATACAGATGGCTTCCCACTTCCACTCAAGGATGGGGATTGGCTATAAAAATATTGTTGGATTTATACATTCCACTTTCCCTTGTTGATACATCAACCATATGGAAATATACTCAACAACATCCCTTTTCATGCTTGGCCAATAGTACATCTTTTTCATGGTTTTTATCATTTTCTAATAACCAGGATGACCATAATAAGTCTTTTATGAAACTCATCAGGGATGAGTTTATTTAAGTTGAACATGCAAGGTATATACTATTTACCTTTAAACTCCAGTAAACCATCATCTATGAGTGAGTATTTCTTACTCAAGGTTCCTTATGGCTCTTGATGTAAGTGTTCCTTCACTTGCTAGAAATGTTCATCCCGATGCATTGCCTCTTTGATTATTTCCTTGATGTTAACTTCACAAGTACTGATGGCTGCCACATGAGCCACTTGTAGCCTTCTGCAAAGAGCATCTACTACTTTATTTTCCTTGCCTTTGATATATTCTATTTCAAAATAAAATTCATTGATCAAGGCTAGCCACCCTGCCTGCTTTGCATTCAACTTGGATTAGTCAAATAATTACCTCAACCCTCCATGATTTGACATGAAAAAATAACTTCCTTCCAAGCAAATAGTGCCTCCACGTTTTCAATGCATGCACTATTGTTGCTAGCTCCAAATCATGAGTGACATAGTTTCTTTCATGCTAATTCAACTTCCTAGATTCATAACAAATTAGTTGTTTCTCTTGCATTAGGACTCCATTGAGCCCTTCCTTGCAAGCATTTGTGCAAACCAATTTTTTTTTCCAGGTCTACTATTCTTAGTATTAGTAATTCCTACATGATCAAATGTTTTAATTTCTCAATGTTGGATGCACATTTTGTTGCCCATTGGAATTTGACTCCTTTTCTCCACAATGTTGTGATTAGATGCACAATATTTAAGAAATTTTGAATGAAACTCCAATAATACCCGACCAATCCCATAAAGGATCTAACTTCTGCCACATTTTGAGGAGTAGGCCACTCCATGATGGTTTTGAACTTCTCAAGATCTACAACTACTCCTTCCTTGGAAACATTGTGTCCCAAGTACTAAACTTGTGATTGGAAGAAATCACATTTTCTAAGTTTGGCATAACGCTTGTGCTCTCTTAGCAATTGAAAAACTTTTGGCAAATTTTCTTCATGTTCCTCGGTTTTAGAATAAACCAAGTTGTCATCTACAAAGACCAACATGAACTTGTCCAAATACGGATTGAGGACATTGTTCATTACGCACATAAATGTTGTTGGAGCATTGTTGAGTCTAAATGGCACCACCACAAACTCGTAATGTGCATACCTAGTTCTGAAAGTTGACTTATGGATTTCTCTATCCTTAATTCATACTTGATGGTACCTAGACCCCAAGTCTATCTTCAAAAATATTGTAGCTCTTGTTAGTTGATCAAACAAGTCATCAATCCTAGGCAAAGGATAATTGTTCTTGATTTTTGCTTTATTTAGCTTCCTATAGTCAATGCACAGTCTCAATATGTCATCCTTTTATTCATAAATAGTATTTGAGCTCCCCAGGGTGATATGTTGGGTATGATGTATCCCCTATCCAACATTTCCTTTAACTGTAATTTTAGTTCCATCATCTCTGGTGTGCTCATGCAATATGGAGCTTTTGACACGAGTGTCGATCTTGGTAATAATTCAATTGAGAAGTCAATCTATCTCCTTGGAAACAATCCTATAACTTTCCCAAGAAACACAACTCTGAACTATTTTAGTATTGGATACTCTTCCATTCTGTCTTTGTCATCCTCTAATAAACTAGTTAGGAAAACATACGGTTCACACCCTTTTCAGTTGCACCTCTTCATTTGTAGCGTTGATACTTTTCCAAATAGTAATGAGCTTCTTTATTCCCTGTAGTGTCACTCACTCCCTTTCATCACTAAGACATTCTAGCAACTCGTTGTACCAATCGATTTTAGTTTTGTGGGCCACTAAATAGTCCATCCAAACCAACATGTCATACATGCCCAATGGTAGTATATTCAAATCAGCTGACATGAACATATCCTTTATTATTATTAGGCACAATTTCACCATGTCTATAATTCGCCTTTTGATTCTTGTAGCTAGTTGAACCAACCATGATTTTCTGTGGGATTTCTTCTGTAAAGCACACTTTTCCACAATTCTTGGACTAACATAGTTGAAATTATAACCATGGTCAATCAAAATTGAAAAAGGTTGATAATAATCATACCTTCCATCTCGATCACTGAAACTTGGTGATCGGTCTGCCTGTTGTCCAATACAACATAGATTCATGGCACATTCAGAGCCACATCATTCACTATCTTTATTTCTTGCACATTGAATAGCCTTAGATCGTGTGAATGTAATTGAGGATAGTATTTCTTCCTATGTTTTTATCCAAAAGTACAACGTTGTATAGTTTCTTTGTTGAACATGTCAGCTTCCTCTCCTACAAGCTCAAAGAACTAACCTCTGTTAGTAGTAGTGGATTTATGTTAAGATTCTCCCTTAACAAGAGTGGAAAACTTCACATTCCTTCCTCATGGCTATGTCCTATAACTCTCTTCCCTTTTCCTCTAAATCTAGGATTTCCTTTTTCTTTCCAATCAATTCAAGACTTTGTCTTATACCTAGACTATTCATAAGTGTACCTCATTTTTCATATAGTGTCCTCCAAGTTTTTTGGCTCATCGAACTCTATTATATCCTTGAAAGCCTGTGGCAATCCACTTGAGATACCTATAGATCTTTACCTTATCATCCTTGATGTAGGGAACATACCTCAACAACTCCAAGTATCTATTTGTATATTCACCAGTTGTGAGTTTCCCAAATTTGTGGTCATGAAACTCCTCAAACTTTCTTTCCTAATACCTTTCAGAAAGGTATTTCTCTCGAAAGTATCTCTTGAATATCCTCTAAGACAACTCCCTTTCTCTAATGTTCTTGACATTCATTAGGGCTTCCCACCAAATATCATATTTTCCCTTCAAGTTGAAAACATATACTCTTTCCTTCATATTCTTAGAGTAATAATGTACTCTGATATACTTCTTCATTCCTAGTAACCACGCTTTTGCTTCATTGGCCTTCTTCACCTCTCCATAAAATTTAGGAGGTTTTGTTTTCTTAAATGATTCTTGCATCAAATCTTTCTCAGTTCTTTTCTACTGGCAATATCTCTTAGTTGCAACATTAGAAAATTGCACATGACTGCTTGTTCTTCTCTCTAAAGTACTTGGTGGAGTTTCTGCTCTCACTATATCTTCACTTGCCTACCTATGTATTTTCTTATATCCGTTGCCTTCTACACCATCAGTCCTCAATTCATGCTTTCCAAGTCTTGATGGACTTTGCCTGCACCAATAATTTCCTAAATAGTTGGGACCTATATAATGTTGTTTCTTCCTTTGAAAATCGAATAAATTGTATAGTATAACTACATTTACTTCTACTTGTTTTTCCTAATCTCTAACAATATTCTTGTTGTCACCCTTGCAAATTCTTAATTAAACCCTCAAACTTCTAAGGGTATCCATCTAGTCAGGGAAGCCTTCCTCTCTCCACTTTCCAACTGATTCTTCTTCCTGACAATGTTAGGACCAATTGGTTTTATACTACACCATCATGTTTCTTATCCATTTACTCTCTTGTCATCCATTGATATCTCCTTATGTGTTGTTACACCCATATTGTTGTTAGCCAACCAAAAATACGAACAAACACAATTACCCATCACCTTGGAATATTTGCAATAAGCATGCTGATGTGAGGCTATATGAAACATCAAAGTTCAAATTAATAGCTTGTTAGGAAACAAAATAACAGATCAAAAATCTATTCTGCCAATCATTTTATCATTCCTCAACTCTGATATCAACACACGTATGGACACAACACAGCCATAATTTAAAATTGTATAATAAACACACATTTGCACACAAAAAACATTGTTCCTTTAAATGCCACATAGTGTGGTATTGCACGTTATAACATAAATCAATTTTGTTCTTCCAAGGGTCCAGTGTTGAAGTATTGCTTTGATTTCACACTTTGTGATAGAGCTCTAAACATTTATCCTCCTAGGCCCATTCAGTTCGAGTTCTAAACCTAGGAGATCTGATACCACAATGTAACACTCCCTCCCACCTCCTTGGACTTCCCAAGCTGATGGGAGGTGTTAATTTCAACTAACACAACCTCCATGGTCTCACTATGAAGATGGGGTTACAAAATTTTTTATTTTCCAAAATTTATAGAATTAACTTTAGACAACGCCATCACATTCAGCTCAACGAGAGCTTTTAAAAGATGTAAATTTTACCTCAATCCGACTCTTGGTTTAAAAGTTATATAGTTTTAAGGTTTGACTAATTAACCCTTGCCACATCCACAAGATATTTCCACGTTGAACCCGTGCGAGACCCATGTGGCATTTCCATGCCATCTGCGACACTTACATGGTGTCCAACTAGCCTTGGTAATACATTTATGTCACTTCCAACTCACCTCAATTTGCGACCCCACCTAATTTGGCCCCTTCATGTAATTCAACAATTCCCTTTATATATGGCTTTAGGGAGCATATGGGTGTAAATGGAATTTACACTTTGGGAAACTTCCCAAACCCCCAGATTCTTGGACCACCACAACTTGCAAAGTGCATTCAACCCTAGTTCACCATTCAGGTTTCCAAAATCATGTAACATGCCTTTTACCTTGGATGCTCGAATGCTTGCATGAGTTAACACATTCAGCCTCACGCTAGTAATTTTTTTTGTGGAGCCCACTCTAGATACTTGTATAAAAACTAGCTTGCAAGTAAATCCAACTTCATACCTTTGAAGACCCCAACAGGCCCCACCCTGGATATTACCTTTTCACTTTCTTCTCCACAATTTATATAAGTTGTTTCAAATCCAGTACTTTCAAAAATTACACAATTATAAATAAGCCAGATACTCGAATCCTGGAAACATCCAACAATCTTACAATGCATCCAAATCAAATATGAAACCCTATCACTGATGTATCCAACCCCATATATGAGTCCAATCCTTGCAACACTCAGGCTTGGAAACTCTAAGGATTTCAGGGACCTTGCCTAGCTTTCCTTGAGGCCTAGTGTAACACTAAGTTCTACATGAGTGGAACCCTCATTCTAACACTAGAATTCTAGACACTAATCATAGGCATAATGTAACCAATAAAAATATCAACATGCCTTCTAACAAGCATGGACAGAAACCATGCCATGGCTAACACTACTTTGTAAATTCAAGCATAGTAACATCATATTAGCCCACACACTAGATCCCACACCATACTGTTAGATCCATCGTTAACTCATACATTGCAATATCAATAGTCCTTTACAAATAGATCATTTAATTGTCTCAAACAATTGAGATCCATGACCTTGCCAAACAATGGAATCCACACATTGAACAATTAACTGAGCACATCAAGCATTCATACAAATCATGTACATAGCTTTATATATCAGTAAGGTATCAAGAACACAGGGACCTATAAGTCCCTCATAACCATGAGAACAACTACATACACATCTCATTGCATGTAAACATGAATATCATATTCATACATTAATAGTGTTGATATATTAATTATCACAACACATAACAATATCATTCATTGTTTATAGTGCAACAAATGTACAAGTGAATATTATTATATGATTATCTTAAATGAATAGCAATTGAGGGAGGGAATCCAACTCTCCACCCTGCCATAGGTCAACTACACTACAATCCTTCTTGCAGCTGACCACCCCCAACCCAAATTTAGAGACTAAGGAGTTAAGTGCTTAAGGGAATTCACACCATTACAATTCAACAAGATCACACATGAATCTAGAGCACACAATGTCTCTACCAGATAACTAGGATTATAGAGCACATAGTGTCTCCACTTGATAACCAAGATTCTAGAGCACACAATGTCTCCACCTACTAAACACTTCAAGGATCCAAAGCACAGAGTGTTCCACCTGAAAGACCTTGTAGGGATCTGGAGGACATAATATTCCACCTGCAAGACTCTGCAAGGATCTAGAACACTTAGTGTTCCACATGCAAGACCTTACAGGGATCTAGAACACACAATATCTCCATCAAATAAGCACTACAGGTACCCAGATCCCAAAATGTCTCCACCCATTATGCACTACAAGAATCCGAAGCCCACAATGTCTCCACATGTGAAACCCCATAGGAATCCATAGCAGGTCGTGTCTCCACTTGTTAGGCACCATGGGAATCTAGAGCACTCCAGGTATCTACCTGTTAAACACCACAAGAACTTCTAGAGTACACAACGTTTCCACCTCCTAAATAAGAGTCCAGAGCTCACCGCAACTTCAAGTTCTCAACACTGTAATCCTCTTTACACCACACTCCTCAGGGTGATTCCATGCATGCACACTACGCTTTCTTGCCTTTTCTTTAGTGATTTCTCTCGCTCTATTATTACGATGTATGTTCACACTTTTGAGTGTGTCCCCTCTCTGTATGTTATTTGTCTACCACCCCTATTGCCTCTTGTCAAGCTCTTCGCTTCACATCCCTTCTTTTTCATGTTCACCACACTAACATAATACATTAGGACATCGCGTGTATGGAATCGTCCTTTACCTAGGTAGCCCATACTTCACTTCAATGCTTCCACCAACAGGGTCATAAATTCATCAGAGAGATAGGTGGAAGATTAAATGCGGTGGCTTGGGTTTACGCTCAACACAAGCAAATCCTCCTCCTCACACCTCTAAATCTATGTTCACTCCTAAAACCCAGTGAATATTTACATTTCCACATTATTTACATGAATTAGAATTCATAGTGACATTTATAAGAGGGTAGCCAAAAGGGTTGTCACATCACAACGACGATATTTTCAATGAGAAGCGATATCACCCTCACTCTGTAGCCTTAAGAGATCGAGTGCCATGTGTTGAATATTGGAGGAATTCTAACCTCCCTGTTGATATGGGAAATGTGGATTCCTAAGAAAAGGAATGAATTCATAACTTCCTTCCTAGTTTTCCAAGGAGCAAGAAAACTCACCCAAGACATGCAGAATGGTGGAAGCTAAGGCTACACCAAGATGAAATGAAGAAATGGAGGAAATCTCAAACATCAATTTTCTTGTGATTTAATGGTGGTTCGTAGCATAATCTGGGGGTAACAAGATCAAGAGGGGTTATTCTCAACCCTAATGGAAAAAATGAAATTGAAATTGAGGGTTAGGCAATTATGCAAATAATGCGCTAGAGGCATATGGATTACTAGAAGGGTTTCTTTTGGCCAAAGAAGCAAACATCGAAGATTTGGTGTTGTTGGGAGATTCACAACTGGTTATCCATCACGTTGTTCGTGGATCTTTACCTATGGATTTGAAGTTGCAAAGCATTATTGACTGAATCAAGAATTTGAAACTAGACTTCTCTATTATTAGCTTCTTTTATGTGTTGAGAATGAATAATTTTGTTGTAGATGATCTCACCAATAAAGGTGTAAACTTGGACACAAGAGTCTTAATGAGAAATGATATTCCTTCTCTTTTAACTATTCATTAATAATGGGTTTTCTATGCAATGTAGATTGTGTCGGTATCTACATTTCTTTTGAAGAATCTACATCTCCAAAGACCTTGTGTCCTTTAGGATAATAAAACAACTAATAGATATTAAGAATAAAGACCATCATGAGGTTACATGTATAACTCGCTTCAATGGATTTTCATTGTACTTACCTGTTTTACAAGTTGTGATCCAAATGCGAATTTTGATTTAATTCAATATTCTCATCATGGTTTAAAAAAATGTTGTACCTATGAAGTAATTAAATTTGATTAATTTAAAATATTTCAATACATATTGTTTTAAATATTAATTTTCAAATTACAATTTATTTTTTTAAAATTGTTCTTTGCATTATCACTGAATCAAAATATTACCTACATAGTGTCATATCACTGATCTTCTACTAAAAATAGAAAGCATAAAAGTAAAAAAAACATCAACTAATCAACAATTAAACAACTTTAAAATTATCAGTAATACAATATATAATAAATATTAATTAATTTAAAATATTTTAATATTTTTAAAATATTAAATTTTTAAAATGGATTAATTTCAAAAATTTAATAAAAGTTTACTCCAAAATACACGCCAAATAAACATAATTATTACCATAAAATACTAGACACTCATAACCACCAATTAACCGCAACAATAATAAATGATCAAATTATAACATGTCACATACTTTAAATATCTCCTCAAAACCTTTACCTATTAAATCTAAAGTTAAAAGTAAACTTAAACAAAGAGATAGAACTTAAAAATATGAAGAACTTAAGAATAAGAATCATGATGACCCATGCTTTAATATGGTTTTATAAAGGGACAAAACTTAAGAATCATGGTGACATGTACTTCAATTATCCTTTCAAAACCTTTATAGGTTTAAGTTAAAGTAAACCTACACAAAAATATTATCCACTCATAACAACTAATTAACAACAATAATGATAATCTATCAAATTATAAGATGACAAATACTTCAAGTATCTTCTCAGAACCTTTACATATTAAACTCAAAGTCAACTTAAACAAAAAGACAAACCTGAGAATAAGAATCATGGTGACATGTGCTTCAAATATCCTCACCTAACCTTTATTGCTAAAGTTAAATTCAACCTAGACAAAAATGTTGTACACTCCTAACAACCAATTGACAATAATAATAAATTATCAAATCAAATTATAAGATAACAAATACTTTAAATATCTCCTCAGAGCCTTTACCTACAAAACCTAAAGGCATAACTTAACAATAAGAATCATGGTGACTCCAAATGGTTTTAAAACCAAACAAAACTTAAGAATCATGGGGACATGTGCTTCAAGTATCCTCATAAAACCTTTAATATGATTTTAAAAAGGGACAAAATTTAAGAATAATGGGGATTTGTGTTTCAAATATCTTCACAAATCTTTACATGTTAAACTTAAAGTTAATTTGAACAAAAATATCACACTCTAATAACAAATGGTAAGATGACAAATATTTTAAATATTTATAAATTAAATTTAAGTGAATTTAAAGAAAAGATAAAATTTAAAAATAAATATCATAAAAAAAATTAAGTCCACAAAGCTAAAAATAATATAAAATAGTTTGCTACTTCATTTTGCTTGATATATATTTGACCTTTTTATGATAACCCCTAATTCAAATATCTTCCCAAAACACAAAACCTTTGATATAGTTTAACTAAAAAACCTTAAAAATCATGGTAACATGTGGTTCAAATATCCTCACAAAACTTTTACATATTAAAATTAAAGTCCACTCAAACAAAAAGACAAAACTCAACAAAAACATTTATATTCAACTAACTCAACAAAAACGTTTTTTATTCAACTACTGAAAATGAAAGCTTTCCCAACGTGGCCATTTGTTTCACATCAACGTTGTAAGTGATGTGCAATTGTTTCACATCAACGTTGTGAGTGATGTGACATTCATGACCAGAAATGGGAAGGAAAAAAATTAAAAATATATTTATTATAATAATTATAATATTTAATATTAAATTTTAAAATATTAATAAAATTGTATTTAAAGTTTTTAAAAATATTTAATAAAATATAATATTTAGATAAATTTATAATTATGTTTTAATATATATGTTGTTATTTATTTTTTAAATTTAATTAATCATTTTTTAATAAAGAAATAAATTTGTAATTGATTTGTATAAATGTCAATTAAATTTAACTTTATTGGTTTGGTAAAATTGTTATTAATATAGATTAACCAAAAACCAGCCAGAAAAAATAATTGAATTTAATATATTACAATCAAATCTTTCCATTTAATAATGACACAATACATTCATGTAAATATTTTCACATACAATATTAAATCATTTACTCTCTAGTGAACTAGATTCTACTGAATAGTTCTAAAACTTTGTTATACAATAATTTGCAATTGATTACATTGTTTTATATATTTTATTTTAATAATTAATTAAAAAGTTTTAGTATTTTATTGGTATTACAATTAGCTTAGTTATATAAATTAAATGATTATTAAATATCAATAGATATCAAAACACTTATCTTATGATACATTTCACATTTTGTCTTTTAGGTTTCTGCGATCTTCATAATTGTGTAGATAATCTTTCGGATTCATCGCATTAGGTTTTTGTTTTGATCGAGGTTTCGAACCAGCAACGTGGTGGTTCATCTTCAGGATGTGAAAGATCAGAGGAAGACTGGTCTTATTATTCAGTTTAATAAATAGATGTATGAGATGCATTGCCCACAAATATTAGGATTTATTAAATTATTATTGAATTATTATTTTATTAGGGTCATAATTGTTTTAATTTATATCTTATTATTTTAATTATATTTTATTATAATTGTTTTACTTTATATTTTGTTATTTTAATTTATATCTCACATTGTCAAGATTAAAATAATCATAAAAGAACTAAATTATAACCTTAGATTCTTAATATGTAAATAGGCTTTATTATAATACCATGGGCCAATACCATAGCTTCTCAATACCACATGCCCAAAAAATCATAACTCACTTCATATGACACATGTACATATGACATTTTTTTAATTGATCAATTTAATTAAAAGGGCAAAAAGAGCATAACTACTTTGGAGGTAAATCTCAACTTTTAGTTTGTATATGCTACTATGAATATTCTAGAATAGTCAATAGAGGTTGAATTCTTACTGTCCATCTAATAATTATTAATAATTAAATTAAACTTTTAGAAGCCCCGTACAATAGTAGACACAATATATTATAAAATAACATAATATATTAATTATTTTATTTCTATAACTTTAAGTTTTCTCAATTGAAAATTTATCATCATATTTTATTTTCAATCAAATAATTGAAAGCCCTCAAATTTAATACATTAATTCATTGGAGGATTGCATGCTTCATGTGATATCTAACTTTTCTCCATATTAAATGTTCAATTGATTTTTATATTCCTTCTATACTATTTGTAAACATCATAGTAATGTGGAGAGTAATTGATAATCATTGTTCAATTCTAGAGTCCCTTGTGCCATCCTTGTTGCTTTATTTGCTAATGTATCTACTAAGGAGTTTAAATTCCTTAGCACGCGGAAGAGATCAACCTACTCAAATTGTTGAAGTTGAAGAAGGATCCTTGTTACCCACCATTTAGTTGAGAAATTTTTCCTCTGTGATGGTCCTCAACCAGCAACCAACAGCTCCTCGCAGCCACCAACTAGCTCGATGTGCCATTTCTCCACCACCTAAGTCAGCCATATGGTCCCTCATCCATCTGTCATGATCGTATGTTTGAAGGTGGGCCTCCCAAACCTAAAGGTATGCCTTGTTATTTGGTAATTGAGTATTCTAGTTTATTTATCACAGAAATGTAGAAAATCTGTGCAGGTTAACCCGATAATGCAATATAAATCAAAGCAGAATACTATAACCTACTTCAACTATCAATTTGTGGAAGCTTAAAGATCGAGCTGAACAATATAACCAGAAGAAGAAGAATCAATCGCACAATAGACATGAAAATACTTTGGGGAAAGCCTCAGCTAAAAACCCCACACTATTGTATTATCATACATGGTGGAAATACAAAGGAATTATTCAAAGCCTTAGCTCTCACAGCTAGCCAGCTCTTAGTACAATCCTCACAGATGCTCACAGGAAATCTTGGCTTCTCTCCAACCTTCCTCTTTGCCCTCCAAGCTCCTATTTCCTTGCATTGTTCCTTGTGGATGATTTGCCTTCAACCAAGTGGAAACCTCTTCCAAAACTGCACAATCCTCAAGGATTAAATCCTTGACTGCATGCATGAGTTTTCTCTTTGAGAAAACACATGCAACCAATAGTACACTATCCTTGACTTTAATCTCAAATGGGTCTTTCTAAGAATAGACATGCATGAGTTTCTGATGAGGGAGTATTCAGTTAATTGGAGTAGCACTAGTTGAGTGCATGGATGCATCAACTGACTATTAACTCACTATTAGTTCCTCAAACAATTTGGAACTAATTTAACTAGACTTAACTCAGTAAATTGAGTTAACTAATTACAACTCAAATATAACTCAATCTTATCTCCTTAATTTAAGGGATAACTCTTGCATGACTTCAGAAAGACTCTAACTTGAATTTCTCCAACTAATTAATTTAAAATAAATAAATTAATTATTTCCAAGTAGCCGTTAAGACTAAATTCGATTTTAATTCACAATTTAATTCAAGGAAAAATTAAATTGGAATATTCTTGTTTCCATATTTCAACACTCCCTCTCAACAAGAAAGGGATTATCTACACCCCGATCCTGTCTCTATGGAACTCGAATTTACACTTTGACAATGCCTTTGTCAAAATGTCAGCATCTTGCTCCTTTGTCGAAATATACTGTAGCAACATGATCCTCTCAACCTGTGAAAAGCCACAGGCAACAAATCTTGCCTTATGCTTCTCCACACTACCATCAACAGCTTGCTTTACCTTGTAAAGCCAACAGGAACTCACAACTGACTTGTTCTCCAGTCTCGGAACCACGTCCCAAACACTGTTATGAACTATGGAGTCATACTCCTCCACCATAGCATCAACCCAAATCGGCTGCTGCACTGCTTCCTCAAAGGAAGATGGATCGGTCTCAACACATTCCCCAGCAAGGGCCATGTATCCAGTGTACCTCTCAGGTGACCTCCTCTGTCTACGCTGAGAAGATGGTGCTCCCACATTCTCTCTCGCATCCTCCAACAATCTGTCATCTTCTCTTGTGTGCTTCTGTCCATCTCTGGAAGACTCTGCTTGAGTGGATGTCTCCACTCTTGGAACCTCTGCATGTGGCTGCTCTGCATTAGTCTGAGGCTCCTCCTCCTTAGGAACCAACAGTTCCTCCACAACCTGTAGTTGGAGCTCCCTCTCAAGGGAAACTCGCATGGCCTTCTTCTCATCGAACTTGAGATCTCTGTGAACCACTGTCCTCCAACTGGTAGGCAAGTACACCTGATAGTTGTGAGGTTTATCAATGTACCCCACAAATATCCCCAACTCTGTTGTCGGCTCAAGCTTCTTCTGTGCATCCTTTGTCACATGGAAATATACCGATGAGCCAAAGATCCTGAAGTGACCCACATCTGGTCTCTTACCGGAGAAAGCTTCCTCTGGTGTCTTCATCCCAAGTATGCGATGCGGGCTTCTATTCTATAAATAGACTGCTGTGTTGCATGCCTCAACTCACAAGTGAAGTGGTAGGCCTTGGTCATGCAACATTGCATGTGCTGCCCCTACAATAGTAATGTTCTTCCTCTTAGCCACCCCATTCTGCTGTGGGTTATGAGGTGCCGTCAACTCTCGTTTAATTCCTTTTGCTGCACAGAAGTCCTTAAACTCTTGAGAGACATATTCTCCACCGTTGTCACTTCTCAAGGCCTTGATCTTCTTCCCTGACTCTTTCTCGACCAAAGCTTTGAACTCACAAAACTTTGTGAAAGTTTGGTCCTTCTTCTGCATGAAATAAATCCAACATTTATGAGATTATTCATCAATGAAAATCACATAATACCTTTTCTTCGTTGTGGATGTTGTCAAGAATGGTCCACACAAATTAGTATGAACTCGCTCTAAGATAGCCTCTGCTCAACTGTCTCGATCATGAAAGGAAGACTTGGTGTACTTTCCCAAGGTACAACCTTTGCATGTGTCAACTTGCTCAAGTTTACCTTTGGGAAGTCCTGTAGATATCTGCTGCATTATCTTCAAAGCCCCATGATGCAAATGGCCCAACCGTCTGTGCCACAACTCGCCAATGTCTTGGCTTTGCACCAATTCTGCTTTCGTACTCAATGCTGCACAATCATCTACCTCTAGTTTATAGAGATTCTTCACTCGAATCCCTATCCTCTTGGTCTGAACCGTGGTTATGTGTCTTAGGAACACCTTTCCTTTACTAAAGACAACATCGTAGCCTTTGTCCTGCAACATCACAACCGATACCAAGTTCTTCTTCAGTCCAGACACATACATCACATCTGTCAAGGTGAGAGGATCTCCATGCTCCCTCTAAAAAGCAACCGTGCCCACTTCTGAAACACTATACCTTCCGTCGTCACTCATCTCTATGCGCATCTTGAGGTCTTTCTCCTCCAAGGCACTAAATAAATTTTTATCACCGGTCATGTGGAATGAGTCTCCATAATCAAGATACCAGACACAACCCATCATCGATGACACCATGCATGCAATGAGGGTAAAGTCCATTTCGAACTAAGAGGCTAATTCCTCACCTTCCTCACCTTCCAAGGATCCCTTCTTGGACTTCTTCGATGGGCAATTATTCACATAATGTCCCATCTTATGACAATTAAAGCATCTCACTTTAGACATGTCACCCTTCTTCCCTCCATGAGAAGAATTCGATTTGAAATGGGAAGCCTTCCCCTTCCCTTTCCTTGCCTTACTTGCTAAGGCTAGATTTTCTTCATCATCATTATTGGTTGAAGAACCATCTCGTGTGCTCCTCTTGATCTCCTCCTGCATAAGATCCGACCACAGTCGTTCCCAATCCGATAGTTTATCCCTTCCATTCACAGAGTCCTAGTAACTATTCCAACTCTTTGGAAGGCCAAGGAGAGTGAGGCTCACCATATCATCATTGGCAATAGTTATTCCCACACTGCTAAGGTCATCTATGCAATTGGTGAGCTTGTTCAGATATGTGGAAATAGTGTCGCCATTCTCCATCTTGATTCTGCGAAGCTTATCCTTGAGCACCAATTTCCTCTTGTCGCTTTTGTTCTGGTAGAGGTCCTTCAATGTCATCCACATTGAAAATGGAGTATCCTTCCCATGGAGGCTCGAGACAATATGGTCTCGAACTCCCTCAAGGATGACCCGTCTCACCTTCGCCACACACTTCTTCCACTCAGCCAACTCTTGTGCATTAGTTAAAGCCGACTTTGGGATTTATTGATCAATGAATTCTTCAAGCCATTGTCTTCTAATACAACCTCCATTCTATCTTTCCATGCTATTTAATTTGAGCTACCTTCCAAGGATACTCGAGTCTCAAGCCATAGAACGCCATTGGCCAACCTTGAAGTATGATTTGAATTCGATTTGCACCTGCAACCCCAAACTTCAAACTTCAAATTCTCTTCTCAGTATACTGTTCACAAATCTAATATCATGTAGAAAATCTCTACAACCCCAACTCTAATACCATGTAGAAAATATGTGTAGGTTAACCCGATAATACAATATAAATCAAAGCAGAATACTATAACCTACTTCAACTATCAATTTGCGGAAGCTTAAAGATCGAGCTCAACAATATAACCAGAAGAAGAAGCATCAATCGCACAATACACATGAAAATAATTTGGGGAAATCCTCAACTAAAAACCCACACTATTGTATTATCATACATGGTGGAAATACATAGGAATTATCCAAAGCCTTAGCTCTCACAGCTAGCTAGCTCTTAGTACAATCCTCACAGATGCTCACAAGCAATCTTGGCTTCTCTCTAGCCTTCCTCTCTGCCCTCCAAGCTCCTATTTCCTTGCGCTATTCCTTGTGGATGGTTTGCCTTCAACCAAGTGGAAAACCTCTTCCAAAACTGCACAATCCTCAAGGATTAAATCCTTGACTGCATGCATGAGTTTTCTCTTTGAGAAAACACATGCAATTGATAGTACACTGTCCTTGACTTTAATCTCAACTGGGTCTTTCTCAGAATAGAAATGCATGAGTTTTTGATGAGGGAATCTTCAATTAACTAGAGTAGCACTAGTTGAGTGCATGCATGCATCAACTGACTGTTAACTCACTATTAGTTCCTCAAACAGTTTGGAACTAATTTAAGTGGACTCAACTCAGTAAATTGAGTTAACTAATTACAACTCAAATATAACTCAATCTTATCTCCTTAATTTAAGGGATAACTCTTGCATGACTTCAAAAAGACTTCTAACTTGAATTTCTCCAACTAATTAATTTAAACTAATTTAATTAATTATTTCCAAGTAGCTGTTGAGACTAAATTCGATTTTAATTCACAATTTAATTCAAGGAAAAATTAAATTGGAATATTCTTGTTGCCATATTTCAACAGGAAACTTCGGGCACGGATTAATGGGGGTATTTAGCGGAAAAGAGTGGTCTAGGTTTGTGCTCTTGTCCCCTAGGTCTCTTTTGCGATATTAACCTTCACCCTAGTCCCATGGTATGTATTTTACTGACCTATTAGTTTTAGGGATGGTACTACACGAGAAACCTTAATTTTGGTTGCGTGATCCCACTCCCCGATTCACATATATTACTCCCCTTCTGTTCATTACACCCCCAATCATCTCTCCTCCCACCTGGGTCCACATTTCTCACCTCTGTCCACATAGGGTTAGCCACCTCCTCCCCTTGCCCCACATCTTGGGTTAGGCCTAGAATGATGCTCGTAGGTTGATGCGGCTAAAAGAAAAAGAAAAAGCATAATTGACCACATTCAATAGGAAATTGTACCAAAAAATGCAAAAGATGGCTAGGACAAAAGAATTTAGCATGTGGAAAAATCCATGACATGAGCTCTACCCCATTCCATGGCCATCACCCTAGTTCCTACATGGCCCTTGATGAGCCTCCTTTATCATTCAGGAACCCATGATTGTCCCAACCTCCAGTGGGCGATGAATTTCGCCAACTTATAAGAGGGTATCCACTGCTATACTTTACACATCATGCTCTCATTACCTAGAGCCTCGAGCAGTTAACCAAAGAAAATCATAAAAAGGAAAAAGGCATATGAAGAAGGGTGGAAAAATAAAGGTTGAGGTAACTCATGCACCATGATTGCTCCCTCCTACACATTATTTACCCAATTGCGGGCTTCCCTTTTATTAGCTACCCTTGTAATTGATGAGCACTAGTATTGCAGTAAGAATACTACAAATCTTGGGCTACCAACTTTACTTTATCAACCTGGGGTTCGTACAAACTTGGAGGTGACAATGCTGTATACACAAGTAAAAGTGATGGTTCTACCTGTTGTCACTGTTCAGCTGGCGAGAGACCACTGGGGTTTTCAAGCTAGACTTCTATGGAGTCAGAAGAAGCTTGATTTCTTGATGGAAGAAAGGTAAATCTACTCTAAGAGAGAGCTACTCTACTGCAATAATGGAGAAGACCGAAATTCAATGCTAAATCACACCATTTCCTAATTAACTGCTAAGAAACTATGCTTTGTAGAAATTCTAAATCAACATGAACCAAATGCTACTATCTAAGTTATAGAAGTAAGAAGAATCAAACATCACTAATGTGCAAGTAAAGAGACTGAACTAAACTAATTTCTTCTGGTGATGTGGCAGGTGAATTAAGGATGTTTGAGGATGGATGGAAGGGTTAGGAGATGGTTGGATGGTGTGGGAGACCTTTGGGAGGCTTTTGGTGACTTCCTAGAGGTTTTCCCTCAATTCGGCCTCAAAACAGGCCATTTCAGGAAAACCTACAGGATGTACTAGAAACCTACAAGATTCCCTATAAACCTACAGGATACAACCGAGAGAAAAATGTGAGGTGTTGGAGGTGATGGAAGGCTTAGGAAAGGTGTTTGATGGGTGGAATGGAGTGGGAGAAGGTCTAGGATCACTCAGAAGTCAACAACAAAGATAGGAGATGGTTGGATTCACTCAATGTGCTTGGAAGAATTTCTATGAAAAATGATGAAAACTAGTGAAGGTGATGGTGAAAACAAGGGATGGATAAGGTGGATGGAGTGGAAGGTGGCTACTGGCTATGAAGTCTTAGTCTCCTCTTGAAGCACCTGCTCTGCATAAAACATGTATATCTTCCAAAAAGATATGTAAACAAGAAACATTCTCATAAACTAGAAAAATAGAATTAATGAACTAACTGCCTACATTATGCATGAGGAAAGTTGCTGAAAGGAATGAAAGCATGGATGATATATATTGCAAAAATGAATATGAAAAAGATGACAATGGAGTCCTACCTTGCAAAACTGACCAAATACTAATTTAAAGACAACAAACTCCAAAGCTCATAAAAGAAATAGAAATCTGTGTTTTTGGGGCTGCTTAAGGGTCCCTTCCTCAAGTCATGATCCAAGAGGGAGGAAGTGAGGCCGAGGCACCTGCTGAAAACCTTATGGTGCTCCTTTTATCCCTGCTAACCTGCTACTGAAGTAAGGCACAAATGGAAGCAAACTAATAAACAACCAATCCAATCTACACTACTCGCAATGGAAATGCATCTAAAAGCAAATTAACAATGAAGCTATGAAACTACACTAAACATACATATGCAAGAAAGAGGATCCTTGACTGCTAGGGTTGGGCCCTAACCTAAGATCTTCAGCGCTCTGAGTTAACTCAGTGCTGGCTCAAAACAAAACTCATTCTTATTACCAAAACATAAAATTACATCAATAAAACTTTCACAAGTCTAGAGCTCGAAAATAGCTTAGAGTTTTACAACCAAAATCTGAATCCTAATGAGGCTCTAGGCCTCTCTACTTATACAACTAAATTCCCCAACGGCTTCCTTAAAATCAGGGAGGCTTGACTCTCTCACTTGCTCGGCTGCCTTCTAATCCTCATGGCTTGGCTGCTTGCACTCCGAGCTAGTGTGACAGATGGAGGAATATTCGAATGGGGGATAAGTAAATGAGGAGGATTTACCTCCTACAATGCCTCTCCCTTGTCCCATTCGAGTTCTAACCTTAGTATTTTCAAAAATTCTTTGATTTTCTCCTTCAATCCTGCATTCAATGCATATTAGTCCACTAGGCATAATATCCAACTCTAACTCATCTCTTAAACAAAATATAATAAAAAACATGTAATAAGTTGTGAGAAAAGTTGGTTAAACTAATATAGGAGGTGAATTAAGGCCCATATAATTACCCAATGATGAATACTGAAAGTGTTGCTCATCCTCTGAGCAACTCAATCAATATCCATATCCTTCATAGCTCTAGTGGCCTCCTTGACATCCCATGCCTCTACTGTGGTTTCCTCTTCTTGTTCATAGAAGCCTACTTTCCTTTCTACCTCCTCCCACTACCTCCTTTCTTCTTCTTCCTTCCTTCCTTCTAACATTCCTAAGAGTAGTGGTGGACTGAGTTTCAGGCCAATCCAATTGACTTTCAGCCTTTGCATAGATTTCTTGTACATGGGTGTCCTGTTTAGTGCTTCTCTCAATCTTTGAGGAGAGTGGTACTCTCTTATCTTTAAGCTGTATGGCAATGTGTTCCATCTCCTTAGGCAAGCATGTATGATATCATCCCCTAATAGCCTGAACATGTCCTCAAAATGTGAAATTTCTTGCTCTTGGGTAGCAAGATATCTAGGTGCAAGTTGAGGATCATTTGCAATCAAATTATGGGTACTGATGAGGGCCATGGGATCTGACTGTTCAGCTCTGATCATAAGAGGTTCAGTTTGCTCTCTTGCCAATATCTTCTTCATCTTTGTAGCCCTTGACTCCTCATGGTTCATCCATGATTCCAAAGCCATCAACTGTAAATCTCCTAGGTTGGCATTAGGGTCCCATACATTCATGTCTATTAAGGCCATGTTGTGCAAATAAAACTGAGCCATCTTGGCCCTATCTTCTAGTGTGCTATGATCACAAAGATCAATGAACTGCCTATAGCCTTGAAATAGCATGGTGCCTCTCTGTGCTATGGTCTTGATCTGGAACTACAGCCACTATTCCTTGAGGTATAGGGCATAAGATTTAGCTGGCATCCTACACTGGATTTCTTCCAAAGAGAGACTGGCCATACATGCCAATTGATTCTCTCTTTCCTGCAGTTGTCCTCTCAACCATGCATTTTTTGTCTCTAGTTGATTTTTCATTATGGCCTCTCTGTCACTCAAGCTAATTAGCTCTCTACCCATCTCCTTGAGCTTCTCCTCCATGTGTCTGATGTCTTCGACCCCCTTGGATTTGGCGATTTGGATCCATTAGTGAGTTCTGGTTCTGTCCTTCTCAAGCTCGAAGAACAATGGAATAGCAAATTTTTGAGGTATGAACCTACCTCCTTCAATAAACCTGTAGTAGGAGTCAAGGTTAGGTTGGGGGCTAGGTTATTTTGACTATGGGTCCTCTTCTTTAGTTTCTTACTTCTTTCCTATGTCCCTTTCCAATTTTTGTGCCTCCTGTAGGTTCAACAAAGTATCCTGTAGGACCGCTTCTGCTTCCTATAGATTCTGCTGTGTATCCTGTAGGATTGATTTTCCCTTGGAGGAGGTCGATCTACTCATAAGCTTTCTCACATAGGTGATAGGAGACTTAGGGGAAGGCATTTTCTTCTTTTGTTTAGGGGAGTCTTCAATCACAATGGGAATTTTGGTTGTTCTTTTGGGTTTCCCCTGCCTTATTCTTGTGCTTTTCCTTGTCCTGAAATATAAGGGGGTCTGCCTCTGTATTTTGCATTTTTGCTTGATGGGGATGCTAAGAGCAGTGAGGGTAGCTATTGCCTCTCTTTTAGTGGGTTCTGGAGACACCCTAGGTGGCTTCTCCTTGTTTTCTGTCCCCTCTTTTCCATTGCTTTCTTCACCTATGTCCTTCCTTTCTTCTTCCTCTTGTCGATCCTCAACATCTTTATCAGTTTCCTCCTTTGTTTCTTCATCATCCTCCTTTTCTTCTGTTTCATCTCCTTCTTCATCCATCTCATCTTCAACTCCTTCTGTTTCTTCTTCTTCATGCTCTACTTCTTCTTCCTCTGCTTCAGTTTCTTCCTCTTCCTCTTCACTGACAGTAGGACTAACATCATATGTGACAGCTTTGATGTCTTCCTTTGCCGGCATGTCTCTAAAAACTGACCATTTTATAGGAATTCTGAGGTTTTGGAGGGCATCTTCTACAAGGATTCTAATTAACCCATGGTGAGCTAACTGTTGGGAATTTCCCTCTTGCACTTTGATGCTTGAGTCTATTAGTGATTGCAGCAGGAAGTACAGTATGTTGAGCCTGTGGTGAGGGGGTGTTTCTGCTCCAAATATCAATTCTTCAAGAAGCCTAAAATTAATGGCGCCCAAAAGTGATGAGCGCCAATATTGCAGCAAGAATGCTGCAACTTCTGGGCTACCAACTTTACTTTATCAACCCGGGGTTCGTACAAACTTGGAGGTGACAGTGTTGTATACACAAGTAAAAGTGATGGTTCTGCCTATTGTCAATGTTTAGCTGGTGAGAGACCACTGGGGTTTTCAAGAAAAACTTTTATGGAGTCATAAGAAGCTTGATTTCTTGATGGAAGAAAGGTAAATCTACTCTAAGAGAGAGCTACTCTACTGCAATAATGGAGAAGGCCGAAATTCAATGCTAAATCACACCATTTCCTAATTAACTGCTAAGAAATTATGCCTTGCAGAAATGCTAAATCAACATGAACCAAATGCTACTATCTAAGTTATAGAAGTAAGAAGCATCAAACATCACTAATGTGCAAGTAAAGAGACTGAACTAAATATGTTTTTGCCTTTTATCTTTTTGTGCAAAATCAAGTATGCAAACTAATTTCTTCTGGTGATGTGGCACATGAATTAAGGATGTTTGAGGATGGCTGGAAGGGTTAGGAGATGGTTGGATGGTGTGGGAGACCTTTGGGAGGTTTTGTGCTACTTCCTAGAGGTTTTCCATCAATTTGGCCTCAAAATAGGCCATCTCAGGAAAACCTACAGGATGTACTAGAAACCTACAGGATTCCCTGTAAACCTATAGGATATAGTCGAGAGAAAAATGTGAGGTGTTGGAGGTGATGGAAGGCTTAGGAAAGGTGTTTGATGGGTGGAATGGAGTGGAAGAAGGTCTAGGATCATTCAGAAATCAACAACAAAGATAGGAGATGGTTGGATTTGCTGAATTTGCTTGGAAGAATTTCTATGAAAAATGATGAAAACTACTGAAGGTGATGGTGAAAACAAGGGATGGCTAAGGTAGATGGAGTGGAAGGTGGCTGCTGGCTATGAAGTCTTAGTCTCCTCCTAAAGCACCTGCTCTACATAAAACATGTATATCTTCCAAAAAGCTATGTAAACAAGAAACATTCTCATAAACTAGAAAAGCAGAATTAATGAACTAACTGCCTACATTATGCATGAGGAAAGTTTCTGAAAGGATAGAAAGCATGGATGAGATATACTGCAAAAATGAAGATGAAAAAGATGATAATGGAGTCCTACCTTGCAAAATTGACCAAATACTAATTTAAAGACAACAAACTCCAAAGCTCATAAAAGAAATAAAAATCTGTGTTTTTGGGGCTGCTTAAGGGTCCCTTCCTCAAGGCATGATCCCAGAGGGAGGAAGTGAGGCCGATACACTTGCTGAAAACCTTATGGTACTCCTTTTATCCCTGCTAACATGCTACTGATGTAAGGCACAGATGGAAACAAACTAATAAACAACTAATCCAATCTACACTACTTGCAATGGAAATGCATCTAAAAGCAAATTAATAATGAAGCTATGAAACTACACTAAACATACATATACAAGAAAGAGGAGCCTTGGCTGCTAGGGTTGGGACCTAACCCAAGAGCTTCAGCCCTCTAAGTTAACTCAATGTTGGCTAAAAAAAAAACTCATTCTTGTTACCAAAACAGAAAATTACATCAATAAAACTTTCACAAGTCTAGAGCTCAAAAATAGCTTAGAGTTTTACAACCAAAATCCAAATCCTAATGAGGCTCTAGGCCTCTCTACTTATACAAATGAAGTCCCCAACGACTTCCTTAAAATTAGGGAGGTTCAGCTCCCGAACTCGAGATAAACTAGCTCTTTGTCTCTCACTTGCTCGGCTGCTTGCACTCCGAGCCGGTGTGATGGATGGAGGAATATTCAAATGGGGGATAAGTAAATGAGGAGGATTTACCTCTTACAATCCCTCTCCCTTGTCCCATTCGAGTTCTAACCTTAGTATTTGCAAAAATTCCTTGATTTTCTCCTTCAATCCTGCATTCAATGCATATTAGTCCGCTAGGCATAATATCCAACTCTAACTCATCTCATAAACAAAATATAATAAAAAACATGTAAAAAGTTGTGAGAAAAGTTGGTTTGACTAAGCTAGGAGGTGAATTAAGGCCCATATAATTACCCAATGATGAGGCTCATCAGTAACATGTCATGTGATCCAGGTTTCCCCCTTTCATTCCCTACTCCATTCCATCATTATGCCACATACCAACACCATTTAAAGGATGTACCATAGACATACCACTCCCTTTAGAGGTAGAAACCACATAATAGGATGCTTAGTTAACCCTATTTGGAGTTGGGAGACATTAGCACATGCAAAATCCCACTATGGAAGGGCATGCCATAATGAATTGCTCACTTGTTATCCATGACTTATAAACTATTTTACTTGATTTCTTTAATGACTTGGTGTGCTAGAAGGCATTGGTACACATTGGATCTTATGTAGGATTGTAGGTGGTTTCCATTTGGGTTTGGTCTCCCTATATAGGGTCTTGACCCCATAGGGATACATTGGCACATGTAGGGTGTGTGTAGAGATCCATGGGCCTCCACAGTAGCAGGGACCACTTCATGGATCCCCACATCAATTTAGATATTGCTCGTGGTTCACTAATTGGACAACGAAGATGCACTTGATCCATCATGCCCAGCTAGCCCCATAGTTGCACCATACACTTGGAAGATGATCCAGGACTTGCACGATGATGTGGCATCACCTACACCATCATCCTAAACCCTGCAGACAATCTAAAAGCATCTTCAATTTGTTTGGAGACCCATGAGGACACTTGTGTGCCCTCACATGTCATTTGTAGCACTGCAGGTTATTACAAGGGGCCAACCACTTGTCCACTAATTTTGGGAGTTAAACTACACATTATGGCACATATGGACTCCATTAGGCCTCCTCCAAGGCCCAACGACATGCACTATTCATTATTCGACCTCTTGAGAGGCTTATTCTTTTGTTTATGAGCTAGTTTGGTGGGCTTGTCACCAAAAGTTAGTTATTTTGCACATTATTTTATTGTAGGGGCTAATGTAGGCCTAATTAGCTAAATCAAACTCATTAGAAGTGTATAAATACAAGTGATGTGAATTCATTTTAGCATCATCACTTGGATTTGGAACTAGTATCTCTTTAGAGATTTTCACTATCCTTCTTGGAGGATGAATTTTTGGAGCATGGAATGAATTTTGATGTTTGAAGAATTTTCATATGTCTTGGAGCTTCTTGATGGCAAGTTTTTGGATGGTTGGATATATTCTTATACATGTAAGTACATTTTAATGCTATTATTTCTTTCTAATTTTATCACATACATTTTTGTTGGGATTTTTCTATACTAGGGCTTATTTGCTGCATCTCTCATGCAAAGTTGTGGGAATTTTGTTTCTGGATAGTGAATGCTTCATGTATGGGCCATGTATAGTGAATGAATGTTCCTAGGGAGGTTTCATTACTGAAATTCATCTTGACAAGCCATTTATCTTGCAAAACGAAGTATAAATTATTTGTAACTTCTTTTGCGGTTGCCCTGGTGCCATTCGAAGTTGTCTTCGAGGCCTCCTTGACCTAGAAAATTCAAAGGTCCATAGTCATAATTCTACTTGACTCCAATCTCCCCAAAGGATTTGGAATTGGTCCACCCAAAGGTGATCAACTTAAACCTATTTTCCTTCTCCCCTTTCCTCTTCACTAGGTCTAGTCCTCTAGGTCATCTAGGGAATCAATTATCTCACAATCTGGACTCCCAAATACTTCGATTTGTGGTCCACAACTGCGCTGATGTGTCCTCAAGAAGCCATCCAAATTTCATGAGATTCTGATGGTGGGATCTTGAGATATCACAAGTCATAGAATCGAAGACCAATTATTGCCCTTGGTTTCCCTTAGGCTAGAAAGCTCACTGGGATCCTTGCATTGCCTTTCATTGAAAATTCATTCCTTGATCCCTTCCCCTCCCTAATTAGGTTAAGAATATAATTTATTGCTAAATCCTATCCTGTGTGGTCTCATGCACTATCAAGGTTAATTTTTCAAAGATCACCTGGAACCCAAGTTTCCACAAAAATTCTAGGGCTTAGCGATCTCCTTTAGAAGAAACATACTGAAAACCTAACCCTTGAAATTCTCGCCAAGCCCTTCCTTTAGAGCCTTCCATCTTGTCTTCCAAGACAAGAAAGCCATAATTGAGCCTCTCTTACGAATAGGCTTCTAGGATCACCCCTCGCCATATCATTGGTCCATCCATTTTGTGATCCTTATCATAATGGGTCTCCTCCCATCGGTGAAAATCTGCAAAGAGTAGGGAGCCTTGCTATCACTCCATTGTTTCACTTAGCCTAGTAGTAGCCCTTCAAGGATCCCCTTTTAGGACCCCTGCTAGTTTGAGTAGTAACATTTTGGCGTTGTTGCCAGGGACATGAAACTTGTGTTTTTCCCCATAAGATACATTGACATATCATTATTGGTGACTCCATTGGAAGAACGAAGCCCTAGTTCTTCATTGAACTTTAAGTTCGATGCTTGTAGGGTGAAGAAAACATTTTTTTAGGCATCTTTAAAATCACCCTTGCGACTCCTACAAAATTTACATGTATACTCGTAGTAGGGTGTCTTTCTTTGACATCACTAGCATCCCTGGGCACCCTAATCATGTCACAGGAAGGATTTTACGTGGGGTACCCGTGTTTGATGGTGACCCTAGCTCTGCAGTTGACCATGTGGAAAGATTTAATGCACATACTTCAAAGGAGAAAGTGGTCCATGAGGATGTCCTTATGTTGTTATTCTTTAGTTCTATCGTTGATGACTTTCTTAGGCATTTTCAAGTATGCCCAACATTGAGCATTCAAGAGGAAGGCTTCACTGAGCATCATCAATACCTTGAGAATCTAAGTGATGAATGGGAAGATGAGTCCTCCTTGGGTCCACATGATGAAAAGAATGATTTTGAGAACACGTGTTGGGAAGGATGAGTCCATGGAAAGTGAAGTTGAGACTAACCTTACCTTTCTCAAGGATATTACTCTCGATGAATATCCTTTTGAGAACCTTGAAGAAGGTGACCCCATTAGCCCCTTGGAGGATGACATTGAAGATTACTTCCACTTCAAAAAGGAGAAAAGGGGAAATCTTTGGTCCTCAATTTGATTGTGCTCCCATTTATGACACTGACAAGGAAGATGAGGTTGAGAGAGGTCTCCCCTTTCTCTCAGGCATTATTTATGATGATATATCCATCGATACCCTTGAGAAGAAGGGTCATTATTTTCCCTTACATGAAAATGATGATTTTGAGGAGGAAAAACTCGTTGAATATAAAACTTCACCCTCCCCTTTTCCTTATCCTTTTGTTCATCACTTCAAGTATTCCACAGGTGATTCACTTGCCCCTTTTCAAATGATCCCGAGTGACCACGAGCCCTTTCCACCTTCTGAGTATGGTGTCAAGGAAGAACCCCTCATTGACTATACTTTATCTCCTTTGACACATCGTCAAGATCATGATCAATTTATAATACCCCCTTTTCGTTATGATCCTCCTGGGAAACCTACTTGTGTTTTTCCATATCATCAGTCTTCCTTGCCTACTAATCATATTCCTATAGAGACCATAAAATATGACATAAATGATAAGGACCATAACGGAAATAATATGCTTGAGGTTGCCATCTATCAAAAGTTTATGAGCCTAATCATTGACATCTCTATATTTTGGATAGAAGAGAGGATCTCATGGACTAGATTACATCATTTTCTTTCCTACTCTCACGTGATCATCCATCTGTGGGCATTCTATTTTCCCATCTCCCACCGACCTTATCATCCATGTGAGTTTGTCCACATTCTCTTTGGAATTTTCTACATGAATAATCGTATAGGCCAACATATTTATACTGATTTGATGATATGCTAGTTGCACCGGCTTTATGATTACACTTAGTATTAGTTTTGTACCATATGCATGTTAGGGTAGGATGCATTGCATGCTGATTTCGCATTAGAAAAATTGACGTATGATATTTGGTAGATTAGCTTCATTTAGATTAAAATCTGCATATTTTTATTTTTTATGTTGATTTTACGGCCTAATACTAAGCATGGGTGATCATAAGACACCATAAAAATATGTTTCCCCGTGGGTTTAGTCTTTGATATGTGCAGATAATAGGTCTATGGTAACCAAAAGATTGTTAGTGTTCTCATGACCTCTCATTCGAGTAGCTTTGCTGACTTTTTCTAGAGATCATGTCCCAGTTGGAGCTAGATGTTACCCACCATTTAGTGGGTGATATCCCTAGGATAAAAATTTTCTCCATGATGGTCCTCAGTGAGCAATCACCAACTATCTCAATGTTCCATTTCTCTGCCACCTAAGCCAGCCATGTGGTCCCTCACCAGTCTATCATGATCGTATGTTTGAAGGTGGGCCTCCCGAACCTAAAGGTATGCCTTGTTATTTAGTAATTGAGTATTCTAGTTTATTTAGCATGGAAACTTCAGGCATGGAATAATGGGGGAATTCGGTGGAAAGAGTGGTCTAGGTCTATGCTCTTGTTCCCTAGGTCTCTTTCAGGATGTTAACCCTGCACCCTAGTCCCGTGGGATCTCTTTTGATGACCTATTGGTTTTTGGGATGGTACTACATGGGAAACCCTAATTTTGGTTGCATGGTCTCAGTCCCAAATTCAATCATCTCTCCTCCCACCTGGGTCCACATAGGGTCAGCCACCCCCTCCCCTTGCCCCACATCTTGGGTCAGGCCTAGAATGATGCCCGTAGGTTGATGCAGCTAAAAGGAAAAGAAAAAGCATAACTGGCCACATTCAACAGGAATTTGTACCAGAAAATGCAAAAGATGGACAGGACAAAAGCATTTAGAATGTCAACAAAAGCCATGACATGAGCTCTACCCCATTCCATGGCCATCACCCTCGTTTCTACATGGCCCTTGATGAGCCTCCTTTATCATTTAGGAACCCATGGTTGTCCCAACCCTTAGTGGGCAATGAACTTCCCCACCTTATAAGAGGGTATCAACTGCTATACTTTATGCATCATGCTCTCATTACCTAGAGCCTCAAGCAGTTAACCAAAGAAAATCATAAAAAGGAAAAAGGCATATGAAGAAGGGTGGAAAAATTAAGGTTGAGGTAACTCATGCACCACGATTTCTCCCTCGTACACATTATTTACCCAAGTGTGGGCTTCCCTTTCATTAGCTACCCTTGTACCATGACATGTGATCCAGGTTGCCCCCTTAATTAGCTACTCTATTACATCATTATGCCACATGCCACCACCATTTGAAGGATGTACCACTGACATACCACCCCCTTTAGAGGTAGAAACCACCTAATAGGATGTCTGGTTAACCCTATTTGGAGTTGGGAGAAATTAGCACATGCAAAAGGCCACTATGGAAGAGCATGCCATTATGAAGTGCTCACTTGTTATCCATGGTTTATAAGCCTTTTTACTTGATTTATTTAATGACTTGGTGTGCTGGAAGGCACTGGGATGCATTGGATCCTATGTAGTATTACAAGTGGTTCCCATTTGGGTTTGGTCTCCCTATACGGGGTCTTGACCCCATAGGGCTACAGTGGCACATGTATGGTATGTGTAGAGAGCCATGGAAATCCACAACAGAAGAAAACACTCCATGGATCCCCACATCCATTTAGAGATTGCTCATGGTTCACTTATTGGATGAGGAAGATGCACTTGATCCATCATGCCCAACTAGCCCCATAGTTGCACCATATACTTGGCAGATGATCCAGGACTTACACGATGTCATGAAATCACCTACACCATCATCCTAGCCCTTGTAGGTGGTCTACATGCATCTTGAATTTGTTTGGAGGCCCATGAGGGCACTTGTGTGCCCCCACATGTCATTTGGAGCACCATGAGTTATTACAAGGGGCCAACCCATTGTCCACTACTTTTGGGAGTTCAACTACACATTATGGCACATATGGAATCCATTAGGCCTCCTCCAAGGCCAAATGACATGCATTATTCATTATTCGACCTCTTGAGAGGCTTATTCTTTTGTTTATGAGCTAGTTTGGTGGGCTTGTCACCAAAAGTTAGTTATTTTGCACATTATTTTATTGTAGGGGATAATATAGGCCTAATTAGCTAAATCAAACTCATTAGAAGTGTATATATACAAGTGATGTGAATTCATTTTAGTATCATCACTTGGATTTGGAACTAGTACATCTTTAGAGATTTTCGCTATCTTTCTTGGAGGTCGAATTTTTGGAGCATGGAATGAAGTTTGATGTTCGGATAATTTTCATGTCTTGGAGCTTCTTGATGACAAGTTTTTGGATGGTAGGATATATTCTTATACATGTAAGTACATTTTAATGCTATTCTTTCATTCTAATTTTGTCACATACATTTTTTTTGGGATTTCGCTATACTAGGGCTTATTTGCTGCATCTCTTATGCGAAGTTATGGGAATTTTGTTTCTAGATAGTGAATGCTTCATGTATGGGCCATGTATAGTGAATGAATGTTCCTAGGGATGTTTCATTACTGAAATTCATCTTGACAAGCCATTTATCTTGCAAAACGAAGTATAAATTCTTTGAAGCTGCTTTTGCTGCTACCCTAGTGTCAAGCAAAGTTGTCTTTGAGGTCTCCTTGACCTAGAAAATTCAAAGGTCCATAGTCATAATTATACCTGACTCTAATCTCCCCAAAGGATTTGGAATTGGTCCACCCAAAGGTGATCACCTTAAACCTATTTTTCTTCTCCTCTTTCCTCTTCACTAGGTCTAGTCCTCTAGGTCACCTAGGGAATCAATTATCTCACGATCTAGCCACCCAATTCCTTCAATATTTGGTCCACAATTGCGATGGTGTGTCCTCAAGAAGCCCTCCAAATTTCATGAGATTCCAAAGGTGGGATCTTGAGATATCGCAAGCCCTAGATCGAAGGCCAATTCTTGCCCTTGGTTTCCCTTAGGCTAGAAACCTCACTGGGATCCTTACATTGCCTTTCATTGAAAATTAATTCCTTTATCTCTTTCCCCTCCCTAATTAATTCAAGCATAACATTGGTTGCTAAATCCTATCCCCTTGACGTAACCTCAGGTCCACTTGGTTCTGTGTGGTCCCATGCACTATCATGGTTAATTTTTCAAAGATCACCTGGAACCAAATTTTCAACAAGAATTATACGGCTTAGGGACCTCCATTAGAAGAAACATACTCAAAACCTAACCCTTGAAATTCTCCCCAAGCCCTTCCTTGAGAGCCTTCCATCTTGTCTTCCAAGACAAGCAAGCCATATAATTGAGCCTCTCTTGTTAATAGTCTTCCAGGATCACCCCTCGCCCTATCATTGGTCCATCCATTTCGTGATCCTTATCATAAAGAGTCTCCTCCCATCGGTGAATGTCCGTAAAGAGTAGGGAGTCGTAGCCAAGGTGACAGTGAGCTATCACTCCATTGTTTCCTTTAGCCTAGTAGTAGCCCTTCAAGGATCCCCTTTTAGGACCCCTGCTAGTTTGAGAAGTAACATTTTGGCGTTGTTGTCGGGGACATGAAACATGTGTTTTTCCCCCCATATGACAGATTGACATATCATTATTGGTGACTCCATTGGAAGAACAAAGCTCTAGTTCTTCATTGAAATTTAAGGTCGATGCTGGTAGGGTGAAGCAACCATTTTTCTAGGCAGATTTAAAATCACCCTGGCGAATCCTACAAAATTTACATGTCTACCTGAAGTAGGGTGTCTTTATTTGATGATTTTCCCACTTTGGACATTGCTAGCGTCCCTGGGCACCCCCAATCATGTCACATGAAGCATTGTACGTGAGGTACGTGTGTTTTATGGTGACCCTAGCTCCGTAATTGACCATGTAGAAAGATTTAATGCACATACTTCAAAGGAGAAAGTGGTCCATGAGGATGTCCTTATGTTGTTATTATTTAGTTATCTCTATGGTCATAACTCATGGTTGCAAAATCACGAACCTATGAGCATCTCATCTATTGAGGAGTTTGTCGTTGGCTTTCTTAGGCATTTTCAAGTATGCCCCGCATTGAGCATTCAAGAGGAAGGCTTCATTGAGCATCATCAAGACCTTCAGAATCTAAGTGATGAATGGGAAGATGAGTCCTCCTTGGTTCCACATGATGAAAAGTGTGATTTTGAGAACACATGTGTTGGGAAGGATGAGTCCATGGAAAGCGAAGTTGAGACTAGCCTTACCTTTCTCAAGGATATTACTCTCGATGAATCTCCTTTTCAAAACCTTGAAGAAGGTGACCCCATTAGCCCCTTGAAAGATGACATTGAATATTACTTCCACATCGAAAAGGAGAAATGGGAAATTGTTGGTCCTCAATTTGATTGTGCTCCCATTTATGATATTAACAAGGAAGATGAGGTTGAGAGTGGTCTCCCCTTTCTCTCAGGCATTATTTATGATGATATATCCATCGATACCCTTGAGAAGAAGGGTCATTATTTTCCCTTACATGAAAAGGATGATTTGAGGAGGAAAAACCTGTTGAATATAATACTTCACCCTCCCCTTTGCTTTATCCTTTTGTTCATCACTTTAAGTATTTCACAAGTGATTCCCTTGCCCCTTTTCAAATGATCCCGAGTGACCATGAGCCCCCCTTTTGAGTATGGTGTCAAGGAAGAACCCCTCATTGACTATACTTTATCTCCTTTGACACACTGTCAAGATCATAATCAATTTATAATCCCCCATTTTCGGTATGATCATCATGGGAAACCCACATGTGATTTTCCATATCATCAATCTCCCTTGCCTACTAATCATAATCCTATGGAGACCATAAAATATGACATAAATGATAAGGACCATAATGGAAATAATATTCCTGAGGTTGCCATCTATCAAAATTTTATGAGCCTAATCACTGACATCTTTATATTTTGGATAGAAGAGAGGATCTTGTACGGACCAACCCTATGATATATATTTTTTAAGAGTAATACAAAAAACTAAGAATACAACCATAAAAATATAACATTGAGAACTCAAAAATATTAAGCACTTATATAAAACATCCATGAAATTCACTTCATTACACATATCATCTATTTTACATGCTATTAACTATAGTCACAATGAATTTATATAAAATAACGTTATAATAACATAGGTATCATTCACCAAGAGACGAGATTCAATCTTGACTTGCCGTACTTTCACTCCCTTGTTGTCATTTTCCCTCCAAGTGTGAATTTTGACGTGCTTAATCGAAATGTATTGACCCACCGGTTGACCTCCCAACCTACTCCTTCGGTACTCTCCTTCCCCGCAGACCCCCGAGCTACAATGGGGTTGTATAATGGAGGAAATGTGCTAGCTGGTAGAGGATAACACTCCTTGGCTCAAGAGTACCCTCTCTAAAGTCCTCTACCTCACCAAACTCAATTATAGCTTGCTATCACTACTCTGACATAATCTCATCCATCCAACAATAGGGTTAAAAAAAGTCCCTTCTCCCATGGCTTGCCCCTTCTTTTATAGGAGGCTTCATAGGTGAAACTTTGCATTTGATGCATAATTAATTATTTTTATTAATCCAGTAGTTTGGTTATTCACCCACCCATGTGTCACTCTCTCACCAAGGATCTCCAAAATTATTTACTTAAATTTTAATTTAAAAATAATATTTTTCTCACCCCAACAAGACTTCCTATTTCTTCTCCTAGTTGTCTCTTGATCCCCCTTTTCTACTCCTTAATTTGTGTTCATTACTAAAGTCAATTGATAAGTCTAAGATTTTGTCCCCTAACTACTTCCTAATTCAACTGAATTTGCCTCTTAGATGGATATTCTTATGTTGCCACATGGGGGTTCTATAAATTTCTCTAAAATTTAATTTATTAATCTTATTTTAATTCACCATCCTCTTCTCTTAATGAAGTTTGACTATTTTAGGATTAATCTTTATACTTACATCTATGTCCCTCTTTCCCCCTTTTACCTAATTAAGTTACTTTTTTTTCCAAGGAAAAAAGGTGTAATTTTATTAATGAAAATAAAATTACATGTTGCATTTGCTAATAACCAAGCATCACCAAGCCATTGGCCGATGATAAGCATAAACATACAAAGGAAAATGAACTAATATACAATGGGTGAAAAACTAAGTTTTCCTCCCTTTTTTCTTCTCAACCTTGTGCCACCCCCTTGAGACGGCAAAGTAGTGACAAGTGCGAGCTGAATATCATCAGGTCTAGTATTGTCTTTGTCTGAATCTGAATTGTCTGATGAATGTGTACGCTTGTACCCACTAGGTTCCATTGTTTCTGGCATGTCTGTTGTTTGTACCTGGTTGATCTGTGGTTCCATGGGTTCTTGTGTGTGTTCCCCCTGGGTTTCTGGTGCCTGTGTTGTCTGGGTGTTCCCAAAAACTATGGGTTCCTCGTCTGCCTCATCCTCCTCCTCTTCCTGCTTTGGTGGAGGGAAATTCCAACCTTTAGGCTATTTACCAGTTTTCTTCTTTCTACTGGAGTCTTTCTTAGCATTTGGACACATGTTCCGAAGGTGTCCTGTTTGCCTGCAAATTGTACACCTGAAAGTTGTGTTCTCATAGTCTAGTATCTGAGTCCAGTTCCTCTGACTATGGATCAGTTGGATATGATATGATAGTCCTTTTGTAAGATCTACTTCCACACATATCAGTGCATATGTGTATATCCTCTCCAATCTTTGAGTATCTGTCTTAATATATGACCCAATAATGTTCCCAACACTAGTAAGAACACGTTCATCCTAGAAATGAAGAGGAAGATTGTGCAAGCGAACCCATACAGGCATTCTGGAGACAATCATGGTGTTTGCATCAAATTCTGGGAACCAAGGAGTGATGAACAGGCCTGTTGATCCCCAGAACCATGATGCATCCTGTAGAATGGTGTTCCTAGCCTTCGAAGAAGGGAATTTTACTATGAAGAACCCTTTTGAGCATAGATGAATTTCACAATCCATGGATCAGTTGGTCAAGATCCAGTGAAAAAGCTCTACCGATTATGGCAAAAAATAGTTAAAATGACAAATGATGGCTTGTGATTCAAATGAAAAACAATTTACATCTGTTTCTGTGTTATCAATTTCAAGTTCAGGGATGGAATTTAGCTGCTCCACAATGTATGGGTTGGGGGATGAACCTCCCAATTTTGTTTGTTATGTTTCTGCTCTTTTCCCCTGTAGAATGTTCTTGAAAGGTTCTGCCCCCTGCTTTTGGCCTCTGTATTTTTCAAATTACTACTCCCATATCCTTTTCCCTAGTTTTTTTATTTGCTGGCTGATGCTGCCCCACCACGAAGTCTCATATTGAGAATAATGGTAGAAGCTACAAGGATGTGGTACTCGTTTAATGACCCAATGTCCCGCAATGCTCTGCCCTCATATATCAAATATTGCATTTGGTCTAGGTACCCAAACAATTCCTTGATGTTTTGCTTCAGATGTTTAACTCAGTCTGTGTTTTTTACCCATATTATCACTGAGGACCCAATAGGGGTTTTAAGAAATATTTGGAAGCACAGAGGACTTACCTTGTTTTAGGAGCCGAAGACCCTTTCGTGTTTGCTGGGCCACAATGTTGAGGGGAGCCCGAAAGGCCCAGAGGGCAGCGCTGAGCACTGCATGACCAAGGAAGGAAACAGGGCCTCCACATACATGCCCAAGTCCAGATCTCGAACCCACCAGGGAAATGGTGGGCCAAAGAGAAAAAAATGATGCATCAAAGGGGGCAAAGGCGCAGAGAATAAACACCCAACAGCTGAGAGTAGTGCACCGATTTTATATAAACGCCCACCCCCTGATGCACCATGTTGAAAAGTGTGCAACAAGAAATGCTAAATTTAGGAAGTGCCAAAAAATAGAACTGCTAAAAATAGCACTTCTAAAAATAGCAGTTTGGCCAATGAGCATTTTGGCCACCTTGGGTGAGAGGTGACTCTGCTAAAAATAACATCTTCTAAAAATAGCATTTCTGGGTCCCTTCCTATTTATAGCAGTCCCTGGTCTATCTATAGGAAGTAAATTCGAATTTGGTCTTACCAGCAGTTTGGAATATTAATTAATTAATTCTCCATGAGTTAATTAGTTAAGGAAAAGCAAACTTGAAGTCTTTGTGAGAACATGCAATTATTTCTCGACTAATTGGGGAATGTGTCCTTGATTTGTTCCACTGATTGAGGAATTAAGGATGAGTTCTACAATGGGAGGATCAGTTGACTTAGTTTAACTTAGTCAAGTCCAGTTAGATTAATTTAACAAGCTGTTAAATTAATGAGATATAGTTTGTTGATGCTTGCATGCATGTGACAATTATTATTTTTAGATAATTGAGTATTCTCTCATGGATAACTGATGCATGGCAGTTCATACAGAGACCCAATTGAGATCAGATGGTGGGACAGTGTTCTGTCAGTTGCTAGGGCATTTCTAGTAAGTATTCCTTGCATGCAGGAGGAACTTGAGTCCTCAAGTATTGCATAGTTGGATCTGAGGTTGACAGCAGGTATGATCAGGCCAATTTACATGTGTTTTGAAATTGGACCCCAATCAAAACTGCGCAAGGAAATAGGAGCCTGGACCTAAGGTGCAGCCTTTATATACAGGGCTAGGTAGTCCATGAGCTTTATCATCAGAGTATAGAGAGAGCAGGATAGCTTTTGAGCTGATTCTTTTTGTATGTTGTTGAGGATTTCCACTTGATTGATAATATAGTGTTGGGGTTTTATGCTGGTGCTTTCCCCAGTGATATATTCTATGTTATGTGTGATTGATTCCTTCTTATCAGTTATATGTGTTCATGCTTGATGTTGCTCATGTTCAATTAAGCTTCCGTAAAGTTTATGGTAGATGTAGATCTAGTATTATGCTTTAGTACATTGCATATATCAGTTTGATTTGTAGGTGAAATTTCTACATGATATCAGTGAGCTAGCTAATTTGTAGAGAAAATTCTACATGGTATCAGAGAACAGGTGATCAAGGAAGAACAATATACAAGAAGGAATTCGAAGTTTATTATTCGGGATATAGATCTCAAGTTCTTATCACATCTATTTCACCGATGACATTCTATGGTTTGAGGCTTGAGTATGCCCTTGATGGCAACTCAAACTATATAGCTTGGAAGGATCACATGGAGGTAGTATTGGAAGATAACGGCCTTAAGGACTTCATTGATCAAGAAGTCCCTAAGCCTACTGATGCTACTCAACTGGTGGAATGGAAGAAGTGTGTGGCTAGAGCTAGGAGAATTCTCTTGGAGGGAGTGTGAGATCACATTGTCTCGAGCCTCCATGGGAAGGAGACTCCGTTTGCAATGTGGAAAACATTGAAAGATTTATATCAGAATACAAGTGATCAGAGGAAGCTGGCACTGAAGGAAAAACTTCGAAAGATCAAGTGTGAAAAGGATGAGACGATCTTTATGTATCTGACCAAGCTCATCACATGCAGGGATGAGCTTGCAAGTGTAGGGGTCGTGACAACTAATGATGATATGGTGAGTCTAGCACTCCTTGGCCTTCCTAAGAGCTGGCATAGCTACCAAGACTCGGTTAATGGAAGGGATAAATTGCCAGATTGGGAACAACTATGGTCGGATTTGATGCAGGAGGAGATCAGACGGAGCACCAGAGACGGTTCTTCATCCATGGAGGATGAGGAGAACTGTGCCTTAGCGAGTAAGGAAAAGAAGGGGAAGGAGAAGGTTTCTCTTTCTGAATCTAGTTCTTCCAATGGTGGGAAGAAGGTTGACAAATCAAAAGTCATGAGGTGGGCCATTATGCTGCAAATTTTCCATAGAGGAAATCCAAGAAGGGATCCGGGGAAGGATCTGAAGGTGAGGCACTTGCTTCATAGTTTGAGTTGGATTTCACACTCTTCGCATGCATGGTTTCATCCATGGTGGGAAGTGGTTGGTTTCTTAATGGTGGAGCTTCTTTCCACATGATCGGTGACAAGAGTTTGTTAAGTACTTTGGAGGAGAAAGATCTCCAGATAAACATAGCGATGGGTAATGATGAAAAGTATAGTGTCTCAGGTGTAGGCACGGCTATTTTTCAGAGGGAGCATGGAGCTTGCCTTACCTTGACCGATGTCAAGTATGTACCAGGACTGAAGAGAAACTTGGTGTCGATCGCAATGCTGGAAGACAGAGGCTATGATATAGTCTTCAGTAAGGGAAAGGTTTTCCTTAGACACATCATCACTAGACAGGTGAAGTAGATCGGTTCATGGGTCAAGAACCTGTATGCTCTTGAGGTTCAAGATGCATGCAAAGCCTTGCGCAGCAAGGCAACTGATGGAGACTTGGTGGTTGAGAGGGAGGGTATATTACCTCTCAACATGCCGCTCCAGAAGAAGTCTCAGACGATTGTGGAGGAGCCATGATTGGTGCAACAACTTCAGGAGGTTGTGGAGTAGCCACAATAGGGGAAGTTGAGTGAAGATCGAGTAGAGACATCTACTCATGCAGAGACCTATAGTAGGGGGAAACTTTGAGCTAGGTGGGCATAGGGATCACATGCAGCCATAACTCCAGGTAGGAGGTGGGGCGATATAGAGTGATTGTCCCAAGGAGGAGGGGCAGGATCCTTGAGGTACCCAACCTCTTGGATGAGACCTTGCTATGGGAGCCCCGATGTGGAGTAGCAAGAACTGAATGATTGAGTAGAGACAGATGTGGATGGAGTGACAAAGAGAGCTACAGTGCAGGGAATCCTAGGACAACACAGAGCATGCAGGCTGCAACAATGCGAGAGGCACAAGTGTGTTGCATAGTGCAGGGTGGCACAGAGAAGGGTTCAATGGTGCGAGATGAATGGAGATGTTGCAGTAGCACAGAGGTTAGAGAGGGAGCACTTGTCAGCAGCAAGTAGAGCTTCAACATCAGAGTATGTTTCTAGCCCAACATGGAGGTCAGTTGGGAGTTTTTTGTTCTGAGTGTTGCTGGAGCAACCGCACTTGGTAGATGTGTTGCATGCAGAACATTCCAGAGTTACAGGATCGGGTTCGAGAGGAAGCCTTTCTTGTTGAGAGGGAGTGTTGAAAAGTGTGCAACAAGAAATGCTAAATTTAGGAAGTGCCAAAAAATAAAACTTTTAAAAATAGTAGTTTGGCCAATGAGCATTTTGGCCACCTTGGGTGAGAGGTGAATCTGCTAAAAATAACATCTTCTAAACATAACATTTCTGGGTCCCTTCCTATTTATAGCAGTCCTTGGTTTATCTATAGGAATTAAATTCAAATTTGGTCTACCAGTAGTTTGGAATATTAATTAATTAATTCTCCATGAGTTAATTAGTTAAGGAAAAGCAAACTTGAAGTCTTTGTGAGAACATGCAATTATTTCTCCACTAATTGGGGAATGTGTCCTTGATTTTCTCCACTGATTGAGGAATTAAGGACTAGTTCTATAATGGGAGGATCAGTTGACTTAGTTTAACATAGTCAAGTCCAGTTAGATTAATTTAACAAGTTGTTAAATTAATGAGATATAGTTTGTTGATGCTTGCATGCATGTGACAACTATTATTTTCAGATAACTAAGTATTCTCTCATGGATAACTGATGCATGGCAGTTCAGACAAAGACCCAGTTGAGATCAGATGGTGGGACAATGTTCTATCAGTTGCTAGGATATTTCTAGTAAGTATTCCTTGCATGCAGGAGGAACTTGAGTCCTCAAGTATTGCGTAGTTGGACCTGAGGTTGACAGCAGGTATGATCAGGCCAATTTACATGTGTTTTGTAATTGGACCCCAATCAAAACTGCGCAAGGAAATAGGAGCTTGGACCTGAGGTGCAACCTTTATATATAGGGCTAGGTAGTCCATGAGCTTTATCATCAGAGTACAGAGAGAGCAGGATAGCTTTTGAGCTGATTCTTTTTGTATGTTGTTGAGGATTTCCACTTGATTGATAATACAATGTTGGGGTTTTATGTTGGTGCTTTCCCCAGTGATATATTCTGTGTTATGTGTGATTGTTTCCTTCTTATCAGTTATATGTGTTCATGCTTGATGTTGCTCATGTTACTTGCCCCCTTCATGTGCGCAGAGTTCCTTACTGACCTTCTTTCTTTGCTCAACCCCCCGTATTTTTCACAGCGCGAACAACACTCCCACGTAGAAGTATACCAATCGCGAATAAGGTAAACACTTGCAACACCAGAATCATCAGAGCGAGAGCTCCTCTCATCAGCCGAAGAAAACGCACGCCCAGGTCTGTCCAATTAAGCTTCCGCAAAGTTTATGGTAGATGTAGATCTAGTATTATGCTTTAGTACATTGCATATATCAGTTTGATCTGCAAGTAAAATTTCTACATGATATCAGTGAGCTAGCTGATTTGTAGAGAAAATTCTACACACCAAGGCACAGGGGATGGCGAGCCCTCGTTCCCGCCCCCTCCACTGTGATGCAAGTTCCATGACCCAACCACTATAAATAGCACTCTGATTTTCCCTACGCCATTGAGCGGCTAACTACGGGAAAGAGGCCGATGTAGGAAAACGATGTTCGAATCCTCTAGAGGACAATAGCACAACCCTCTGTGCTGTATCCTGACCACGTCCATCTTAAGTCCATCCTCATGCCCCATATCAGCCACACCTTCCGGGATGAGCAGATAGTGGGGGGCCTAAGTCAATACAAAACTCCAAGCTGGCCAGGCGATAACGGACTTGTTGCTCGGGATGCAAAGACCTCCTTTGACCATTTGTATCATGTATTCTCAAACTCCAGGGAGCCTGAGACCCATCAAATAGTTTGATCCTACCAAAAAGGATCATCAGAACACTCAAAACTACAAACCAGGACCCTCCATCTACCCGTTGCTTCAGCTTCCTTGATGCACTGCATGCAGGTCATGGCGGCCGCCTCCAAACCTCCATTCTCGGACCTAGATGACCTAGCTCTATTTTGCTCCATTTTCCCTTCTTCTCCATTCTTCTATATTAGGTTCACCTGATTAAGTTACTTATGTACATTATCTACCTAATATTTTCCAATCTGGGAAGGGTAGAGTTCTCAAGGTAGAATATTTTATTTCTTCCTATTCTCCCCTTACCGAAAGTTTTATTCTTGATTTAGTTACCTTGGGTCTAATGCCATTTACCATGATGTGAATTTACAGGGTTTTCATATCTTGATTATATTTATTAATTTTTTATTTTAGTTTTAATGATTCCAATGGTGCCAAGTTGGTCATACCCTTCATGAACTTCCCTTGAAGTTCCAAGGGTGTCACGCCTAACAGTTTATTTGTGATGCCAAGTTGGTCTAGCCCTTCAAGAACTTCCCTTGAAGTTCCAAGGGTGAAACGCCACCTGCCTTTCAAACATCCAGTGGCTACTAGGGGAAAGTATAGGTGCAATGAAAAAGACCGCTATCACCTCTTATGTTGCTTGCTATAGTGAGACTAATGGTGCTAGGGATCAAGGAATTCGCCTTGATGCGCGCCCCCAGTAAAATCTTCATGAGCTACCCAAATTTGGGACCTACCCCGATAACATCGTGATCTTCAAGGCGAAGGTGTTTCAACCTTTCTAGCCCAAGTCACGGTGGGAGTGCTAGCGGGTGAGGTAAGGGACACTGTCCCACCCCTCCCCTGCAGTTCCATCCAACTGTACAACCCCATCACCCAAATGTGAGTCATTTGGCCAAGCAACTAATCTCTTCCTGCAACCACTAACATATCATCAGAATATATATATATATATATATATATATATATATATATATATATATATATATATATATATATATATATATATATATATATATATATATATATATATATATATATATATATATATATAGTATGTTTCAAAATTGACTTAGAATTTCAAAGACAAAATATTAATTTCCATTAAACGGGGTGTCGTCAACTCATCATATGCGAGTGCCTCTGGTGGTTTCCAGTCATACTCAATAATCATCAGTAACAAATTTTCTTAGTGTTAGTCATTGTCATAATAGCATCATCAACATCACGTAGTCATTCACATCATTGTTCATTGTGAACTAGAACTAATGTAAGTAGCTAACATAGGGGACACATCCATCATGGTTATCATTATAATAACATCAATGGAAACATACATATCCATCAAAGCTATCATCATCGTAACATCAATTGAAAACATACCTATCCATCAAAGTTATCATCATCATGATATTAATAGAGAGCATACATATCCTTTACTGCAATCATCATAATAATATCAACAGAGAACAAACATAACCATTAATGCTACAATCATCATAATATCAATAGAGAACATGCATAATCATTAATGCTACAATCATCATAATACCAATAAAGAACATACATAACCATTAATGATACCATCATCATAATATCAATGGAGAACATACATAAACATTACAACCACTAATAATAGAGTCATGTGTTCAGATCCTCAACCTGAGGTCCTTAAAGAATAAAGTGCGGGGCTTAGGGCTAAATAAATGTTAATGTCATATCACTATCAGCCAATTAGAGTGGGGCACTACATACACCCCCTCTTAATAATAGACTTCGTCTCGAAGTCCTTGGAATAGGTAAGGAAAACAGTGACACATATCCTCGACGTCCTCCCAAGTGGCTAAACTGGGAGTATAATTGTCCCACTGGACCTTAACCTGGTCCACTAACTATTGTCCAAGCTGTAAAGTTCGTTGGTCAAGTATGCTAACTGGTTCGACCATCGTTGTTCCCTTCCTAAAACCTGCAAATGGCCTAAGTCAATAACATGCGAAGGATCTGAAATATAATGAGGCAAAATAGAAACATGAAACACATCATGCATACATGCTAGAGATGGGGTGTCATGTGGAAAGAGTCAATTTTGCGGACAAAACCGACCTCCCTAGAAAACAAGGCTTTTCTAGTGACAAACAAAACAATCAAGCACTATCTTTCCCTAAATATGCATTTAAAATAAAAGCAACCAGGTGTTTAAGGCTTACCTCTAGTCCAACGCTGTTTGTAGCAGCCAAGCCTCTCCGATCCAGATGAGCTCCTTCTCCTTGAAGCCTACATTCACTAACAAGCAAACGATTACATAGCACCTGAATAACTCATATCATAAAACATATTCATCATAAAGACCAAGGAGTTTATGAAACAAATTATATATAACAACTTGTTGAGAAAAATGAACTTAATTGTATTAATTGGAAACAAAAGAAACCATTACAACCAGTGCCTTGGTGTTGTGCAGGTCCCTCCCAGGGTCCAGCAAGAGTTCTCCTCTACTTTGATCAGCTCACCCACTTCCAAATGAAGCTAGGAAAGGATTGGAATCTCTCCTCTCAAGCTCTATAAGGGAGTCCTAATTTCAGCAGCATCTACCCTTAGGAATGTTCAGCTTTCAACCTCCCCTCCCTCTGGCCCAATGCCTGTATTTATAATGCTTTGGAGGAAGTTAATCAGGTCCACCATCAATGGGATAAGCCCCTCTTTCAAAGGGATAGCTCCCCTCTTCATGGGATAAGTTCCTCTTTCATTGGGATGCATGAACCATCTGGAGGCGCCCAATCCACGTCAAACCATCTTCTAGAATGCTCTAGAATTGACCACAAGTAAGTTTTTTGAAGTAAAACTTGCGCCTTTTGACTTTTACAGGGGTATGCACCCACCCCTTTACAGACAGAGCGTACAAGTACGCAGGTATTATGAATTTGAGGTGCGTACACGCAGGTAAGAGTGAGAGAAACTACGTAACCAGAGTTATATTGATTTTTAAAGGCTTTCTCTCTTTTTTGGAGTTTGACATGAGGAGCAGAGGTATAAGACTTGCCAAGGAGGATAGTATGACTATTGATGGAGCCATACTAACTGCAAATAGTCATGGTGACAAATTTTAGTGTAACAGATTGCCCCCTAAAGTGCGAAGTCTGTAGTAGATTAGGGTTTCATATCATCTAGGAAGGGTGAAGCACTTTATCATTTCGAGGATTATCTTGTGGAGAGCCCAGTCGGAACCTGCAAATATTCAACACAAAATACATATATGAGATCATATCATCGCTGAGGTAGGCATTCCCATACTCAGATCAAAACTTAACTAACAAACTAACTACTGCTCTGATATAGGAATGATTTTGCAATACATCATAATCATAGACACATGTAGACACAGTATGGACGCAGCCATCTATTTATAATTAGTCTACTGTATAATGAATACAAAACTCCTCGCAGCCTGGATGGCGGAAACTAGATCCAGGGTCTTCATTTCTACTTCCCGAAATAGTACGATTCTATCCATGCGAATAAATGAGTTGATGTCGAACATGGTAGAAACCACTTGATTACCAGTCAATGATGTAAACTGTTAACAAGTGTGAGAGAGACCACCAGTGATGTCAATGGTTCTCAAAGTACCCAGTACAATCCGTGAGATGTGAATGAATGTGTTGATGTCGAACATGTCACAGAATCCTTCGATTGAAAGTCAATGATGTAAACCGTCGTCAAAGGCGAGAAACCTTCCATTGAGGCATGCAGATTTCAAGGTACTGATGATTCCTAGATCATCTTTCTAGATAATGTGCTGATGTCGATAGAAAGTGATCCGTTGCAGGCAAGCCCACAACACGAAATCATAGATCAAGTTGAAGAAATGTAGCTGTAAGGACTGACTCAGGGATGGTCAAGATGGATGACAGGTATTTTGCAGATGAATGGTTTATTTGCAGTGACCTCTTGAACACATAACGACACAACAGATGGCTTGGTGACAATTGACCCAAAGTTAATACCCAGAAACCGGTTGAAGACTTTCAATGTGGTTTGATCAACTATTAGGCAAAGGATTTCCCAACCCAGGTGAATGAAAAGTGTCGTGTTCAAGAGTGGTGATAAGGTTTTTCTGAGACAAAGGATAACAAATAGGCTCATTTTTCTCTCTTTTCCCCCACCATTTCTGGCAAGTACCTCTTTATTTTTTTACAAGCTTGAGGAGGATAACATTTGCTTGATTATAAGCTCATCCTTCAGATGAGTCCAACTTAGTTTAGATTCGAACCCTAAGAAGGAGTGGTCCGTTCCTGTTTGTAATCGAACAGGTCCTTTACTGTGAAATTTTAATGAGTCCAATATAGGAGAAACTCGGCGTTTTTAAATTTTAGAGAGTTTGAAAAACTTAAGAAGACTCCAGGGTTGACCTTTTTCGTAAATTTGTGTCTCCCAAGCCCGAAAAAGTATAAAATAATACTTGAGAGAACCGCTTGATCTTTATGACCAAGGAGTACTTTCATGATTAGTGTCTCTGATCTGAAAAGTAAAAAGCGATCAAGGACACGTCGTTTTATTTCCAATATCGAATTTGAAACGACAAAAATCCGGCAATATTTTCATGTTTTTACGGTCAGAAAAGGGCTGTAAGAGGACCGTCTTTTAATTTCGTTTTAACGAGTGTAAAAGAAATGCTCGGCAATCTTTTCATTTTTTAGGAGTCAGAAAAGGGCTTAAAGATGACTCTAAGGTTTCACTTTTTCGTAAGTTTTAACGAGTTCGAAAAAATGATAAAAATATACTCATGGTTTTCATTTTCTCGTAAGTTTTAATGAGTTCGAAAAAATGATAAAAATGTACTCATGGTTTTCATTTTCTCGTAAGTTTTAATGAGTTCGAAAAAATGATAAAAATGTACTCATATGGCCGACTTTCAATTTAATTTACGAGCAGGAAAAGACGGAAAGAACTCGGCATTTTCATTTGTTTTACGAGAATGAAAGATAGCAAAATAATCTCAGGATTTTCATGAGTTTAACGAGTCTTGAAAATAACTGAAATTGACTCGAGATAGGTTTCATTTTTACAAAAGCTTGAAACAGAGAAAAACTATGCTTCAAAGTAGTTTCATTTTTACACAAGCTTGAAACAGAGAGAAAACTGTGCGTGATGCCCCCTAGGCATAATTGCTAGAGTGCATGCCCCCCCAGCTTCATTTCATTCAACTAAGTACACTGCTGGTAATTATTAGCAGGATGGAATGAAGGTTTAGTTACGAGAATGAAAGATTCGACCTAAAACTGTAAGAAAATTATGCAAAACACTGAAATAACTAACCTAAATATACAACTTAACATTTATGAGATCTAGTCAAACTCTCGACTTAATTAGAGGAGGATTTGTTTCATTTTTTAACGAGCTTGACACAGGAAAAGAACTATGCTCGGATTCGGTTTCATGTTTATGCAAGCTTGAAACGAAAAACTATGCTTGTTATAAGTTCACATGCCCCCAGCATAATGACGCAAAACGAGGTACATGACCCCCAAGCTTTATTGCATTCAATGAGGTGGATGGAATGAAGCTTTACTTTCAAGATCTTGGAAAGACTTGTGGGAGTTGTTTCATTTTTTAGTGAGGTTGACACAGGAAAAGAACTATCCTCAAAACCCTTGTTTCATTTTTTAAACGAGCTTGACACAAGATAAGGAACTATGCTCATAACTACTCTCTACAATCTACCTAACAAAAAACTCTACTCTAAAAACCTTGATTCATTTTTTAACGAGCTTGACACAAGACAAGGAACTATGCTCTAACCAACTGATTCATTTTTTTAACGAGGTCGACACAGTAAAAGGAACTTTCCTCGATTAACTGATTCATTTTTTAACGAGGTTGACACAGGAAAAGAACTATCCTCATAGCAGTCTGTTTCATTTTTTAACGAGGTTGATACAGGAAAAAACTATCCTCGTGGACACCTGTTTCATTTTTTAACGAGGTTGGCATAGGAAAAGGAACTATCCTCGCTTTCACTGATCATGGCTTCCAACTGGAAGAGAGACATGTCAATGGACACACCTTGATCATGGCTTCCAAGAGGTCTTCATCAGAAGGAAGAATAGTTCTCTGGAAGGAACACATGTCAAGGGACTCAAAAGGGATAAGAACATCGTGTTCAAGTAATCCCATAGAGTTTTCCATGTCAATTACCGGATCTAAATCAAAGGAAGATGAGCAAACAGTGAGAGGCTCACTTACATCGGTAACTGAAAACATGGGACCAGTTGCCACATAATTAACCTGTGGCAGGGTAGATACCACTTTAGAATCAGGAACATTTAGGGGTGTCATATTATTGGTAGTTGAAACAAGACTAGGGAACGAAAGCTGGTCTACAGTCACAATATTTCCATTGTGAGGGAAAGACATCACGCGAAAGAGTGTCGATACGACAGCTTTCATTGCATAAACATAATCTCGCCCAAGGAGTAAATTGAAATCCAAGGGACCTTGAACTACCATAAGATCAATACAGACAGTTTTACCTTCCAAGGTAATAGAAAACTTAGGAAGGATCCCTAAAGGTTCACTAATGGTTCTGTTAAAAGCTTTCAGATTCTACGTAATAGGCACAAGCTGAGGGGAACCCAGAGCTTTCCAAGCAGTTGAGGATAAAATACTAACAGAAGCACCTTCATCTACCTGTGTGCGGCGTATGTCCCTACCACCAACCTTGACAATGATTTGGAAAGGGATGGAGGAAGGAAGACGAGGTTCTGTCAGTCTATTCCAATCAAAGGAAAAGACCTCAGTACTTGGAGGGGGTTCTGTAGAAATAGGTGAAATTCCCCCGGCATAGAAGAATCTGATGTAACAAGAAGAACCTGAGCGGTATGAAGTTCACTCTCTAAAGGGAAAGTGGGATCGACCGAATGTGAAATTGAATCGATCACTTGATCAACTAATGGATCATCAACCTGAGTGACATGAGTTTCACTCTCCAATGGAAGAGTGTGATTGACTGTACTTGAAATTAGATTAATCACTCCGTCAGTTGACGGTAGGTTGGGAGAAATTTTATGGTAACCAGTTGGAAATGCTTGCTGTGAAATAGTAAGGTTTTCCAACAATTTTGAGGCTTCGTCCATGTGAGGGCAAATGTGAGTTTGATGACTCCCTTTGCATAACTTACAAGGAAACCTAACTTTACCCTTTTTCCCAGGAACCTGACTATCACTGGTTGATGGATCAATGGAAAGTTGATGTGATTTTTCTGACCATACTTCCAAGACCTTTGGAATACCAGGACAATTGACAAGGAAGTGGTCACCCTTACAAAGCCTGCAAGGGTATTTGGGTTTACGATGCATGTCGGAGTTTTCCTCAACACAACTAACACTTACAGTTGTGGTTGGTTGGTTGACTTCTTTCTTATCTTGCTTCTTCCCTTTCTTCTTCTTCTTAGCCACCTGGTTACTAGCGTCAAGGCTTTTACCAAGCGAAGAGGAAGAAATGGAGGAAGAAAAATTAGGCGAAGAAGGTAAGGGTCAACAGAAGGTTGGTGATGTTGAGATGGTGAACTCTGTTGAGGTGAAGCATTCGGTTGAGGTGGAACAATTGGAGTATTTGGGGCCAACGAAGTTGAAAATAACCATATCCGTAAACCTATTGTAAATCCAGGTAATGACAAAGTAGCCATATAAGGAGGACCAACATTTCCAAAGAAAGGAAAAGTACTAGGATCCTCGTTAAGAGGGGTTCCTAGGTTGGTAAATTTCGGAATAGTTGCCATTATATTCAACTTCAGTGAATTTAAAACTAAAATTAACAATTCACAATTCACACCTAACAATTAAAATTCACAATTCACACCTATGGTCTCTAAAAGTAAAAACAAACAAATTAACACGCACTATCAAATCTAGGGGTCAAACCACACACAAACAGTAACTTTCCATACCGAAAACACTAGTTGGTGATGAAATCCAACGTCGCAGAATTCAATACAGAAATAGTGGTTGGAACAGTTACCCCGGCAACCTGCTTAATGAATAGACTGGCACAAGTTTCTCCACTAAACCGTCTCGAGTGAAGAGAACCCCCCAGAAAATCCAAGTGAGTCTAGCCGACATCTGCTCCAGGTACAGTGGGATCTTCCCACCACTGTCACCTTAGGAAGAATCCTAAAGAATATGGCCACTAAGGTTACCAACTGAAACAAATATACCTGGGGGAACAATCTACGATCCGATACGCACGCAAGGGCAGAGTAGCAAGCTCAATCCCCTTGAAGGCTCCTTGACATAATCCAAGGTTTACCAACAAGTGACCCCAGGCTCCTCGACAATGGTTAATCCGAGGTTTACCGTTTTTAATACGTGAATATCTGGCGTCGTTCCCAATGAGGAAGGATTGATTCCCACACTGGTTCGGACACGATCTCGTGCTTCTCCTTTAAGAGGAGCTTTCCCAGAGTATAAATGCAACAATTGGATTTCTTCCTACCACAAGATACAACTACTTGTTTGTTTTACTGTCTTGGAGAGTTAATTACTCCCTACTCCAAGACACTAGCCTAAGCTATGTTGGTGTATCAGAGCCCTAGAAAATAAAAATATTACTAGATGAATTTTAATTAAGCGTTGTGTTATTAAGGCTGTTATTACTCAAAGGGGTAAATGGATACGAAACCAATGGTGTTATGACCCGACTCAAAACTGAATGCAATCGAATATGATAATGTAATCCTTTCAATTCGATGAATCCTAACTAAAGTAAGGAGAGAGTTTCCATTCACTTCCAACAATGCAAAAAATTGATCACTAAGAGAAAATATAACAAATTCTCTAATGCACTAATTTCATCAAGAAAAACTAATGCAAATCAATTCCAAAATAATTTTTTTATTTTTATTTTTGTGTAAATTCAAATCAAAGAAAACTGATCTAAATCTACGATTGATTTTTCAGAATGTAAACTATGCAATTGTAATCTATGCACAATTCACTTGAAAAGTATGCAAATGTAATCTATGCACATTTTTCATTAATATTCTGAAAATGAGAATTCTAATTATGCAAATGTGATCTATGCAAGAGAATTCTCAAACACAAGATGATTCTAATGTAATCTAAGAACCAATCAAGTGCAAGTCGAGAAAATTGGGCGAGAGTTCCAAAGATCAAAAATAAAAGCACTCAAAGGCGATTAACACTCATACACAATTTAGCCCCCCCGGCGAATGAGGGGGAATTTTTTTTTTGCAAAAACAAAAGCAAAAAGATGCAAAATTGTGAAAACACTGAGACAAACCTCCAAGTAATGACCAAAGGAAATCAAATTAAGAATTTCTCAAAAAAGAGACTCAAAACACCCAATTGATAAAAGCTTAAAGTAGGAATGCCAATGAAATTAACCAAGGAAAGTTTTTTGACAGGGAACAAGCAGGTCTGGGCAATGGCTAAAACCTATAAACAAATTCTAAACTGATAAAAAAGAGAAAAATTTAAAATTTTCAAAATTTTGACAGGGTACGCAGGCAACCTGTTTACACAGGTGCGTCCACACTATGTGCACAAAGCAAAAGTGCGTACAGGTACGCATTGTGCTTAACTCAGAGGGTGCGTACCTCTCCCAAAACTATGAAAAATAAAAACTAACTCAAAATTAACTAAATTCACCCAATCCCACAATCATCAAGTCAAAAAAAGAAACAGAAAATACAGTTTCTCTGGTCAAAGTATCAATCAAAAGAGAAATTAATCAAATCCATGGATTCCCCAGTATGGTCGCCATTTTGTCATGCGGAAAGAGTCAATTTTGCGGACAAAACCGACCTCCCTAGAAAACAAGGCTTTTCTAGTGACAAACAAAACAATCAAGCACTATCTTTCCCTAAATATGCATTTAAAATAAAAGCAACTAGGTGTTTAAGGCTTACCTCTAGTCCAACGATGTTTGTAGCAGCCAAGCCTCTCCGATCCAGATGAGCTCCTTCTCCTTGAAGCCTACATTCACTAACAAGCAAACGATTACATAGCACCTGAATAACTCATATCATAAAACATATTCATCATAAAGACCAAGGAGTTTATGAAACAAATTATATATAACAACTTGTTGAGAAAAATGAACTTAATTGTATTAATTGGAAACAAAAGAAACCATTACAACCAGTGCCTTGGTGTTGTGCAGGTCCCTCCCAGGGTCCAGCAAGAGTTCTCCTCTACTTTGATCAGCTCACCCACTTCCAAATGAAGCTAGGAAAGGATTGAAATCTCTCCTCTCAAGCTCTATAAGGGAGTCCTAATTTCAGCAGCATCTACCCTTAGGAATGTTCAGCTTTCAACCTCCCCTCCCTCTGGCCCAATGACTGTATTTATAATGCTTTGGAGGGAGTTAATCAGGTCCACCATCAATGGGATAAGCCCCTCTTTCAAAGGGATAGCTCCCCTCTTCATGGGATAAGTTCCTCTTTCATTGGGATGCATGAACCATCTGGAGGCGTTCAATCCACGTCAAACCATCTTCTAGAATGCTCTAGAATCGACCACAAGTAAGTTTTTTGAAGTAAAACTTGAGCCCTTTGACTTTTACAGGGGTACGCACCCACCCCTTTACAGACAGAGCGTACAAGTACGCAGGTATTATGAATTTGAGGTGCGTACACGCAGGTAAGAGTGAGAGAAACTGCGTAACCAGAGTTATACTGATTTTTAAAGGCTTTCTCTCTTTTTTGGAGTTTGACATGAGGAGCAGAGGTATAAGACTTGCCAAGGAGGACAGTATGACTATTGATGGAGCCATACTGACTGCAAATAGTCATGGTGACAAATTTTAGTGTAACATGGGGGTAAGGCAAGCCTATATGCCATCGACACTTTTCTTTCTAAGATTTCAAAAGGTCCCACAAACCATGGAGAAAATTTTGCCCCCTTTCCAAATCTTATATAGCTCTTTTGGGGCCTTACTCTCAGGAACACCCTATCTCCCACTTCATAACTTCGGTCTATTTGATGAGCGCCAACATAACATTTTTGTTGATATTGTGCTTTTTTTAGCCTACCCCTAATCATAGTAATTTGTTCTTCCATCTCTTGCACCACTTATGGTCCTATTAATACTCAGTCCTTGTAGAGTCCAAAGATTGTCTTACATCCGTTTTTTCCTATGTTTCCTCTATTTTCCTATATTTACCACCTAAATAATGCCATATGCACAAGGTTTTGTTAAAGGTAAGAAATAATATGTCTTCTTCTTCATGTTTGACTATATACCCTATTGTTTTGTTAAAGAATGCATTTGGCTACAGAATTGGTCTGTTTCCGCAGCTAATCCAGATTTCTGCAGCTGCCTCCGTTGTTTGCAAGGTTCAAGAGCTACAGGTTAGCAACGAAGTATACAGATGGATAAGGAATGGTCCCCTAGTGGATCCCTTCCTACCCACTTGAAACAGTTCATCAATATGATCGCAGGATAGCGCGGTCAAACCCCAAAGTCAATCACAGGATTATCGACGGAACAAAATCCGAATTTCATCAAAACCTTATCAATTTTCTTTCAGAATTGAAAATAGAAGGTTTAGCGATATAGTTTAGTTGGAATAAATATATTTAGGCTTAAAATACTCATGTTGTTTGCCAAATACTTGTTATAAAAACTATGGCCGCACTATGATTTGGTGCGTGCCGGATGATGTAATTTTTGAAACAGTTTGTTAAATTTCGTTTGCAAGCAATAGAATTGGTTTTATATGTGTATGCACTGCATTGATTGGAGATTATGGACTGATCTATGGAGGGCCCCTATGACCAGTGACAGGTCTTTAACCAATTTCAATTAGATTTCTTTTCATTCCTTGAATACTCTGTTTTTTTGCGTGAAGAAATGCAGTATGATGAGTTCGCCAGTGAATCATGATATGCATGAGCACTTCCCTTTGCTTTATACCTAGTTTAATCTGCTATTTGAATTGATTTTTATCTAGTACAACATGGTTATTTCATTTTCTTTTTATCTAGTGTAGTCCAACTGTGTTTACTTCATAATATAGTTGCTGTTCAAAATATCTTGTATGGATGAAATTGAATAAGTAAAAGAGTGAGAGTCTTCTTCTTAACAATTGAATTCAGACATTATTCCTTTACAGTTTGGTAGAATAGATTTCTCTTGCACTTAGTAAATTAGAGTTGCAGCATAAACATTCAAGACAAAAATCTAAAAATAGTCTAACACAAGTAGAATTTAGAATCACTCTCATATCATCCATAAACTGATTCAATAGAGAATAACTCCTAAGAAATTAGCTGATAACTTTAGGGATTGAGACATTAATATAATTAACGACACCATCTCCATACTAATCTTAAGTTTAGACCCTAACAAGAACATAACGACATAAGAAATAACTTCTAGCACATATCGTGCACCTGTACTTCATCAGTATATGTACCCTGGTTGACAATTTATGATTGACAATTTAAAGACATTAAATTGGCCAAACATTTTGGTGCCGTTGCTGGGGAAGTACAAATAGAAGTTAAGAAAAAAAATCAAAACATGATATGTGTAGGAATAGAGACTCTAGAGGTAGATTTGTAGGGCGAGGAAGAAGTTTAATTCCCACAAATCCACTCACTTCACCTCGATTTCGAGAATCCACACCACCTACTCAAACCCGAATTCCATTTAGAGGTCGACAAAGGCTTCCTGAAATCTCAAGATCAGAAATCCAATCCAGAACTTCACCCACTTCCTCTACTAAAGCTGTAATTGAAGAAAATCCTACATCCCCAACTACAGGAGTAATTTTTCTATCCTCCACTGGTGAGAAAATTTTGGGAGAAAAATTAGAAGTTCCTAGTGAAGAAGAGGAACCAGAAACTTATTTTGAACAACCATTGATAGAGGAACCAGAAAGATTAGAAGAACACTATATTAGTTCCGAAGAATCTATCATGGCTAAAGAAGGGGAAGGAGAAGTACACAATGTCCATGGCGAAGAAAATAGGATTGGAGGAAGGGGTAGAGGTAGAGGTGGAGATAGGAATAGAGGAGGGGGTAGAGGCAGAGGAAACCAAGATCCTTCTGGATTTCCTATTCTTGATGAAGATACAACCCTCACAATGAAAAATATATCACCCTCAATTCTTCCTAATTTCCACGGAAAAAGAAACAAAGACCCAAAGACATTTCTCTTCGAATTTGAAGTATTATGCAAATCGTATGACTATCTGCATGATGCTCAAAAGTTAAAATTGTTCCCTACTACATTAAAAGACTCAACATTAAAATGGTTCATGAGTCTAGGAGTGCATTCTATAACAACATGGGGACAAATGAAAGAGGCTTTCTTAGGCAAATATAGAGATTATTGTATGCCTAGTAACCTTAAAGATGAAGTCTTCAAAATGACACAAAAAGAAGATGAAAATATTGAAGATTTAGTAGAAAGGTTTGTTTACAATGTTAAAAGAGAAAAAATGGATAATTTGGATGAAGAAACCTTAAAATCCCTCTTACTCAGAGCTATTAAAGATGAGTGGATCGATCTCCTTAACCTAACTGGGAAGGGAGATATTTCCCAACTACCATTTGTAGATATTTGTGATTTATGTGTACATATCTCAAGGGGTAAAGCACGAGTTGGAAGGAGTCCTAGAGACCCTCTCTTGTCAAGAATTAATAAATCTGTAGTTGGGACAGTCAGCAGGGCAGAATTAGGAAATTTTCTTGATACCTTCAAAACAGATATTTTAGGGAGCCTAAGTGAGCAGATAGACACCCTTAAAATACAAAACAAGCAAAATTATGAAAATGCTGCATTATCCATCTTCTGTCCCAATTGTTGGAAGAAACATGCTCTAAGAGAGTGTTCCTTAGATTCAAAATCCATAGAAACTTGTGTCATATGTGCAGATAATCATGATACAAAGGAATGCCCATCCCTACCAGGTCTCAAGGCTGTATTTAATGATGAAGGAATATCAAAACTAGTAGACCCTCTCTACTTTATAGCCAAGAGACCATGGAAAAATCCCCAACCAAATTAATCACAAGGATTTAGACCACAACAATTTTCTCAGTCTTCAAAAAATAATTGGAATTAAGCCTGACAGCCTTGGGCTCAGCCACACTCACAACCTTGGAATCAAGCATGGTAAAATCCTTATGGAGCCTATGCTCAATATCGACAATATTCACGATCCTACCTTCCACCATAATTTTTACCACCATCCAATCAAATTCCGCAAGCTAACCAATTGCCACAAATTCCAGTTCAGAATCAAAACCCACAACTCTCCCTACCATTTCCACAAAAACCAAATCAATTACCTGCTCAACCACTTCCGAATCCTAATAATAAAATACCACAACAACATGTGTACAACATGGAGGGGCAGAATCCTAAAACTTATGTAGTAACTCCACTAGACCTGAATAATGTCCAATTGAGGCTTGGAAGAGTGTTACCAAGAAAACTCCCAGTTGTCATTCAAGAAACAAGATCCGATCTTCAAAAACACAAAAACCAATTAGAATAAGGGGAGACCTCTCTCCCTCAGAAGGAGAATAAACAAACAGAAGAAGTTCTGATAAACACTCCCATCATAGAACAACCCTCGGTATCAATTAGACCACCTTTCCTCGAACGGTTGAAAATTGATGAAGGAGTAGAAAAACAAATTATCTTGCCTAATTACAATATGATGGATGAATTGAGAAATGTTTGTATTAAGATTCCTTTATTACAAGCCATAAAAGAAATACCAATTTTTGAAAAAACAATTAAGGAACTAAGTACACAAAGATTAGGGAGAAAAAGAAAAGACATAAAAAGAATTCAGTTAGTTGGAAAAATTGCAGACATTATGATGGGGAAGACGACAATTCAAAAATACTTAGATCCAGGAAGCCCCATTGTAAAAATTCACATCAATGGAACTGAAATACCAAACACACTGATTGATCTAGGAGCAGCCATAAACATAATGAGCAAACAAGTTATGGACACACTTGTCGAGCTATAAAAAGGGTCTCTTTCACCTCTAATTACCTCACATTAGTTTGTCAATCCAAGAACGTTTGTTATTTCAAAGAGTGTCTCAGTCTGAGGCTATCATTTGCCAGAGTAATGCTAGTAGTACAATTCTCAAAAATACAAGAGTAAACGGATGCTTGTTTACAACAAAATACTTGGAAAGACTAAACCACACATTCATAAAACTAAGCAATTTATTAGTCAAGGGTTCAATAGCAATAACTCATCCCTTTGTAAACTGATGAAACTAAAAGACATCAGAGAACAGATCGTGGATCTGGGAGCCGAACAGTAAATTTCAATGCTCACTACAGCCTTGGATCGTTCTTCACACCAAAATAACAAATGACAGGAAATGGAATGGCAGATAAGAAATGGAACAACAAGTACGAAATAGAACAACAAGTACGAAATAGAACAACAAACCTGAAATGGAACAGCAAACAAGAAACTGTAACAACAATTAAGTCTAACAAGCAGTAACACCTTAATTTACAAGATCAAATGCACCAATCCTAGCCTACACGAATCAAACGGTAATCCTTCACTCTTAAGGACGAATTAAACAACACACAAAAATGGAACAACACTGATTAATGATGAATTATAGAACAACGCTTGAAAACCATATATGCACACGGCACACCTTAATAGTAACATGATCTTGGTAAACCAGTTATCATTCTCAGTTATAAAGATTACGACTGTATTTTAGAATGGAACAACAATGTCTATATATTCAACAATCTCAAATAACATAATTGCTAAGATGAATTTCGTAATATCAATGAATAAATGCACAGCACAGAGGCTCTGTAATTGAACAACAACAATATTCTGTAAAGACCGACAATATTATATCAACACTTAAAAGAATAGTGATACATTGCAGAGTTAATGCAATAGTTCTGTCTTTAGAAACCTCAGTAAATTAAACATAACAGAGCATGTGATGTAAACTAACACAACACATCAGATTAACAAATATCGCTAATAAGCAAACCACGCATAAACCAAACGTAATAGTACAGGAGCAAGTGTCCTCTAGGGCCGGGCCCTTAGCCTCCAGGGGTACACCGCTTGAAGTTATTCTAGAATCAGAGATGAAATAGCAACCGAGTTTGTATTAATGCATAAGACAGAATTACAGTAGATCAGCTCTCAACGAGACTCGATGATCAAAGTTTCAATATTAAGAAAAATTACATAAAACATAAGGACTCGACTGACCCCTCGAGCTAACAGTGCTGCCCCTTTTATAATGGTGAAGGCGGAGATGTCTAGGTGCAAAAATAGTTAAAGCAACGATCCCTCAAGATCAAAGGATCCTGAGGGATTCACCGAACCGTTAGTCCTCAGTTATCTCTTTTCTTTCTTGCGCCGAGCCGATATCTCCACTTCCTTTCTAGGGCTGATTCACTTTGATTTGTTTTGCCTTGTTTGCATACGGTTCCCCGTCAAAGGGACAGCGGTTAACCCGGCCTTGTTCTTTCCTTCGGAACGACAGTCTTTTGTTTTCCCTTCTTTCTGCATAAGAAAATGACAATTGTCAGTGTTTTCGCTTTGCACATTAATCTCACAGGTTTTATTACAATTCCTTATCATTTTCCTAGTTCATGATGCAAAAGGTTTGTAAGTTCTAATGAAAAGATGCTGAAATAATTACCAAAACATACCTTCTTTAGTACTCCACACACCCCCCTACTTACCCTTTTTCATGCCCTCATGAAAACATTGTAGTTGACATGTAAGGCAGTGAGAGAGTAGGCCGGAGATGGAATCTCATGTGGAGGTCTACAGCCATGTTGCATAACTAGGCGTTCAAAGAAATGGCCTGTCTGATCCTCAGGCATCTCATGCAGGGCTTGGTATCCAGGTGTAGGGTGCCAAATAATTGGACTCCGGAACCTATATCCTAACCAGGAAGGTCCTGCCCTCAAAATGACTTCGCCATAGAGGTGCAAGCGGTTGGCAGCTAACTTAAAATTTTCATACTTAAATGGCTCCCTGAGTTGGATATTCGGATTAGAGATCTGATATTGTAATTTAGCCGCATCAATGGCAAGGTCTTTAATAGTGAAAAAGTATTCTATTCCTTGCTGATTGATTGCTGTGTGAATGGGTCCTAATGTTTCAATTACACCTGGAGTCTTCATGAGGTTCCTATGTTCTCTCCATAACTGTACTGGATCCCTGGGCTCAGCTCTTACCCACAAATCTAATCCGTTTTCTTGCCTTTAGAAAGCATTATAGGCTTTAAGCCATTTAATTTGATTAACCCCAAATGAAATAAATGCTTGCAATTGGATATCCCCAACAAAAGGGCCAGGGTTCAGCTCGGTCTCCTGATCTAATACAAGGTTATGCAAATAAAACTCACATAGTAGTCTTTGAACTTTTACCCCGTAGTGCTTACAACAGTTTATAAAATCATCGATGGTATTAATTTGTATGGGAGCACCTGCTTTAACAACCTTTATTTTCAATTGCAAATATCGTTCCATTAAAAACAAGGCATAATTCTTAGCAGGGGCTCTACATGCTAGGACGTCATTGTACAAAGAACATAAGGTATCCATCTGCTTGATAACTATATCTAACCTACGAGTTACCTTCGCGACTTTTTCTTCTTCCCTTCGCCACCCTTCAAAGGCCTGGCTTTCGGATAGATTGACGTTCCTAAGCTGTTGCTATAGCTCTTCATACCTTTCTTAAGGGACCGTTTGCTCTATGAGATTTTCTGCTGCTTGCTGAGCTTGCGTCAAACCCTCCCGTAGGGTTACCGTTCTCGGATCTCTTTCCCATGCGGCGGTGGAGACCAGGAGTTTTACCTGAATTTTTCTATTGCATTGTCTTGCGTTCATGGCCCTTATCACTCCCAAGGGTGGTGCCTTTGTCTGAATTTCCTTATCGCAGGTCAATATATCATTCGTTTGTATCTCAACGTGGGTAACAGTCAAATGCTATTCCTTTTGAATTTGAACAACAGTCTGCTTCTCAATAAAATTTGCAACAATAGCTCGCTTTTCGACAGGGTTTGGAACAACAGGGTGGAATCTGGTCCTCCGGTCCTTTGTCTTGAGGGGTTTTGCTGAAGTGATTGCATGTTTCCTTCCCAAAGTCCTTTTTACCCTTTTCCTTGCTTTCAAAATCCTAATCTGCTGTCGAAGTTGAACTACTAGATTCAGTAGTCGCTGCTGTTCTTTCCGTAATTTCTTAATTTCCTCAATTTCCTTAGAAGGAACAACAGACTTTTCACTGCGACCTGGACTATGATCAATTCCATGATTTTCTCTTCAGAATGCTTCTTTGTTGCTTTGCTCTGGGGCAAGAACCCTAGCTGGTTCTGTTATTTCTTGGGTGACTTCCTTTTCTGCTCCCCCTTCTTCCGGAGTTTCTTTTGGTGTTGTCTGGCTAGGAACGGATTGTTCCTGTTCTGCATCTCCTGTCATGTTTTCATCATGAACAGGTTGACTCTCCTCTTCTACCTCCTCTGCATGTGATTCTTCAGGTGCATTTACCTCCTGAGCAGAGTGTTCTTTTGGTTCTTCTTCAGCATGGAGATCTGATGGGCTGGAAGATTGGCCATATTCGCCCATATTTGCCAAAACTTTGGCCAATTCATCTTCTCTCAATGGATCCTGCGCTGGGCTGCCTTCCTGCTGTTCTATTTCCTCCTCCTACTCAGGTTGCTCGATTTCTTCCTCCATTTCTCCTTCCTCGTTTTCCTGCATTACTTTCTCATTGTCTTCTCCTTCTAATCATGGGGATTGCTCATCCCCTGTATCTTCTATCTCTACTAGTTGGCTGGTATTTCCTTGGGGATTCTCCAGCCTCCCTCGTAGCCATGCTAGTTGGACCGATTTCCTTCGTTTTTCTGGATGCTCAGGTGTACTGGTGGCATGTTTACATTTTGGGGATGGTGTGGTCAATCCTCCATCTATCATGGCAATTAGCTCTTCCCAGCTGCTCTGATGCTAGGTAAGGCTATCGCTGACTATTAACCGTATCAACCCATGATGACTAACAACTAATTCTACATCCTATGCCTTTTTCATGCTCCGTGCAACATCATGCAGTAATGAATTCAAAAATGCAGGTAAATTTACAGAGCATTTTTGCTTTAACACAGCTAAGAGTTTAAGGTGCCGTGGTCTTACCACGTCTTTTCTTCCTTCACAGGTGATGTAGCTTTGAATGGTCTTTGCCAATTCCACCCACGGTTCTCCTAATGCTGTTGGCAGAACCCCCTTTCCTTTAATTGTCAGGCTCTAGCCTTCCTCCTGGAAGGTTTCTATAATCTTTTGCAATCTCTCCTTTTTTAGCATCCATACAGGTCCAGCGGCTGGGAGTCCCGAGACTTCTGCGATTATGTCATCGGTGACTGCTATGTGTCTCCCCCTCACTGTGGAGTGATCCTCTTGCAAGTTCTGCAAGAATTCAATTGCTACAGTCTTGTTGGATTCCTGTAGGCGATTGAGATAAGTTAGCCACCCTGCTCTTGCCAGGATTTCCTGTGCAGCATCAGAGACTGTTAACACCTGTGGTTCTCTCCGAATCGATCTTCCTCCCATGTTTATGGTTTCGATGTAAAATCTCAGAGTTTTGACAATAGAATGATAGCTGTTCACGCTGTTAAAACACAGAGAGGCTGACAGACGCAAGACTCGCTCAAAATCTAATGCCGCAGAGTATACAATGGAAATGGCTTAGGAACAGCAAGTCATGAAAAAAATAAAAAAATAGTATACTGTTGAGCGGTGCTATTCCCAAGTACGCAGTTTCCCGAATAGCGGTCTGACATGTCATCCAAGGAATGATGAGGTTAACCTCCCCCCCCCGCAATGTGATAGGCTATCCCGACCGTCAAATAAAGGAGCGACGTGCCGTTCTGTTCTTAAGCAGAGTTATAAAGGAACAACGTATGACAATATGCCATGTTTACAAAAGTAGCAGATTACCGAAATCGAGGTGTCAAGTTGGATCACTTAATATGTAAGAGACTGCTGTGATATGATGCGAGGCTGGGAGGATAGGACATCTGCCGTGCATACCGAGTCTCATGCGGTCATTGTCAATTGTTTTGTCATGATTGGTGATAATAGATTTACATGCGTTGTATGGTTCGGAAAATAATATACATCCATCTTATGCGATTGATTACTAAGGTATAAGAAACAGAAGGGTGCTGATAACTACCTATTGGTGTAAATAATGTGACTTCAATACCATTAACAGTGCTCTGCTGCCGACAGGTGTCCATAACCTTGGCAGAGTTGTTTATTTCACCCATGGAACCATGATCCTTTGTGTATGCTTAGGAAGTGTTATGTGAAATCAAAATGTAGGCAATTATGCTGGCTTGGTAACTAGTTAGCCATAATGCCATTCACGAGGAAGGAGTGAAAGGTGGGCAGGCTGGCTTGTGATGAGACCTCCTGTTCCAAGGGTTCTTTATTTGATATACCTTTTGGATCATATCCCTGGTGTAGTGGTCATAGTGGGAATGCCACTTCACTTTCTTCGTCATGATCATGGTAGGCTGGCTCTTGATGACACCCCCTATCCTGCATTTGACATCTTTATATAAACAAGTCAGTTTGCTCTTTTTTTTCTTTCTTTTTCATAAAGTACTTTCCCATTTATACACAAAGGGTGGTTCAACACTCCTTAAGAGTAGGAATGGTGGAAGAAGTCTTAACATCTCAATAGGAAGATATAAATCCTTTGCTCCTATTCCTGAATAATAATCAAAGAGGATTTAAAAGGAACCAACATGATAAAGATAACCAATCAGAGCAGAGTTAGTGAAACAACGACAACAAAAAGATATTGGGTAAGTGTGTCCTTCCCTCTGTCCTTTTACCAATTCAGAGCAATTTCTTATAAAAATAACGATTTTATAATTCACCTGATTTCAGTATGTTGTGATTTTGTATCCATTGCATAAGTGCATAGCTGTATTCCAAAAGACTTGAAAGAACAGGAACAGTAAGCATCCTTAATTTAAAACAGCAAGGGGAGCAAGCATAAGTAAAAGGAATACGAGGATGTTGTTGTTTCAAAGAGGAAGAGCAAAAGAATACAAGTGGTGTTCCTTTTGGAAAAAGGAACAACAAAGATAAAAAATGCTGTTCCTTTGGAAAAGGAACAGCAGAAAACACAAATGCCATTCCTTTGGAAAAGGAACAACAAAAATTGAAAACGTTGTTCCTTTGGAAAAGGAACAACAAAAATCGGAAACGCTGTTCCTTTGGAAAAGGAACAACAAAAATCGAAAATGCTATTCCTTTGGAAAAGGAACAACAAAACACACAAATGTCGTTCCTTTGGAAAAGGAACAACAAAAATCGAAAATGTTGTTCCTTTGGAAAAGGAACAGCAAAACACACAAATTCCGTTCCTTTGGAAAAGGAACAACAAAAATCGAAAGTGCTGTTCCTTTGGAAAAGGAACAACAGAAATCGAAAGTGCTGTTCCTTTGGAAAAGGAACAGCAGAAAGCAAAAATAAAGAAAAAGAACAAAATTAAAGTAAAATGACAGCTGATCCAAAAGGTGCTGTTCTTTTGAAAAAGGAACAACAGAACGAAAATGATGTCCCTTTGAGAAAAGGAACAACAAAAATAATAACATTGCTGCTGCTTCGAAAATTAACGGCGAAGCGTTTGATTCAAAAATATGTACAAAAACAAAACAAAAGAAATTATGTACACACTGTGAAAAAAAATAAAAATAAATTACTTAATGAATCACAGGTGAGGAAGACTTCTCTCCCTCCCCCAAAGTTTCCATATCAGAGTCTTGGCGTAGCTGCTGGCAGAAGGACTCCCGAGTAAGTGGTTTACGATAAAGACAAACTTGGTGGCCATTTGCCTTGAAGGCATATCCAGAACCATCAATAGTGATTAGAGTAAGAGTGCCATTGTCGTTTACCTTCTGGATTTCGTATGGTCCTAACCAACGAGTCTGGAGTTTCCCGGGAAAGTCCTGAAACCTGGAATTGTAAAAAAGTACCCAGTATCCTTCGTGGAAGACTTTATTTTTAATGAGAGCATCATCCATTTAGCTCACTGCTGTTGGATAAGTGCAGTGTTTTGGAGTGTAGAGAGCCTAATTTAATCGAGCTCATTGATTTGCTGTAATCGATTAATCTGTGCCTCAGTTAAATCTAAGCCAACTTCCTGTGCTGTTCGCAATGTTTGGATTTCGAATTCTATGGGAAAAATGGGTTGCTTGCCAAACACTAATTGATAAGGTGAGTAACCAGTGGTACTTCTCCATGTTGTTCTGTAAGCCCACAATGCTTCTGGTAGTCTGGCAGCCCAATCACGTCTATGTGACGCAATTGTTTTTGTTAGGATTGCTTCTATTATTTTATTGCTGCTTTCTACCTGACCATTTGCCTGTGGGTGGTATGGAGTAGTGATTTTGTGCTGGACATGATAGTTTTTGAGTGTTGCAGCTATTTTGTTCCCAGCAAACTGTGGTCCACCGTCTGTAATTATATCTCTTGGAAGGCCATAACGCACAAATATATGGAACAAGAACTATATGACAGAATCTTCTGTAGCTCTCGGCAACGCCTCTGCCTCAACCCATTTGGTGACATATTCTATTGCCACCAGAATATATGTTTTCTGGTTTGAGGGTGGGTTAATTGGTCCGACGAAATCAAGGGCCCATCATTCGAACGGTTCAATGACTAACTGTGGGTTCAAGGGCATATCATCGGACTGACCAGGGCATCCTGCTCTTTGGCAACTGTCACAAGCTTGGACGAATTTCTTTGCATCTTTGAAAATTGTAGGCCAATAATACCCTGTTTGCAACACCTTATGTCTAGTTCTACGATCGACGAAATGTCCGCCACATGGTCCGTCATGGCAAGCTTTTAAAATGTCGAAGATTTCATCCTCTCGAACGCATCTTCTGATATGCATATCTGCCCCTGTGTGGAACAGGTAGCCTCCAACCCACGAGAATCGAGCACTCCTCTGAATAATCTGTTTCCGCTCATTAGGGATTAGATGTTTCAGTAGTTTACCTACTGCTAGGCAATTGGCAACATCAACATACCAGGGTGTTTGAACAGCCACAACAAACAGATGCTCGTCCGGAAATTGATCTTCAACTGCTACTGCATCGATTGGCTTTGGCATTCTTGAGAGAAAATCAGCTATAGGATTTTCTTTTCCACGTCGATCCTTGATTGTAATATCAAATTCCTGCAATAAAATTAGCCATCTAGTTATTCTGCCATTTGTGATAGGCTTGTTTGCTAAATATTTGATGGCAGAATGATCTGTATACAAGATAACATGATATCCAGTAATGTAATGTCTAAACTTATTGACAACATGTATTACAGCTAGAAATTCTTTCTCAGTAACAGTGTAATTTAATTCAGCAGGGGATAAATGTTTGCTAATATAATAAATTGCATATGGTTTTTTATCCTCTTCCGGCCCAAGGACTGCTCCAATGGCTGTATCTGAGGCATCAGATGATCTCTGAAATGGAAAATCCCAATTTGGTCCTCGAAGGACTGGGGTTGTGGACACAAGCTTCTTTAGATCCTGGATAGCACGTTCACATTTTTCTGTCCAAATAAAATCAACGTTACCAGTTAGTGCATACAGAGGTGCAGCAATATGAGAAAAATGTTCTACAAACCTTCTATAATAACCAGAAAATACAAGAAAACTGCGTACCTCCGTTTGAGTGGTAGGGGTGGGAATAAGCAAAATTATTTGGATTTTGGCTGGGTCTACCTGAATTCCAGCTGCTGAAATATAGTGTCCTAGAATAAGTCCTTCAGTCATCATCATATAGCATTTTTCATGGCTTAAACAAAGCCTGGTAGCAATGCAACGTTGTAGGACTTTTTCCAGTGTATCCAATGCTGGATCGAAATCATCTCCATATGGTGTAAAGTCATCCATGTATACTTCAAGTCCTTCATTTATTAGGTCTACAAAAATGCTGAGGATAGCCCTTTGGAATGTGGCCGGAGCATTGCATAAGCCAAAAGGTAGAACTTTGTAGGCAAATGTTCCCCAAGGACAAGTAAAAGTGGTTTTGTCTTGGTCTTCAGGGGCAATCTGAATCTGATTGTATCCATTGAAGCCATCCAAGAAAGAAAAGAATTTCTTTCCTGCCAAAGTGTCTAATACTTGGTCGATGAATGGGAGAGGGAAGTGGTCTTTTTGTGTTGCTTTATTTAGTTCTCTGTAGTCCACACAAATTCTCCATTTCCCATTCTTTTTTGGTACCACCACAAGTGGAGAGACCCATTTACTATCGGAGATAGGATAGATGAAGTTGACATCTAAAAGTTTTTGAAGTTCAGCCTTTACCACATATTTTAGATGAGGATTAAGTCTCCTCTGAGGCTGGTGAATAGGTCTCGCATCTTTTTTTATGTAAATGTGGTGTGTACATAATTGAGGGTCAATTCCTTTCATATCAGGATAGTCCCATGCAAATGCTTCTTTACATTTCCTCAACAAATCAATGAGCTTCATTTCTTGTTCGGAGGTAAGGTTGGCATTAATGTTTAAGGTTTTTCTCGGTTCGATTTGTACAATTTTACTATTTGCAACAGAGGTAACAGGTATCGTTTGATCATGTGTATCTTTAAGAGGATCTTCTTCTAATTCGTTATCGAATGCTACCTCTATCATGTGACACTGTGTGCAGGATCTGAATTCAGTTTGACTAATAAATTTATTAATAGCATCGTCCTCTGTCTGATCTTTAAAATCAAGTGCCTCTTGTATAGTTAATGGAGATCTAATGTTATCAGTAAGGTATGATACATGGTGCTTATTAGTTTTGATCATTGTGACACTTGGTTGTGTTGGAGGATATAAGGATAAGTTCTTGATATTGGCTCCCCTCGTTATGGTCATATTGCCTTATCGGCAACCAATATAGGCATCGGCAGTTGCAAGTCAAGGTCTACCTAAAATCAATGGGTGTCCATCAAGTCGGCTTTTGGGATTTATTATCAGAAAATCGGTCGGATATTCCCAGGAGTCAACAGATACCATGACATCATGTAGTGTGCCCTCTGGCCTAACCACAGATCGGTCAGCCAGTTCTAATAAGGTAGAAGTGGGTTCTATAGATGTGATGCCTAGCTTTTGGCAAGTGGTAGTTGTCAAGATGTTGATTGCAGCTCCTAGATCAACTAAGGCATTAGGGAAGGTTTGACCATAAATTTGTACAGTGACTATTGGATTTCCTGGGTCTTCGTATTTAATGGGCGTTTCTTTTCCTGATAATAAGTCAGATAGAGTGCCAACTACTTGTACTCTTGGATTGTTTGCTGCATTCCTACTTGGTTTCTTTACACAAAATTCTTTGATAGTCTTTGCATATATCGGGATGTCTTGAATGGCTTGGAGGAATGGAATTTTTATTTACAAATTTTGTAATTCTCCCAGAATGTCAAAATCAGGATATTGCGTAGGTCGAGGTATGATTAATCATTCTGGGAATGGGGGAGAGGATGTGGTTGCTTGGTTATGAGTTTGTTGTTTGTTCACATCCTCTTCTTGTGACAGATGTTCTCTGGGTAACTGATTTTCAACATGGGCTGTCTTATCTCCCTCAGTTTCAATAATACGCCCAGATCTTAGCTGAAGATCATTACACTCCCTCAGATCAGCTCCTATTTCTGATGTTTCTACTATTTGGACAGATTGGACCGGTCTGTTATTTGGATTGGGGTTGGGTTGGGCTGGGAGTTGCGGTCTCAGATTAGACTGGGGGTTTTGTTGTAAGGCTGGCAGTGTAGGTTGAGGGAGCGGCATAGTTCCTACTGGCTGATGCATCGGTCTTTGCCAGTTTGTCTACCAGGATGAACTTTGTGAAGTAGGGGGAGTCCATTATGGTGGGTATGCATTACTTTGCCAATATGGTGGGGTATAGGGAAAATTCGGCCAACCAGATGGGCTTGCCTGATTCAGCCACGGGGTTGATGAAGGAAACGACTGTGGTGACCAGTTTGGAAATGGGGGCTGGGATTGACTTTGCCACATATTATATTGTTGAGCATTATACTGTGGAGACTGAAAAGAAGAGGTTGGGTCCAAAAACATACCAGATTGTCACAGCTGCCACTGATGGCGCTGGTTGAGCAAATACACCAATTCTGGCTCTTCTTCTGCTTCCTTATATACTTCTTTTAATCCGGGAAGTGAGGGACAGCTTTCCGTAAGGTGATATTTTGTGCAGATGGTGCATGTTCAGACTGCATCTAGTGGACACTCCTTATGGCTATGTTTCTTCCTGCATCGGGGACAGAAGATTGCCAAATTCTGTTCTGCCTCCATTTGCTTCTGCTTGGCCTGCATAACATCAAGTTGTGTAGTTAGCGTCCCCAGTATATCAGTTTTAAAATTTTCCAATAAATTTCCAATTTCTGCACGCGTTACTCTTTCTGTCGAAATTTATTATCTCTTACAAACTGATCATGTTCTGCCGGTTTTAATCTTTTGCTGCCTCTCGAGCTCCTGATACATAAGGCAATAATGTCAGCAAAATTTTCCTGATAAATATCTCCTTTTCCCATAGTATTTAATGTTTCAATCCATTGTTCCTTCATGCCCCTAATTAATGCTGTTTTTAACACATTATCAGGTAAAGGTAGTGATGCATAAGGAGATCTTTGAAGATTATACTGAAAACGTTCCACATACTCCTCTAATGTTTCATTTGGTCTAGCTACCATCTGGAATATTTCGTTCTTCAGTTCTCTAGACCTGCAATAGTCCTAATATTTTTTTAGGAAAGATTCTTTCATTTGATCCTAGTTATTTATAACCCTGCCACCTAATCCCATAAACCATCTTAAGGCAGCCCCTTTTAATGTGGATGGAAATAATTTTAGTTTCTGGGGGTCAGTGGTGTAATCATATCCCCTACATAGCACATCGAACTCAAATAGAAATGCATCCGGATCTTCTGATGTAAGAACGTGGAATATAGGGATATGTTGAAGAGGGATTGCTTTCATGGGTGCATTTGCTGCAGTATCCACTATGGGGTATTGCAATGTAGAGGTTTGGGTGTTTGGCTGGTTTTGAGCCATTTGGTCGAATATATGCCAATAACCTTCTGAGATATCTAGGAGGGTATTCCTAGGTTGAGAGGGAATGGCTTTAACAGGAATGGTTTTAATAACACTTCCTCTATCTGGGATAATGAGAGTGCCTAATGTCTGAGGAGATTGAGTTTCTTCAACAATGATTTTTGCAGCACTTCCCTTGTCTGGGCTGTTCAATGGCTGAGTTGTCCCAAGAGGAGACCTCGGTTCCTCAGTTTCTCCTGTCTCTCCTCCTCCTTCACAAAGATTGCTGAAATTCCCTTCTTGCAATAGTTCTGGAGTAGAATTTTCAATTTCTTGAAAGTCTTGCTCTTCAGTTTGACTATGCACCTCAGCAAAGGCTACAAATGGTGATCCTGTGGCCTGAAGGGAACTAGTAGGCTATCTAGAAATAACTTTTCTGGGTCCTACTGAAGGCTGAGATTCTGCTTTCTTGAAGATTTCGTCTATGAAGGTTGATCGGCCAAGGGTCACCGACCCCTTAGCTTTTTCTGGCTTGGGTAGAGGTTTGGAATTCTTTTCTGGCTTTTTCTGCTTAGTCATGCACACAAATCAACTGCTAGATTCTACCCAAACAAAACAACAGCAAATCTATAGGAAAGCGGGCAGGGGAGCAGGGCTGTTACATGCTCCACACGTAGGTTCTTACCTTCCATTTTTAAAACCCAATTCTTCCCTAACAGGTTCTTACACTACTCTGAAAAAGAACAAATGGCTACAATTTTTCCCCGGCAACGACGCCAAAATGTCGAGCTATAAAAAGGATCTCTTTCACCTCTAATTACCTCACATTAGTTTGTCAATCCAGGAACATTTGTTATTTCAAAGAGTGTCTCAGTCTGAGGCTATCATTTGCCAGAGTAACGCTAGTAGTACAGTGCTAAAAAATACAAGAGTAAACAGATGCTTGTTTACAACAAACTACTTGGAAAGACTAAACCACACATTCAGAAAACTAAGAAATTTATCAGTCAAGGGTTCAGATGAAACTAAAAGACATCAGAGAACAGATCGTGGATCTTGGAGCCGAACATTAAATGTCAATGCTCACTACAACCTTGGATCGTTCTTCACACCAAAATAACAAATGACAAGAAATGGAATGACATATAAGAAATGGAACAACAAGTACGAAATAGAACAGCAAACCTGAAATGAAACAACAAACAAGAAACTGTAACAACAATTAAGTCTAACAAGCAGTAAAACCTTAATTTACAAGATCAAATGCACCAATCCTAGCCTACAGGAATCAAATGGCAATCCTTCACTCTTAAGGACGAATTAAACAACACACAAAAATGGAACAGCACTGATTAATGATGAATTATAGAACATCGCTTGAAAACCATATATGCACACGGCACACCTTAATATTAACCTGATCTTGGTAAACCAGTTATCAATCTCAGTTATAAAGATTACGATTGTATTTCAGAATGGAACAACAATGTCTATATATTCAACAATCGCAAAGAACATAATCACTAAGATGAATTCCATAATATCAATGAATAAATGCACAACACAAAGGCTTTGTAATTGAACAACAACAATATTTTGTAAAGACCAACAGTATTATATCAACACTTAAAAGAATAGTGATACATTGCAGAGTTAATGCAATAGTTCTGTCTTTAGAAACCTCAGTAAATTAAACATAACAGAGAATGTGATGTAAACTAACAAAACACATCATATTACCAAATAACGCTGATAAGCAAACCACACATAAACCAAACGTAATAGTACAGGAGCAAGTGTCCTCTAGGGCCAGGCCCTTAGCCTCCAGGGGTACACCGCTTGAAGTTATTCCAGAATCAGAGATGAAATAGCAATCGAGTTTGTATTAATGCATAAGACATAATTACAGTAGATCAGCTCTCAAAGAGACTCGATGATCAAAGTTTCAATCTTAAGAGAAATTACATAAAACATAAGGACTCTATCGACCCCTCGAGCTAACAGTGCTGCCCCTTTTATAATGGTGAAGGTGGAGATGTCTAGGTGCAAATATAGTTAAAGCAGCGATCCCTCAGGATCAAAGGATCCTGAGGGATTCACCGAACCATTAGTCCTCAATTATCTCTTTTCTTTCTTGCACCGAGCCGATATCTCCACTTCCTTTCCAGGGCTGATTCGCTTTGATTTGTTTTGCTTTGTTTGCATACGGTTCCCCGTCAAAGGGACAACGGTTAACCCGGCCTTGTTCTTTCCTTCAGAATGACAATCTTTCGTTTTCCCTTCTTTTTGCATAAGAAAATGACAATTGTCAGTGTTTTCGCTTTGCACACTAATCTCACAGGTTTTATTACAATTCCTTATCATTTTCCTAGTTCATGATGCAAAAGGTTTGTAAGTTCTAATGAAAAGATGCTGAAATAATTACCAAAAACATACCTTCTTTAGGACTCCACAACACTTAGGCTTCCTAACCTTCAATACACAACAACCTTATTGCAATTAGCAGATAGGTCTATGATTAAACCTGATGGTGTGTTGGAAGATGTTTATGTATCCTTAGATTCTTGGGAATATCCTATTGATTTCATGGTCTTAACGCCCAAGAATAATTTAGGAGGACATCCATTAATTCTAGGAAGACCTTGGTTAGCTACAGCTGATGCTTTCATCAGTTGTAGATCAGGTGACATGTTTATCTTAGATGGAAATTCTACAAAGAAATTTACATTATATCCTCCTGCAAGAACAACAATAGATACAGAAACTGAAGAATGGATAGAAGATGAAGAAGATATACAACCTATTTTTACTACTGAACAAGTAAAAGAGGAAGACCAAATTCTAAATCTACTGGAAAATAATGAATCTTCCTCACATTATGGTCATAGTCGTAATGAGTTTCTCTCATCTAAATAGGTATCATTGCTCTCCATGGAAAAATTTGGGAATTCCTCGATAGAAATATTTCCAGGAAATACCTTGAATGTTAATGAAAACTTGGAAGAAGTGCAAAAGAATCAATTGATAGAAATTTTACAGAAACATTCTTCTGCTTTTGCATGGGAATACACTGACATGAGAAGAATTGATCCTAAAACTTGCATACATCATACTACATTGAACAGTCAGTGGGTTTCACCCCTAGTAATCGTTCCTAAGAAAAACGGAAAATGGAGAGTATGCATCGATTACAGGGAAATAAATAAAGGAACATTAAAATACCACTTTCCACTACCTTTTATAGATCAAGTCTTAGACACATTAGCAAGAAAAAAATATTTTTCCTTCTTGGATAGGTTCAGTGGATATAACTAGATTTAGGTAGCCCCTGAAGATCAAGATAAAACCATATTCACTTGTCCATGGAGAACTTATGCTTATGGAGTACTTCCCTTTGGATTATGCAATGCTCCAACAACATTCCAAAGAACAGTCCTTAGAATTTTCTCTGATCTTATTCATGATTGTGTGGAAGTGTACATGGATGATTTCACAGTTTATGGAGATTCTTTCAATGAAGCACTGGAAAATTTGGAAAAAGTATTAATAAGATGTAAAGAAACAAATCTCTCGTTAAGCCATGAAAAATGTTTCATGATGTTTAACGAAGGAATTGTTTTAGGTCATCATATTTCAGGAGATGGAATCAAGGTAGACTCATCTAAAGTTGAAGTCATTTCTAAGTTATCAGTGCCAAGTTGTCAAAAAGATGTTAGAAGTTTTCTCGGTTTTATTGGATATTATAGAAGATTCATAGAAAACTTCACAAAAATTGCATCCCCACTCTTTAAATTTCTCACCAAGGACTGTGAATTCAATTGGGATTCTAAATGTCAAGCTGCCTTTGAAACTTTGAAAAAGAAAATTTCTGAAGCACCTATCTTAAAAGGACCTAACTGGAAATTGCCTTTCCATATCTCAACAGATGCTTCAGATTTAGCCTTAGGAGCTGTGTTAGGACAAAAAGATCTTACTCCTTATGCAATCTATTATACTAGTAAAAATTTAACTCCTGCAGAGTTAAATTATATTGCGACTGAAAATGAGTTTTTCGCTGTAGTTCATGCCATTAACAAGTTCAGACATTACATAACTGGCTATGAAACTTTTGTTCACACAGACCATTCTGCCATTAGATACCTAATGAATAAACCAGTCACTAATGGAAGAATAACCAGATGGCTCTTACTATTATAAGAATTCAACAAAACCACTCTAGATAGGCTAGGAAAATAGAATACAATTGCTGACTTTTTTTCTAGAATACAAAATGAAAATAATGATCAACCCGTAGAGGATAAATTTCTTGATGAATATCTTTTTGTAGTATCTACTAAATCACCTTGGTATGCAGATATTGCTAACTATTTACTCACATGAAAAATGACATTTCATTTATGTCCTAGAGAAAAGAGAAGAATAGTCCACAATAGCACATCTTATTCATGGATAAATGAAGAGTTATATAAGACAGTGATCTGAAAATGGAATGTACTTGTTTAAGGGTGCAAGGTATCCATTTCCAATAATTTCAACTGTGAGCTAGACACTCCAAATGACCTCTAAAAATGTATAAACTTATTATTTCTTATACAGAGATAGACTGTAGGGGCATTCACCGGACATGTCACCTCTAAAAAGAGGATGAGTTCCAGAGGCTACCTGGCCCTCTACAGGCTCTTCCTAAAGAAATAACAACGTAAACACTTAGAAGTCTTTGACATACACATACTTGAAGTTTAAGGTCTTGTGGAATAAGACAAATAACTTTCTGTAGCTGAACAGGTGATTATGTGTGTATGCAAGTTATATTTATTTGCTGTTTAATACTTTATATCAGTTTTGTTTAGCATACCATCTTCAGCAAATAAAGACATCAAAATGATAAAGCAGTTCACCCCCTCCTGGGCTACATCTGCTAGACCAAGCCTCTCCAACTAGGCTTGTCCTCTTGTATTAAAATTGCTACAAAGGCTAATACAAGAATAAGGGTGTCTCAAAGGACAGATCTGACTGTAAATACAGAATCAGAAGATAGGAATTAGCCAAACATGCTCTTTCCCAAACACTAAACAGTGAATTTTGTACCTTATACAGTACTTTCCCCAATTGGCCCTGGTGGCCCTTTAAACTTGCATGGAGAATTTCGAGGTGAAGATGACCTCAATTGGTTCTGAAACCTCTGCCATTAGACTCAGAAGGTCGAAAATAGCAGACATAGGCTTTTGAATCACCAAAAACGGATGAACATAGCCCCCAAACAGCTCCAACACTAAAATGGCCCTTGTGGCCCTGAAAGCTTCCCTGAAGCTAAACAGTGAGAAGAATGTCTCAGAAGGAAAAAAAAGCTGTAGAAATGGATTCAGAAGGCTGGAAAACTTCAGGAATGACCTTCGTTCCACTTCCAATGGCTGCACAATTCCCAATGCAGCTCCCAAACTGATTTGGCCCTAGTGGCTCCTGGAACTTCCACGAAGCTAAAACACCTGCAAATGACCTCAGATGGCTGTGAAACCTGTGCCAATGGCTTCAGAAGGTCGAAGAGACCCAAAATAAAAAAACAATTCATCCAAAACCGACTTTCCTAGCCAAAGTTATGGCCATTTACTCCTGACTGCCAGTTTGGCCTAACAAAACCCCAGTTACATTTAGTGACGACCAGTTAAGCTCGCCAAATATGGCGGGACCGCCAAATTTGGCGCTCTGCCAATTCCGCCGCTAACTAAACTGCTGTTACAATTAATGTTGCATGTGACCAGCTGGCGGATTTGCTTCGGATTCCGTGCCGGCAGTTAGTGTACTGGCTCCTGGTTCCCGAGCCGAGGTCACATGGAGGGCGGGGCTGGCCCCCTTTGCTTTCCCGCTCCTCAATTTTTAAATTTTATTAAATAAACGTTCCGCCCATTGACCAACGGATCATGCTGTGGGCTAACAGTAAGCTTGTGTATTGATAATGTAGAGGTCGCGGGTTCAAACCCGGCCCCTGCCAAACTGACTTTTTAACATGCGCCCAAAATGCTCCGCTGACGTCATCTGGGGCCACGTGGCGCCCTCCGGGCCTGCCACGTGGCGGCCTGTGATTGGCTGCCGAAAGGGAATATTCCCTGGAATATTCCAAGGAATATTCTGCGGAATATTTTTTTTTTAATTTTTTTTTTTAAAAATTCAAATTTTCTAATGTTTTGGGCAAAATATTCTTTTGGCCATATCTTCCTCATACGGCGACCGTTTTTCGAACCGTTTGCGGCGCCGGAATCGGGAGGACGAGCACTTTCCAGTCGTTCAGGTTCCAATCAGTTCTGAGAACTTTCATTTTTGACCATTTTACGACACTTGGTCCTGAGCTCCTGATCAGATAGGACCAGATCTCATCATCAGAAGATGTGTTCGAGAGGGCGAAATACCATAAATAATTAAATCTTGCCATGATGAGCCATGTGGGGGACATTTTTCTGATAGAAGGACTGCTTACAAAATCTTTCTTTTAGGATATATTGGCCTTCCATTTTTAGGGACACCAAGTAATATGTTAAAAGATGCGACAGTTGTCAAAGAATGGGAAAACCCACTCTTTCAAATGAGATTCCACTGCAACCATGGGTACTCATCGAACCATTTGAGAAATGGGTACTAGATTTTGTTGGATCAATTAGCCCACCTTCAAAGAAAAAGAAGTATATTCTGGTATGTACTGATTATGTCACTAAATGGGTAGAAGCTAAAGCACTTCCTTTTGCTACTGAAAATGCTGTAGTTTCATTTCTTTTTGAGGATATTTTTACTCATTTTGGTGTTCCAAGAGAAATTGTAACAAATCAAGGAACACAGTTCACATCCATATTAGTGCAGAAGCTTGTGGATCAATACAAAATCAAACATAGGAAGTCCACTCCATACCATCCACAAGCCAATGGACAAGTTGAGTCCACAAATAAGGTGATTGAAGCCTTAACAAGCCTGCACATCTACACAGAAAGGACTGGGTGGAAAATCTTCCAGAAGCTTTATGGGCCTACAGAACTACATGGAGAAATACTACAGGACATACTCCCTATGAACTTGTTTATGGGAAGCAAGTCTTACTTCCGATAGAGTTCCAGATCCAGACCTATAAGGCAACAATCTAGTTAGATCTTGACTTATTAGAAGCACAAAAGCAAAGGATGAGACAACTAAATGAACTTGATGAAATCAGACAAGAAGCCTTCCAGAGAACTAGCCTAGTTCAACAACAGAGATCTAGATGGCATGATAAGTACATTAAGGAAAGGAAATTTCATCCAAGAGATTGGGCATTACTCTTTGATTCAAAGTTCAAGAATTTTCAAGGGAAATTCCAAACCCACTGGCTTGGACCTTATGAAGTTGAAAGTGTTTTTGATAATGGTGCAGTTAGAATCAAGACTATTGATGAAGAGAAAATTCCTCTATTAGTAAATGGACATCGACTCAGATTGTACCAGAAGCCATTGGCAAAAGAGGAGTTTGTTAAAATGTTCCAAGATAATTCAAAATTGAAAATGATCAAGAAGAATTCTTCTTCTTTGCCACCTTAGAAATTTTTACTCAGTTACTCTCTAAAAAAATAAATAAATAAAAATAATAAGTAAATTATATGTATATATATACATATAATAATAATATATAAAAAAAGAAAAAAGGTATGAACATGAAAACTAACATACTGTTGGTAGGTTTATACATAAAATTTAGAGTGAAAACCAATTTTTGTTGGCACTTCAAATTTTCCTTTCAAAAAGAAAATAATAAAGTTCCTTTATTAAAAAGGTTTTTTTCTTAGCTGCAGAATCAACAACTTTCCGCAGCGCAGACAAGTTTCTGTAGCTACAACAAGTTTCTGCAGCCTAATAATTTTTTTAGCCTACAAGGACACTTGGTGATTTGAATTGAAAGACAATTGACAGAGCAAAGTACTTGTAGGAATATCAGAACAATAAACGATGTTAGCAAAAGTGGATCATAGGTATGTGCTACTTTAATTTAGCAATAGGGATTGATATATTGCATATATGACTAAGAAGACATAGTACTGCCGAAAATTAAAACAAAATCATTACAGCTTAAGGGTGATGGTCACCTAAAAAAACATCATAAGCCACCACTTAAAAGTCATGTCACGTCCTCATTCCAAATCTGCCGAAGTAATTACCGAATCATCATTTTAAATGCGCCCAATGGTCTGATTCATTCCTATAACCCTTATTATAATCCACCTGTTCTTACACTCCTCTGAACTTTCATAGCCACTCTGTCCTTCCGCCACTTAGAAAAACCCTACCAACACCATTCTCTTGTCAAGGTAACTAGTCTTTGAGGCAAAGCATCCTCCATAATGGGGATCATTGTTCGAACCGAGCCAGCAAGGAAGAAATTCTTGGAGGGATACCCTCAGACCAAGGAGCTGCTGCAAAAGAAACAATGGTTGCAGTTCATTGAAAAATTCAACAATTTTCACAGGGAAGTGACAAAGACATTTGCACGCTCGTTTGATGGAACTGAAGCCGAAATAGGAGACATTAAGATCACCATAACGGAGTCCATGATCGCAGAGGCTACTGAATTACTAAGGATTGGGAAGAAATAGTTCAAGAACAGGGAAATTAATGGAGAAGATTGGAAGGTCTTCCTGAAGAATCCAAATATGGACACCATTGTCTTCAAGAAAGGTATTCCTAGCACAACCCTTAAGAGTAAATGGAGAAATTTATTGCTTATACTTCAAAAATTTGTCACCTGTGAGGGTCGGTTTGGGTATATGTATTTTTACCATGTTAGGATGATGATGCATTTTCTTGAAGATCACCAGATGAATCTTCCTTATTTTCTCTTACATAGTCTCAAGAAAATGTCTACAAACATTCAAAAGAGAATTCAGTTTATAGAAAATACCATGTATCATCATGGCCTGATAAAGATATTGGTTGAGTTCCATCTTCGGAGTATAGGGGATAACTGGGAGAGTTTCCTGGTGAGGAACCATTTTGAAGAAAGGTCCCCAGAACAAGCGAGCAACAGTAGGACCCTCAGAGGAAGGAAAAGAATAATAGAAGTAGTAAAAGAGCAGGAACCCCAGACTCACCCTAAATTATGAGAAGAAGATCTTCCCATAGTAGATATATTGCAGAGAATGAAAAAGGGAAATCTTAGAAGGAAGGTAGTTAGCAAAATAGCAAAGGAAATACCACAAACTAGGACCCTTCCTCAAGAAGAAAAATCAGAGACTAAAAGAAGGAAAGTATAGTGATTACAAACCTTAGGACTGAGGAGGAGAACAAGGTTGAGCACAGTCCAACAGATAGTCTCGAAAGCTAAAGAATACATTGATCTCGAGGAAAATGGTGGTCAGGGTTCAGGCGTTATTGACAAACGTTCAAAACCCGACACAATCTCTTCTAATTCAGGCTGGACCCCTTCTTCACCTTCCCGTGGAATATCACTCATCTATCTCCAAAGTTATCTATTCCACTAACCTAGTGGAACCACTTCCAATCTCTCCAACATAATGAGCCTTTTAAGTATATTCAAACATTGAAAAATCGCAATCTCAAGACTATTAGGCAAGGTTTACTTACTCTTGACTAAAGCGATGCGAGGTTGATCGAATGGTCGGCAACCTTAGTGATCCAACGGTCACCGTATCGTCGCTTGACAATCTGCGCGACCTTTAACCGACCACACGGACCTGATGAGGTTTATAAACACTCGACCTATAGAAGTTTGGGTCTGACTTTTCCCACGTGTTTAATTCCTTAGGACAGACCCGATGAGGTTTATAGACTGTAATATATTTGATGTCAGTTCCGGTTCATGAGTTAACGTCTGCCCAATTCTTTAGTCGATATCCGTTGGATAACGATGGCCACTGGATCCTCCGACTTGTAGAGACTTCTAATAAACCACGAGTTAACACCAGGCTAACCCACCGTGGATTGATCGTAAGGCATTGAAATTAAGATCAATGGCTTAGGATGAATGTAATCCTTCAAGCCTGATCAAGGAACCCGTATACCTTCAAACTCTGCAGTTCGTAATACATGAAAAAAGAGATTTAACTCGATTACACAATACTCGAACTTTTTAGAATTAAACAGGAAATTCAACAAAACACAGTGATATTACAGAGGGATGCAACACCTCTGGGATTGACCAAATCTACACAGAAAGACATAGAGAGATATTTTCTGCAACTAAATCTTATATATGGAAAAACAAGCCGAATCAGCCAAAATCCCCTTATTATGATTCAGAACTTACATAAGTATTGTTTCAATTAACAACCAGATCCTAAATCAAAGGACCGAACTAACTAATCCTATCTAATCTGCATGATATTCTCCTCGAGAATCTCCACTACATCTAACTACTTGAATTTATTACATGATAATCTATATCCTAGATTTTAGTCTAAATCCTATCTAGAAAGCTTTGAAAATTGACAGCTAAAGGACCCCACTCCTTTGCTTGTAACTTTTTTTGGATTTTTGGAATAATATGAAGTCTTTTGTCTTTAAGCCTCATGCAAATGCATCAGAGTCCCGAGGACAATATTCTTCATGGGCTCCTGTCCATGAACTCTTCTATAGAACTATCCAATTTTTGTAGTGTAGCATCTATTACCCAGGTAGTTTCAGCAATTGGCTGATCTTTCCACTTGACCAAATACTGAAAATACTCTTGTCCCCTTGTCTTCTTCAATAATTTCTTGTCCAAAATCCTCTCTAGCTGTAATTCCTTTGCTGTAGGTAACTATTTTACCCAATCAATTTCTTGTTTCTCTTGGTCTTCTGCTGTGTCATCTGCATTTTCACCTTCATACCTGTACAAATCAACAACATTGAAAATTGGAGATATTCCAATATCAGAGGGTAATTCAATTTCATATGCATTTGCAGAAAATTTTCTCAATACTCTGCATGGTCCAATTTTCTTGAACTTTAACTTGTTATACTCTCTTTTTGGAAATCTTTCCTTCCTTAGGTGTGCTAGAACCAAATCTCCAACTTCAAAGTTAACTTCTCTCCTTCTCGTGTCTGCTCTGCTTTTGTACTTTATGTTGCTGTCCTGTAACTGTTGTTTTACTTGTTCATGTATTTCTTGCATTTCTGAAGCAAATTATTCCCCTCCAACACTTCTCATCTCAGCTTTTCCCAGATTTCTTAATTCAAACACTCCCCTTGGATGCATTCCATAAACTATGTGGAATGGACTTTGCCCTGTACTTCTGTTAGGAGAGTCATTATATGCATATTCAACCTATGCCAATACTTGATCCCATTGTTTTGGATGTTCACTTGTAATACTTCTCAGAAGATTACCCAAGCTTCTGTTTACAACTTCAGTCTGTCCATCCGTCTAAGGATGATAAGCAGAACTGAAACTCAGTTTAGTTCCAAGCTTCTTCCACAATGTCCTCCAAAAATGTCCAACAAATTTGGAGTCTCTATCTGAAACAATACTCTTAGGTAACCCATGCAATCTTACTATCTCTTTAAAAAACAAATTAGCAATGTGAGTAGCATCACTGGTTTTATAACATGGAATAAAATGTGCCATTTTTGAAAATCTGTCAACTACAACATAAATTGAATCATTTCCTCTTTGAGTCTTTGGCAAGCCCAAAACAAAATCCATGCTTACCATATCCCAAGGTCTATCTGGAATAGGTAATGGAACATACAACCCTATGTTTTGGCTTCTTCCTTTTGCATACTGACAGACTTTACAATTCTTCACATACTTTTCCACTTCAGTCCTCATCTTCGGCCATAAATAAAACCTGTTCAACTGCTCATAAGTCTTATCTATACCAAAATGTCCTGCAAGTCCACCACTATGTTTCTCCTTGATTAAATTTTCTCTCATAGAACAATTTGGTATGCACAACTGATTTCTTTTAAAAAATAAGCCATCTTGCAAGGAATAATCAAGCCAGTTACTTCTATCTAATAAAGTAGGATTTTTACAAGCTTCAAATGCCGCTTTAAAATCTAATTCTTTTCATACAATTCCTTAAGAAAATCGAAACCCAACACTTGAATTTGACTTTCTTGAAGTAGTATGTTTCTTCTACTTAAGGCATCTGCTACTTTATTTGATTGGCCATTTACATGCTTCAAGACAAAATTAAAACCGTGAAGATATTCTACCCATTTGTCATGTTTCTGGTTAAGCTTTGGCTGTTGCATAATGTACTGCAATGCATGGTTGTCTGAATAAAGTATGAACTCTTTAGACATCAGGTAATGTCTCCACTTCTTCAATGACTGCACAACTACATAAAACTCTTTATCATAAGAAGAATACTTCTTCTTTGACTCATTCAGTTTCTCAATGAAATAAGCTATAGGTCTATACTCCTGACTTAAAACACCTCCAATGGATTCTCCATTGGCATCACATTTCACTTGGAAAGGTTGATTAAAATCAAGAAAAATAAAAATAGGTTTTTTAATGATCTTTCTTTAACAGTTGAAAGTTCCTTTCTGCTTCAATAGTCCACTTAAATGGCTGTCTATCTTTCTTTATAGTGTCGATAATAGAAGCATTGATCTTACTAAAATTCCTTATGAATTTTCTATAAAAACTAGCAAGACCATGAAAACTTCTTACCTCAAAAACACTTTTTGGAGAAGGCCACTCTGTGATTGCCTTGATCTTCTCTGGATCCATCTTTAATCCATCAGCAGAAACAACAAAACCCAAATACACAAATTCTTCCTTCATGAATGAACACTTCTTTAAGTTTATTAGTAGCTTCTCTTGCTGCAACCTTTGTAAGACATAATTCAACTGTCTTATATGTTCCTCCTTAGACCAGCTGTAAACTAATATATCGTCCAGATATACTATTACAAATTTACCAATAAATTCCTTCAAAACTTCATTCATAAGCCTCATGAATGTACTAGGTGCATTTGACAACCCAAAAGGCATTACCATCCATTCATACAACCCTTCATTTGTTTTAAAAGCAGTTTTCCATTCATCCCCTTCTCTAATCCTTATTTGATGATACCCACTCTTTAAATCTAGCTTTGTAAAATATCTTGCTCCACTCAGACAATCCATCAAATCTTCAATTCTAGGTAAAGGAAATCTGTACCTGATGGTTATTTTATTGATTGCTCTTGAATCAATGCACATTCTCCAGCCTCCATATTTCTTTGGGGTCAACACTGTTGGCACTGAACAAGGACTCAACCTCTCTCTAATCAGTCCTTTATCTAACAGTTCCTACACCTGTTTTCTGACTTCTTCATTATGTGTCGGAGTCATCTTGTAAGCTGCTTTATTTGGTAGATTTTCTCCTAGAATCAAATCTATATGATGAATGATTTTTCTAGTGGGTGGTAACTCATTATGCAAGTCATCTACAATGATATCACAATAATTGTCCAACATCTCTTGAATCTCAATCGGTAAATCAGAAACTTTTGTGGAAGTAATTATTACTTTGGGTTTACAAACCAATGCAAAACTTAGGACATCTTCCTCCATCTACTGTAAGTACTCCTTTCCACTCAACAAAAGGGTCTTTGCTTCGGGTTTTTTCGATGTATCTTCTTCTTCTATTGGCAACAATGTATGATTGACACCATCTTTGTTGAATTTGTAGGTGTTCTTCTTTCCATCATGCATAGCTCCTCTATCATACTGCCATGGTCTACCCAACAATATATGACACACATCCATAGGCATCACATGACAAAATTTTATCTTTATACTGGCCCAACTGTAAGTCTACTTCACATTGTTCATTTACTAACAACTGATGTCCCTTTTGTAACCATGATACCTTGTAAGGTGTTGGATGTTTCTTTGTTTTCAATTTCAATTTCTCCACCACTTCTGTAGAGACCAAATTATTAGTGCTGCCACTATCAATTATCATTTGACAACATTTCCCTTGAACCTTGCACATAGTCCCGAACAAGGTCTTCCTTTGTGTTGGTTCAATGACTTCCTTTTCCGGCTTTAGCAAGATTTTGCTAACTACCAAAGATTCTCCTCTCTCTAGTACATTTTCTTCTTCTGCCACTATGCTGCTTCCTCTCCAGTTTGTGCAACAATTGCATTTCTATGAGGTATTCCTGTATTTTTTGGGCACTCATAAGCTCGGTGTCCCAGCTTGTTACATCGGTAACATCTAATTTCTCTTCCTCTGCCTCTGCCTCCTCTTCCTCTGGAAAAACTCCCTTTGCCACTTGCATCACCTCCTGTGGGTGTATGCTTGAGTTACTGCTAGCTCCATCTCCAGGTGCTGTAGATCTTCCTCTACCACCTTGTCTTCCCCTTCCTTGGAAAGTACCTCTATTTCTGGTAGATTGTTTCCTCAAGAGTTTTTCTTCGGCTTTCAGTACCATCTGATAAGCCTCTTCCACTGTTTTAGGAGACAGTACACTTATCTCATCTTGAATGTCCATTCTAAGGCCATTCACATATCTGGAAACTTTCTCATCTGTATCTTGGACTTGTCCTGCTCTTATACTCACTTTGTAGAATTCCTCTGTGTATTCCTTTACTGTCATAGACCTCTGTCTAAGATTCTGCATCTGTCTAAATAATGTTTGCTGATAGTTACTTGGCAGAAACTTACTTTTCAGTTTTTCCACCATTCTGTTCCAATTCTTAATTGGTTGTTTGCCAAGTCTTCTTCTTTCTGCCTGCACTCCATCCCACCAAAGTGCTGCATATCCTTTCAACTTTGTGACAACAAACTTTACCTTCTTTTCATCCTCTGTTTCTTCATAATCGAAGAATTTCTCCATGTCATTAATCCAGTCTATTAGCTCCTCAGGATTTAATCCTCCTGCATAAATTGAAACTTTAGTTTTGGGTCTAGATGTGGATCTCAACACTGACTGAAAGAATCTCATCTCAGGAGTAACTTCTACAGGTTTCTCCTCTTCTGCAGCCTCCACTTCAGGATCACTGACATCTCCAGCATCTGCATCTCTCCCTGTTTCCATTGCTTCTAATCTAGCCTGCATCTGTTGCATAGCTTCCATCACTTCAACATTTGCAACAGGCCTTCCTCTTCTACCACGTCCTCTTCCAACTCTAAAAGCCATAGTGGATTTTCTTCTCTAACCCCTGAGATCCTGTTCAGTGTCTTTAAGCTGCTCTAATACCACAAATGGTGGCCGGGGTGCAGGCGTTATTGACAAACGTTCAAAACCTGACACAATCTCTTCTAATTCAGGCTGGACCCCTTCTTCACCTTCTCGTGGAATATCGCTCATCTATCTCTAAAGTTATCTATTCCACTAACCTAGCGGAACCGCTTCCAATATCTCCCACAGAATGATCCTTATAAGTCTATTCAAACATCGCAAAATCACAATCTCAAGACTATTAGGCAAGGTTTACTTACTCTTGACTAAAGTGATGCGAGGTTGATCGAACGGTCGACAACCTTAGTGATCCAACGGTCACCGTATCGTCGCTCGACAATCTGTGCGGCCTTTAACGTCGGTTTCGGTTCATGAGTTAACGTCCGCCCAATTCTTTAGCTGATATCCATCAGATAACGATGGCCACTGGATCCTTCAACTTGCAGATACTTCTAATAAACCATGAGTTAACACCAGGCTAACCCCGCTGTGGACTGATCGTAAGGTGTTGAAATTAAGATCAACGACTTAGGATGAATGCAGTCCTTCAAGCCCGATCAAGGAACCCGTATACCTTCAAACTCTGTAGTTCATAATACACACAAAAAGAGATTTAACTCGATTACACAATACTCAAAATTTTTAGAATTAAACAGGAAATTCAACAAAACATAGTGATATTACAGAGGGATGCAACACCTCCGGGATTGACCAAATCTACACAGAAAGACATAGAGAGATATTTTCTGCAACTAAATCTTATATATGGAAAAACAAGCCGAATCAGTCAAAATCCCCTTATTATGATTTAGAACTTACATAAGTACTGTTTCAATTAACAACCAGATCCTAAATCAAAGGACTGAACTAACTAATCCTATCTAATATGCATGATATTCTCCTCGAGAATCTCCACTACATCTAACTAGAATTTATTACATGATAATCTATATCCTAGATTCCAGTCTAAATCCTATCTAGAAAGATTTGAAAATTGACACCTAAAGGACCCCACTCCTTTGCTTGTAACTTTTTTTAATTTTTTGAATAATACGAAGTCTTTTGTCTTTAAGCCTCATGCTCCTGCATCAGAAAACGAGCCAATTGAGAACGATCCAACTGAAAACCTTGAAAGTTCTCCAAAAGGGTCACCAAAATCATCACTGAGAGTATCACCACAACCTTGCAGCTCACCTCTAAGAAGGCCAGTACGTAGTTGGGTGTTGATATTCAACAGGAGATATATGACTATATAGAGTCATTGGAAAGAAAAGAGACAACAACTAAGGAAACAATTCAAAGTCCTCGAGAAGGGAGAAATCAGTTAAATGAACCACAAGAACACTCAACCTCAAACATTTTAAAGCAAGAGATTTTTGAGTTAGAAACATTGAACATGTATCTCAAGAATGAGAATCAAGCATTGAAGGCACAAAGTGAGATCCAGATTGCAAAAAGTGACAATTTCATCCTTCATTTGAGCTTGTGGTATAAAAATAACAAAAATTTGAAGAAGGAAAACATGACAATGCAAAGGGAGATTATCAGCTTAAAATACAAAATTCTCATGAGAAAACCTAGGATGCCAGTAGCTACCAAAAAGAAGAGAAAAGTGAAACTTGGAGGTGATGAACAGAAGGCATAAGTGACTGACAATGATGAAGTGTATGAGGACATACAAAACCTCCAGCCTGGGGGAATGTAGAGTCCAAAGATTGTCTTACCTTGACATCCCTTTTTGCCTATGTTTCCTCTCTTTTCCTATATTTACCACCTAAATAATGCCATATACACAAGGTTTTGTTAAAGGTAAGCAATAATATGTATTCTTCTTCATGTTTGACTATATACCCTATTGTTTTGTTAAAGAATGCATTTGGCTACAGAATTGGTCTATTTCCACAGCTAATCCAGATTTCTGCAGCTGCCTCCATTTTTTGCAAGGTTCAGGAGCTCTAGGTCAGCAACGAAGGATACAGATGGATAAGGAATGGTCCCCTAGTGGATCCCTTCATATCCCCTTGAACCAGTTCATTAAGATGATCGCAAGATATCACGGTCAAACCCCAAAGTCAACCACAGGATTGTCGTCGGAACATAATCCGAGTTTCATCAAAACCTTATCGATTTGCTTTCGAAACAACAAATCGAAGGTTAAGTGATATAATTTAGTTGGATTAAAGATATTTAGGCTTAAAATACTCATGCAGTTATGCCAAAGACTTGTTATAAAAACTATGGCCGCACTGTGATTTGGTGCACGCCGGATGATGTAATTTTTGAAATAGTTTGTTAAATTTTGTTTGTAAGCAATAGAATTGGTTTTGTGTGTGTATGCATTGCGTTGATTGGAGATTATGGATTGATCTGTGGAGAGCCCCTACGACCAATGACAGGTCTTTAACCAATTGCAATTAGATTTCTTTTCATTCCTTGAATACTTTGTTTTTTTGTGTGAAGAAATGCAGTATGATGAGTTTGCTAGTGAATCTTTATATGCATGCGACTTCTCTTTGCTTTATACCTAGTTTAATATGCTATTTGAATTTCTTTTTATTTGGTACATCATGGTTATTTCATTTTCTTTTTATCTAGTGTAGTCCAACTGTGTTTACTTCATAGTATAATTGCTGTTCAGAATATCTTGTTTGGATGAAATTGAATAAGTAAAAGAGTGAAAGTCTTCTTCTTAACAATTGAATTCAGACAGTATTCCTTTACAGTTTGGTAGAATAGATTTCTCTTGCACTTAGTAAATTAGAGCTGCATCATAAACATTCAAGACAAAAATCCAGAAATAGTCTAACACAAGTAGAATTTAGAACCTCTCTCATATCATCGATAAACTGTTCAATAGAGAATAACTCCTAAGAAATTAGCTGATAACTTTAGGGATTGAGACATTAATATAATTAATGACACCATCTCCATACCAATCTCAAGTTTAGACCCTAACAAGAACATAACGACATAAGAAATAAGTTCTAGCACATATCGTGCACCTGTACTTCAACAGTATACGTACCCTGGTTGACAATTTATGAATGACAATTTAAAGACATTAAATTGTCCAAACAGTCCTCTAGTCGGTCCCAACTGAGAGGTGTTCTGCAAGGTCTTTAGTACAAGAACTCAGATGGATCCATCTTGATGGAACTATGTTAACTATTATTGTAAGCAAATTCCACAAGGGGTAAAAACTCCTCCCATCTCTTTTTTTGGTCCATCACATACATTTGTAACATGTCCTTGAGGATTTGATTAGTCCTCTCTGTCTGCCCATTTGCCTCAAGGTGATAAGAAATGCTAAAGTTCAACTAGGTTCCCAAGGCTTCTTGGAAACTGTTCCAAAACCTTCTTGTAAGCACTTCTCCCCTATATGATATGATCTTCCTAGGCACCCCATGCAATCTCACAATCCCATCAATAAAAACACTAGCTATCTTCGGTGCCTTATATGTAGTCTTAACTGGCATAAAATGGGCGCTCTTGGTCAATGTGTCCACCACTACAAATATGGCATCATGTATTCTTGAGGTCATTGGTAGTCCCACAATGAAGTCCATTGATATAACTTCCCATTTGGATTCTGGTATCTCATGGGGTTGCAATAACCTTGCTGATGTCTGTGTTCAGCTTTTACTTGCCAACACTCTAAGCATCTTGCTACAAAGTTTACAATGTCCTTCTTCATCCCTTTCCAAAATAAGAGTGGTTTCAGGTCTACACTCATCTTCTTAACACCAAGGTGTGCCATGTATACCGCACAATGTGCTTCATTCAAGATTAACTAGCGTATATCTTCATTCGGTGGCACATATATCCTTCTCCAAAATCATAGTAGCTCATCAATATCAAGGGAATATTATTCATATTTTGGGACCCTCATTTCATCCTCCCTCAAACTTTTTCTAATACCAAGTGTCCTTAAATTGTAAGTCAAGCAATTTCTCCCTCAAATTTGTCTTTAAGGGAATCAATGAAAATATCCGAGGCCTCCTACTTAAAGCATCAACCACCCTATTTACCATTCCTTTTATGTAAGTAATGTCAAAATCATATTCACTGATTAGCTCAGACCACCGTCTCTGTCTTTCATTTAAGAGGTCTTGAGTGAATATGTGTTGCAACCCACAATGGTCAGTCCTAAGTTCAAACTTCCTTCCTATAAGGTAATGTCTCCAAATATTTAGTGCATAAACAATTGCTTCCATTTCTGGATCACAGGTTGCATAATTCTCTTTGTGGGTTCTAAGTTTACTTGATGCATAAGCTATTACTCTTCCTTCTTGCATCAATACACAACCCAACCCTTCCTTGGAGGCATCGTTGCAAACAATTTTTTTTTCCATATCTGACACCTTCAAAATTGGCGTCGCTGTTAATAACACCTTTAGCCTTTGGAATGCGTCTTCACATTTTTCAGTCCAAATTAATTTCTTGTTCTTTCTTTGGAGCTTGGTAATGGGTCTTGCTATCTTCGAAAACCCTTCGACAAATCTACAATAATACCCGGCCATGCCCATGAAACTTTGTATTTCATGAACATTGGTTGGTATTGGCCATTCCATGATGGCCTCAATCTTTGCTGGGTCTACTGCGATACCATCCCTAGAGATAATGTTCCCAAGATAATGAATCCGGGTTTGGTAGAAGGAACACTATGACAACTTCCCGTACAATTGGTTTTCTCTAAGACATTGTAGAACTATCCTCAAGAGTTCGTAACGCTCTTCTGGGGTCTTTGCGTAGATCAAAATGTAATCAAAAAATACTTGTACAAACTTGTCTAAGTAATCTCAAAATATTCCATTCATCAAACTCATGAAAACACCCGGGTCATTTGTTAGTCCAAAGGGTAAAACTACAAATTCATAATGCCCAAATCTTGTCTTAAAGGCTGTCCTCGGGATATCTTCTTCCTTGATTCTAAACTGATGATATCCTGACCTCAAATCTATCTTTGAAAACACAGTTTCCCCCCTCATTTGATCAGACAAGTCATTTTATCCTTTTTAGAGGGTATTGATTTTTTATCGTCACTTTGTTCAATTGGCAATGGTCAATGCACAGTTGCCAAGACCCATCCTTCTTCTTAGTGAAAATCATAGGGGCTCCCCACAGAGATATGCTAGGTTGTATGAACCCCTAGTCCAACAATTCCTTTAATTGGATTTGAAATTCCTTTAGCTCTGGAGCTGACATACGATAGGATGCATTTGCAAGAGGCTCAGTTCTTGGTTTAAGGTCGACGGTGAAATCAATTTCCCTTTTTGGGGGTAGCCTAGGTGTTTCTTTGGGAAATACATCCTTAAATTCAACAGGAATTGGATATTTATCAAGGTTTTTAGGATCACCCTTATAATTTAGAGCTACCACCGAGAACATTTGACATCCCATTCACCTACATTTCATTAGTTGCATGGAGGATATGAACCTTAGGGACACCCCTTGGTTCTTTCCCCTCAATGATTTTCTTTGGCTTTCATCATCTGTGAAATGTAGTACCTTGCCTTTGCAATCTAGAAGGGCCTCATGTCGTTCCAACCAATGCATTCCTATAATTATGTCATAGACTCCTAAGATTGTAGATTACAAGGATACCTTGGTCTTACATACACCCAGGCCCACCTCACAATCCTTTACCATCCTTCCTACATTTCTTTTCATACCACATGCCATTTCTACATGTCTAAAATCATGTTGTGCAATTGCTTTATGTTTAATCCTTGATAATGCATTTAGAGAAATAAAAGAATCAGTTGCTCCTGGATATATTAAAATGACAAAACTCATACCATCAATATTACCTGAGGTTTCCAACACAATGGACTGGTGTTCGACCTAGTGATTGTTCACCGCTACATGGATGTGATGAGCCTTCCCCAGATCCCCCACCATAGCTGCTTTCTAAGTTGAGTTGGTATTACCTATATTTTGAGGGCAATCCCTCTCATAGTGAGGACCTCCACAAGTCCAACACCACCTCTTAGGAGCTTGGCTCCTACTACTGGCTGAACCGAGAATTGGCCTAGAACTCTGTTGGAAAGAACCAGACTGTTGGAATCGGTACTAAGGTAGTGTGAACTGGTGCTGTCGTATAGGGCGGTGCTGTTGTGGTTGATGAGTTTGTTGAGGTACCCTATGTGGCTGCTGATTTTGATACCTATATGGTGTTCTTTGATTTCCCGTTGACCACTTTTGATGATTAAGCACAAGACCCCTTTGAAAATTTCTACGTTCCATACTATTTCCACTTAGTACTTGTTACACAGTAATTTGTCACCATTGGTCACCGTCCCTGTTACCCCTGTTTCCGTACTTTGGAGGACTCATTCTGGGACCTGTGAGCAGTGACATAATCTAAAAACACTTGCATTATGTTCCCCTAAGTATGTACTTCATGTTCCCTGAAGACACCTCCTGCAAAATATCCCTGAAAAGTGCCTTTTTTCCATTAGCGCGGGTCCACAATGTACTACCCGCGCCAATCAATGAGATCCTCAAAAGAGGGTGCGACCATTGGCGCTCTGTCTTAGAACAACACTCGCGCCAACCAAGTTTGGTAAAGATTTTTGACAAACGCGCGCCTAGATGTTTTTTCCCTTCAAGTCATGAAGTCTTTTGAGGATAAAGCTCATCTTCTAGATGTCGAGAGTCATCATCTATCCTTGACATCTATCCATAGCGGCTTTTTGGAGATAATGCCAATCCATAATGGGTGTCCTGATGCATTGTATCTTCTTCCCCTTCTCCATCTATAAAAGTCTGTCCTCATGCATTTGACAAGCTAGTTTTTGAGTAATGCTAGTTGTGATAACGCTTGTCTTGAGTGATAGTAAGAGTCTTGAAGCATAGGGAGGTTATGCTGCCGGAAGTCTGAGAGAGAGAAGGTCTATTGCAAGACATACATAGCTGCTCGCCCAGCCAGAGGAGAGGTTCAACGTCAGAACCTTGGTTGTATCTTTCTCTGTTGATTATTCATTAATAAACGACTATCATTATGGTTCCGATCTTACTGTTCATTATGATAATGTTTGATCTATTTCCTTTCTGACTGATATATAGTTGTATTTTAGTGGATTTTATGCTTGTATTCGCTTCGTTCTTTGCATGTGCAGGTATCCATTCGCGGGGATTGTGAGGATCGTGACCTGCCGAAGCAAGGGAACGGGAGTATCAAATCTTCTTTGACATTAGCGTTGGACTCCAGGTTGGTTCTCATAATCCACTTTCGATTTGCAACTAGGAACTTGCATGGTAGCATGAATTGATTGTTGCTAGACCCATTTTGGGCTAGTGGGATCGCCTCTGTCCGCAGAGGGGATTTACCTCTCCAACAATTTGGTGACTCCACTGGGGAGGAGCTATTTGTTGTTTGATTCATAAACCTTGGACGAAGCCTGAAGTACGGCCAGGCAGCCTTTGAAACGCTATTGCTTTGCATTAGCGAAGTAGATCAATGCCTACTTCAGTCAATCTCCGGTTTGGTTTACGAACCGAACAGCTTGGAGTTTGTCTTGCATGTTAGTTTTCTCTTGCTTGCTTGCGTAAATGAGCTTTCTGGGTCAGTTTTAAAGTTGTTTCTTGCTGTTGGATCTGTCTGAATACTGTCGACCAGACCCTGGACTGCTTTATTTATTTTTTGGGCCAGCAAACTGTGTTGGCACATTTTTCTGCCTGACAGTCGCGCCAGTTGGCGCATGTTGCACAAAAGAAACTCGCGCTAATTCCTTAATAGCGCTAGTTACAGGCTGACAGTCGCGCCAGTCCTGTGAACTTTGCCAGTGTGTTTGTTGGAAGCTTTTCAAACTCAGATTTCTGTCTTTTTACATCCTTTTCAGCTGCTGGAGTGTATCAGAACTCTGTTTGACTGGTTTTTTACCGTTATCCTTCGGGTGTTTGCCTATTTCCATCGATTTTATATCCCAGCCCTAGAGTATCTAGTGGCTTTGTATATCGAGCCTTCCGTGGGAGTTTTCGGTTCTTTGATTGTCCAGTCAACTTTTTGGTTGTTTTCTGCACTTGTCTAGTGGTTGTTAAAGCTTATTATTCTGTGCTTCGAGCAATTCACCTCTAGCTCGACTGGATTTTGCTTGACTTCGTTTGAGCTTAGCTCACATGGTTCATTGAGGTCTTTGTAATTTTCCTTGTTTTGACAGTTTATCTTGGTGTTTCAGACTTGGTTCTATTTTCATTGAGTGAACTTTGCTTGTTTATGCTTGTTAATACCTCTCGAGATTTGTTTAAGTGCATTATGCCATTTTAAAAGAAAAAAAAACAAATGATCTTTTTGCATTATATTAGTTAGCATTTATTGTTATTGGCAATTAGTCACTTTTAAAAGAAAAAAAATTTCATTTATTGCTATTAGCTGCATTAGGATCTTTGTTGATTGTTTGGTGTTCATTTTGTTTGTTTGAAAATCTCAACTCTCCTGTAGTTAGCATTCATTGAACAAAATGATATAATTTTGGCATATAGTTTGCATTTAGGAAGTTTTGAGAGATCACATACGATAGGACCTAAAAACTGAGACCTAATTGAAGATCAACTGTAAAATAAACCGAATGAATCTAACAACGCATTGGAACCTAACGCATACATTCTAGAGGTCTAGGCTAGAGACGTGTTCCGGCGTCGTTAAACCTAGTCACTGTTGTTTCACATTACGGTTGGGTGATTCCTCCTCTTGTGACTCGATAGTGGTCTAGCACGGACTGAGCTCCCACGTACCATCGCGTATATAAGGGAGACCCCACTAGGTTATCATCCTTTATCCTCAGGAAGCCGTGTCTACCGCCTTACAAGCCGTAATGCACTGAACACAGCATTCGGGAAGATTGACTGCCGTACGGGAAGTCCTTGGTTTTCATCTGATTGCCAAGGTGTATAAGCGGTTTTACGGATTGTTTGGTAAACCCTTTGCCTAGAGTCTCCAGAGTAGTCACTTTTGATCCTTTTCAGACTCCTTAAAAGAAAAGGTGCCAGTGAGCGTCTTGTCACTTCGTGCTCATTAAACATTCGAAGGAGACTAGAGTCACCTTTTTGTCCTTTTCTCGACTCTTAAAACATGAAAAGGTCAAGTTGTGTCTTTGCGTCTTAAAATTTATTCGGCCACGATACATATTTACCCGGCTAGATTTTGTTTGAGTTAGTCTGAGTAGGGTTTTGTCTCGTTAGATTCCCTAGGATTTTGTGAAGTTTCATCCTGGCAGAATTACCAATTTTGTCTTCTTCCGAGATACCGGTTGTGAGTGAAACTCTTCCTGTGGTTCTGAGTATACAACCCATTAGTTCTCGTGCTCCAGGTGACGAGACTTACGAGTTCCATTGGAACCCTGTTTGGGAACCTTCTGAGGACAGTGTCCATTTTTGGGACTACACTTCTCCTCGTGTTTCAATCCCGCCTTCTTCCTCTGACATGGAGGACGTGTCCCCTACTTCGACTGACGAGTCCGTTGCGACGAGCGGTGAAATTCCCACCGCAACGGAACCTATACTTGTTAGTAGTATTCCTACTACTGGGAACTTACCTCCAGGCTATAAATCATTAAGGGATACTATGCCCTCTGGAACTCCTTTCACGGGTTCTATTTGGTCACAACTCGCTTTTCCCACCACGGAGCCTTTCACTCCGCAAAGTCGCAGTACATCTGTTACCTCAATCACAACCGCTCCAACGGTATGTGCAGCTTCTTCGACTCCTATTTTTAGTCGTCCTTCGGCTTCTTTATTCGGAGTCTTTGATCCTACGTCAAACGTCCCAGCAGAGGGACCATACGATCGATATTTGCCATCTCAACCGATTGTTGAGATTTCAGTTCCGTTGTCAATTGATTGGGGCTCCACCTCTTTTCATGGTGGCCAAGTATCGTCTGCGCAATCCCCAAGACCACCTCATCAAGACCAGCAAGGGCAATCCTTTCAAGGAAACCCTTTCGCCTCTGGTGGTCCATTTTTCACCTCTTATACTCAACCTTCTGGTAACTCAGGTCAATCTTCTGTTCAACAAGCTCAACCTGGTATCCAGCAAGGTTATCCTACTGGACAAATTGGTCAATCATATGCTAACCCAAACCAACCCAATGTCCAGTATGGTCCAATATCTGGACAAGCTGCTCAACCACATGGTCAGCCTACCGTCCAGTATAGTCAACCTTCTGGGCAAATCGGTCAGCCTCAAATCCAATCAGGCCAACCAACTGCCCAGCCCACTCAGCCATCTGGTCCGTTAGGACAACCTTCAGCTGTGCAACCACAACTCCCGTCCCAACAGGCACAACCTTCTGGGCAGGTAGGTCAACTTCAATATCAACAAGGTTATCCTTCCGGCCAGATAGCCCAACCTACAAGACATCCTTCTGGCACTGCTCAACCTGGTTTTTTGCCCCAGGCTGGACCCCAGACCCCATCCGGTCTTCAGATGCAAGCTGGAGTTCAATCCCAACTAGTTTATCAACCTCAGCCTATTTCTCAAACTCAGTTTAGAGTCCAGCCACCCTACGGTTACCAGCAACCTCAAGGGCAACCCTTGTTTGCCCCATATCAAAATTATCAACAACTGCAGATGAATCCTTATCAGAATTATCCGCAACCATATGGTGCTCCTGCAGGACCGTTTGGTAATCCATGGAACGCTAGGGGGCAGAACCCAAATCCCTACGGATAAAACCCTATGGGGCCAAATCCGTCCGGACCAAGCCCTTGGGGGCAACCGCCAGTTGGTTGGAACCCTGGTGCTCCATCCCACCAGCAGCCCCAGATGTCTTTCAATCCTCAATTACCTTTCTTAGCAACTTTAGAATTACCGGATGTGTCCAAATTGACCAATGATCCTATTCTCCATAATCCATATTGGCCTCCGGTTCCAACGAAAATTCCCGGTGACTGTCCAAAATTCGATGGTAAAGCTAATGAAGATCCACAAGCTCATGTCATGACTTATCACCTGTGGTGTTCATCCAATTCATGGCTTGATGATTCAATTCGGCTTCGCCTTTTTCAAAGGACTCTCACTGGCTCTGCAGCTAAGTGGTATATTGAGCTCAATCGCGGATCCTTTCAGGATTTCAACTCGTTGGCTATGGCATTTCTCACGCATTTTCAGTTGCCCATTCGATATGAAACGGGTACACACCTCCTCACATCCTTAAGACAGACAACGGCTACGCATATCTCCGATCATATCCATGAATGTAGACGGCGTAGACGTATGATCAAATTTTGGATTCCCGACCAACTTCTTACCGACTGGTTTACGACTTCGTTCGTTCCTCCAATAGCTCGAGACATTGCCATGGGAGCGTGTGTCACTGAAGAGCAAGCCATCGCGCGCGCTCAGTACCTTGACTTGGTTTATTCTCAGTCAGGTACATTGTATGATTATCTGCCTGATGCCCCGAGACCAGGGACATCCAAAGCCCCGCCAACACCAACTGTTGACGGTATTATTGGTTCTGTTAATTCATCCTCGAAGAAAAATTCCGCGAACCCTGGGAAGCAAAAATCAATTGCTTCGAATGAACAGACTTCTCAGGTAACACCCACTTCGAATATTACTTCCGAGGTCAATGCCGTCCAATCCACCATGGCAGACAAAGCCTCGAAAGGAAAGAAGAAAGGGAAAGCGAAGAATAAGCCAGATCAACCTAAACAGGACTCCCCTAAACCTCCGCCTGAGGACGGTGCCAAGCGCAAACCCAAGTATCCTTGTCTTATCTGTGATGAAGATCACTATACCAAGGACTGCCCGAGGCGGTCCGAAGTTAGTCGTTTGTTGAAAGGCGCTCCCGGGACTCCTGCGGTGCTCAAAGAACCCTTTCCCTCACAACAAACTCAAAAAACTCAAATGGTGGCTGACCCTTCTCAGCCTCCCTCTTCCTTTGGTTCTCAAGTATTTAGGGCTGGAACGATACCTGTCAATATCAGTACTCGAACAAAAGATTATCCGCCATCTGCCGGGAAAGAGCTGGAGGTCCCCTCCAGTGCTCCTCCGTTCAGTTCAGGCCCACTCCACATCGAGAGACCTACTACTGAGACGCCTCTTCGACCCCCTCCAAAAGGGGTACTCTGGAAATCTTCTTACAACCCAAATGCTCGTGCTGCACAGCACTGCAATATCGTTGAGGACTTAGCGCAGACTCCATCGGCTATGTCCGCTTTAGAAGTTCTCCAGAGCTGCCCCTCTCAGAGGAAGTCCTTGCTATCCGCTATCGGTGGCATAGACCCGGTCGACTTGGATTTAATTACTTTTGACTTAGAACGCCATACACAGAGACTGCCTCCCCAAATCGCATTCCTCATACAGGTTATTATTGATTCCAAAACGATTCATCGTACAGTCATTGATGAAGGTGCTTCAACTTGCATCATGTCGGTCGCCTGTTGGAAAGCTATTGGATCTCCTACGCTGAGCCAGTCTCCCACAACCTTGGAAGCTTTTGATGGAAGAGCATCCCGTCCTTATGGTATACTCCAACGTTTGCCCATCTCTTTGGAAGGGAAGACGGTCGAAATGGAAGTTGAAGTCGTCGATGCTACTCTTACCTACAACCTCCTTCTCGGACGTAGCTGGATCTACGCGATGAAAGCTGTAGCTTCATCTTTGTTTCGTATCATCCGTTTCCCTCATCAAGGGAAGATTGTTACCATAGACCAGCTATCATTCTTCACTTCTTCTTCTGAAGGCAATATCCCTTTTGTGGAGCATACCTCGAAATTATCTGAGAGTCTGGGAGTCGGACTTTTCAAAGATCCCGCCCTTATGGGTGTTTTTCCGTTGCCACCTCCTAACGTCGCTTCTGTTAATATGATTACTACTTGTTCTGATCCGTGGTTCATTCCTCCCACCGACCAAGTAGATTCTTGGGGCGACCAGATGCCGTTGAGTCCTGCCGAACTCAACTATGTTGAAATTATTGCTGCATCGGCTCCCTCTTTTGAACTTGCTCCTTTGAGCAAGGTTCTCGCTCCATCCTCAGGGCTTGTAGGTGAGACTTCTTCGGATCCTTTAAAAAAAATATTCCCTTCTGACGAAGCCATTATTGAGACTATGTCTCTCGAGGAACTTCCTTGGCATGATTCTCACCATCGTTCCTCGTTTCTCCCTGCCCCTCAGGATATTCTCACTTGCCTTGAGCGGTTTGCTCCTTGTCTCCCATTACAAACACCTATTCAGATTTATCAGGTGTCTTCTGAAGGGAATATGGCAAACATTACGCAAACCCAGCCCATCGACATCTCTGTGAAACCAGGGATTGTCGAGCATCTTCACATTGGAGTCACTTGTACTCCGGAGGAGATTCAACTTTATTCTAATCTTTTTCACGAATTTCGTGACGTCTTTGCATGGTCCTATGAAGAAATGCTCGGCATTGATCCTAGCATAGTGGTGCATGAGATAATCACGTACCCAGGTGCTAAGCCTGTTCGTCAACGTTTACGCCCTGTACACCCCCGAAAGGCTGCAGCTATTAAGGCCGAAGTAGAGAAGCTTCTTAAAGCCGGTTTTATTTATCCTATCCCGCTCACAGATTGGGTTTCTAATATCGTACCTGTGACTAAAAAACAGGGTACAATCCGTGTTTGTGTCGATTATCGTGATATAAATCGGGCCTGTCCTAAAGATAATTTTCCCACACCATTCATTGATCAAATTATTGACGAGTGTGCCGGAAGTGAAATGTATTCTTTTATGGACGGTTTTTCTGGCTATAACCAGATCAATATTGCTCCCGCTGATCAACACAAAACTGCCTTTATCTGTCCATGGGGCACTTTTGCCTATAAGAAGCTCCCTTTCAGTCTTAAAAATGCCGGTGCTACCTTCCAGCGTGCAATGTCCTATGCGTTCCATGACATTCGACACATTGTACAGCCTTACCTGGATGATCTCCCTGCCCATTCAGCCAAACGTCAGGACCACCCTAAGCACCTTCGCGAAATCTTTCTTCGCTGTCGATACTACCGAATCAGGCTTAATCCTCACAAATGTGTCTTCTGCGTTGAATCTGGCCAACTTCTCGGGTTTGTCGTTTCCCGAGAGGGCATCCGTTTGGATCCCCTTAAAGTCGAGGCTATAGTGAATCTTCCTCCCCCTGCTTCTTTACAGCAATTGCAGAGCTTGCAGGGTAAAGCAAATTTTCTATGTCGTTTCGTTCCAAACTATGCCGAGGTGGCCAAAGGTTTTACACGATTACTAAAGCGCGATGTCCCTTTTCATTGGGATACCATTGCTCAGGAATCTTTTGAGCGTCTCAAGGGTCTCCTTGTTTCTGCTCCATTGCTTCGTCCTCCGAACTATCATCGTGACTACGCTCTGTATTTGGCCGCCGCCGACACCACTATCGGCATGGTTCTCGTTCAAGCTGACGATGATGGCACTGAACATGTTATATATTATCTTAGCCGCAATCTTTTAGATACGGAAACTCGATATGCTTATGTCGAGAAGTTGGCTTTGGCCGTCGTTTGTGCTGTCCAATGTTTTCGTCATTATATTCTGCTACGCACTACCACCGTGATTTCTGATTGCAACCCCATGACGTATATTTTGTCACGCCAGTTGCTGGGGGGCAAGTACTCAAAGTGGATTGTTATCCTCCAAGAGTTTGACTTGGAATTTACCACTACCAAGTCCAAGAAATCCCTTGTATTTGCTGAGTTAATTTGCTCTTTGCCATCTTCTTCCCCGACCTCTCATGTAGAGGATCAAATTCCGGATGAGACTTTATTTCTCATTAGCACCCTCGATCCCTGGTACGGCGATATCATTATATATCTGCAAACGTCTTCCTTTCGCCCGGGCGTGTCCAAAGACGCTCGGCGAAGGATTCGTCATCAGTCTCAACCTTACCGTATCATTGGGGATACGCTATATCGCCTCGGCGCCGACTCTGTTCTCCGCCGATGTTTAACTCTCGAGGAAGCTGAGCATGTCTTGAATGACTGCCACTCTGGTGCCTGTGGTGGTCACATGTCTGGATATGCTACTGCCCAAAAAATCCTCCGTGCAGGCTACTTTTGGCCCTCGATCTTCAAGGATTGCATTCTTGCCGTCCGCTCTTGTCATGAGTGCCAGATATACCAGCGGAAGATGCGAGCGCCCCCTGCTCCATTGCACCCTGTTGTCACCGTCGGCCCTTTTGCAAAATGGGGCATTGATTATATGACCTGTAACCCTCGCTCGCCCGGGGGGCATGGGTTTATTATCGTTGCCGTTGATTACTTTACTAAATGGTTCGAGGCGATGCCTACATTAACTGAAGACGGTCACACAGCAGCGCAATTTTTATTTAACCATGTTATCTCGCGATTCGGCGTCCCTCAAGCCATCGTCACTGATCACGGGAAGCATTTCCGTAATCATATGATGTCGGAATTAACAACCCAGTTAGGCTTGCAGCACGATAGTTCAACTCCATACTACCCTCAGTCCAATGGCCAAGTTGAAGCTATCAATAAGATTTTGGTTACAATGCTTTAGCGTACCGTTGGCATGCATAAGTCTAACTGGCATTTGATGTTGTTCCCTGCCTTGTGGGCCTACCGGACCTCCGTGAAGGATGCCACTGGTTTCACTCCATTTCAACTAGTTTATGGACTAGAGGCTACCCTTCCAATCGAATGTGAAATCCCTTCATTAAAATTGGCTGTCGAGCTACTTCCCAACACTACTCCGTTAGAAGAACGCCTTCTTTACCTGGAACGGCTAGATGAGACCCGTCGCCTGGCCTCTTTGGCCATCGAAACACAAAAGAAGCGAGTCAAGACTCACTTCGATCAGACCGTACTTCCACGCTCTTTTGTTGAGGGAGATTTAGTCCTGCTCTACGATCAGGCAAAAGATAAGCTAGGAGCAGGAAAGCTCGAGTCTATGTGGCTAGGCCCTTATATTGTCAAGAAAGTTTTGTAGAAAGGGGCCTACGAGCTAATTGATTATGAAGGGAACCCTCTTGGGAAGCCCCGAAATGGGCTGTATTTGAAAAAGTACTATGCGTGATGCTGGTACATTTTATTTTGTACATACATGTACTCTAGCAAGTGTGTTGTGTGTATATGTGTCAGTTTTAAAGGCGTAACTGCCACTTATTGTGTCTTTCGCTTCTTGTGCAGATGTCTGATGCACCTTATGTTGGTTTCGCTGATAGTGCCTGCCGCAGTACTCGCAACTTGTCCTCTGCGGCGTGGGTGATCTATGATCCTCATGGCGAGCCGATAGATTTTCAAGGTGTGTGTTTGGGTCGTACTACTAACAATGTCGCCGAATATTGTGCTGTAATCGAGCTACTTGCTGAAGCAATTAATCTCGGCATTCGTGCATTGGTAGTGAACCTGGACTCTCAACTTGTTGTCCACCAGCTCAACGGGCAATATTCCGTCAGAGACCATCGCATTCTAAGGTTGTATTTACGTGTGAGATTGTTAGAAAGGAACTTTGATTTTATCACATATCAGCATATTCCACGACAATTAAACACATTATCTGATGCATTGGCTAATCATGTATTAGATAGACATTTGCGTAATTTGTAATCAAAACATTATACAAGCAAGCACATGAAAGCACAATAATAAACCATAGGCATATGTATATATATACGTGTGTATCATAATGTTTGCGCCGCGCACATTACATAATCCAAAAAAATAATACATGTCCGAATCTCATATGGCCGCAGACAACATCTCTCAAAAATATGCAAAAATGAAACCTAGGCGTCTAATCATGGTGATGCTCATGATAGCATGTCACCGCTTGCACCAAACGTCTCAGCAGACGATGGACACGAGTAGGTACTCCCACTGTGTGCCTCTGGTACGCGAAGGGCACATCTGCCAATCTGGCATAGTCTGGAATCCCTCGAGTGAGTGCCTCAAGGTTCTGTACTAGCTCATCACCCGCACCACCCTCTACCTGAGGGTCGGCTGCAGGTTGTGCCCTCCGTGCTATGTGAGACAGATCAGCTGGTCGCTCTGCACCAACATCTGCATACATATATATAGCTATTGTCAGAGACAGGCATGTATTACAAAAAAAACTTAAATACATAAAAAACATCAAAAACACAAAGAGTTCTTACCAAGCTCCTCATCCCAGTCTTCTCCCACAGGCAATGGGAGATCTGGGTCTCCAGTAAAATCGGTGCCCGCATAGGGCTAGTCCTCTATAACGATCATCTGGTGACGGAGCCATATGAAGAACTCGGGCCTCCAGGCCATCTGCTGGCCCCCTCCTCCTCTGGGCATGAGTGCTACCCATCGAGCCAACCTCGGTTCCCGTGGCACTGGATCTGCCACTATACCTCCCTGAATCCGGAAAATCGGCAGTCGCTCCAAGAAGAAGGATACCACAATCGATCCATACCCGAACTGTTTGTTGCCTCCACGCTTACACTTCGTAAGCTGTCTCTTGATGTTAAGGGTCACAGCTGTGGCCCAGTCAAACAGAGTAGGATGGAGACACTCGGTTGCCAGCAGTAAATGATTCTTGCTGGCCTCATGGGGCGCCTGTACCCCTGCCGTCCGTGTGATAGTGAATAGTATCACCCGTAGCACTAAGTCTGGAACTGTGCCGATATCTACCTTGGCACTGTTCGATCCGAACTGTGCCCCTGGACAAACCCGTTCCATCACCTCCCCCATCTTTTCTCCGGAAGGCCTACTTCCAGTCAAAACGGGTCGTGCACCTCTCCGCGATAACCCAGTGATAAAATAGACATCGGAAACATCCAGCTCCAATGTCTGATCCTTCAAGCGGAATACCTGATCCTCTATGTCCCAAGCATCCACAATAAATCGTAGAAGCTCCGGTTGTGCACGCAAATAGGAGGTGAGGAAAAACTTCTTTAAGCCACAGTCCCTCAAAGCCTCCATGCAGGCTTCATCCTCTAGTGCCATAGCATCTATGGCATCATGCTCTCTTTCTCTCCATTCTACAACCATTTTGACGAATCCCTGCAACCATAAAGTCGAAAATATCATCATTAGATCACTGGTGAAACCAAAATTGAAAGAAAATTGCAAAATCAACGGTTGAATCCATGGGAAAATTAGGTCGCGCGGTTGGCGCGACTGTTTTCAAAACAGTCGCGCCAATGTCACGCCCCCTTTGGGAAAATAATCCCATTGGCGCGATCCCGAGCGGGAAACCCGCGCCAATGGCGCAACCCTAAATTTTGCAAATCCTCTTGCAGGGGATCCATCTGTGGATGAAAAACTAAAAAAATGGAATGAAAATGAAGCTAAGGACAAGGCCTCTTACCTGCTTTAGACGACGGCTCGATTGCTTTCCTGGATTGATCACGATCAACGGTTGAAGTTTGCACCCAAAACCCTCTAATGGTAAAACTCACAAGGTGAAAAGTAAAAAGTGAATTTGTTTTTACCATTTCACTATTTTATAGCATTTTTTGACCTAAATTGCATTAAAAATATTACTTTTTGGGTTAAAATCATGTCTTTTAAGTGTATTTTTGAATATATTTATATCAAAATGGGTTTTACGCTGTTTTTGGTATGATGACAGGGGTTGGTGCAACTCAAGCGACGAAACGAGCTCCTTTTTTCTACTTTTTCAAGCTCGGTAAAACATGTGAAAAGGTTACTTTGAGGTCCGCTTTCAGTTCTTTTCTGACCGTTTAAAGATGAAAAGATTGCCGAGTTACTCCTCTTGACTCGTTAAACGTTAATAAGGGGCGGTCGTTTTAAGTTCTTTTTGTCGATCGTTAAAACATAAAAAGATTACCAGGTTTTTGTCGTTTCAAACTCGTTAATGGTTACGAAATGACGTGGTTTTGATCGCTTTTTTACTTTTTCAGGTCGAAATCACTATTTATGAAAAGTACTCCTCGATCGTGATGGTCGGGCGGTTCTTTCGAGCATTGTTTTATACTTTTTCAGGCTCGAGAGACACAACTTTACGAAAAAGGACACCCTTGGAGTTTCCTTTTCTGCTTTCTTTTCAAACTCTCTAAACATGAAAAGACGTCGAGTTCTTCCTTTGTCAGACTCGTTAAAACCTAATGACATCGGATTTTGTTGAAATGACGCACCACAAGCATATGTTATCCCCATCAAGCTTGTTAAAAATAATTGGGGTACTCGCCAGAAATGGCGGGGGAAAAAAGGAACCATAACTATAGTCGTGTCGGCAGTATGTCGCTCTTGAACATGGCACTTCTCTGCTTTCGTGTCTGGGTGGGGATATCTCATCTCATTTTTCACTTGCCTCCGTGGATTTGGGTAATCCTGTTTGACCTCTCATCTGCTCATTGCCTCATCACCATAACCTTTGATCCATTGATGTCAAATACTGCCAATTCCACTGTCGTGCCGCCGATATGTTCAAGAGAAGTTGACCTCTGCAAAGAAACAACCTCCCTCTGATAGCTCACATAATCTTGATTCACAACATTATCTCTCTGTCTCATGTTGATGATGTGGGAAATATTATGGCCCACCTTCGATCAAGGTCACTTCCTGTCGACTTCAGCTCATTATCCAGGAAGCTGATCTAGAGACTCCCTTCCGGTGCCTTGGAGCCTGCATGCCTCAATGGCAGGTTCTTCGTGTTCGACGTGAGGTTTTCATCATTGGCCTCCGATCGAATGATTATACGGGTGTTCGACGTCAGATCACTAATTCGCACACCGTAGATTGTACCTGTAGTACCTTGAGGGCCATTGTCATTATTGGTGGTACCTCTCGCGTCTGTTAACAGTTTTCAATATTGACTGGTAATCAGACGATGTTCATGCATGTTCGACTTCAGCTCATATATTCGCATGCTTGAACTTGTACTTTTGTTCGGGTCGAGATGGAGCGCAAGACCCTGGATTTTGTCTGTTGTAATCCAGGCGTGATTCTTGATACATGACTCATTCACTGGATGGCTGCGACCATACCTGAGTCGATTCATTGATCCTAACCAGATGGCTGTGTCCATACTATGGATCTAGATTATTATGTACTCTCTTATGGATGGCTGCGACCATACCACATATATCATGTACTTGAGCTATCAGTTGTATCTCTCAATGCAGATTCTCGGCGGCAGCTACATGTGTTCTTGTAAAGCATTTCACCCCTCTCTCTCTCTCGGGCCTCATGCTTTAGGGGGCATCTGTTACACAGTAATTTTTCACCATTGGTCACCATCCCTGTTACCCCTGTTTCCATACTTTGGAGGACTCATTCCGGGACCTGTGAGCAGTGACATAATCTAAAAACACTTGCATTATGTTCCCCTAAGTATGTACTTCATGTTCCCTGAAGACACCTCCTGCAAAATATCCCTGAAAAGTGCCTTTTTTCCATTAGCGCGGGTCCACAATGTACTACCCGCGCCAATCAATGAGATCCTCAAAAGAGGGTGCGACCATTGGCGCTCTGTCTTAGAACAACACCCGCGCCAACCAAGTTTGGTAAAGATTTTTGACAAACACGCGCCTAGATGTTTTTTCCCTTCAAGTCATGAAGTCTTTTGAGGATAAAGCTCATCTTCTAGATGTCGAGAGTCATCATCTATCGTTGACATCTATCCATAGCGGCTTTTTGGAGATAATGCCAATCCATAATGGGTGTCCTGATGCATTGTATCTTCTTCCCCTTTTCCATCTATAAAATTCTGTCCTCATGCATTTGACAAGTTGGTTTTTGAGTAATGCTAGTTGTGATAACGCTTGTCTTGAGTGATAGTAAGAGTCTTGAAGCATAGGGAGGTTATGCTGCCGGAAGTCTGAGAGAGAGAAGGTCTATTGCAAGACATACATAGCTGCTCGCCCAGCCAGAGGAGAGGTTCAACGTCAGAACCTTGGTTGTATCTTTCTCTGTTGATTATTCATTAATAAACGACTATCATTATGGTTCCGATCTTACTGTTCATTATGATAATGTTTGATCTATTTCCTTTCTGACTGATATATAGTTGTATTTTAGTGGATTTTATGCTTGTATTCGCTTCGTTCTTTGCATGTGCAGGTATCCATTCGCGGGGATCGTGAGGATCGTGACCTGCCGAAGCAAGGGAACGGGAGTATCAACTCTTCTTCGACATTAGCGTTGGACTCCAGGTTGGTTCTCATAATCCACTTTCGATTTGCAACTAGGAACTTGCATGGTAGCGTGAATTGATTGTTGCTAGACCCATTTTGGGCTAGTGGGATTGCCTCTATCCATTTAGTAAAGTAATCAACAGCAACGATAATAAACCTCTCCAACAGTACTCCTAATACCGTGGGCCTTTTTAACTTACTAGGTCCACTGTTCATGATGTCCTCGTCTATAATGATCACCCATTGAACTATCTCGTGCAAGGTGTGAGGCATTAAGATTCTAACCTTGGCCTGAATTTTAACATTTAGTCCATACACAAATTTGTTCACCTTGATCATTTCCATGTTTAAGTGAGGGGCATAACAAAGTAATTCCATGAAATGAGCCTCATACTTTGGAACTGAGCGACTCCCCTACTTTAATGCATTGAATTCATTTAGTTTCCTCTCAAGGAACTCCTCTGACAAGTAACGTTCTCTAAACTTTTCTTCAAATAATTCCCAAGTTACTTATGAGATATCCATCCCTAATTGGGTTAATAATGTCTTCCACCAAAGTAGTGCATTTCCCTTTAGCTCGAATATACCCATCTTGGCCTTCAAGTTTGAGGTGTAATCTATTAGGGTAAAGCACATAGCCATGTTTTCTAACCATGCCTCTGCAGATTGACCATTCGTGGACCCCCAAAACTCTGGAAATTTTACCTTTTCCAAATCTCGACATACATCATTTCTTGTAGCGTTTTGGGGTGCTTCATTTTGTATGACAGGTCCTCCATGCTCCCATTCCAGATGGTTTATTAATGCCTTAGACATGTGCTGGAATGATCTCATTAGGTTAAACACTTCTCCAGCTAGTATTTGTTCTAGTGTTGTGATGTTTTCCCCATCATTAGGTGTGGTGGCAGGAGTTGGCTATTGTGGTGGTGCCATGTTGCACCCTTTAGTTTCCCCACTCCTTCTTGTACCTCTTCTAACCATGGTTTACCAATGAATCCTGCCACAATTTAACATGATTTTCCTTATAAGATAAAACCAATCAAATACAAATTTAACCAACCTCAGTGGTTCTATAATTTATTTTTATTATTATATACTTCCAAAGGAACAATTTATGCATTTATAAGTTCTTGATTATATACTTCACCTATCAATTTCAAACATTCCTATAAGATTTAATCAAAAGAATACAATCAATCTACTTAACATAGTAGGATTAGACTACATTATGTCATGTAAATGGTAGAGGGTGTTGGTCGCATCATCATAACATAAACTAAGAATCTCATTAGTAACAAATTTTCTTAGTGTTAGTCATTGTCATAATAGCATCAGCAACATCACCTAGTCATTCACATCATTGTTCATTGTGAACCAAAACTAATGTAAGTAGCTAACATAGGGGACACATACATCATGGATATCATCATCATAACATCAATGGAAACATACATATCCATCAAAGCTATCATCATCGGATCATCAATAGAAAACATACCTATCCATAAAATCTAGCATCATCATGATATCAATAGAGAGCATACATATCCTTTACTGCTATCATCATCATAATATCAACAGAGAATAAACATAACCATTAATGCTACAATCATCATAATATCAATAGAGAACATGCATAACCATTAATGCTACAATCATCATAATACCAATAGAGAACATACATAACCATTAATGATATCATCATCATAATATCAATGGAGAACATACATAAACATCACAACCACTAATAATAGATTCATGTGTTCAGATCCTCAACTTGAGGTCCTCAAAGAATAAAGTACGGGGCTTAGGGCTAAATAAATGTTAATGTCATACCACTATCAGTGAATTAGAGCGGGGCACTACAGATCTCATGGACTAGATTACATACTTTTCTTTTCTCTTCTCACGTGATCATCCATGTGTGGGCATTCTATTTTCCTACCTCCCACCGAGCTTATCATCCATGTGATTTTTTCCACATTCTCTTTGGCATTTTCTACATGAGTAATCATATAGGCCAACATATTTATATTGATTTGATGATATGTTGGTTGCACTGGCTTTATGATTACAATTAGCATTAGTTTTGTACCATATGCATGTTAGGGTAGGATGAATTGCATGCTGATTTTCGCATTAGAACTAATGACATATGATATTTCTCATGGTAGATTAGCTGCATTTAGATTAAAATTTGCATATTTTTATTTTTTTGTTGATTTTACGGCCTAACACTAAGCATGGGTGATCATAAGACACAATAAAAACATGTTTCCCCATGGGTTTTGTCGTCATTTTGTATTTTTGAGGTTGAGGGAGTAAACACATAGGACAACATCAAAACCACTTTGGAAGCTAGGATCTAGCCCTGCCAACTTCAGAGAGGGATCTCTCTGTAAAATTTAGCTATTTTTTATGTGAATCTTAGGCTAGTTATTATTGTACTGATTGTGTTTGATTGGATTGTTTGGTTGATTAAATTTCTTGATTGGGCTATGGAGTCTAAAGATTAACTGGATTTGCATCAAACTTTAAAGGAGTTTCACAAGGAAAGCTAGGTTGCACTAGTTGGATCTTTTATAAATTTAAATGGATTATGAGATAGCAGAAATGTAAGATTCAGTAGAAATTAATGAGCAATTAAGAATTCCTTAATTTGAGTTCAACAGAAAACATGTAAATTACTAACAACTAGAATAGGGTGCTCTGTGTAACATATCCTATTCATCACAATTTTTGTTAAGTAATTAAGATTTTCAGAGATAACAGAGAAAGGAAACAATGATCAAACACATAAACTGAAGAAAAACATCACCATTTCATACACCACATGAATCCTATGAAAATGTACCTATATTATTGATGCTTCCAGCAGCTTGAAAAAAATCACAATTTGTAGAGAAAAATTATATTCAACAATAAACATCTCTTTCTTCAAATGATGAAGTATTTATACAAATTCTAAACTAAAATATCTTGAAACAATGTCAATATTTGTTACAAATATCTCAAACTATCTTACACAAATAGAACTAAAATATAGGACATTCAAAACTGATGAATCTACTTGGCACTATCTTTGTGGATTTCTAGTGACAAATAAGAGCAATTCGAATTTGATAGTAACTCTTATTTGATGAGGTGGCCTCCAAGTCACTAACTGTCTTTGAACTTTTTCCTCCCAAAATTCTGAAAAATAGGGTCTAGTCATACATTTGAAGATATCAATATGAGCTAGATGTTTGAAAACTAAGATAGGTTTTTGTATCTTAGCATTTGAGGAAAAAATACCTCCTCCAGTTTACCAAAATTCATTTATGATTATCCACAATATGCTCTGCAAAAAGGTGGCTAAAACATGACATTGCGTAGTTGGAAACAATAGGATAAAATTATGAGAGTGAATCTCCCAATCCCTGATAGTTGTGCGAAAAGTGATATAGGTTTTTGTACTTTAGAATCTTATGAACCAAAACCTCTTCCAGGTTCCCAATATTCATCTCTGATTATCCACAATATTCTTTGCAAAAAGGTGACTGAAATAGGAAATTTCTGGAAAATATGACTTCAAATAATCATTAGCATCTCCCAAACCATAACAACGGTTACAAAATTGAGAGACAATTTTTTGTAGGAGGATGTTAGAAACAAAAACCTCTTTCCATTTTTCAAAATACATTCTCAGTTGTCTATAAACCATGTTTGCAATTACAATGTTGTATAGGGAAAAACATAGTTTTACTTGACCATGAAACAGACATATGACATGGAGGTGGAGGACAATGTGGAGGTACATGGTTGGCAGAAATATGATTAGGTGGCAGAATAGGAGTGGAAGATGAGGAGGGACATGGTAGGTGGATATTGGCGTGAGAGTAATTGGGCAGAGGATACGTGGTGGTAGTGAAGTGGCGGTTGAGTGGAAGTGGGGGGGTGACGTAACCGGGAAGGTGGTTTGCGACAAGGAGTGGATACCGCTTTTAGAGGGGGGTAGAGGAGGATTGTGGTATTAGTGAAGGGGGGTCTGAAATGTTGGGGAGCAGACACATAGCCGTGGGATCGTGAGGGACGAATTATCCCAATGCTTTGACAACGATGTCCTTTAATCAAATACGACAAAAGAAACATTTGTCCATATGCATTTTATTCTTTGCTTTTGAACTTAGGATAAAGGTGAAAAATAAAATATGTCAAATACTTTATCCATTCATGCCTTTTTTATTTTTGCATTGTCACTAAACTTAGGATAAAGGGTCACATGCATATATTTATAAAACCAACTATTTTACCTACCCTTTAACTAAACTAACATTTTTATTCTTCTAAGGGGTGCACTTAGACTAGCAAACCCACATTATTTTCTTTTATTGAAAAATGAAAAATTATCTAAATCATATTACTTATTTCTTCTATTGATTCAGATTAAACAGTTGAATCAATTTCATTTTCTACCTAACTACCGATTTACCAAGATTAAATTGTTTGGAAAATCTTTATTCTCTAGTCTAATTACCGAAATTTAAACATGTTTAACCATGATTATACTGTATGATTAAACAAATAACCAGTCATTGTGGCATTTTAAACAAGCTACACACAACCTTTATTTATCAATGACGAAGAAAACTATCTATCAGCAGTGGCACTTAGACTTGCAACTCTTTCAGTGTTATTTCCTTTTGTTTTTCTTTTGATGGAGTTCTATCTTTTATTCTTTTTCAATATTTTTGTTTTTCCTCTTTTTTTTTCCTTCTTTTTTTTTCACTTGGAAAAAATCGTAATTTCCATTAATTTTGAAAATTACATTTTGTAGATGCCAAAGCATTGCAAAGACAAGGCTTGAAGCCTGACAAAAATAATGGTTGACATAAGTGTCAATTAAAAAGAAGAAGAAGAAACTGATGAAAAAAAAGCCATGCCTGGAGCACTAAGATGCCTGTTAGGGGGAAGTTTAAGTTTTCCTCCCCTTTTTCTTCTCTACCTTGCGCCATTCGCCTTGGTCCTGTTGCACAGGTATGAGTTGCAATGGGTTTTCCTCCTCAGGTCGAGGGGTTTCCTTGTCAGAGTCTGAAGTGTCTGATTTGTGCTGCCTTTTGGTTCCACTGGATTCCATTCTGTCTGAAGCCTTTTCCGGTTGCGTTTCCATGGGCACTTGTGGGGGTTGTTCTTCTGTTGAGCTGTTCTCATTTGGGATGGGCAATTCCTCCTCACCTTCTTCCTCTTCCTCTGGGTCTGGTGGAGGGAATGTCCATCCTTTTTTCTTCCCAGATTTCCTCCTTCTTTGGCTATCCTTTTTGTAGTCTGGGCAGGCATTTTGTAGATGTCCTGTCTGCCGGCATATTCTGCATCGGAAGGCTGTATTTTCATAATCTATTGTTTGTATCCAGCTGTGATCTTTATGCTTCAGTACTATGCGGTCCGGTAAACCTTTGCTGAGATCAACTTCCACACAGATTCGTGCGAAAGTGTAAATTCCTTCATCCACTCGCTGAGTATCCATTTTAATATATCTGCCAAGAGAGTTTCCGATGCATGCAATAGTTTTTTGGTCCCAAAAGTGTACAGGGAGGTTATGTAGTCGTACCCACACTGGCACCCTGGAGACATTGTAGGTGTTTGCATCAAATTCTGGGGTCCAAGGTGTAATGAAGAGTCCTGAAGATCCCCAAAACCACGGTCCCTCCTGAATTACGAGGGCCCTGACCTCTTCTGATGGAAGTTTGACAATAAAGAAACCTTTGGAGCAGAGCTTGATCTCACAATTAAGAGACCATTTTGTGAAGATCCAGTGAAAAAGATCCATGGGTTTTGGCCAAAATCCATTAAATCGACAGATGAGGGCTTGTCTTTCGTAAATGTTACGTACCTCCTCTGCTTCTGCTGTATCTATTGTTAGTTCAGGTGTATAGTTCAGTTGATCCACGATATATGTACTGGGTTCTATGCCAGCCTGTAGTGGGGTTGTTGATGTGGGTTTTCCCCCTTGTAGGATATTCTTGTAAGATGTTCCTTCGCTTTTGTGCTGCTGGTGTGGATCTGAGCTGTGTTTAGCTTTAGATCCACTGCCCCCTTCCGTTTGTTTTCGTGAGCCGCTGGCTGCTGCACCTCCCCGAAGCCTCATGTTGACAGTAATATTTGATCCTGGCTTGATGCTGTAGTGGTCAACTGCTCTGTGATCTTGTAACGATTTGCCTTCAGAGAGCAGATGTTGATATCCTTCCGAGAGGCCAATGTGTTTGGCAATGTTTTTCTTCAGATTTGAGATACTGTCTGAAGCTTGTACCCAGATTAGGGTGGATTTCCCTGAGGGGGGCTTTATAATGATTTGAAATCGTGGATCTGATGAGGTTGCCGCCTTGGAAGCTGTGGGAGCTGTTCTCCTCTGATTTGTGTTCAGGCTGTCCTCGTGCCTTGTAGCCCCTTCTAAGATCTGGGGGGTCAGATCCGTGTAGGGTGCCTGTGCCAGACTCATCACCAGATCTGGACCAGATCTGGAATATTTGTATCTGTTCTCTGCAGGGGGGGTCAGATCCGCTACATGCAGCCAGCCGCTGTTGTTTTCAGCGCTGGATCCGGTGGGAAAACCAGCCCCTTCTTCATGATTTGCATTGTTTGCCAGCTTTGCGATGGAAACCCTTGTGCTATTACCTATCCATTTTCCCCCAGCTAAAAACTTCCCAGTGCCCATCGTATTGACGGCTCCGCGGCAGCCCTTGTCCACGGCATGAGCATTCCTCTGAACTTGGCCAGAAAAGCAGTGTCTGGTGCCGTTTTTGAGCACGGGATTCTGGCGCTGCAATCCCAACGAAGCATTGAGGCCGAGTACTGTTTTCCTGCAACTAAAATTGACTGTCACAGCGCTGAAGTTGTTTGCCATGGCCGCCGTGATCTCTCCTCCCGCCTTTCTTCCGCTCTGCCAGTGTTTTAATTAAATACTTTTTCCTTCTTATTTATACCCTCTTTTCATTTTTATTCTATTTTTCTTTTATTTGGAAATCATTTGTAGATTGACAGTTATTTACAATATAAGATTCCTGAGATAAAATATTCAATCACCTTGAGATCCTATAAATTATAGGACCCTAACAGTGGCTCCCGCTGGGGATGGCACTCTCCCTGTGATGTGCCAAGAACATTTGATCAGTAGCCTTGAGTGTTCTGTTTCAAAAATATCTACACCTGATTTCCTTTGTTGTAGTATTTATGGTAACATATCAATTGAAGCTTAGGGACTTCGGTGCGGGCTTCAACTTCTGTCAATAGGTCAACCAATCAAAATAATAAAAACAATGATATTTACAATGATTTGATGCTAGAAATATTCTATTGCTAAGAGAAATAGTGCTTCAACATTCTGCCATTCATAGGTCCACCAAGCATTTCTGTTCCATCAAAATGTTTGAGAAAAAATGCATTGTGTCCTCTGAAAGCATCAATGATATAAGGTCCTATCCACATATTGTCAAATTTTCCATGCTTTCCTTTGTCCTCTCTTCTGGAGTCCCACTTTAAAACTCTATCACCCAAAGTGAAATCATCTGCTTTAGTTATTTTATCAAAAATCTTTTTGATATTCTCCTGGATGACCTGAACCTTATTATAGACTTCTTCCCTGGATTACTGCAATTGAATAGTCTGGTCAATCCTCCTTTGGATGTTATTAGGCTCAACCTCCAATTCCTGAATTATCTTCATAACTGGAATTTCTAAAAAGGATGGAAAAACAACATCCATTCCATAAACCAATTGGCATGATGACATGCCAATTGATTTCTTTGTTGTGAGCCTATCAGCCCAAAGTGCATTTATCAATTTGTTGTGCCATGACTTTTTGTTCTCTTCTAACAACTTCTTAATAATGTTTACCATACTCTTATTTGAAGATTCAACCAACCCATTACCATATGGGTAATAAGTAGTTGAATGTCCCAAAGTAATATGTTATTTGTTGCAGAAGTCTATCATTTTCTTGGATTTAAAAGATGCAACATTATCTGTAATGAGCTTGTTTGTACAACCAAATCTTGACAAAATATTGGTTTCCAGAAATTTGATAATAAAAACATCAGTAGCCAGTCTAGAAGGTGTGGCCTCATTCCATTTGGTGAAGTAATCATTAGCCGTGAGGATCCATTTATGTTGGGTAGAGGATGGTGGATGGATTTCTCCAGTGAAATCCAACCCCCATGTTTGGAAAGGACTTTCAACAGATATGGGTTTCAAAGGCAGAGGCAATAGTTTTCTTTCCCCCTCAAATATTTGGCATTTATGGCAAGAGGTTACCTTCTTATTAACATCAAGGAAAAGAGTAGGCCAGTAAAAACCAGCTCTAAGGATCTTATTAGCAGTGGTTTTCTAGTATAGATGTCCATCGCAATCACCTTCATGGAATTCCTACATTGTTCTTTCTGCATCATCTTTCAATAGACACTTTAGTAAAATAACACCAGCATCTTCGCAATATAAAACATTATCTATGATGCAAAATTTCATTGCTTTCAATTTTAGAAATCTAGCCTTTGTCTTAGTTAAACTAGGAGGATCATTTAAATTGAATAAAACAAAAATGAGGTTTGCATACCAAGGTGAGGTCATAATAGCCTCATCTAATTATGGAGTCGCCTGTTCCTCTTGATCATCTAATGCAACTACAAGGTTGATATCCAATGCATTAAAGTTAGATTCAACCATGAATTTGGCTAACCCTTGTCCTTTGATAAGCTTGGTAGGCTTGATTTCCATGTCATACTCAAGAACACGGGGGCTTCACTCAATCAATCTCTGGCATATCACATGCATTCATGGCATACTAAAAAATACCCTTAATTTGACTAAATATTGGAAAATACCTCTAAAAATCACATTATTTTACCCCCTACCAATACAAACCCAGTACACCTTCCCAATTTAAAAACCCCCTACTTTCACTAGATATTGTAGGTATCTTTTTTTTCATTAAGATTTTTTATACCCCTTTATATTTTTCATTAACTTTGACCTCCATTTTTTATACTTTCCAATAGAAAAACCGTTTAGCCCCTATTATATGCTCAATATATTATGCCATTTTTTCCTCAATATATATCCCCCAATATGAACCCACGTGGTATGGTATTTCTCCCCTAGAGAAGCCCCCGTGCTCAAGAATGATGGCAATTCATTTGCCTATTTTACCATCTGGTCCATTTCAGGTTAAGATATCCTTAACCACAACATTTGGTACATAAGAAATTATGTGAGAATGGAGGATATACACCCTAAAATATTTGATTACTTTTATTAATGCGAAGGCCTGTTTTTCCATTATATTATATTTTAGTGCAACATCCCTTAAATCCTTTCTAAAGAAAGCAAGGGGCTGTTCAAATCCATCATTGTTTTTCTGTAAAAGGACAACTGCAACAGTGTGTTCAGAAGAAAATGAAAATATTATAAAATCTTTAGTGAAATCTGGACTGATTAAGATTGATGCTTTTGTTAATGCTTGTTTAACTTGATCAAATAATTGTCTAGCCTCAATGTTCCATCTTATTTCTGAGTCTCTTTTCAACATATTTGTTATGTTTCTAAGAATTTCTTCAAGGTTAGGGATGAAACTTCTTAGGAAGTTTATCCTACCAATGAATGATTGAAGTTCCTTAATGTTTCTAGGATGGTTGATTTTCAGAATGGCTTCAATCCTTTTGGGATCAATTTTATACCTTCCTTAGAGATGATATGACCGAGAAGTTTTCCCTCTTCAAAGCCAAACAATATTTTCTTAGGATTTAGTGAAATCCCAAACCTTCTGAATTTCTCAAATACTCTTCTCAGATGTAACAAATGTTCTTCATTAGTTTTGGAATAAAGAGTAATGTCATCTAGATAGATCACAATAAACCTGCCAATTTCATCAGCAAAAGCAATATCCATTTCTCTTTTAATGTGGCTCCAACATTCATTAACGCAAAAGGCATCTTCACATACATGAAGGTACCCCATGAAGTAGTAAAGGTTGTTTTATCTTGATCATCAGGGTGAACTAAAACTTGATTATAACCTGAGAAACCATCTAATAAAGAAATCCTAGAAGATCCAACTATCTTCTATAGAATATGATCCATTTTTGGTAAATGGTAGTTTTCCTCTAGGGAAACTTTATTAAGGTTTCTAAAATCTATACATAATCTCATTTCACCTGTTTTCTTTCTAGTTGGCACTATATTGGAAACCCATTTAGAGTATCTAAGAGGGACTATGATTTTAGAGTCATACATTCTTTTAATTTCTTTCTCAATTAAAGGCATCAACACTAGATTTATTCTTCGAAGTTTTTGTTTAAATGGTTTTTGATCCTCTTTAATTGGAATTTTATGTTGTATAATCTCTGTATCATAAGTTTTTAGATCTTCATAGCTCCAGGCAAAAACATCACTGAATTCCTTGAATAAAGCAATGTATCTTTTTTTTTTAATTTCTTTTTTATTTTTTTTAATTAATTATTATTATTATTATTTTTTATTTTTATTTATTTATTTATTTTTTCAGCAGTTGGGAGTGATTTGGACAGTTTTATGATTTTGGGATCTTTTTCACTGCCTATATTGCATTCTTCCATTGTTGCTCCTGTGGGCTCAATCTTAGGCTTCTTATCCACATCATTGAAATCAAATAATTCTTCCAGTGGAACTAGACCTCTAGGTAAAATGTTATCCTTTAACTGAAGTGTTTCAAACTCTTCTTTTTCTGGATCTATCTCAAGCAATTCTAATTTATTTACAACTTTATTATGTGTATATTTACATCTAATTTTTCTAACTGCCCTTTGTAGATTATAATGTACAACTATTTGATTTTCTAATTTAGATTCCAAGTCTATACTATTATCTTCAAATTCATCCTTAGATTGTAGAAAGTTTTCAATTTGTTTATCATTGCCAAACACTTGCCAATACTTCATGTTATTTGGTACAACTAGTCAGTGTTTCACTTCCATTGTATACTGTTGATTAGGGTAAGGCATTTTACAGGAGCTGGATGAAAGAACCAGACTGTTTGGAATGATATTTTGTTTTCGAGGAATTGCAGAAAGGTCATACTCCAGAAAAGTCTCTAGAAAATCAAGCACAACATTTCTGTATGCTCTCATCCTAGGGTGTTTAGCTGAATACTCTCCTTTAATTTATTTTATAATTAAATTAGCATCCCCTTGAATGGAGATTCTCTTGGCACCAAACTTTTTCAACAATTGCAATCCCAATATAAGGGCTTCATACTTTACTATGTTGTTTTTACATTGAAAGTTGAGCTTGTATGAATGACCTTCAACATGATTTTTTCCTATATTTACCACCCATATTCCTACTCCAGAACCATATTTTCTACAAGAGCCATCAAAAATCATGTTGCAAAGAGGTTCAAGAAGAGTGTTTGGTTCTATTATTTTCATTTGGTTTGAATATGTTTTAGAAATCTTAGTTTCTACTTTGATCACCTGAGTGTTGATGTCTCCATCATTATAAAGAATGAAAGAGTCTAAATCTGAGTGGAAAGAGTAAAGAGGATAGTTGTGAGGCTTCTCTTGACTACTCACCATGAATTTCATCAAAGTTTCCTTATATAATCTTCTTTTCTGACCAAAAACTAGGTCATATCCATCTGTAGGGTACCTTGTAATTTTTCTCCCCATGAGCGTGACAACAACATGCCATACTTAGGGGGAATATCTGCAATCACTATGTCCATTACTAGAATTTTGGACTGGATTTGAGCTAAAGTAACAAATAGGTGTTTGATGAGACCTAAACATCTTACTTTGCTAGAATCAAATGAATATAAGTTTTTATAAGGTCTGGTAATGCCAAGTCCTAGTTTCTCCATAAAAACTTTAGGCATTAAATTGTGGGAAGCACCTGAATCTAACATAGCATTATGGAGAATCTTATCATGAATATTTAGGATAACATAGAATGGAGGAACACCCCCTTCCTGTGGTTTGCCCTCAACTTCTGGCCCAAATAAGAGTTCAGGATGGTCATCATTCATATTTATAGAGTCTGTGTTTTCCCTTATGTTTAGAGATTTCATCACTTCAGGTCTGTACATATTTTTGTTCATTAAATCTGTTAGGGGAATAGGAATTTTCAGTTTTGTTATTTCATTCTCAATGTTGAACGATGTTTGAATCTTAATCAGGTTAGGAAGATTAGATTGATCTATAATTTCTTTTGATATAGGCTCTTTTTGTTGACTAGTGGTTGGGATATCAGTTTGAGTAGTTTTGGAAATATCATCAACTATCTTTTTGACAGGAGTTTCTACTTTCTTTTTACCAGAATTATCAACAGTTTCCTTAGGAAAACTATCTGTGGTTTTTCTAGGATCAATTTCAGAGGATTTTTTAGTAGGATTTTCAGAGTTTTTGCTATTGAGAGTGTTTGAATTCTTTTTTCTCCTAAGATTATACTACCTATGGACTTCCATGATGGCATTTTCAAAACCTTGATTATATTCATATGATTCCTCAGAGTCAAGTTCAGTCTGAGTTAGGAGGAAAAGTTCTTGCTCCTCTTGAGTGAGAAAAAAGGTTTCATCATCATTTATTCCCATCAGATTTATTTGACTATCATCCAAATATTCAATAATATTACCCTCATCATCGGTATAGTTTTCATGAAAAGGAGGTCGAACCTGCTGGTTTGGACCATTTTGTTCTCGTTGTTTGATTTGGGGAACATTCCTTCTGAAGTTTTGGTTCCTATTTTGAGGAGAAATTTGATTTTCTCTCATTTGAGCTTGATCTTTTATGTTTACGCTTTGCATCATATTTTCCACTACCCTCACTAGGTTATCAATTTTATGATCAGAGGTAGAAGTGGAAGGTTCTTCTTTAATGGTAACCCTGTGTTCAACTTTAAGTTTGGCCTTCTTGGCTAGGATGTTAGCTTCAACTTTTGTAGCATTAGCTTGACTTTCTTCCAAAGTTGTCGGGTCTCTCTCTCTAAGTTGATATTCCATGTCTACATCAAAACCATCAGGAAAATCAATTAAATCTAGTCTAGGGGAGGGCTTGATGTCTGTAGGAATTGCATTTTAAACAATATTAAACCATTCATAGTATTCCTCCACAGTTTCATTTGGATTTATTTTCAGTCTTTTGTATTCATTCAGGAGTTGAAGTGGATTTTTCTTGATTTCCCATCTAGCTAAGAAATTTTGATGGAATGCATCAAGGTTGGCTATACTTCTTGCAGGTAAACTCCTAAACCATTTTTTGACATCACCTCCTAGAATTTGAGCAAACAGTCTCATCTTTACATCAACCTCATCTACTTCCTGAAGGTCAAAAACATTATTCATTCTATCCACATGTTGCCGAGCAGTATGAGATCCAGTGTTATCAAAGGTCAGAATTTTGGATTGGTAATCTTCACGCATAGCATTCAGCTAGCCTAGTAATGCCAAATGTGCATACCTACCTACCATAGTTGGTCTGAGAGATTGACTGGAAAATGGATCGGAGGTAGGTGTAGTCGTGATAACTATAGGGATAGTAGGAACAAAGGTCTAAGATATTACAGGTGAAAAAGTAGAGACTATAGAATGAGTAGGAATAGGGGGTTGTAGATTAACAGACTGGGAAGGTTGGGTGGACAAAGAAGCCGCTTCAACTGTTAAAGCTGAAAATTCAACAGATTGTTGAATACAAGCTTCATTAATGGCTCGGTTCAAAACGAAACTAGATCCTGTAATTTATCAAATTGCTGTAGGGATTCAAGATCAGGATCTATTTCAAAAGGCTGGGTTTCGGGTATATACAGTTGTAGTATGGATTTATCAATCACAGTCTGATCTACAAAGCTCCCAGGTTTTGATTTAAACAAACTATGCTAGAAAGGAAAATCAAACTCTATATCTTGAATAGTTTCAAACTTCTCAGGAAGAGAGTTAGACCTAGAAAAAAGGACTATTCTGAGGAAGAATTGAACCTAGACAAAGGACTATTACTACCCTGGATTTCTATAAGACTTTTCTTTCTCACCAATTTCTTTGGATTATCTACAAATTCAACAGGGTTGGGATCAGGGTGAGCTCTAGTGAAAATTATTTTAGGAGCCAGATCTATTAAAATTCATCACACATGCAATAAAATTAAAATAAATAATACAATCAATATATACAATATTACAACCTCAAATCAATTATTTCACGGTGATATAACAATTTTGTTTTATTGAAATACTGATTAACTATCAGGGAATACTTATTTTCAATCTAAAAAGTTATTCTTCCCCAATATGGTTGCCACTATGTTGTTGTTTTGTATTTTTGAGGTTGAGGGAGTAAACACATAGGATAGCATCAAAACCACTTTGGAATATGGGATCTAGCCTTGCCAACTTCAAAGAGGGGTCTCTCTGTAAATTTTAACTATGTTTTATGTGAATTTTAGGCTAGTTATTATTGTACTGATTGTGTTTGATTGGGTTGTTTGGTTGATTAAATTGCTATAATTCCATTGGGCTATGGAGTCTAAAGATTAGCTAGATTTGCATCAAACTTTGAAGGAGTTTCACAGCTAAAGCTAGGTTTCACTAGTTGATCTTTCATAAATTTAAATGGATTATGAGACAATAAAAATATAAGATTCAGTAGAAATTAAGGAGCAACTAAGAATTCCTTAATTTGGCTTCAACAGAAAACATGTAAATTACTAACAACCAGAACATGGTTCTCTGTGTAACATATCCTATTCATCACAGTTTCTATTAAGTAATTAAGATTTTCAGAGATAACAGAGAAAGGGAACAATGATCAAACACATAAACTGAAGAAAAAAATCACCATTTCGAACACCACATGAATCCTATTAAAATTGTCCCTGTGTTATTGATGCTTCTAGAAACTTGAAAAAAATTACAATTTGCAGAGGAAAATTATATTCAACAATCAAAATCTCTTACTTCAAATGATGAAGTATTTATACAAATTCTAAACTAAAATATCTTGAAAAAATATCAAGATTTGTTACAAATATCTCAAACTGTCTTACACAAATAGAACTAAAATATAGGACATTCAAAAATAATGAATCTAATTGGCACTGTCTTTGTTGATTGCTGGTGACAAAGAAGAGAAATTCGAATTTGATAGCAACTCTTATTTGATGAGGTGGCCTCCAAGTCACTAACTATCTTTGAGCTTTTTCCTCCAGAAATTCTGAAAAATAGGGTCCAGTTATACATTTGAAGGTATTAATCCGAGCTAGATGTTCGAAAAGGGAGAGAGGTTTTTGTATATTAGCATCTAAGGAACAAAAAACTCCTCCAATTTACCAAAATTCATTTTTGATTATCCACAATATGCTCTGCAAAAAAGTGACTAAAACAGGACATTGCGCAGTTAGAAACAACATGCTAAAATTATGAGAGTGAATCTCCCAATACCTGACATCTGTGTGAAAAGTGAGATAGGTTTTTTTATTTTGGAATATTATGAACCAAAACCTCTTCCAAGTTCCCAATATTCATCTCTTATTATCTACAATATTCTCTGCAAAAAGGTGACTGAAACAAGAAATTTCTGGAAAATATGCCTTCAAATAATTATTAGCATCTCCAAAACCATAACAGTGGTTACAAAACTGAGAGAGGTTTTGGTGTAGGAGGATGTTAGCAACAAAATGTCTTTCATTTTTTGAAAATTCGTTCTCAGTTGTCTATAAACCATGTTTGAAATTACTGTGTTGTATAGGGGAAAACATAGTTTTACTTGACCATGAAACAAACATATGACATGGAGGCGGGAGGTGACATGGAGGTGGAGGATAATGTGGAGGCACATGGTTGGAGGAAATATTATTAGGTGGCAGAATAGGAGTGGAATATGAGGAGGGACATTGCAGGTGGACATTGGCGTTGGAGTAATTAGGCGGAGGATACATGGTAGTAGTGAAGTGGCGGTTGAGTGGAAGTGGGGGGTGATGTAACCGGGAAGGTGGTTTGCGGCAAGGAGCGGATACTGCTTTCAGAGGGGGGTAGAGGCAGATTGTGGTATTAGATAAGGAGGGCTCGAAATGTTGGGGAGTGGACACGTAGTTGTGGGATCGTGAGGGATGGATGATCTCGATGCTCTGACAGTGGCGTCCTTTAATCAAATACGACAAAAGAAACCTTTGTCCATATGAATTTTATTCTTTGCTTTTGAACTTAGGATAAAGGTGAAAATGAAATATATCAAATACTTTATCCATTCATGCCTTTTTTCTTTTTTCATTGTCACTAAACTTAGGATAAAGGGACACATGCATATATTTATAAAACCAACTATTTTACCTATCCTTTAACTAAACTAACAATTTTATTCTTATAAGGGGTGCACTTAGACTAGCAAACCCACATTATTTTCTTTTATTGGAAAATGAAAAACTATCTAAATCCTATCACTTATTTCTCCTATTGATTCAGATTAAATAATAGAATCAATGTCATTTTCTACCTAACTATTGATTTACCAAGATTAAACTGTTTGGAAAATCTTTATTCTCTAGTCTAATTTACCGAAATTTAAACATGTTTAACCATGATTATACTATATGATTAAAAAATAACTAGTCATTGTGGCATTTTAAACAATTTTCACATAACATTTATTTATCAATGACGAAGAAAACTATCTATCAGCAGTGGCACTTAGACTTGCAACACTTTTAGTATTATTTCTTTTTGATTTTCTTTTGATGGGGTTCTATCTTTTATTCTTTTTCAATATTTTTGTTTTTCCTCTTTTTTTTTTCTTATTTATACCCTCTTTTCATTTTTTATTCTAATTTTCTTTTATTTGGAAATCATTTGCAGATTGACAATTATTTACAATATAAGATTCCTGAGATAAAATACTCAATCACCTTGAGATCCTATAAATTATAGGACCCTAACAGGTTTAGTCTTTGATATGTGTAGATAACAGGTCTACGGTAACCAAGAGATTGTTGGTGTTCTGATGACCTCTTATTCGAGTAGCTTTTCCCACTGTTCCGAGAGATCACGTCCCAGTTGGAGCTAGATGTTACCCACCATTTAGTGGGTGATATCCTTAGGAGATTTTTTTCTTCATGATAGTCCTCAGCCATTAGCCTCTCGCAGCCACCAACTATTTTTATGTGCCATTTTTCCACCACCTGATCCATCCATGTGGTGCCTTACCCATCTATCATGATCATATGTTTGAAGGTGGGCCTCCCAAACCTAAAGGTATGCATTGTTATTTGGTAATTTAGTAGTCTAGTTTATTTATCATGGAAACTTCAAGCATGGATTAATGGGGGGACTCTGCGGAAAGAGTGGTCTAGATATGTGCTCTTGTCCCCTAGGTCTCTTTTGGGATGTTAACCTTGCACCCTAGTCTCATGGGATATATTTTACTGATCTAATGGTTTTAGGGATGGTACTACATGGGAAACCGTAATTTTGATTGCATGGTCTCGCTCCCCAATTCACATATATTACTTCCCTTCTGCTCATTACACTACAAATCATCTGTCCTCCCACCTGGGTCCACATTCCTCGACTGGGTCCACATAGGGTCAACCAACCCCTCCCCTTGCCCCAAATCTTGGGTTGAGCCTGAAATGATGCTTGAAGGTTGATGCAGCGAAAAGAAAAAAAATCATAATTGGCCACATTCAACAGGAAATTGTACCACAAAATGCAAAAGATGGCCAGGACAAAATCATTTAGCACGTGAGAAAATTCCATGACATGAGTTCTACCCCATTCCATCACCATCACCCTGGTTCCTACATCGCCCTTGATGAGGCTCCTTTATCATTCAAGAACCCATGACTGTCCCAACCCTCGGTGGGCGACGAACTGCCCAACCTTATAAGGGGGTATCCACTGCTATACTTTATGCATCATGCTCTCATTACCTAGAGCCTTGAGCAATTAACTGAAGAAAATATAAAAAGGAAAAAAGAATATGAAGAAGGGTGGAAAAATCAAGGCCGAGGCAACTCATGCACCATGATTTCTCCCTCCTACACATTATTTACCAAAGTGTGGGATTCCCTTTTATTAGCTACCCTTGTACCATCACATGTGATCCAGGTTGTCCCCTTTCATTCCCTACTCCATTTCATCATTATGCCACATGCCACCACCATTTGAAGGATGTACCACAGACGTATCACCCCCTTTAGAGGTAGAAACCACCTAATAGGATGCTTGGTTAACCTTATTTGGAGCTGGGAGACATTAGCACATGCCAAAGCCCACTATGGAAGGGCATGCCATTATGAAGTACTCACTTGTTATCCATGGTTTATAAACTCTTTTACTTGATTTATTTAATGACTTGCTGGGATGGAAGGCACGGGGACACATTGGATCTTATGGGAGATTGAAGGTGGTTTCCATTTGGGTTTGGTCTCCCTATACGAGGTCCTGACCCTAGAGGGATACATTGGCACATGTAAGGTATGTGTAGAGAGCCATGGGCCTCCACAATAGCAGACAACACTCCATGGATCCCCACAATAATTTAGAGATTGCTCGTGGTTCACTTATTAGACAAGGAAGGTGCACCTGATCCATCATGCCCAACTAGCCCTTGAGTTGCACCATACACTTGGCAGATGATCCAAGACTTGCACGATGATGTGGTATCACCTACACCATCATCTTAGCCCTCGAAACTGATCTACATGTATCTTTGATTTGTTTGGAGACCCATGAGGACACTTTTGTGCCCCCACATGTCATTTGGAGCACCACAAGTTATTACAAGGGGCCAACCCCTTTTCCATTTCTTTTTGGAGTTCAACTACACATTGTTGGACACCTAATCCTCTATGGGTTGGTGTCGAATGTGAACAACCACCGGATTCCAAGAGACCACTTGGAATATGAATCCAAGAGTCACACAAATGTAATATAAATGTATATCATGTCAATAAGAATGCATCCAATGTTTATCTTTCATATACGTTGTTTACATTCCATGTGATTTTAACATGGTATCAGAGCGTTAGATCTTCAGGTCCCCACTTTAAGCTTCTTCTTGAATAACGCTGGCTTGTGTTGCATACAGTTCTAGAAATAAAATCAAGGCATGTGTTTCATACAATTATGAAAATCAAATAAAAAAACGCTCCCTACCATCTCTGTCCGTCAGTGAGGTCTCCAATTTTGGTAACCTTTCCCTCTGCTCTCCTTTAGTCTACGACTTTATTCTGCTTGAGGCCCGTTACCTATTCGTAGTCTAAAATTTTTAGAACCTTTGCTTTATATGGATATATGCGTTGGTTGGAGAGCATGAGCTGAATGATTGCGCTTTGAGCAAGTCGTTGGTTCTTGTGTTGTATTGAAGGGAATCTAAAATGTTGAATCTATCTTTTCCATATGTGTGCTTAACTTGGAGTTGAATTCTTTGCCCTTTGTCCTGAAATAACAAAAATGGGCATTCTCCCTCATACTTAGGTCTATCACCTATATCCACACCTGTGCCACTCTGAGTTATTATTTTTTGCAGCCTTTTCATTGGTCATGCCGTTGAGCATTTTTACTCTGCCACCTGTGTCAGATTGGAAATATCTATCTACCAGCTCTACCCTAATTCACGACCTTTCCTACACTACAAAGTTTCTAATTTTCTCATTGTAAGACCCGTTGTTTTAACTCTTTGTTGTTTCCATTTTTCAAGGAGTTGCATGGTTTCTTAGCAAAATCCATCCTTCACGATGCCTGAGCCATTGTCATTATTTATGCACTCTATCTCTAGTATCTATTGTTTGAAATTGTAACCCTCATAATATCTGTTGAATTATTCCATTAATTTTCATAAATTGTGTGTCTACGTGTGTGTGTGGAATCAACAAAGGTTTTGAAAATCTACGAAGAAATATTCCATCCCTATTTCCAGTTGTATTCTCAGCCTTTATGGGAGTGTTCAATACATGATGAGAAATGCTTCACAGACCCGCTATAGGAACTATCAAGTGGAATGGTTAATTAACAAAAGATACATTTTCATCTATTGATGCTTTCAAATATCATCTAATATTATTCATCAGTCGAGATTCACCAGAGGAATCTCACTAGGAGGAAGTTGTGGATCACACAAAGGCGAGACCAATAGACATGAACCGAGAAAAATTTTTGTCTGGAAAATAATGTAACTATTTCCCGTCCTCGACTGGCGTGGATTGGTGGAAGAGTTAAATGTTCAAGTTTAAAGCAAATAGTAGATGGAGAGCGAAAAGGTCTATTCATGTGAAAGTTTTCGTTCCGGATTTCGAATGGGATTGGTGGAGGTGTTAATTGAGAGTTAATTGGAGGTTAGTAGATGGAGGGTGGGACAGACATTGGTCTGTAAATTGTTGTGAATGATTTCTTGTCTCGTCACCAAGCCACCATAGGATTTCCAATATTTGTAGAATGTTACAATGGGAAAGGACTGAACGGGGGGGGGGGGGGGGGGGGGGGGTTAAAGGTACTATATATGCACGTGATTGTATGAGTCTTCTCCATGTGTGCCTAAAATATTGTTGTGGAAGAATAGTCGATTGTATAATTGAGGTTGAGGAAGAATACCTCACTCAACTACAACATACTAAAATTTAAGTTATCTCAAAGAGTATTGGTGGATGCACAAAAGATTACTAAAATTTCCTGGCTAAGTGATTGATAGAAGAGCAAGTCTAGCTCAAAAAAAATGCCTCTGTGATTCTAAGATTTCAAAGCGTTACTCCTTATGTAATCCTTTTTTATGCTTGGAAAATGTGGCATAAGAAATATAGTGATTTGATGGTTAAGTATTGTTTCTTATAGTATTCATTGACATAGAAGTGTTAATGTGAATGCTTGAATGTGTGAAGTTGGGGGTAGAGACATCACCTCATTGCTACAAATTTTAACAATTTAGAGAATTTTATCCAAGCCAATCTATTAATTTCCATTTTTTCTCTAGCTTACAAAAAAAAGCAGAGTTGCTTCAGTACTCTTTTGTTGTGAGTAAAAATGGCTCTAATTGGTGAAGTATTAAAGTTCTTGAAAACTATGATACAATCCACTGTTTATGACACAATACAAATCAACAAAGCCTCTCTTTCAAACATTCAAACATGCCTACAGAATGCACATGAAACTATAGAGTTTCTGGAACTTGAATCACAGTTCCAACGAGATGAGCTTCAACAAAAGAGTTGTCATTCTAAACTGTTTTCTGTTCAAAACAATCCTTTGTTCAAGATTGAGACAGACTCCCATCAACAACAAGAATATGAAGTTGAGGTTGATTTAGTGCCCAGTTCCAGAGCATATTTGCATGCAGATGTAGAAGTTCAGTCTACACTTCCCAAGCCCATCATTAGAACTTGGGAAGAACTCATCAGCAATAAGAATAGAACAGGTCTTGGATATGATAAGGAGGTTTTCTTTCATATTCCAGATTAATCAAAGCCCATCCAGTTTCAAAGTGTTGGATTTATTCATGATAGATCACCTTCAGCTGTTTCAGATTATGTTCCTCTTCCATAGCAACAACAACATAATGTTAAATGCCACTATTGTAGCATTTTTGTTTTTAATAAGTTAGCCATTAGTTGAAAAAAATAAAAAATACCATTGTAAAATGATAAGTTAGGATATGGACCAAAAATAAAATTGAAAATAAAAAATGTTAGGAATTATTATTATTTTAGGTCCATATCATATAAAATGTTAGGGTAGTTGCTCTAAAAAAGGAAGGCAAATGATAAAATGTTAGATAAGCAATAAACATAAAATATTTTCTTTAGAAAATAAAAATTAAGGTTGCTAGTTCAAATGTGCCTTTGAAATTTGTTATTTAGTTTAAATAATGCTTAAATTCCTTAATCGAGGTTTAATTATGTTGATAAACTTTATTATTAATATATGAAGATTTTCAAAAAAAAATCACATTGAAAATATTTGGTCGACGCGTTTCGGACCCGCCAGTGCAAATAATCAACAACGCATGATTTTATTATAAAGTCGGAAGCGACAAAATGTCACATCAAGCACCATTTAAGCGCCCTCCAACTTTCGACGGTCAAGATCAACCCCACCGAGATCAATGGCGGAGGATCCATTTCGACCCCCCTTCACTGTTTTTGGTTAACGCGGGCAAGACCCCCCGAAAAGGTGGTTTTAATGGCCACCCTTTTTCTCTTACGTGGCAGCACGACATGATTTCGGGCCCCCTTAGCCCAAAACCACGACCCACTCACCATACCCCCTCGAAATCCACCAGCGGTTTTGACCTGTCAACTCATTCATCCCCGCGCCTTCCACGTCTGCTTTACCTCATTCATTTCCATGCCGCCACCTCATCCACCACCTCACTTATCCGTTGCCCTCTGTCCACTCAGCTACTGCCGCGTAGTGATCTGTTACACTGCTCCCATCCCGTTGGCCATTAACTCCTATAAACCCATTGTAAAATTACCGTTCCTGTAATAAATCTCCTACGGTAACATTTAAATGGTAAATTGTAAATTACTTACAAATAACCCGTTTAAGTGTTGATAATCATTTTCTTTCCTCTGATCCTATTTCCTGCTAATTCCCTTCCTCTGTAAATCGCCCCTGTTCAAAAAACAGCTGCAACCTTTCGCCATCCATCTCAATACACTTTAAGCTCATCTTCCAGCGTAATGGCTCCCAAAGCCAAAACCCAGAAAACCATTGAAGAAGCAAGCCCCTCCATCGCCCCCGCTGATCTAGAGTGGATTCCCCTGGCTGATGCCCTGTTTAAAGTTTCAGACTGTGAGTGTGAATTTGATTTTATCGAATTACACCCATGGTTAAAACAAAAATACATTGATCAGGGGGATCAAATCAGGTTTTGGGAGACTCATTTGCCCCTCTTTTCATTCCCAAAAACTCATAGCTTCCCAGATCTGATAACCTGGTGCCAAGCCCATTATGACCCTGTACAGAGAGCAGTAATGGCTCAAAATGGAGACATGTTGATTACCATTAATGCTCAGAACATCAACCAGATGTTAAAGGTTCCCTCTTCTGATTCCCTGAGCTTTTTCTCACCAGCAACCCTCCTTGATCTTTACAACAAACTCACCTTTCCATAGAGAACTGCCATTTTTGAGATTTTCTTATTTGAAGATGCCCAAATGCCTAAAAGAAATCCACCCTATCCATCTTCTGATTTTCCTGAAGCCACTAGACATGTTACCTCTTTACTATCCTACCTCCTAGGGTATGAGAATGATCACAGTGTAGATGAATCCATTTTTGGATTCCTCTCCATCTTCAGTGTAGAATTTCAGCCAGCATTCATGTTTAATTACAGCCAGTTCTTGGCTGATAATATTCATGAACAACTAATCCATTTCACTACTCAAGGAGTATTCAAATACTCCTCTGTGATTATTCATATGTTTTTATTTCAGAGAGGTGATTTATTGCCTATTCAACTTCAGAAGCAGGATGATCAAGGGATGGATCAATTAGTGATCCATTGGACAGAGTTAGTCAGAGCCAATTCAACAAAGTGTACCTATTCAGACTTCATTGACTTGTTCATTCATCCAGTTCTTCAACTTATCAACAGTCAGACAGAACCCAGGATTAATGAAGAAATAAAAAAGACTGTGCACTTATCTGATCAGACAAAGACAGGTGACTGGTATTTATACCAGAATTATACTGAGATCAGAGTCTATGGCAGTGAGTTAGCTCCCTACAAACTGCCTAAGTATGTGCCAATGAGAATTTTCTCATTGGAATACATAAGGAAGATGATTAACATGGATGAGCTGCATTTTGTTTCAGCCAAGAAGAAGTCACAATTCAAGCTCAAGGCCTAGATAGGATCCTTTATTTGCAATACCAGGTCTGCAGGTATGGAAGTTGATCAACTATTAAAAGAGATGAACTTCAAGCTTAGTTTTACTTGGTCTTATGATCCTTTTGGGATCATTTCAGCATTAAGAATTCAACTGAAGTCTACACCATACAACCACACTCCTAGACCTGAATTAGAGAAATACATGAACCAGGAGGAGTGGTATGAAGGGACTCTATAGGAAGCAGATGAACAGATTATTTCAACACCACAGGTGAACACTCCAGTGACAAAGACAAATCCACTAAAGAGGACCAGGGAGGAGACTACAGCTGATACAACCCTGGTTAAAGATTTCATTATTCAGCCGAAGAAGCTGAATACAGGATTGATTATGTCATCAGGTAGCAGGCAACTAGACTTTATTGATCTTGGAGATCAAGAAGAAGCCTCATCAGCAGGGATGACAGATCCCAATTCTTCTTTTTTCGAAACCTATGGAAATAATCCAATCTACAGAGGCCAACACTGCTGAAGATGTAAATATATTTTCTAAATACAGGGAGATTAAGCAGAAGAATGAGACTCTTAAGGCTCATATGTACAACCAGTTTTGGAAGCAGACATCTACATCACAACACAGACTTCTCTCTGCCTTTGACAGTGAGAAAGGGAGGATGCAGTTGGCCTTCCTACAGGCTCAGGTTCCATTTCCATTTCCTTTCATGCAAATCAGATTCACCCTATAGATCAAATGGACATGCACAGGCAATCAGGAGAAATGCTATTCTCAACAATGACCACCACTGCCATGACACTTTCTAAACTAAGAACAACTTTATCTAATACTCAGTCTCAACTTAAGATAGAGAAGCTGTCATCAATAGCTAAAGACAATAAGTTAAAAACACTGGAAGAACTTATTGTAAAGATTGGGTATGATCCCAAGGATTGCAAGGCAGTGGAGGAGATTCTGAAAAAGAAGAATGTAGATATTGCAGCTCTCAGGAAACAGTTAAAGTTTCCATCTACTGAGGACCCACAGACCAAGGAGATGGCAGAAAATGAGCAAAATAAAGAGGATTTGTTAAAGCTTATTTTTTAGCAGAATATGCAGATTAAAACCATGGAGGAACAAATTGAGAAACTGCTCAAAGAGAAGGAAGCCTTACAACTGACCACAATGCTTGTTACACCAATTCCCATCACTGGAGTAGAACCCAGTTCATCTTCTACAGGTAATGAAACTTCCCTAGCAGCAGAAAATGTAAAGCTGTCACAGGAGCTGCAAGCACAAAAGCAACAATATGACAAGTTGCTTCAAAAGTTTCAGGCTTTGGAAACAAACAAGATAAAAAATGATACAATGTATGTCGAAGAGATGCAGAGGACACATAGGCTCGAGCAGAAAGTCAAACAGTTAGAAGATCAAACATTCATGGCAGATACCTTGACCCAAGCCAAGGAAGACATTTGGTTTAATATTGCTAACTCTGTTTCAGAAATATGGCCTTCTGTTAAAATTATTTTTGAACAACAGGAACTAATTGAGAAATGAAGGACTGAGATAGAAATTCAAAAGGAAGCCCTGGATACAAAGCCTAAAGAAGCCACATCTATGATCAAGGTATTGAATTCTAAAAGAAAGGAAGAGCTACAAGAAATAAATATCACTGATAGGACATGTACCATTTTAGAGATAAAGAAAGTCTTGCAGAAGAAGAACCTACTGACTCAGTTGGAAACCAAAGGTTAAGTAGGTTAAGTAAGAAAGGGTTGCCAATGAAAAGTTACAGTGAAAAGTTGTATACTATTGCTGCTGATAAAGCACAGTTTGCACAAATCAAGGGACAAATTACAGGGAAGGAATTTTTGGAAGCATTGGAGCCAGATTTAATCATCAGACATGACGTCAAAAACCTCTTTCTAGTAAAACCTACCTTTGAAAAGTACACTGAGGTCGATGAGGTTTATAGAAGGATGGTAAATCTGGAAATTCCATCTGATGATAAATGGAATCAATTGTGTGAAATAATTGATTAACCTTTTATCCAAATAGGAAAAAGGATGACTCATACAACACATCATCACATCTAGGAACAGTCATCAACAGTTATCAACAATCTACAACAAAATAGGGACAAATCATGCAACAGTTCATATTTCCTATTTTATATTAGGCTATTTTTGTAAATTAGTTTAAGATATTTTAAGTGTTGAAATTTGGTACCGGAGGACAGGTGGTTCCTTAAGGCTTTGATCTTTGGCCTAGGGAAAAGTGTCCAAAAGAATTTAATTTTTCTCCTAAAGTAACTTTATAATTTTTTATAAAGTTAAATCTAATTTGAAAGTGACTTTAAGTGATAAAGTTACTAAGTCTAATTTTAAAGTGACTTTTATAAAGTCAATGAAAAATTAGAAAGGAAAAGTGACTTTGGAAATAAATGACTAAGTGGGTCTTTATTAAAGTGGGGTGAATTAAAAAATAGAAAGTGAGATTTAAATGAGCATTTAATCTCAGCCATTGATCTAAATCTATTTCAGCCATTGGATTTAGGGATCACCCAAAAGTCATTTAGGGTTGGGTTAAGGGAGGAAAAGGAGGAAAAGATCATTCATTCTTTCATGAGCAGATTGGGAGAAGGAGAGCAAGAGAGCAAAGGAGATTTCTGGACAAGGAGGAGAAAGAGGCAGCAGTTTGGTACACTTACCAAGGCAGCACTTCAGCAAATCCGTACAGCTCAAAGAACAAGCAGAAAAAGGCAGTTTTTGTGAGCAAAACAATGGAAAAATTGATTTTCAGCACGAATATCGAGGAGGCGATTTTCTGCACGATTTTCGAGGACTGTCCGTACAAGTCCGTACGATTGTCCGCACAGTCCGTACATTCCGTACATCCATACGGTCAGTACAACACGTTCAGCCATTTTCCAAATTTAAGTATGGGGGATTTACGCAGTGCATTATATTAGATATCATTTTTGGGATTCAACTGCGTTAAGTAAGTCATTCAAACGTATGACCATTTCCATGAGAGGTAGTCGTAACTGACTAATTTCTCATGATTTTTGAATAGTTCACTTAGCACTCATTGCATCGGGTGATGCTCACAGGGGTGAAGAAGTGGGATTGAAACTAGTGAAATGTGGAGAACGAATCACATAGCATCAATCATCACTTCCGGGGCTTGCACCCGGTAACCAGGACTTCCCAGGAGGTCACCCATCCCAGAACTCCTCTGGCTCAAGCGCGCTTAACTGTGGAGTTTTTCCCCACAATCAAGCCCACTTAGCTTGCTACCCCATTTGCAAAACCTTAGCAAGTATTGTGCCTCATGAACCATTCAAGTAGAGATCCCTTGACTCTTTTTGAATTTAAGTATGGGGGATTTACGCAGTGCATTATATTAGATATCATTTTTGGGATTCAACTGCGTTAAGTAAGTCATTCAAACGTATGACCATTTCCATGAGAGGTAGTCGTAACTGACTAATTTCTCATGATTTTTGAATAGTTCACTTAGCACTCATTGCATCGGGTGATGCTCACAGGGGTGAAGAAGTGGGATTGAAACTAGTGAAATGTGGAGAACGAATCACATAGCATCAATCATCACTTCCGGGGCTTGCACCTGGTAACCAGATTGTCTGTTAGCTGAAAAACAGATAAGTTTGCTTGCTGGAAAAATTTCTGTTTTGCTGATTTTTGCTGAAAAATTTTCTCTCTGTAAAAAGGCATTTTCCAGAAATAAAGAAGAGCTCTCAAACTGGTTTTCCCCAAGAGTTGTAGGGGGTTTTTCCAGGGTCAAGTTGACCAAAAATATCAGTGTTTTAATGTGTTTTAATGGCTGTTTTTGATTGCTGATTTTTTAATTCTGCAATTTCCAGCATTCTGAAAAATTTCCAGAATTGGTGTTTTCAGCAATATTTATTTTTTCAGTCTGTTAAATGTATGGTTATGGGAATGGGCATTTAACTACATGGGAGAAATAAGGAGAAACTGAAAACCGGGGTGGGAAAACAGAAAATTTTACATTAAGATATTTTGTCTAGTCCTAAACTAGTATAAATAACTCTATTTTTGAGTTATCAAGGGTTGCACCCTTCCATAAGAAATTTTGTAAGCACTGATGTACAAGCTTTTTCTAGATCACTGATAATAAAGCAAAGGATTCTGAATTTGATCTCATACAATCTCGTTTTCTTCTGTAAGTCTTTCATGTGTTTCATTCACTCTGTTCATTCTGCATATGTTTAAGTTTTACAGAGATATTAGGTAAGAATAAATGTGTCACAGTTATTCTTAAAATTCCTTCTGAAGTTATTATTATAAAGAGATTGAGATATTGGACTGTTTGTCTGAAAGGCTCCCTCTAAATCATAAAATTGTTAGTATCTTATGTAATTTTAAGCATATTTTGTTTAACTTTTGAACATTGGTCAAAGGTTTTCCCACTTATGATGATTTATCTTTCTATTGAAATTTAAAGTAATCATATCTCCTTATTGTTCTTTCTGTACATCTTATCAACTTAAATCACTGTGTGGAGTTAAATAACAGCCCTTTGATTATCTATTAGTACTATCTAAAGGGTTAAATACATCATTCTTATAATTTGTTTTATGTATTGGTCCTCCATAAAAACCCAAAACCCAAAAACAAATATCTTAGATGCTTTGGCATGATCAATTGACCATTATCATCTCAGAGGTACAACACAAACATTGTGACCGAGTTGGCCATATGAAAGATCACTATTTTGATCTTCATCCATGTAAGCATTGTGGTCAGCGTACTCATTCTTCAAACAAATACTTCAAAAACAAGCCTCCTACAAGAACAAAGATTCATCTTGGATGGATCACTTATTGGCAATGGGCTTCAACAGTCAAGAATATATTTCGCTCATACAATAGGATTTGTTCTCAAGTATTGAAAAGTCTTGCAGTTGACATCTCTTCATCTTATCACCTTGTATTTGACAAGGGGGAAAATGATGGTCATATACAAGCTTCAAAGACACATCAAGTGAGCCTAAGCCATAACCTGTCATACCAGATTCAGAGTTGTAGCCAGAGGCAAATATGCCCCTAAGCATGCCTTCGGTTGGTGATCAGCCTTAAACTATCTACGTGGGGTTGAGACACCTCTTCAAAGAATTGGGACACTTCCTCTAGCAGAAGACTTTAGCTTCTTGCTAGTTTTGGAAGAGTTACAGGGAATTGCATCAGAGTTGGTCGTCATCCTTAAACCATCATAGGTTGAGACCTCCCTTTTCAGGTTGAGGTTATCCCATTTTATGCGGGGTGAGACCTCCCTTTTAGGTTGAAGGTCTCCCTCTCCAAATCATTAGGGACACTTCCTCTAGCAGAAGACTTCATCTTCTTGCCAACTTTGGAAGAGTTCTAGGAACTGCACTAAGCATTCTAGTGTTGGTGGTCATCCTTAAACCACCACCTTTATACCAACATTTGAGAGAGCACATTCAACCTAGTGCTACCATGCATTTTTGCACATTTTGTGTTACAGCTCTCTTCTTGGACTCATACATACCCCTTCAGATTAAGGGGGGGAATGTTGGACACCTAATCCTCTATGGGTTGGTGTGGAATGTGAACAACCACCAGAGTCCAAGAGACCACTTGGAATATGAATCCAAGGGTCACACAAATGTACTATAAATGTATATCATGTCAATAATAATGCATTCAATGTTTATCTTTCATATACGTTGTTTACATTCCATGTGAGTTTAACACACATTATGGCACATATGGACTCCATTAGGCCTCCTCCAAGGCCTAACGACATGCATTATTCATTATTTGACCTCTTGAGAGGCTTATTCTTTTGTTTATGAGCTAGTTTGGTGGGCTTGTCACCAAGAGTTAGTTATTTTGCACATTATTTTTATTGTAGGGCTAATGTAGGCGTAATTAGCTAAATAAAACTCAATATAGGTGATGTAGCCTTAGATCAAAAGACTAAATCCCCCTTGGTTTCAGAGTCGAATTGGGCTCTCCGGAGCTGTGGAAAATCATTGTTGCAAGCCCTGGTAAAAATGCAGCGCCAGAAAACAAACCGCGGTGTCCTCAGGCAAAAGCGTAGCGCCAAGAGGAAAAGCACACCGCCTTAAGGGAAAGCATAGTGTACTACCCAGGAATGCGATTTAAGTGAATTTTTGCTGGATTTTCACTGGGATTTCCTCCTTTTCTGAGCTACAAAGGCACAGGCTAGTTATATTCACATAACTATGATCACCTCCATGCAGTGACCAACACATACAAACTACAACAACTCACCCATATTTTAATACTGGTTCATTCAACTATAAAAGAAAATGACCATGATATCTTTAACCTATGTAGTGTGTATACGTTATATCAATCAACATATCAATCATGAGATTCTCTCGGCAATGGAGGGTGACACACCTTTCCTTCATAACGTAACTCCTACAATAGGTAGTTTATTGAGCAAAACAATGTATTGCCCCTAGTAAGATATCTGACCACATTTGATCATCAAGAAATTGACTTGCCAGTTCTTCATCATGCGACTCCTTCCACTCATCATCAATCTTCTAGACCTGCACCCAGATCTGTGAACTTAACCATTGATTCACTCCTTTCCACCTCAAAATCCAATACAAAATTCTGGGTCAAAAGAGGTCTGCAATCTCACATATGAAGATCCTTTGTTTGTGTTACATTCATGCAAATTATGTATTCATTCTGTCTATCCTCTATCTATGACCTGATTTTCTTTAATAATGGCCTTCTACTACTCTAATTGCTCTCTCACACAATTATGAAAATCACACCATATTTATCTACATTAAAACACATAAATATTTCATTAATAAATAAAATATTTACAGGAGAATTATTCTCATTCCACCCTCTCACATACTTGCACACTTCTACCTCCTTTGAATCCTACTAATGTATGCAAACGGATTCTACAACCATTTTTGGTTCAAATCCACAATCTACTCAACCATATCCTAAAAATCCTCTAATTCCATTTTTAACTCAACTAAATCTTCTACTCTAGGATGTCCTAATCCCTAATATCTCTATGAGATCTTTACAAGTCAAACACCTCTCATATTATCAATTATGTGAGAATATTTACATTGAAACTTCACACATATATTTATCACTTAATTTATTAAAAATATACAAATTTCTTATTAATAAATTAAAAACATCACACCCCCTAAGTTAACTAAATATACAATGATTTTCTGAGCAAGATGCTCCTGCATCAGACTCTCGATGTAGAAAAACAAATCATAGACTCTTGTCTATGAGGTCTGTCACTTTTTTGTGGTAATGTGATAGCCACAAGTCTCAACGACTTGCTACCTCCAGGATTCCAAACTTTGTTTTGCTGCTAGTCCTCATTGTTTCTCCTTCATGCTGTTGTGTTTTTGTTCCCGTCATCTTTCTTTCTCCTGGTCTCCAAATTTTAGTTTGTAACTATCCAAATGCTCTGCATATTTGCTGCTGCTACAGGTATGTTATCTTCTGGTTCATTTTCCTTTCTTCAATCAACTTCAAATTTTGATTGATCATCCCTTCTGCTGTTAGTTTTCTCCACCTAGATTGTTTCATCATCAACTCCCACAGTTCCTCAATCACAGAATCAATTTCTGTTGTTCCCTGTAACCCTTGATTTCTTTCATTAACATGTTCTTGGGCTAAGCCTCCTTTCTTTTGTCTGTTATTGATGCTATCCTTCTGTTGTATTGCATCTTCACCTGTAAACACATTTTCCGGCAATTCCTTGCATGTCTCCATCCAAACAATGGAGCTACCAATACCATCTTTGAGCATCAATCTTTGTTCAGGTTCACACCAGTGAATTTCCTCATATTCCTTCATATCCTCAACAACAAATTATTCTGATTGTCTGTCAGTCTCCTCATTAACAAAATGTGCATGTGCTTCCCCATTGGTTGTCCTCATGAGACAACATGGTCTCTTTCTCCATCATAATACAATTCTGATCATGCCTCTTTGAAATGTCTTTGTACATTTCCTTCATATTTTTTGGGCCGTCAAATTAACATTCACTTTCACTCTATTTTTCACCTTTATCCTCATTTTTTCACCTCATTTCATCACATTATCATTACATAAACCTACATTATCATTACTACATGAGTTCAAATTTACGTTTTCCAAAGTTATTAATTTTACATATTTAGAGTGAATTTATGATTAAAAGTTAGAGAAATAACAGGTATTTGCTTATACCTAAAAGTGGCTTGAGTTTGATGACATGTGTAGATCATTTGGAAGCTTCCAAGGCACCCTTATGTGGCCTCCCAATATCAAATTCGAATTTCAACTCAAGAGGTGGACCATATTCAAAGGAGAAAGATCATGGATATCTTGATGTGTCATAGGATTTGTATCTAGTATTTAGGGATAAGTTGAGACAAGCATGGATCTAGTAGATATTTAAGGGATCTACATTTATTGAGTAGATATCCCTAATTCATGTATAAATAAGAGGAGCATCCTTCAAAGGAAAAAAAACAGTTATCCGTTATTCATTATCATCAAATTTATGATTGTTCATTCAACATGAGTAATATCATTTTCTCCAAATCATGAGTTATGAGTGTTGTTTGATTCTTAAGTTGTGATAGTTGTTCATGTGTGCTCATTGAGGAATGGAAGGATCCCCATACCAAGATAAGTACACTTTGTTGTAGAGTAATGTTCATAGTTGTGTGTATACTAGTTTTAATTATGGATGTTCATCTTATTTCTTTGATGTAAATGCTTGTAGATAATTTCAGTATGAATTCATGTTATGGCCATATTTTGTTGTGTGAAGATTGATTTCCTTTCAGTAGCTAGTTTTTATGTGAGAAGGACAATCAGGTCCTCCTAAGTTAGGAGACTCTTCTCCATGAGCTAAGAACTGAACTGAAAACAATATTTACTTGCTTTCATTTATATTATTTCTTTCCTGCTTTCTTAGATGTTTGGAAATGTTATTATAGAAATATTGTAGAAGGAAAATCAGGACTCTTGAACAAGAGACTCTTCTCTATCTTCTAAAGTAAACTAATTCCATTGATCAAACATTTTTATGCTTTCATAAAATAGATCTGAATCTTTTCTTTTCAAAATAGTTTATATTTGTAATATGCATTTCCATTCTAAACAAACTTCCTACACCAGTTTCATCTGAGGTCCCATATATTTTGTTTTGCTTCTAAGTTTACGAAACCCACAGGTTGACAAATTAAATGATAGGGATTTAGCATACAATTAAATCGCCCAACATTTTGGCACTGTTGCTGGGGAAGCAAACTTAGATGTAAGCTAGTTAGGAGGATTGTTTAGGAATCATTTTTATTTAGGGTTAATTGTATTTAAACATTTTCATTTAAAGTTTATTCTCATATAGAAAACATAGAAATAGAATACAAATAAAAAACCCCCATTCACTAAAAAAAAAAACACAATAAAAATCCATATGTATATATGTAAGAACGATGAGTATAAGTTTGAAACAACTCACTCAGATCCTAGCAAGTGTCAGATCTCCTCTTCACTTGCTAGGATCTGAGTGATTTGTTCCAAACTTATATTCATCGTTCTTCCATATATATATATATATGGATTTTTATTGTGTTTTTTTTTTTTTTTTAGTGAATGGGGGTTTTTGATTTGTATTCTATTTCTATGTTTTCTATATGAGAATAAACTTTAAATGAAAATGATTAAATACAATTAACCCTAAATAAAAATGATTCCTAAGCAATCCTCCTAACTAGCTTACATCTAAGTTTTCTTCCTCAGCAACGACGCCAAAATGTTGGGTGATTTAATTGTATGCTAAATCCCTATCATTTAATTTTTCAACCTGGGGGTTTCGTAAACTTAGAAGCAAACCAAACTATATGGGACCTCAGATGAAACTGGTGTACAAAGTTTGTTTAGAATGGAAATGCATATTACAAATCTAAACTATTTTGAAAAGAAAAGATTCAGATCTATTTTATGAAAGCATAAAAATGTTTGATCAATGGAATTAGTTTACTTTAAATGCATATTACAAATCTAAACTTTTTTGAAAAGAAAAGATTCAGATCTATTTTATGAAAGCATAAAAATGTTTGATCAATGGAATTAGTTTACTTTAGAAGATAGAGAAAAGTCTCTTGTTCAAGGGTCCTGATTTTTCTTCTATAATCTTTCTATAATAACATTGCCAAACATCTAAGAAAGCAGGAAAGAAAGCATATAAATGAAAGCAAGTAAATGTTGTTTTCAATTCAGTTATTAGCTCATGGAAAAGAGTCATCTAACTTAGGAGGACCTGATTGTCCTTCTCACATAAAAACTAGCTACTGAAAGGAAATCAATCTTCACACAACAAAACATGGCCATAACATGAACTCATACTGAAATTATCTACAAGTATTTACAACAAAGAAATAAGATGAACATCCACAATTAAAACTAGTATATTCACAACTATGAACATTACTCTACAACAAAGTGTACTTATCTTGGTATGGGGATATTTCCATTCCTCAATGAGCACACATGAATAACTATCACACCTTAAGAATCAAACAACACTCATAACTCATGATTTGGAGAAAATGATATTACTCATGCTGAATGAACAATCATAAATCTAATGCTAATGAATAACTGATAATTGTTTTTTTTGTTTTCTTGTTTTTTTTTTTTGTTTTGTTTTGTTTTTGTTTTGTTTTGTTTTTTTTTTTTTTTTTTTTCCCTTTGAAGGATGCTCCTCTTATTTATACATAAATTAGGGATATCTACTCAATAAATGTAGATCCCTTAAATATATACTAGATCCATACTTGTCTCAACTTATCCCTAAATACTAGATACAAATCCTATGACACATCAAGATCTCCACGATCTTTCTCCTTGGAATATGGTCCACCTCTTGAGTTGAAATTCGAATTTGATCTTGGGAGGCCACATAAGGGTGCCTTGGAAGCTTCCAAATGATCTACACATGTCATCAAACTCAAGCCACTTTTAGGTATAAGCAAATACATGTTATTTCTCTAACTTTTAATGATAAATTCACTCTAAATACATAGAATTAATAACTTTGGAAAATGTAAATGTGAACTCATGCAGTAATGATAATGTGATGGAATGAGGTGAAAAAATGAGGATAAAGGTGAAAAATAGAGTGAAAGTGAATGTTAATTTGGCGGCCCAACAATCTTCATGACAACTTCAAGTGATTGTATATCACCCGATTCTCCTTTATCCATATCACAATCTCTGTGTTTAACTTCATCTCTTTGATCTTCATGCTGAACTTGTCCTCTATTAAGCAGTGCATCCATATACGTCTTCTGTTGTACCAGTTCAAAACTGTCTTCTTCTGAGAAGTATTCATCATCATATATGGGCTTACAATCTTCTTGAATTTCTATGATACCTGCAGAAGATTTTCCATCTTTATCTACTTCAAAACCTACCCACTTACACCAATCATGAGAAACATGATATCCTTTTACCAACATCATCTCTAATTTATCATTACACATGAGACATTTATTAGGCTTCTCATCTTCCTTAACAGGTATAGCAGTTTGCAATAATTGTTCTTCATTTGCTTCTTTGGAAACATGCATATGGACTCTACCTTGACTGTCTTCATCTGCTAAATCTACAACCACACACAAAATGTCAGAAATAAAAACATTAGGCCTATCAGCCTTACTTATCAGCATATCCATTTGTTGATCTGAACTCTTCAAAGAGCTCATGAGACTTCCTGCAAGTCTCTCTTCCTCCTCATTCTCCAAGCAACTTATAAGATCCTCAATAGATCTCTTCTCAACATCATCCTCTCCAAGGATATCACCTTGCTCTGGTTCACAATAGTGAACTCTTTCCTCTGTTGTCAATGGCCTGTATCTGCACTCAGCTCCTCTGAGTTTCTCTCTCTTCTTCATTTTCCTTAGACTTTTCCTCAGTTTCTTTACGAATAACTGTACCATTGGCCACCAAATTGGCTTCTTCATACTCCATCCTCTTCTCTGATTTACATCCACCTTTTTCTATAGCAACTTCTCCATGTAACTGAGTTCACCTATTATCTCAGTCATCTCTCTGTCAAACTCATCTTGACTCATCACCTCTATTCCCTTTACCTTGGCATATTTCCTTCTGCCATGGATTTCTTCTGAAACTTTGCAATGACCTTCAGTGATCATTTGCTTCCCCTCCTTTGTGAACTCCATCTTGTTCACTTGTAGACTGCACCTAAGCCTCTCCTTTTAGCAAGTCTCCATACCTCCCTTCAGCAAGATTTTCTCCTTAATCTTGATCTATGGTTCTCTACCGCTGGAACCATTCTTTGAGCAAACTCTTTTGCTCTTTTAGGCTCTACAGCTTCCACTTCCTTTGAGAACATTCACTTGTCCTCCTTATCCAATCTCTGTTGGAATTCTTCAAGGTTTTTCCACTGTCTGAGAGTTCACATGCTCTTCCTCTTGAGAACACAACTAGTTCTTTGTTACAGCTCCTCTCAGCTACCTTTGCTGCTAACACCCTCTTTGTCTGCAACCTGAAATCTGCAACACAATCCTCAAAACCAGAGTTAAAAATAAAAACATACCATATCACCTTCCAGATCTCTGTATGATCTTGTTCCACCATTCATATGCACTTTTAATGGACTATTCCTTGTCACATGAATCTCAATGTATCTTCCCACGAAGTGTCCAGAAGCAACAAATTTCCAGCCAGAATGTTAACGCAGGTTTGCAACTCTTTTCAATGCAAGTCTGTAGTCTTTGTTCAATGTATGTAGCTTCTCCTTACAGGCTTCACAAAAACTCCAGTTTTGACAATGTCAAAAATTAACTCGACATCCAACCAATGAATCTGACATTTCTACTAGTTAACTCCAACAACTCGACTCACAAGAACACCAGAGTTTGTAACAAGAGATCTCCCAGGCTCAACAATGAGTGTAAGATTTCCAGATAATACCAGCTCTCTTACAAAATTTATAAGATCCTTAGGGGTAGGAAGCGCTTCACCCTTGTGATAGTAATCAATGCCTAAACCTCCAATTCCAGCGCACAACAAAAGATGAAATCAATAATTTTGATGGAAAATTTTCCTTCATTAAACATGGCTCCATTTAATAGTAATTTGGCATCCTGCATGTAGTTTCAAATAGCAAATAGAAATCAGAGAGATCAAACAACAATGATTTGTAATTTCAATCCAACAATGATTTGTAATTGCAATCCAACAATGAAATCATCAATGATCCTTCAACCACCTAACAACCAAATCAACTCCACAACCCCAACACTTTCAATGCAACAATCAAAAGAAAACTTGTCTCCTCTGTGCCTTCAATGAGGACCTACAACTCCTTGTGTACACAGGTTTCATACACACTGAAATAATCTTACTGTTCCAGACTAGATTTGCAGGCAACACTCATTCTTCCATAGAAATCAAAATATGCCAAGCTTGAGAACATACCTCGAACGTTAACACTAGAATTGATCACAAGAGTTAGAACTCACCGCTAGGCAGGCTTTTTGTCAAGCATTTCTTTTGCAAAGTTAGGATCAACAAGCAAACTATTTAGATATGGATTCTTATCATAGGCCTTTGTTGAGCCTTAGTTTTGGTCTTATTTTTGCTCAAAGAAACCTACTTATCCATCTATTTTCCATCCATTTTCCCTTCATTTATCCCATTTTGATGTATATTTGATATCCATTCAGGTATTTAATTTTAATTTTTCAATTTCTAAAGTTTTTATGAAAATTTGGTTTTTAGTGCAAAATTGGCAGATTCAGAAATTCCCGTAATAGCTCTATGGTTGCAGGACACTTGGGCACGAATGGAATGCATTGATGGATAGCTTGGGAACTAGGACTAAGCCAGCAATGCTTAGTTCGAATTGAACAAGCTTTATTATGCCCATTTGGTGCTAGTCAACCATGACTAGTCATGCATGAATCCCATAGAAATAGGGTTGTTTTGAGATTTCATAGGAATGGTCATCTTTCTTGGGATGGGGATAATGAATTCAACTTGGATAGGTGGATGAGAGGAGATGGGTTTGTTTGAGTGAATATAGATCAGTTTGTTCATAAGACTTCTTATTTAAAGCCAAAACTTTGATGGCTTATGTATTGATTTTGTGATATACTTTTATGCTGTGACATCTTTGGATTGAGAAGTTAATTTGAAGACTTGTGTTATTATTATTTTGCTGTGCAATGCTATGGATGTGTGACTGATCTAAGCTTTTGATATCACCTCTCAAAGTGTGCAAGGCAAGGGTGGAGGGCCCCCACTCCAAGCTAAGTACACTTCCTTGTTAAACTAGTTTTATTTCCTTGTAATTTGGTTGATTGTAGCACTAGTTTTTCAAAGCTTTATTTCAGTTTGATTTATGGTTTATGCATAGTGATTGATTTCATTTGTTAATAGCTTGTTCATCACTGTATTGAGTTGGAAAAACAGGTGTTCAAGTTGGGCATCCCTTCTACTAAAATGATGAATCAAAACTAGTTTCTTTTGTTTACATGCAAGCAGTTTTATTTCCATTTAGATTTAGATATTGAGATGAATGAATTATGATGGAATATCTTATGTGTCTCTTAAGTTAAGAGCTTATTTCATTTATAATTTATCCATCTTGAGCTTTTGGTTTCAATCTCTGATTCATTAAGTGATAATTGAGGTGAAGGTGGACTTCTTGAGGTCAAGAACCCTTTCAATATTTCTCTCTTTTTAAGCTGATTGAATTAGAGTTATAGATATATTATTTTTAGCTTTTGAATAACTTATCTTTCAAGGTTTGGTTATATCTGATCTTCACATATAGTGAACTTGCCTCAAAGCATAAACAACCCAGATTGATAAGAAATAATTGTGTTAATTTAGGACCATAAATTAGCTCAACATTTTGGCGCCGTTGCCGGGGAGGCAAATATCGGCATAGTCAATAGAAAGATAAAATTCAAAAAAACCACAAAAACATTAGTTACATTCCATTTTTAAGTTATGTTTCTTTATGCCTAGATATAGAGATCCTCAAGGTAGATTTATCAAAAACCCCCCACAAGTAGAAATAGGATCATCACACACTCCAGTTACTGGTAATCCAATAATTGAGGAGTTGGTAGAAAAACAAAGAACTGGCCAAAGATTAACTTTAATTGAAAGGCAAACTTTGTTAGCTTGGGAAGCAAAACAAAAGCAATTCTCCACTTCCGGAAAACAAAAAGAAAAAGGAAAACAACCTGTCTTTCCATCCATAAATCCTCCTATCTTCCAACAACTTGAAATTCCACTTGAAATTGAAATAAATCAAACAATGGCAGAAGAGGGACATGGATCCGTTCATCTTAATCCTGAACAACAAAGAGCTGAATATGAAAGACAACAAAGAGAATGGAGAAGAAAGAGAGAGGAAGAGGCAAAACAAGAAAATGATAGGAAGCTAGAAAACGACCGGAAAAGACAAGAAGATGGAATTGATCAAGAAACTATTCCACCTTCTGTATTGCCAAACTTTTATGGAATGTCTACAGAAGATCCTGATGCATTTATGTTTGAATTTGATATCCTATGTAGAACATACGGATATACTGATGACATTCATAAACTTCGTCTTTTCCCTGCAACATTAAAAGCAGCAGCTTTAAAATGGTTTATGGGTTTAGGAGAACAAACAATAGCCTCTTGGGATGATATGCGAACTGTCTTCCTTAAGAAATATCAAGCTTATTGTAGATCTAGAGATTCAAAGGAAGATGTTTTTAGAATGACACAACAAGAAGATGAAAGCTTAGAAGAATATTTGGAAAGATTTGCATATAATCTTCAGAAATCTAAACAACATTCTCTAAATCAAGAAACTGTTCGCACAATCTTCCTCAAAGGTGTAAGGGATGAATACCTTGACATTTTGAATGTGATGGGTAAAGGAGATATTTCAAACCTTCCATTCGATGAAATTGTCGAGTTATGTCAGAAATATTCTAGAGGAAGATCAAAAACCGGAAGAAGGGAAGTGAGTTCCAAAGCAGCAAAGTCAGCTGCAGGAGGGATAACAAGAGCTGAAATAGGAAGTCTATTGGAAAATTTCAAAACAGATCTTTTGAGTACATTAGGAACACAAGTGGATGTGCTAAAGGCAAACAAGAAGAAAGAAGAACAAGAACAAGCTTTAGCAATATTTTGTTCAAAATGTAAAAAGAAACATCCTTTGAGAGACTGTCCTTTGGATAGTATTCAGGTTTGTGGTCTTTGTATAGGCAATCATTCCACAGAGAATTGTGTAACATTGAAAGAATTACAAATGAACTCAATGGAAGAAGTGCCACGGACAGAAGGTTTCTATTATGTTGCACCATGAAGACCATGGCAACCTAGGATGCCTCAACCAAATCAGCCACAATTCCCTCAACAAAATTATGCTTATCCACCTTATAATCCTTGGACCCCTCCAATGCCATGGCAAGCTTGGCCTCCAAAACAATATTCACAACAACCTGCACAAGGTTGGAGAGGATATGGTTATGGCAACCAGCAGCCTCAACAGTATCAACAACAATACCAGCAACAATACCAACAACCATTTGCATATCCACAATATCCGCAATCCATACCCTTTCAACAACAACATTTTGTATATCCGCCATCCATCCCATTTCCACAGCAGAATCCACCATCGTTGTTGACCCAACCACAACAATTACAGTTACCTACAAATCAACCCAGACCAACTCAACTACCAGCCCAACCGATGGCCAATCCAAATAATAAGATGGACAAATCTGCATACACTGTGGAGGAAGCAGCATGTTTTCCTACATATTCGATCCTTCCTCTTGATGATGTCCATCTAAGGTCTGGAAAAGTGCTTAAAAAGGATTCTCCTCCAATTATAGAAGAACCAACTGAACAAGGAGAATCATCTGAAACATCACAAACTGAGATACAAAATCAGAAAGGAACAAATGTTACAACACAAACACCACCTTATCCTGAAAGATTAGTGGAACAACAAAACAAAATAATCCTTCCTGAATTTGATATCTTAGATGAGTTAAAAAATGCTTATGTAAAAATTCCTTTGTTGAAGGCAATTAAAGAAATACCAATATATGCTAAAACAATAAAGGAATTGTGCATTCGGAAATCAGAGAAAAAGAAAAAGGATCCTACAACAATCCAAGTCATTGGTAAATTAGCAAGCCTCATGTCTACACAAACCATAGTAGAAAAATATATTGATCCTGGTATCCCAATGGTTACCATATCAATAAATAATTTCTCAGTACCAAATACATTAATAGACTTGGGAGCAGCTATAAACGTAATGACAATGGAGACAATGAAAACTTTGCAATTAAACAACATTAGATCAACTTCTACAATCTTGGAACTAGCAGATAGATCTAAAGTTGTTCCTGAAGGAATATTAGAAGATATCATAGTCTCCTTGGATTCATGGGAGTATCCTGTTGACTTCCTGATCTTGCAACCAAAAACAAACTTGGGAGGACATCCTCTAATCTTAGGCAGACCATGGTTAGCTACTGCTGATGCCTTCATAGGATGCAGATCTGGAAGCATGATTATTTCACATGGAGATGAAAGGAAACATATCACTCTTTATTCACCTGCACAATCCACTTCTTTAGAATCAATACTTGAAACTCAAGAAAAGCAACAAACAAAATCAGTTTTAAGTATAAATCAATTCTTTGATTTTAGAGAAGAAGAAGGGAATGAGGACTTAATGGATCTTTTCATTTCAGAACCAAGTATTTCAGAGCAGCTTAGGAAAGCTCAATATGAAGCTGCAAGTAACCTTCTGAATCAATGTTTTCAGGAAACTTGTACTGTTCAAACTTTGCAGAATTCTTTTATAGACATCTTTCCTGTAAACACAGTCTCCAAGCCAACAATCAAAACAATTGAGGTTCATCCTGGAAAATATCTAAACATTGGAAATGAATTGCAACCAACACAAGAGCAAGAAGTAATTGCACTATTACGGAAATATTCAAAAGATTTTGCCTGGGATTACACTGATATGCAAGGGATTCATCCAAGCACATGTCTCCACCACATCTATACAGATGATCAACTTAAACCTGTAAGACAACCTCAAAGACGAATGAATCCTATGATGAAGGAAATAGTGAAAGAAGAACTGCAAAAATTGTTAGAAGTTGGATTCATTTATCCTATTTCAGATAGTCAATGGGTTTCTCCACTAGTTATTGTGCCAAAGAAAAATGGAAAGTGGAGGGTATGTGTGGACTACAGGGAATTAAACAAAGCTACACTCAAAGATCATTTTCCTCTACCTTTCATTGACCAAGTATTAGACTCATTAGCTGGAAATAAATTTTTCTCCTTCTTAGATGGGTTTAGCGGATACAACCAAATCAGAATAGCAGAAGAAGACCAAGACAAGACAACATTTACTTTCCATGGGGAACCTATGCATATAATGTTTTTCCATTTGGTCTATGCAATGCACCTGCAACTTTCCAACGAGCAGTACTTGCAATATTTGCTGATCTAATTCATGAATGTGTAGAGGTCTATATGGATGACTTCACTGTTTACGGAAACACATACAATGATTGTTTAAACAACCTTGAGAAAGTCTTGAAACGATGCATTGAAACAAATTTGTCATTAAGCAATGAGAAATGCTATATGATGTTGACAGAAGGAATAGTTCTGGGACACCACATTTTTGCTTCAGGAATAAAGGTGGATCCAGCCAAGATCCAAGTCTTAGTAAACTTAATGCCTCCTACAACACAGAAAGAGGTTAGAAGTTTCTTAGGCTATGCAGGCTATTATAGACGATTTATTGAAAACTTTAGTAAAATAGCCAAACCTCTGTTCAAATTATTAGCAAAAGACACTGAATTTCACTGGACAAATGATTGTCAAAATGCATTTCAAATCTTGAAAGAGAAATTGTCAGTTGCCCCCATTCTTCGTGGACCAAACTGGTCTTTACCATTCCATATCTCAACTGATGCATCTGATACAGCGATAGGTGCCTCTCTTGGACAGAAAGAGAACTTGTTTACTTATGCAATATACTTCATCAGCAAAAATCTAACACCTGCAGAAATGAACTACACAGTCACAGAAAGAGAAATGTTAGCTATTATACATGCAATAAATAAATTCCGACACTATATAACAGGATATCAAGTTTTCATCCATACTGATCATTCACCAATGGATGAATAACAAGATGGTTACTGTTACTACAAGAATTTAATATCACAATACAAGACCGGCCAGGAAAAGAAAATCAAGTGGCTGACTTTCTGTCCCGCATACACTCACCCCCTGATCCAAATCTAGTTGTAGATAACTTTCCTGATGAACATCTCTTTGCCATCACAGTCAAAACACCATGGTTTGTAGATATTGCAAACTATTTATCATCTGGAAGGTTTCCAGCTCAATTCACTAAAAAGCAAAAACACAAAATTGTTAGAGCAAGCTCTAGATATACATGGGTCAATGGTGATTTATTTTATACTGGTTCAGACTTAATAATTAGAAAATGTGTACGAGAAGATGAAATATTAGACATTTTAAGAGCATGTCATGATGAACCATGTGGTGGCCATTTTGCAGATAAACGAACAGCATATAAAGTGCTGCAACTAGGCTATTACTGGCCATCCATCTTCAGAGACTCTAAGAAATATGTCAAGCAATGTGATAGCTGCCAGAGAACAGGACGACCAATAACATCAGATGAAATGCCACTAAAGCCACAGGTTCTCATAGAACCATTTGAGCAGTGGGCACTTGACTTTGTTGGACCTATCAATCCACCATCAAATGGGAAGAGGTACATCTTAGTATGTACAGACTATGTAACCAAATGGGCAGAAGCAAAAGCAGTTAACAGAGCAACAGAAGATACAGTGGTCACCTTTCTTTTTGAAGAAATCTTTGTCAGATATGGAGTACCTAGACAAATTGTAACAGATCAAGGCACACAGTTTACATCAAAGCTGGTACGAGATCTAACGGAGAAATACAAGATCAAGCATAGGAAATCTACACCATATCATCCACAAGCAAATGGTCAAGTCGAATCAACAAATAAAGTCCTGGAAAATATTATGACAAAAACAGTACAGATGAATAGAAAAGACTGGTCTGAAAAATTAAAAGACGCACTCTGGGCCTATAGGATCACTTGGAAAACAACAACTGGTTTCAGTCCATACCAGTTAGTATATGGGAAGGAGGCTCTACTACCTATAGAGTTTCAGATACATACATACAGACTAGCAGCTGAACTAGGACTCGACTTGACAGAAGCACAACAGCAGCGGATCATGGAACTGAATCAGTTAGATGAGCATCGTCAGCAAGCTATGGAACATACTACATTAGTGCAACAACAAAGAATGAAGTGGCACGACAGATACATCAAAACAAAGACATTTCACAAGGGAGACTGGGCATTGCTTTTCGACTCCAAATTCAAAGATTTCAAAGCAAAGTTCACAACACACTGGCTAGGGCCATATGAAATTGACGAAATCTTTGACAATGGAGCAGTAAGGATTAAGACCATCGACCAGGATTCCACCTCTTTTATAGTGAATGGACATAGGCTCAAAGTTTACAATAGGCCTATCAGTAAAGAAGCATTTATGAAAGAACTGATCGAAGACACAGAACTGGAACTCATGGCACAGGATGAGCCATCTTCCAGTCTACTAGTTGAATAAAAAAAAAGAAAAAGAAAAAACAACATCAAAATAAATAAATTGTTTGCAAGTGAAAACCAGGTAACTGGCACATTGCAAGCACGAATTCATAGGGGAAAACCAGGGCAACTTGGACTCTATGAATTCTTCCTACTTGTTCTACTGTTCTCTTACTGCAGGTACACTCCACCAATCAATGACTTGAGGACAAGTCATATCTTCAACAAGGGGGGAGACTTGCATTTGCTCTTAAAATGGACAGCTGAAGTTGCAACCATCAGCTCTTTAGCTGGAAACAAGACCTGTATTGTCAATAGAAGGACCTGATATACCAAATCATTACCGGGGGACCTGAAAGACCTGCCAATGTCAAACAACATGTGCATCTTTTGTAAGCAGAAAAAGGGACCTGAAACAATGAATCATTACAGAGGGACCTGATTATCAATTCAAGAATTAGAACATGAAGAACAAGGAGCAGCAATAAAGTCTACATTTGAATCCATCTACAACATCTGATCAATTGATTTCATCCTACTTGTACAACCATCATCCAGGGGAGTATATGTGGTCATTTTGTGCTTTAAAAATTCAAATTTTTCTTAGAAATTTTTAGTTTTTGTTAAGTTGAAATTAGTACCTGGGGATATTCATTATCATCTATATCCTATATTCCTATAACCCTTATACATTATAACCCTATTCCCTTTCATTTCCATACATATTCCCTCTTTTCATTACCCTACTACCCCTAAGTATTTTCTTTGCAAGCTTAAAAAGGCCAAACTAGGACAACTTTCAACCTGCACATACAAGTTCATGCAACTTAGAGCATTAATAATGGTAATAATTTTAAACATGACCCCAATGGTCATTTTAAAATTATAAAACTATGTTATATAAAGTCAAAAAAAAATGCGCTATATGGAAATCAAAGAATATATATACCATAATATATATGGAAATATCAAACAATATATATACCATAGGTTGACAAAAGGAGTGAATAGTACCAAACGCGCAAATGGTATATGGTAAAAGGTATATATGTGTTGTTAAACGCGCATATGGTATAAGGTATGGCATATAACATAGTCACAAGCAAAGGTTCATGCATCGACGTTAATGAAATATGGTGGATGGCTGTGAATGAACAAACAATAGAACGTTACGGTGGGCATCCAAACATCATTGCATAACCTATCATTACACAGCAAGCAGTGAACACATGGTAATGGAAGCATACGGCGGTGGGTATGATGATAAACCATTGCAATGAATCAAATAAGTAATCCCATACGACAACCGGCCAGCACTTAACACGGTGGCATGGCGATTTGTTTACCCATTGGTTGATACACCAAGCAGGGATCATGCGTACCAAGCCACGACTTGGCATCCTCATGACACAGTCGGGCGACTGGTCAATAGGACGGCCATGTAAGCCATGACTTTTCAAACACCAATGAATATACATTTCGGTACAGCCTGAAACGGTCATGAACACTGACCGAGCTCATGAGCAGTTCAAACAATAACCCTGTGTCGTGTTAAACCATGATCCTCATCGCTGCATAAGCTCAGAAAAAGGGTGTTTGAAGCTGCCGCCCAGTGAAAAGAGAAGCGAATTGAGTCGGGAGAATTTAAAGAGGCAAATTGTTCCGGGATTGATGTTTGAAATAACGGATTTTCAGGGATTCATTAAGGTAAGGTGTTGGTTGTTTTAAAGCTCGGCACAGTGAATCGAAGTTAGACTCTCAGTCATTTATGATAACAATTGTTTGTCTTGCCACCAGTCAAATTGAAACGGTTAAACCAAGATTTGGAGCGCCGATATCCCTCCAGGTGCTCGGTGATCTAAGGTAAGCCGAAATCGTAGCCCCAACTCGGTGATTTGCTGCATAAATATTGGTATGAATCCTTAGTGGATCAGGTTTCACTTAAATGCGAAGGGTTTGCATGGTCAACACGTAGATTTTGGCAATGTATGTGGAGTTGTATGCTGTGCCGTGTCAATAATGTAGCCCATGAACTAAGGAAACACACAGTGCAGTGTTATTATATGTTGAATGGTGGTGAATGTTAATAAGAAGCGCTGTAGAATGCGCACTGCATTTGTATTGTCATATAGTTGTGCGCTGATTTAAAAACAAACAGTCAAAACAACATGCATCCCTTGCTGCGCACTGATTTACATCAAAACAGGGGATTGATATGCTTTAAAGATTGAATGCCTAACGCCATTTTTGATGAAGGGATTGTATGTCGAAATCATTTGAATATGCTGTGTTTGTTTTTGTTTTGGGCCGAGAGTTTTTATGAGACAGCCGAGAGCGATTTTTGTAAACTTTTGATGGGCCGAGGATTGTATTTTGCCAGGAGTATTTGCAAATTGTTTTTATGAGGCCGCAAAGCATGATTTCAATTTCCAAGTGCTATAATGCGCCGTGTTCATTTGTGTTTAGAGGCTGAGCGTATGTGAATAGTCCTCTATTTACCATGCTAAGGCTAAGTGACTTCGTGCTCATAGTTCTGTTGCAACTGAGTATAGTTGGTATAAGATTGAGGCTGTGTGCATAATTTTGGCACATTACATAGTCAAATTCTTTAAAAAAAAAAAACGATATATTGGGTTAGGCCGAGAGAATTTTTGAACATTTGTTGGTGAGGCCGAGAGCCAAATGTATGTGCATTACACAGTTTTCTTGGTTAAACATACACAGTAATCAATCATTTGAATTTTGGTAAACAAAATAAGGCCAGCAGCATGTATAAACATTGTTTGTATGTGTATTTTTGTTTTCAAAAACAGAGAGCAACATATTGACAGAGTATACAGGCATTTGTTTGCATTGAACAGGGATTAAAACAGTGCTGTTGCAGAGGGCAGAGTCAAACAGAGGTGAATTGAGTTGATTGAGAAGAGGAAGGTAAGGTTCTTTGCCTTCAAAAATTTCATTTCGAAATCAAACAAATAATTGCATCTTTCTTTCAAAATGAAATTAGTAACAACAGAGGAATTTATTCATTGGTTTACAGAAGCATTGTCAATCAGAGTAGAGCCAAAATTCCAGATAGAGAGTTGGGGGAAGGAAACAATAGAAAAACTTTACCAAGCAGGGATGATAAGTTTCACACAAAAATTTGATGGCCACTCTGAACAAATAACCAGAGAGTTTATAAACAATTTCAATCAAGACCAGACACGGGTGGGAGATGTCATTATTCCTGTAACCCAGGAATATCTTTCCCAAGCCTTAGATCTGCCCATGATAGGTGAGAAGTATTACAAAGGCCTGCACTTCAAGGAGAAAGCCTGGACTTTCTTTCTTGAGAAGAACCGAAAAGGGACATTTGACAGAACAAAAGGGATACCCAGAGAATGGTTTAATGAACCATGGGGTGAGTTGGTTTTGGTTATCCAAATTTTTTTGACCTGTGATAGGGGGTATAGCGTGGCTCACTTGTATCATGTTAGACTTCTGCAGCATACAAAAGGGGAGGATAGAATTAACTTGCCTTATTTCCTATATAGGAGCCTTTTGAGAATGATTGAAACAGTCAAACATGAAAACAGGCCTAAAGCAGGACAGATATACCACCAAGGATTAATCAAAATCCTAGTTGAGTATCAGGTGAGATCACAGGGCATAGTGTGGCGAGAATTCATGTCTAGAAATCAATTCATTGAACAGGTTCATGAGGTACAGGATAAAACAGAGCAGGAAAACAAAGGATTGATGAACTCACCCTTATATCCTAGAACAAGAGCCAAGCAACAGAACAACATGGCCATGCAAGAAAATGAAACATCTGTTATGTCTATTCCTAGGCAATTTAGGAATAAGAGTCCCATTAACTTAGAGAAGGAAGTAGAAACATATTCCCCAAGACAACAAGAAGAAAATGATTTTGCACAAGAGGCATTTGAGAAGGATTCTTCCTATGATGGTGCAGCAGCAGCATCACTTATGAAAACAACACAAGATTTTGAAAGAGAACTTAATTTAGGAAGAATCAAGGATCTAACTGACCAATTGGAAATTAGCAAAATCTTAGAGAAGCAATTAAAAGAAGAAAACAAGACAAATAAGAAAGATAATGCTAAATTGGTCAAGGTAAATGAGAAACTGAATGAAGAATTGGGGAGGCTGAAAAGGAAAAATGATCTACTTTCTAAGCAAGCATTTAAATGGCTAAAGGAAAAGAACATGTGGCAAGCAAAATATGAAAAACAAAAGGTCAAAGCAGCTTTGTTTAAGGAGAGACATGATACAGGTTTGGATTGTTTGGTAAGGGCAGTACAGCAGGAAACATCTACAGGTACAACATCTACTACAGAAAAGCGAAGGTCAAAGAGGAACAAGCAAGCATGGGGACATGCTTGATGATAAGCAAGGGAGAGATGTTGAGCCTTAGTTTTGGTCTTATTTTTGCTCAAAGAAACTTACTTATCCATATATTTTCCATCCATTTTCCCTTCATTTATCCCATTTTGATGTATATTTGATATCCATTCAGGTATTTAATTTTAATTTTTCAATTTCTAAAGTTTTTATGAAAATTTGGTTTTTAGTGCAAAATTGGCAGATTCAGAAATTCCCGTAATAGCTCTATGGTTGATATGGTTGCAGGACACTTGGGCACGAATGGAATGCATGGATGGACAGCTTGGGAACTAGGACTAAGCCAACAATGCTTAGTTCGAACTGAACAAGCTTTATTAGGCCCATTTGGTGCTAGTCAACCATAACTAGTCATGCAGGAATCCCATAGAAATAGGGCTATTTTGAGATTTCATAGGAATGGTCATGTTTCTTGGGATGGGGATAATGAATTCGACTTGGATAGGTGGATGAGACTAGATGGGTTTGTTTGAGTGAATATAGATCAGTTTGTTCATGAGACTTCTTATTTAAAGCCAAAACTTTGATGGCTTATGTATTGATTTTGTGATATACTTTTATGCTGTGACATCTTTGGATTGAGAAGTTAATTTGAAGACTTGTGTTATTATTATTTTGCTGTGCAATGCTATGGATGTGTGACTGATCTAAGCTTCTGATATCACCTCTCAAAGTGTGCAAGGCAAGGGTGGAGGGCCCCCACTCCAAGCTAAGTACACTTCCTTGTTAAACTAGTTTTATTTCCTTGTAATTTGGTTGATTGTAGCACTAGTTTTTCAAAGCTTTATTTCAGTTTGCTTTATGGTTTATGCATAGTGATTGATTTCATTTGTTAATAGCTTGTTCATCACTTTATTGAGTTGGAAAAACAGGTGTTCAAGTTGGGCATCCCTTCTGCTAAAATGATGAATCAAAACTAGTTTCTTTTGTTTACATGCAAGCAGTTTTATTTCCATTTAGATTTAGATATTGAGATGAATGAATTATGATGGAATATCTTATGTGTCTCTTAAGTTAAGAGCTTCTTTCATTTATAATTTATCCATCTTGAGCTTTTGGTTTCAATCTCTGATTCATTAAGTGATAATTGAGGTGAAGGTGGACTTCTTGAGGTCAAGAACCCTTTCAATATTTCTCTCTTTTTAAGCTGATTGAATTAGAGTTATAGATATATTATTTTTCGCTTTTGAATAACTTATCTTTCAAGGTTTGGTTATATCTGATCTTCACATATAGTGAACTTGCCTCAAAGCATAAACAACCCGGATTGATAAGAAATAATTGTGTTAATTTAGGACCATAAATTAGCTCAATAGCCTTCTTGATTCGATCAATGAAATTACGCTAATAATACTACCACCCTTTCAGATCTCACTCATGCAATCCATTTCCATGACTATCCATGTAGTAGAGGAGCTCCATTTTTGCATCTTTTGAGCACTCAAACTATACTGCAAATACACAGTTTCAACATAATGAAAGAACAACCCTCCTAATTAGAAATATGATGATTTCTTTAATTTAGCAATGGCAATTAATTCTCGTGTGGACTTGGAATGAATTCCCTCAATTGATACCATTTGTTGGGTCAAAGTTCTTTATTCACCATCTAAAGTCATCGTCAACACCAGAGATGATCCTCATATCTCTCACAATTCCTTCGATCTGATTAAGTCCGTCAAATAATTTCAAATAGTGATGAACCTTTACGCAATTCTCTCTATAATTCACCTTCTTCCTAAAGCATGGTGCTTCACATTGTTATCGCTCAGTGAAAGAAAGAGTTGGCAGTACATTTTAAATGTTATGAAAACAACTCACAAAAAGATAGAAAAGATAGATGAACACCTTAGAAATAAGCCTCTTCGAGGGGCAACCTCCTTTACATTACACAAATGAACAATTCTTAGATGATACAAATGACAAGACCTCCTTTCTATATATAGGAATCTAAGGGGTCATAATATAATCAGAGCTGACATAACAATAATAATGTAAGGGCACAATAATAACAATAGTGGGCTTCTATGGTGCACAATAATAAAAATATGGGGACTACATAGGCACAACAATATAATAAGGGGGTTGTACTAATAACAATAAGGGGTTACACTAGTAGTATAGGGACCTAACATGCTCCTCTCCTTCAAAAAGTGTTGTCCTCAACGATTGAGTAGTTCTTGATGCTTCTGTATAAATTCTTGTCCTCCCATGTGGAATCTTTAGTGGGTAAGTTCTTCCACTTGATGAGATACTCTGAAAGTGATTTATTTCGTAGCTTTAGATTTCTTGGTTCTATGACTGCTTCAGGTTCCAATATGATTTTTCCTTCCTTGTCAAGTTCTCGCAATACTGTTTGAATTGGGATCTTCTGCAACTTTTGAGTGAGTTCCCACTCCTTTGGGCATATGGATATATGTAAGGCTTGATGTTTGGAGGAAGACTTTGTGGAATCAAATGAATAGCATGATCATGATCATGAATAGGTGGGAGACCTCTGGGAGTCTCAAATACCTTGGAATGATTGTCCAAGACTTTTTGGAGATCTAGAGAAATAGATGATTTCGATGTGGAAACATTTAGCGAACATAATTGTGCAATTACACCTCCTTGTTCCTTTTTTAGAAGCTTTGTCATACCGTTAGAGCTGATTATCTTTCCCGGTTTCCCTGTAATACCCCTTAATTCAACTTCCTTTCCTTCTGCATAAAATTTCATGAAAAGTTCTTGAAAGTTAAAAGCTATTGTACCCAAGGATTGTAGCCATTGAACTCCTAGTACAACATCAACACCTCCCATTGGAATGGAAAGCATTGGGATATTCAATACATATTCTCCCATGGATAGCTTGATATTATGGCACTTTCCAGAGCAATTTATCATTCCTCCACTTGCAACCATCACTTGACACTCTGGTGCTAGATATAGGAAGCAATTCAATTCTTTTGCTATCTTACAATGAATAAAATTGTGGGTACTTCCTGAATCAATCAACACTATTACCTTTTTCTTATTGATATGTCCTTCTATCTTGATGGTTTGAGGAGTGGTAATTCCAGCCAATGCATTAGAAGATATGGTCAGATTCATTTCTTCTTTATCTAGGCTTTGTTCTTGGAGTATATCCTCTTCTTTTGACCTTTCTTGTTCCTTTTCTTCTTCCTCTTCACAATCTGTGTAGAATAATTTCTTCTCAGCACACTTATGACCTTTAGTGTATTTTCTATCACAACTGTAACAAAGCCCTTTTGCTCTTTTTTCTTCCAATTGTTGTGGTGTCAACCTTATAGGTTGTGGAAGGCTAGGGCCAACAACACTTCCATCTTTATAGTTGTGAGTGGTAGACTTCCTGGTTACCATAATTTTTTTTCCATTTTTCTTGCTAACCTGAATGCCTTCTCCAATGAATCAGGTTCCCAAAGGCGAAAATCATGTTGGATATTCTCCTTTAAAGTCCCTATGTACACATCAATCCTATGCTCCTTTGGAATATCTTTTACTCTTATGTTCAATTTTTGGAACTCCTCAATGTGCTCCATCATTGAACCCTTTTGTTTGAGACTTATCAATTGGCTAAAAAAGGTGTTGCTTTTTGTATCCTCATAATGTGCTGCCATTTCTTCCATAAAAATTGCCCAAGTGACAATTTTTTTATGAGAGCAAAGCCATCGATATCATACAAACTGATTTGGTTCCAAATATAAAGTTGCAATACGTGCCTTTTGTGTGTTTTTCACATTATGGAGATCGAAAAATTGCTCCATCTGTAGGATACATATTGCGGGATCCTTGCCATCAAACTTCCTCATATCGATTTTTGGAATATGGTGGGTCTTCAATCTAACATTAGAGTCTATGAAATCATGATTAACATTTCTTTTGCTCTCATCATGAGTTTCCTTTACTACCCTTTCACCATTAGTGACCATTTCTTGTAGCAACTTATTCAAATTTATCTTCAATTCTTCCATCTTATCATCCACGCCATCCATCTTAGCGTCCATGCCATTCTTTAAACCATCCATCTTAGCTTCCATGCCATACATCTTAGCTTCTACATCTTTCTTTAAACCATCCATCTTAGATTCTGTTACTTTTTGTGCGAGTGACATTTGTTGCACTTGGTCTCGTAATTTTGATATATCATGTTGCATTTCTTCCTCTTCTTCATGAGTCATGCTAGAGCTTTCAGGTTGCTTACTAGGTGTTTGCATTTTTTTTCCTCGGGGCATCAATTACCGATAATAATGCTTTACTATGCCCTTTGAATTCCTTCAAACTAATTTTTCAAACCAAGCTTATGCAAAATTAAAAAAAACTACACACCTTTTTTCACTTTGTAGGAGCTCGATATTGAATCTGATGTATCTTTGTAATTTCAGATCATCCAGTTCTAAAATTGCGACCTGTAGTAGCCCTCTGTGTCCTCTTTCCAATGCCACTAGTCTGATCGAATTTAGATTCTCCAAGGCAGAGTTATGCATAGTCTCCCAAGATGACCTGATTATAGACCTTTCCAGAAGAGCGAACTTGTATGAAGTGCCACGTGTCACTGTTTTGACCTTAGTCTCTGAAAAATATATACAAGAGACTAAAGTCTGTCCTCTTCCTGCTACTTCTTATGAAATTTTAATCTGATGCTCAAAACAAAATTTATGACGATTTTCCCTAGGTCACCTGTTTGGAATGAAATTCGGGAGTCTGCAAAAAGGCCAACTTCCTCAGATCATATTTCAACAAATATAGCGTGAAAATTTTTGAAATTTAGACCCGAGGTTCATAACGATTTTGGCCCAAATGGGTTTTTTTTTAGCATTTGAAACATTGTAGAAAAAGGGTTATAGCGCAAATGCCACGATGACCTGTTTGGAGCAGCGAAACCCTAGAATTCAAAGCTTTGATACCAAATGTTATGAAACCAGCTCACAAAAAGATAGAAAATATAGATGAACGCCTTAGAAATAAGCCTCTTTGAGGGGGCAACCTCCTTTACATTACAGAAATGAACAATTCTTGGATGATACAAATGACAAGATCTCCTTTCTATATATAGGAATCTAAGGGGTCATAATATAATCAGAGCCAACATAACAATAATAATGTAAGGGCACAATAATAACAATAGTGGGCTTCTATGGTGCATAATAATAACAATATGGGGACTATATGGGCACAACAACATAATAAGGGGGTTGTACTAATAACAATAAGGGGTTACACTAGTAGTATAGGGACCTAACATTAAACTGCTTTGATATCAAAATGATGTAGCCTCATATCAAAATACTACATCCCCCTTGGTTTTAGAGTCGAATTGGGCTCTCTGGAGATGTGGCAAATCATTCTGCAAGCCTTGGTAAAAACATAGTGTCAAGAGGAAAAGTACAACGCCTTAAGGGAAAGCGCAGTGCATTTCCTAGGAACGCAATTTAAGCGAATTTTTGCTGGATTTTCACTGGGATTTCCTCCTTTTCAGAGTTGTAAAGGCACGAGATAGTTATATTCACACAACTACGATCACCTCCACGTGGTGACCAATGCATACAAACTACAAAAAATCTCTCATATTTTATTACTGGTTCATTCAACTATAAAAGACAACCACCATGATCTCTTTAACCTATGTAGTGTGTATACGTTATATCAATCAACATATCAACCATGAAATTCTCTCAAAAATGGAGGGTGACACACCTTTCCTTCATAACAAAACTCCTACAATAGGTAGTTTATCGAACAAAACAATGTATTTCCCCTAGTAAGATATCTAACCACATTTGGTTATCAAGAAATTGACCTGCCAGTTCTTCATCATGCGACTCCTTCCACTCATCATCAATCTTCCAGACCTGCACCCAGATCTGTGAACTTAACCATCGATTCACTCCTTTCCACCTCAAATTCCAATACAAAATGCTGATTCAAAATAGGTCTGCAATCTCACATATGAAGATCCTTTGTTTGTGTTGCATTCACACAAATTATGTATTCATAACTTCTGTCTATCCTCTATCTATGACATGATTTTCTTTAATAATGGCCTTCTACTACTCTAATCACTCTCACACACAATTCTGAAAATCAAACCATATGTATCTACATTAAAACACATAAATATTTAATTAATAAATAAAATATTTATAGGAGAATTATTCTCATTCCACCCTCTCACATACTTGCACAACTCTACCTCCTTTAAATCCTACTAACGTATACAAACAGATTCTGCAACCATTTCTGGTTCAGATCCACAATCTACTCAACCATATCCTAAAAATCCTCTGATTCCATTTTTAACTCAACTAAATCTTCTACTATAGGATATCCTAATCCCTAAGATCTCTATGAGATATTTACAAGTCAGCACCTCTCATATTCTCAATTATGTGAGAATATTTACATTAAAACCTCACACATATATTTCTCACTTAATTTATTAAAAATATACAAATTTCTTATTAATAAATTAAAAACATCACACCCACCAAGTTAGCCAAATATACAATAATTTTTTGAGCAGAATGCTCTTGCATCAATAGGTGTATAAATACAAGTGACTTGAATTCATTTTAGCATCATCACTTGGATTTAGAACTAGTATCTATTTAGATATTTTCGTTATCCTTCTTGGAGGATGAATTTTTGGAGCATGGAATGAATTTTGATGTTTACATAATTTTCATATGTCTTGGAGCTTCTTGATGGTAAGCTTTTGGATGGTTGAATATATTCTTATACATGTAAGTACATTTTTATGCTATTCTTTCTTTCTAATTTTTTCACATTCATTGTTGTTGGGATTTCGCTATACTAGGGCTTATTTGCTACATCTCTTATGAAAAGTTGTGGGAATTTTGTTTCTGGATAATGAATGCTTCATGTATGGGCCATGTATAGTGAATGAATGTTAATAGGGATGTTTCATTACTGAAATTCATCTTGAAAAGCCATTTATCTTGAAAAACAAAGTATAAAGTCTTTGAAACTATTTTTGCTTCTGCCCTAGTGACGAACGAAGTTGTCTTTAAGGCCTCCTTGACCTAGAAAGTTCAAAGGTCCATAGCCATAATTCTACTTGACTCCAATCTCCCCAAAGGATTAGGCACTGGTCCAACCAAAGGTGATCAACTTAAACCTATTTTTCTTCTACCCTTTCCTCTTCTTTAGGTCTAGTCCTCTAGGTCACCTAGGGCATAAATTATCTCACGATCTAGCCACCCAAATACTTCAATTTTTGGTCCATAACTTCATTGGTGTGTCCTAAATAATCCCTCCAAATTTCATGAGATTCTGATGGTGGGATCTTGATATATCACAAGCCCTATATCGAAGCACAATTCTTGCCCTTAGTTTCCCTTAGGCTAAAAATCTCACTGGGATCCTTGTATTGCCTTTCATTGAAGTTCATTCCTTGATCCCTTCCCCTCCCTAATTAGGTCAAGCATATCATTGGTTGCTAAATACTATCCCCTTGACCTAACCTCAGGTCCACTTAGTTCCATGTGGTCCCATGCACTATCAAGGTTAATTTTTCGGAGATCACCTAGAACCCAAGTTTCCACAAGAATTCTAGGGCTTAGGGATCTCCTTTAGAAGACACATACTCAAAACCTAAGCCCTGAAATTCTCCCCAAGCCCTTCCTTGAGATCCTTCCATCTTGTCTTCCAAGACAAGCAAACCACATAATTGAGCCTCTCTTGTGAATAGGCTTCCAAGATCACCCCTCGCCTATCATTGGTCCATCCATTTCGTGATCCTTATCACAACGGGTCTACTCCCATTGGTGAAGTATGTAAAGACTAGGGAGACTTAGTCGAGGTGACAGTGGGCTATTACTCCATTGTTTCCCTTAGCCTAATAGCAGCCCTTCAAGGATCCCCTTTTAGGACCCCTGCTAGTTTGAGCAGTAATAATCCTCAACTCTATGGGAGAGAGGATTGATTTAGGATGATTTTTTGCCTCCCATACTTGCCGAATCAGTATCATTGAATCGCCAAATATCATAATTCTCTTATTTTTGTTTTTGATGGCTAGATTTAATCCTTTCCAAAGAGAGAGGAACTTTGCTTGATTATTGGTTGTTGATCCCAATCCTCACACAAATTAGACTCAATTTTTCTATCAGTGCCAAGAATCACCCTTCCCACTCTTCTCCCCCCGCCTCCACACACACACACACACACACACACACACATATATTCTTAATTTGATTATGTTTATTATTATTATTATTATAATAACCAACGTAGATCCATATTAACTTTGAATCTATCGAGCATTAAGAGGGATCAAATCTATCTAGGTGAAAACCTTTTATTTGAGTGCAAAATTTGAAGAAAGGTTTGCACCTCGAGATATTTCATCCCTCTCAACACTTGATTTATCTAGAATTAAGATGGATCTAAGCTAATTTAATTATTTTTTAATTAAATTGAGTTTAGATTAGAGTTAGTTTTAATTTTAAATGGAAAAATGATTTGTTCAATGTTGTCAACAATTTTTAATTAATAATTTAAGGATAACCAAATCCCACATAAATCAATATATATATATATATATATATATATATATATATATATATATATATATATATATATATATAGAGAGAGAGAGAGAGAGAGAGAGAGAGAGAGAGAGAGAGACACGCCAAAGTTTATTATTGAAGTACTTGTTCGCTAGTAAAATTATATATAATTCTACTTGAGAAATGTTGTTTTGACCATATTTTAATTAAAATCCTTTATTGGTATCTTTAGTGAACCATAAAACATTTTCTATTTTTATTCTAAATTCTTATTTATTTAAAGAAAATATGAATATTTTTCATTTCAATATGATTTTTTATTTAAGTTTTTTATTTTTATGCCGTAAGGCGTTTCCCTTTGAAATGAACTTCCCTAAAATCTACCTGTCATCCCTGTGTGCCGTTAGATTATGTGTTAGATGATTAGAGTATTGTTAATCGTTCGATTAAAGGAAGGTAGTTGAATGGTTGTAACTGTTCACGATAAGCTCACGTCACCGCAACCGTCGCAGGGTTTGGAATGAGCCTGCACTGGGAAGCTGAAGCGAACAAAGTTATTTCACAGAGCAATGGGTGTCCAGATCGATCTCCACAGTAGATATTGCAGCTCCAACCAAACTTATTACAACAGTCGAAAACTAGTGGATTTTCCCCAAGACGAATTCTTGGATCTCCCCACCTACGTCTCCTCGCTTCGCCACAATGGCCGCATAGCCCTCATCGACTCTGCCACTGGGGAAACCACCACATTTCCCCAACTATGGCAGAGCGTAAAGTCACTTGCCGCTGGTTTAGCCGGCCTTGGCATTAGAAAATCCGACGTTGTACTCATCCTCTCGCCAAATTCAATCTATTTCCCCATTATCTGCATGGCTGTCTTGTCCATTGTCATCTGTTTGGTGTGTTTTTGTTCTCTGAGAGGTGGAGACTGCCGGGCAACACATTCTGAGACCTTGTTTACTCAGGACTTGGAGCTGTTTACTGGGTTCCAGCAGCAGCCCTTCTTTAAGCACTACTAGTGACAGACGGAGATTTAGTAGATCCAGTGGCATGGCTAATTTCATTAAGACAGCCAGTGACAGAGCATGCAGCAGGGCCAATGGCAGAGGCAGGGGCAGGAGTTTCAGTTGACCTAGTGGACAATTTCAGAATCAATAGAAGTGCTAAGGTTTCGTAATCCTCCATCATGATGCTGTTAAATTTCAAGTAAGCGATATCTCCCATTTCGGTTGCTGGGATTTGGGTATCACTAACTCTGAATAACCCTATCTGTTTACATAGAGGGAGAAATAAGAGCAATGGGGTTGTTGGATAAGCAGTGTAACGATACTCTCACAGGCCCTCGCCCTGAGAATGGCCTCGATAAACTCAATAGGGAAGGGAAGGTTTGTTTCATCACATATCTTCATTCATCCTTTCATTTGCATTCTACCCAGTTCCTTACTTTACTTTGGGACTTTCAAGGCCAAGGCTGGAAGTGAGCTGTTTTTTGTTTTAACTGTATTGTCAGGGATTACTGTGGATGGAGGTAATGCAGATGTAACTGTTGATCAATACCATCGTTACAAGGTATTATTATCTGCAAATCTAAGAACAATAAATGTCACGAGGACAACCTATATGCAGTGGCTACTTGTAAGCCATCCTCAAGCTTTATGTGCATGTCCAACCCCATTATTGTTGTTTTCATAATAATGTATCAATAGTTAAACTCATAGATGATTTGGATATCAACCTGATGCAAAATTTCATGTGGGTTTTGAAGGAGGATATTGATCTAATGTCTGCGATGGGAGTAGATGCCTATAGATTTTCAATCTCATGGCCCAGGCTCATTCCTAGTATATTTCTGTTTGAGCTCTGACCACATGTTTAATCCTGAGAATTTAGTAAACACTCCCTTGAAGGCAAGATGCCCTGATCTTCATTGTAATCTTTAGTTCTTTTGGTTAACTGTGTCATATATGGTTTCTTTTCTGAACATGTCGAAATTACTTGGTCTTTTGTTTTGTCAATGGCACACCTACATTATTCGCTTTACTCTAATATAGTCTGTGAGCTATCATATCAAGGATTTTTCTTATCAACGATGCTATGCTATCTTAGTTATCTTAGTGGTACCAATAATTGTGAGTTCTAATTACCGATTTCCCAAATACCTTGAAAATACCTTGGTTAGGATAAATATTTACTGGTAATTGACCTTCGGTTCTGAATTTCACTGAGCGATTATTCACTAAAATGTAGTTGAAAGTGAAACAACAAACTTCAGTCTAAAACTTGCCAAAAAGTTTCTTGCTATTCGACTAGATTGCTCCTTTGAGTTTCCAAACATTTGGCAAGTAATGCCAGTCCCATTCAAACTACTGTGATAATTAGATTTTGGCAGTCATCTCTATTCCAAGTCCAACTACATTAGTAATTAGATAGCCTGAGTTTCCAAACATTTGGCAAGTAATGCCAGTCCAAGTCAAACTACAGTGATAATTAGATTTTAGCAGTCATCTCTATTCCAAGTCCAACTACATTAGTAATTAGATAGCCCAGAAATGTGGGCTTCATATACTGCAAAATCAAGGCTAATGGGTCTTTCTGTCTGCTCATATAATATAATTGTAGAATTGAATTCCTTGGTATTAGTTTAAACTAACACAAAAAACTAAAAAGCATAAGGCCCCAACCTTGCCGAATGAATGGATTGGTTGCATTATTAAGCTGTGTTTTTGAAGTAACTAATATTGCCCCTGTTGCGCCTGCCCAAAGGCAAGACGAAGGCATATAAACTAATATACAAACCGTGAAAAGAGTAGATGCAACCCATATCTATAGAAATATGTTATCAGAACACATTCATAGAATGATAATGAATGTTTAGGTAGCGAATTTGTTAGTAAATTTGTCTAAATGTAATGCCCTAACATTGCATTTTTTTAAAAATATAAATTACATATGTATTAATATTGTAAAAAAAGTTACAAACAATATTAGGTGTGGTCTGCCATAATAAAAAACCAGGTCATACCTTGTTGCCAGCTAGCATAGGACCATTCTGAGCATACACAATAGTATATGTGTGCTGACAAAACAAAACACCAAGTAATGTCCACATGTTCTGAAAAGAAACCAGAAATTCAAGAGCTAACCAAAAGAAGTAAAGATTGCATTGAAAATCAGGGCATCTTGCCTTCAAGGGCCAGCCTGCAAGGATGGACCAACTTGTTCGTTGGTCATTTTGGCTTTCCCTTTGCCTGGAGGTGTTCATGCAGGCTCCTCATCAATCATGACCGGCTTGGAGCTGGAAACGATATTGCCAGTTTTACAGCCCTGTTAGGCCATTGAACTCAGGGAGTTGGCATTTTGACTCTTTTGGAAAATGAAACTTTTATTAAAGCCGTCAAGCCTTGAACTACAAGCCTCTAAACTCAAATAGTTGGCATCTTGGCTCCTGTCATGAAGAAAAACTTCATAGCTCTTATTGTTTGCTAAAATTTCAGAAATGTGCAGTGTTTCTAATCTATCTGGTTTGCTTCTGCATCTTTGATATCACTGCAGAAGCTCTTACATGGTTTGTTTGTGTTTGTGTGATCAGAATTAAAAACAAAAAACATGATTACATTTTGTACCTTGTGTCTGCTGTCCTCGAAGGGGTCTGATATAGGATTAAATCACCCACCATGCCCTGGGTGCATAATAGACAAGTGGAAACCCCCCCCCCCCAAAGCTGGAAGTTCAAAAAGTTGCCTCTTGGGCTTTGTTTCTAATTTTGGAGGGTAGATACTATGAGTTTTTGGTGGCTATGAGTGAATAGCATTTGTAAATCATATACTATTACTTTCATATTGAATGGCTTTGCTATTGATTATCCGAATGATACTGGCAAGCAATCTGGTTTGAATTGTTACCCTAGTGATTTGGTCAAACCCATACCCTGGGATCTGTTATGTTCATTAATAATTCCCATGATTCTTGTATGATGCCTATATCAAGTCCATCTTGCAGGAGCATGCACACTAAACTAGAGGAAAGCCATGAAAGGCATAGGGTAAGATCATATAATGAAAAGTATGCTTCAGACAGTAGGATATATTTAAGACATCATATTGGACAAAAGAATATATTTAAGAGTTTCTATTGCTTGTAGAGTGAAGAAATTATTGGTGTTGGGCTAAGAGTTTTCTTCCATCCTTAATACATAGAATTTGGTTTTTCCTCTTCCCCTCTTTCTCCCTTTGTATCTTCATCTATACATCTATTGTAGTGTCCACTGCATAAATTCTCCTAGAATTGTTATGCTTATGGTTTTATTTTCTGCGTGCATAATAATATAAGGTCTTGTTTAACATTTTTGCAATATATTCTTCCTCTTTCATCTTTGTATCTATATCCAAGCACTGTGCCATATCTTCAACCTAGGCTAGCACTATTTCAATTCCATGCCATCGATGAACAATTTCGTTTTCCATTTTTCCATGAAGATACAACTATATTGTAGTGACCCTTGAGCCATCTTGAAATCGGTGAACAATTCGATTTTCCATTTTACCACGAGGATACAACTATATTTTGGTGACCCCTGAGGCATCTTGAAATTTCCAGAGTATATTTTTAAGGTTTTAGTTTTTATGGTTATTAATCGATACTACAAAAGGATTATTGTGTTTGATAAGTTTATTAGGCTGTCTGGTAATGGCACCTCTTGTAGCTAAATGTTTTTTGCCAATTTGTTGGCACATTAAAAATTCAATTGAATTAGTTTATTGCATTAAGGTGGCTTGTTTCCAAAGTGGATTGTTAGTGGTTGAGTTCTGTCTGTTAACTGATTGCTCCATTGAACCTGTTGCCATTCCATGTTTGTTATTTCAATTCAGTTCAGATTGGGATGTTTTCCTTTTATATGAACTATGTATTGTTTTTGAAGCATGTTAAATAAATCAGCAATAAAAATTTGGACTCTACCGTATATCTCCCTTTTCAGATTATCCATGCCTTCCACTAAGAGATGAAGTTTATATTTATGTCTGCAGCTCCTCTTGTCAGTGGACAAAGGCTACAGAAATATGTTTACGATAAGATCTCAAATGAAATACCTGAAGGGCCTTACTGTCTTGTTTACATTCATACCTCTGTTCAAAGGAGTGAAAACAGACTCGGCATGTCTACTTTGTGGTTGATCTATGAAGAATTTCCTCCGGCTTTTAAGGAAACGCTTCAGGTGGTGTATTTCCTACATCCAGGGCTTCAGTCAAGACTGTCTTTTGCAATCCTTGGCCGTTTCTTCTTGAGTGTAGGGTGAGTATTAAGCTGAGTTTGCATATTGATTCAAATAATTCATTAGAACTAATTGTTGTAGATGTGCTCATGCAGTTTTTGATGTGTTATGCAGTTTATACTGCAAACTGAAGCATGTAAATCGTCTAGAATTTATCTGGGATTACATTAGGAAGGGAAAGATTGAGATTCTTGATTTTGTGTATGACCATGATGATCAACTGGAAGACAGGCCTTTGATGGACTATGGTGTTGAAACATGATTACTATTTGTACCTTGTGTTTGCTGTCCTCGAAGGGGTCTGATATAGGATTAAATCACCCACCATGCCCTGGGTGCATAATAGACAAGTGGAAACCCTCCCCTCAAAGCTGGAAGTTCAAAAAGTTGCCTGTTGGGCTTTGTTTTTAATTTTGGAGGGTAGATACTATGATTTTTTGGTGGCTATGAGTGAATAGCATTTGTAAATCATATACTATTACTCTCATACTGAATGGCTCTGCTATTGATTATCTGAATGATACTGGCAAGCAGCCTAGTTTGAATTGTTACCCTAGTGATTTGGTCAAACCCATACCCTGGGATCTGTTATGTTCATTAATAATTCCCATGATTCTTGTATGATGCCTATATCAAGTCCATCTTGCAGGAGCATGCACACTAAACTAGAGGAAAGCCATGAAAGGCATAGGGTAAGATCATATTATGAAAAGTATGCTTCAGACAGTAGGATATATTTAAGACATCATATTGGACAGAAAATATATTTAAGAGTTCGTATTGCTTGTAGAGTGAAGAAATTATTGCAAGAGTAGACTTTTAAGGTTTTAGTTTTTATGGTTATTAATCGATACGACAAAAGGATTATTGTGTTTGATAAGTTTATTAAGCTGTCTGGTAATGGCACCTCTTGTAGCTATTTGTTTTTTACCAATTGGTTGGCACATTAAAAATTCAGTCGAATTAGTTTATTGCATTAAGTTGGTTTGTTTCCAAAGTCGATTGTTAGTGGTTGAGTTCTGTCTGTTAACTCATTGCTCCATTGAACCTGTTGCCATTCCATGTTTGTTATTAATTCAGTTCAGATTGGGATGTTTTCCTTTTATATGAACTATGTATTATTTTTGAAGCATGTTAAATAAATCAGCAATAAAAATTTGGACTCTACCATATATCTCGCTTTTCATATTATCCATGCCTTCCACTAAGAGATGAAGTTTATATTTATGTCTGTAGCTCCTCTTGTCAGTGGACAAAGGCTACAGAAATATGTTTACGATAAGATCTCAAATGAAATACCTGAAGGGCCTTACTGTCTTGTTTACATTCATACCTCTATTCAAAGGAGTGAAAACTGCCCTGGCGTGTCTACTTTGTGGTTGATCTATGAAGAACTTCCTCCGGATTTTAAGGAAAGGCTTCAGGTGGTGTATTTCCTACATCCAGGGCTTCAGTCAAGACTATTTTTTGTAAGCCTTGGCTGTTTCTTCTTGAGTGCAGGGTGAGTATTAAGCTAAGTTTGCATTTTGATTCAAATAATTCATTAGAGCTAACTGTTGCAGATGTGCTCATGCAGTTTTTGATGTGTTATGCAGTTTATACTGGAAACTGAAGTATGTAAATTGTCTAGACTTTATCTGGGATTACATTAGGAAGGGACAGATTGAGATTCCTGATTTTGTGTATGACCATGATGATCAACTGGAAGACAGACCTTTGATGGACTATGGTGTTGAAACATGATTACTGTTTGTACCTTGTGTCTACTGTCCTCGAAGGGGTCTGATATAGGATTAAATCACCCACCATGCCCTAGGTGCATAACAGACAAGTGGAAACCCTCCCCTCAAAGCCGGTAGTTCAAAAAGTTGCCTGCTGGGCTTTGTTTCTAATTTGGGAGGGTAGATACTATGATTTTTAGGTGGCTATGAGTGAATAACATTTGTAAATCATATACTATTACTCTCATACTGAATGGCTCTGCTATTGATTATCTGAATGATACTGGAAAGCAACCTAGTTTGAAACATTACACTAGTGATTTGGTCAAACCCATACCCTGGGATCTGTTATGTTCATTAATAATTCCCATGATTCTTGTATGATGCCTATATCAAGTCCATCTTGCAGGAGCATGCACACTAAACTAGAGGAAAGCCATGAAAGGCATAGGGTAAGATCATAAAATGAAAAGTATGCTTCAGACAGTAGGATATATTTAAGACATCATATTGGACAAAAAATATATTTAAGAGTTCGTATTGCTTGTAGAGTGAAGAAATTATTGGTGTTGGGCTAAGAGTTTTCTTCCATCTCTAATACATAGAATTTGGTTTTTCCTCTTCCACTCTTTCTCCCTTTGTATCTTCATCTATACATCTATTGCAGTGGCCACTGCATAAATTCTCCCAGAATTGTTATGCTTGTGGTTTTATTTTTTGCGTGCATAATAATATAAGGTCTTGTTTAACATTTTTGCAATATATTCTTCCTCTTTCTTCTTTGTATCTATATCCAAGAACTGTACCATATCTTCAACCTATGCCAGCACTATTTCAATTCCATGGCATCGATGAACAATTTCATTTTCCATTTTTCCATGAGGATACAACTATATTGTAGTGACCCTTGAGCCATCTTGAAATCGATGAACAATTCGATTTTCCATTTTACCACGAGGATACAACTATATTGTAGTGACCCCTGAGCCATCTTGAAATTGCCAGAGTAGACTTTTAAGGTTTTAGTTTTTATGGTTATTAATCGATACTACAAAAGGATTATTGTGTTTGATAAGTTTATTAAGCTGTCTGGTAATGGCAACTCTTGTAGCTCAATGTTTTTTACCAATTGGTTGGCACATTAAAAATTCAGTCGAATTAGTTTATTGCATTAAGGTGGTTTGTTTCCAAAGTCGATTGTTAGTGGTTGAGTTTTGTCTATTAACTAATTGCTCCATTTAACCTGTTGCCATTCCATGTTTGTTATTTCAATTCAGTTCAGATTGGGATGTTTTCCTTTTATATGAACTATGTATTGTTTTTGAAGCATGTTAAATAAATCAGCAATAAAATTTTGGACTCTACCATATATCTCCCTTTTCAGATTATCCATGCCTTCCACTAAGAGATGAAGTTTATATTTATGTCTGTAGCTCCTCTGGTCAGTGGACAAAGGCTACAGAAATATGTTTATGATAATATCTCAAATGAAATACCTAAAGGGCCTTACTGTCTTGTTTACATTCATACCTTTGTTCAAAGGAGTGAAAACTGCCCCGACGTGTCTACTTTGTGGTTGATCTATGAAGAACTTCCTTCATCCTTTAAGGAAAGGCTTCAGGTGGTGTATTTCCTACATCCAGGGCTTCAGTCAAGACTGTTTTTTGCAACCCTTGGCCGTTTCTTCTTGAGTGCAAGGTGAGTATTAAGCTGAGTTTGCATTTTGATTCAAATAATTCATTAGAACTAATTGTTGCAGATGTGCTCATGCAGTTTTTGATGTGTTATGCAGTTTATCCTAGAAACTGAAGTATTTAAATCATCTAGAATTTATCTGGGATTACATTAGGAAGGGAAAGATTGAGATTCCTGATTTTGTGTATGACCATGATGATCAACTGGAAGACAGACCTTTGATGGACTATGGTGTTGAAACATGATTATTATTTGTACCTTGTGTCTACTGTCCTCGAAGGGGTCTGATATAGGATTAAATCACCCACCATGCCCTAGGTGCATAATAGACAAGTGGAAAGCCTCCCCTCAAAGTTGGAAGTTCAAAAATTTGCCTGCTGGGCTTTGTTTCTAATTTTGGAGGGTAGATACTATGATTTTTTGGTGGCTATGAGTGAACAGTATTCGTAAATCATATGCTATTACTCTCATACTGAATGGCTCTGCTATTGATTATCTGAATGATACTGGCAAGCAACCTAGTTTGAATTGTTACCCTAGTGATTTGGTCAAACCCATACCCTGGGATCTGTTATGTTCATTAATAATTACCATGATTCTTGTATGATGCCTATATCAAGTCCATCTTGCAGGAGCATGTGCACTAAACTAGAGGAAAGCCATGAAAGGCATAGGGTAAGATCATATTATGAAAAGTATGCTTCAGACAGTAGGATATATTTAAGACATCATATTGGATAGAAAATATATTTAAGAGTTCGTATTGCTTGTAGAGTGAAGAAATTATTGGTGTTGGGCTAAGGGTTTTCTTCTATCTCTAATACATAGAATTTGGCTTTTCTTCTTCCCCTCTTTCTCCCTTTGTATCATCATCTATACATATATTGCAGCGGCCACTGCATAAATTCTCCTAGAATTGTTATGCTTGTGGTTTTATTTTCTGCGTGCATAATAATATAAGGTCTTTTTTAACATTTTTGCAATATATTCTTCCTCTTTCTTCTTTGTATCTATATCCAAGCACTGTGCCATATCTTCAACCTACGCCAACACTATTTTAATTCCATGGCATCGATGAACAATTTCATTTTCCATATTTCCATGAGGATACAACTATATTGTAGTGACCCTTGAGCCATCTTGAAATCGATGAACAATTCGATTTTCCATTTTACCACGAGGATACAACTATATTGTAGTGACCCCTGAGACATCTTGAAATTGCCAGAGTAGACTTTTAAGGTTTTAGTTTTTATGGTTATTAATCGATACTACAAAAGGATTATTGTGTTTGATAAGTATATTAAGCTGTCTGGTAATGGCACCTCTTGTAGTTCAATGTTTTTTACCAATTGGTTGGCACATTAAAAATTCAGTCGAATTAGATTATTGCATTAAGGTGGTTTGTTTCCAAAGCGGATTGTTAGTGGTTGAGTTCTATCTATTAAGTGATTGCTCTATTGAACCTATTGCCATTCCATGTTTGCTATTTCAATTCAGTTCATATTGGGATGTTTTCCTTTTATATGAACTATGTATTGTTTTTGAAGCATGTTAAACAAATCAACAATAAAAATTTGGACTCTACCATATATCTCCATTTTCAGATTATCCACGCCTTCCACTAAGAGATGAAGTTTTATTTATGTCTGCAGCTCCTCTTGTCAGTGGACAAAGGCTACAGAAATATGTTTATGATAAGATCTCAAATGAAATACCTGAAGGGCCTTACTGTCTTGTTTACATTCATACCCCTGTTCAAAGGAGTGAAAACTGCCCCATCGTGTCTACTTTGTGGTTGACCTATGAAGAACTTCCTTCGGCTTTTAAGGAAAGTCTTCAGGTGGTGTATTTCCTACATTCAGGGCTTTAGTCAAGACTGTTTTTTGCAACCCTTTGCCGTTTCTTCTTGAGTGCAGGGTGAGTATTAATCTGAGTTTGCATTTTGATTCAAATAATTCATTAGAACTAATTGTTGCAGATGTGCTCATTCAGTTTTTGATGTGTTATGCAATTTATACTGGAAACTGAAGTATGTAAATCGTCTAGAATTTATCTGGGATTACATTAGGAAGGGACAGATTAAGATTCATGATTTTGTGTATGACCATGATGATCAATTGGAAGACAGACCTTTGATGGACTATGGTGTTGAAACAGATCCCTTTCAAGTTTATGACATGGCTGCCATTGGATCATCTGATTCTTGATACTCTTTGAGATGGGCCTCCTAGGCACTGTGCAAACTTTATCCATCAATTATGGCCATTTGTTGTATATCATTTTATTTTCTTGCTTTTCCTTCTGTATGCAAATGTGAGTGATCCCTTTCCAAGTGACCTCCCTTGACAGGAGACTGTGTTCTTGAGAGAAGGCACTTTCTTGTTTTTCTATTGCAGTTTAGTTAGCAAAAATCCTTGTGCCATGATTCTTGTATGATGCCTATATCAAGTCCATCTTGCAGGAGCATGCACACTAAACTAGAGGAAAGCCATGAAAGGCATAGGGTAAGATCATATTATGAAAAGTATGCTTCAGACAGTAGGATATATTTAAGACATCATATTGGATAGAAGAATATATTTAAGAGTTCGTATTGCTTGTAGAGTGAAGAAGTTGTTGGTGTTGGCTAAGAGTTTTCTTCCATCTCTAATACATAGAATTTGGTTTTTCCTCTTCACCCTCTTTCTCCCTTTGTATCTTCATCTATACATCTATTGCAGTTGCCATTGCATAAATTCTCTTAGAATTGTTATGCTTGTGGTTTCATTTTCTGCGTGCATAATAATATAAGGTCTTGTTTAACATTTTTGCAATATATTCTTCCTCTTTCTTCTTTGTATCTATATCCAAGCACTGTGCCATATCTTCAACCTAGGCCAGCACTATTTCAATTCCATGCCATCGATGAACAATTTCATTTTCCATTTTTCCATGAGGATACAACTATATTGTAGTGACCCTTGAGACATCTTGAAATTGATGAACAATTCGATTTTCCATTTTACCACAAGGATACAACTATATTGTAGTGACCCTTGAGCCATCTTGAAATTGCCAGAGTAGACTTTTAAGGTTTTAGTTTTTATGGTTATTAATCGATACTACAAAAGGATTATTGTGTTTGATAAGTTTATTAAGCTGTCTGGTAATGGCACCTCTTGTAGCTCAATGGTTTTTACTAATTGGTTGGCACATTAAAAATTCAGTTGAATTAGTTTATTGTGTTAAGGTGGTTTGTTTCCAAAGTGGATTGTTAGTGGTTGAGTTCTATCTGTTAACTGATTGCTCCATTGAACCTATTGCCATTCCATGTTTGCTATTTCAATTCAGTTCAGATTGGGATGTTTTCCGTTTATATGAACTATGTATTGTTTTTGAAGCATGTTAAATAAATCAGCAATAAAAATTTGGACTCTACCATATATCTCCCTTTTCAGATTATCCACGCCTTCCACTAAGAGATGAAGTTTATATTTATGTCTGCAGCTCCTCTTGTAGGCTACAGAAATATGTTTACGATAAGATCTCAAATGAAATACCTGAAGGGCCTTACTGTCTTGTTTACATTCATACCTCTGTTCAAAGGAGTGAAAACTGCCCCGGTGTGTCTACTTTGTGGTTGATCTAGGAATAACTTCCTCCGGATTTTAAGGAAAGGCTTCAGGTGGTGTATTTCCTACATTCAGGGCTTCAGTCAAGACTGTTTTTTGCAACCCTTGGCCATTTCTTCTTGAGTGCAGGGTGAGTATTAAGCTGAGTTTTCATTTTGATTCAAATAATTCATTAGAACTAATTGTTGCAGATGTGCTCATGCAGTTTTTGATGTGTTATGCAGTTTATACTGGAAACTGAAGTATGTAAATCGTCTAGAATTTATCTGGGATTACATTAGGAAGCGACAGATTGAGATTCCCGATTTTGTGTATGACCATGATGATCAACTGGAAGACAGACCTTTGATGGACTATGGTGTTGAAACAGATCCCTTTCAAGTTTATGACATGGCTGCCATTGGATCATCTGATTCTTGATACTCCTTGAGATTGGCCTCCTAGGCACTGTGCAAACTTTATCCATCAATTATGGCCATTTGTTGTACAACATTTTATTTTCATGCTTTTCCTTCTGTATGCAAATGTGAGTGATCCCTTTCCAAGTGACTTCCCTTGACAGGAGACTGTGTTATTGAGAGAAGGCACTTTCTTGTTTTTCTATTGCAGTTTAGTTATCCAAAATCCTTGTGCTCTAAAATTATGCCATTCCGCATTGGGTGTACATATATGTAAATAGTGAAACCTGAAAAGATGGCAGCATGCAGTTACTATGCTTTAGTAGTTCATCTTGCCGAAGGTGTTGATGGAAAAAAGGGTGTGTAGTGCAGAAGCATGGTGTAGATTATTGTCATTGGAAAGAAAATTGACTTTTTGTGTTAAAACTTGACTTTCAAAAGTTTCAAAAGCATGCCTAGCACACATTGTCTGCACGGTTTTTGCCTCAAAGCTAGCCAATTTCCACTACTTGACTGAAGAACTACTCTTATAGTCAAATTTGTATTTTGACTGTTGAATTAACTTTTGATGTACCTTCTATGTACAGAATAATATATCCTGTCATGAAGAGAAACTTCATAACTCTTCCTGTTTGCTAAAATTTCAAAAATGTGCAGTGTTTATAATATGTCTGGTCTTCTTCTGCATCTTCGATATCACTACAGAAGCTCTTACATGGTTTGTTTGTGTTTGTGTAATCAGAATTAAAAAAAAAAAAAAAAAAAAAAAAAAAAAAACATGTTTAACAAACTGTTCTGGATAGACATATTTATAATGGCTTGAAAACGAATTACTTGTTTTGCAGTGCTTTCCCTTCTCTAAAAAAATCTTCTTGAATGATAAAGATAAGTTTACTTGGACAATGTTCAGTTATCTGAATAAAAATCCTTTTTGAATGACAGATAGGTTACTTGGACTATGTGGATTTTGGTCCCATCAAATCATGAAGTTTGTTCTTATGTTCATGGATCTTTTCTCAATGATCATCAACTTTACGACATTGGATCAGTAAATTTTACCCAATTCAGATTCTAGAGCATGAATAATTGGTCTTGAGAGGCAAACACACCTCTGAGCTCACCAAATTTAGCTGAAACGATATTGCCAGTTTTTTCTTATTGTATCACACTTGGGCTATATCATTATGCCTGTATGGTCGATCTTCTTGTCCGTGCAGGGCAACTGGATGATGCACATGCTGTTATTAAAAATATTCCCTTGAAAATTGATTTTCGGGTGTGGGGAGCCTTGCTCAGTGCCTGCAGGATTCAGAGATGGTAGCAGGGAGGATTGTACAGTAAAATTTATATGTTCCATCACCAGAATATGGCTGAGCTTAAATGGTGGGGTGTGGGGAGCCTTGCTCAGTGCCTGCAGGATTCAGAGATGGTAGCAGGGAGGATTGTACAGTAAAATTTATATGTTCCATCACCAGAATATGGCTAAGCTTAAATGGTGGGGTGTGGGGAGCCTTGCTCAGTGACTGCAGGATTCAGAGATGGTAGCAGGGAGGATTTTACAGTAAAATTTATATGTTCCATCACCAGAATATGGCTGAGCTTAAATGGTGCAATTTGCAAATGAAAAGAATTAAAGAGGCAGTAGTAGCTGCATGAGTTGTAAAGCAATTTTATCAAAGACTATGGTCCAATACACTGTGAACAATGATCAGGTGTAGCATTTTGGAGTCACTCCAAAATAAGGAAAATCATCAAAATTCTAATAAATGTTAATATTATTGGATGTTTTAGTAGAGTCTCAATGATGTGCAATTCAATCAAACATAACACAGTCATTTCTCAATCAGAAATGTCTTTATTCCTAAAATAACCTACAATCTACAATTCATGAAAACTTCCCTTGCCTCATTATTCAAAGCTAGAAAACCCAATTCCACATACAGAGTTGAGAAGGAAAAATAACCTAATCATGCATCAATCTCATCTCCATACAAGCTTTTCAAGGAAGTAGAAGTACAATGTCTAAATTCACCTCTTGATTTGGTGTCATAAGTTAACTAGGGGAACCTCCCCTCATCGGCTATTATATTAAACTTGTCAATTACATATCTTTCGTACTCTTACATGATGTGACCTCGGCATTGAATTCAAGCTTCAAGCTTCCTGCAAATCTTTTCTCCGCATTGTAAATCCATTTTGATAATTCTCTGGATCCCATATACCATAATGAACTAGTCCCCTGTCCCACTTGTGACTTGTAAGACATTCAAAATAATCTTTTAGCCTACTATTAAAAGGTCTCTTGCCAAAGTTCAAAATCAGATGAGGACTGAAGGTTGGAAAAATTCATAGCTGCATCAATTTTGTTCATTATGCTTTGGGGTTTGCTTTGGTAAACTTGAAATGTGGCTTAGAGTTCACAATCAGAGGAGGACTGAAGGTTGGAAAAATTCATAGCCGCATCAATTTTGTTCATTATGCTTTGGGGTTTGCGTTAAAATCTCCATAGTATTCATGGGATGCATAGCTATAACAATCATCAGATTAGAATGTTTGCAAGAGATCAGGAGACCCATATCTACAATTATATTACAATAAGAGGAGGTAGTAGTAGATTCTAAATAAATTAGCAATGCAACAACATAAATGTTTGCAAAAAATTTAGAGAGATCCACCTTCTTGAGTAATGCACACATTACATGGATAATGGATTTCTGCACTTAATGCCTTACAGTGTTTTCTTTGCAACATCTGGTGCAAATGCTAGTTTATTTTTTTGTAAGTCAAAATATTATTAATTTTTCAAAGTACTACATCGTGATAAGCTGACAAGCAAAATACACCCAGTCGCATTCCTATTGGACTTGTTGGCTAGGAGATAAAATAAAAAATAAGAAAACAACATTAAGAGAAAGATAAATGATTTCATGCAGACTACCCACATTACCCAGAAACCCAAAAACCCAGAAACAACTGACCACCATCTCTAGTCAGCAACATTACCCAGACCAGGAGCATCCATCTCATTCCTAGGCAACTGAGGCTGATGAAAGGTCTCATGTACATGTTCTTCCATATGGACCAACCTTCCTTCCAATAAGTGTATGCCCTGAATTTGGTTCTTCCCATGTCAGAGAGAGATCAACATATCCATCATGTGCCACTGGTTATGTTGTAAATCATTCATAAAGGCTATAAGCTCATTGTTGTCATCGTGATGATCCCAAGCTAATTTTTCCACCATCAAAGTGACCTGACACAACTGAGCTTCAATCGAGTCAAATGGAGGGGGAAGGCCAACTCTTCCTGGAGAATGAGCCTGCTGCTAATTAACCTCCACCCCAATATCTTGTTGGTCCACTGGATGCCTCACTCCCTCCCCTCGAGGGCCAACACCGCTATGTACACATCCCCTTTGGTGTTTCATCACACCCTTATCTCCCCATTCCCTCTGATCTGACAAGGACTCACACCATGCAGGCCCCCAACTAAGAACTTCCTTGTGTGACCAACACCAATATCAACGAAAAAAATTTCCAACTGGAAACAGAACCATTCCAACTCCAAGCACGACCCCTACACACCAAGCTTACGCACTGATAATTTTCAATACCCAACGACCCATAGCCCCCACCCTAGGATGCTTTCTTGACCGTTGTATAGAGGCCCCAAGGAAAAAATCCCCTCATGCTACCTACCCAACTTTACAGGATGCTTGACACAATCCGTAATGAACACCCAGTCCACAACAGTTCCTACGAAGGGTCCAAAACCAGACAATGCATACCATTCACTACAACCATTCAAGGATGGACCACAAAAAATTACGTATGAGCAAGTGAAGTGGGTTGGCCCAAGAACCAAGTTAAGGATGTTCCTACTGTAGAAGCCACTTCACCCAAATTGCACTTAATTATCCCTTGCTATAGTAACACAATGCATCCTAGGGTCCCAAATAGCACCTCGAGTCACCACCATAGCCGACGTTGCACCATACTAGCCCCACACATAGCACAAATTAACCGTGTTCAGGCTAGGAACATGGAATGATTTGAATGGTAAGCCACCCTTCGCACTTGGAGAATTTTCTCCCACTACAATCTTATCCCTCATCACCCGAAACTTGCAAATGAGCTCTACGACAAAGCCAAGACTGGTTAAACACAAGAGACTCTCTAGAACCTTCAGCCGCCAAGCACCAGACAAAGTGTTCCCAACACACCTTGATAACATTAATGACGCGTGGTATGTGAGTTATAGCCCATGTCCTAGGCCTTTGATTGACCACTTGGCACCCCCATTGGGGAGATTTAAGTATCATTTAATTATTAGATGTTTTTTTGATTTTTTTTTTGTTTTTTTTCAATCAATTTTGTTTAAATTTTCCAACTATATATTTTGCAAAATTTAAGTATTTAAAGATTTTTTCAAAATGTTGAATGCATTAATAATTTCAAAAAATTATTCTAAATAACTAAAATTCAAAATAATACTAAGGATTAATCATTATACTCTGGTTAAAAAGGTGATGTAAGAGCATCTTAACAATTTTTTCTTTTTTCCACTAGGGAAAACACTTTGTATACATTTACTATGAATATATGTTTGTTTTTCTTAAGTGTTCCTTATGGGACAAATGTTCCTAGTTGGTTAGTAGAGGTTCTAGATAGTGTCCAAATGTAATCACGAGAGAAGTATTGTTGGTAAACAACCTCCCTCTTCAGACAAGAATGCAGGCCATGGAGAAAACCCAAAGAAGAGAACTTGATGTAGGAGACATCAGCGAGAGCAAAGATACGAGCTCAAAAGAGGACATGGAAGGATCTCCAGGAAGAAATAGAACAAAAAAAACAATTGATAAAGCTAGTTATCAAGGTAGGGTCTAGGCTGAAGATGGAGGTGCCATTGTATGATGGAAACTTGAATATGGAAGAATTGCTTGATTGTATTAATACATTGGATAAGTAATTTGACTATGAATATGTGGAGGATAACCAGAGGGTCAAATATGTAATGACCAGGCTAAGGGTGCACACAACATTATGGTGGGGTGAATTGAAGGCGTATCATAGAAGAAAGGGAAATAAAAATATTGAGTTGGGATGGAAAGGTGGCCAAGTTTAAAATAAAATTCATGCCCAAGGATTATCAACTAAATTTGTTTAGAAAAATGCAAAACCTAAGGTAGAAAACTATGACAATGAAGGAGTACACCGAAGAATGTTACAGGTTTAACATTAGAGTAAGCCACATAGAGGAATATCTTGAGAAGGTGGCTAAATATATAATTGGCTCGAGCTATGATATTCAAGATGAGATTGGATTCTTTTCCCTGAAGAAAGTGGAGGATGCCTATCAGGGAGCCTTAAGAGTTGAAGAGAAATTTGTTAGAAAACAAAGACAAAGGAGTAGAGGAAGGAGTCCAATAAACATAAAAGTACCTTTGAACAGAGACATGTTCTATACTTTGAGAGAAGAAGCAAGAAACTATAGTAGCCAATCTCCCAAAGGGGGATAAAAAATGGGTAGGATATTCTTCTCAAGAAGAATAGGAAGATCAAGAGAAGTGAGATGTTATATATGTGCAACGATAGGAGAGTTATTCAACATGAGAGCTATTCATGATGGAAGGAGAAACACATACACTTTTGAAAAGGACAACTGCAAACTTGTGTTGCTGCCCCTAGCAGAGAAGAGAGTAAAAAATGAAGCAGGCCTAAGCATGCTAATGATGAGCAGGAAAGAACTGCTATAAGAAGCCAATAAGGAAGAAGAGGTACAATTTTCTTTGATTAGTAAATCTAGTTGTACTTACTAATACAAATTTGGTTGAATTGTCTTGTAAAATTAAAGTGATACTAAATGAGTTTATTGAAATCATTGTTAAAGAGTTTCCAAATGCCTTACCACCTGTAAGGAGCATCAACCATCACATAGATCTAATTATAGGTGCAAGTTTACCAAATAAAGCAGCATATAGGATGACACCTAAGGAGAAAGAATAAATTATAAATCAAGATTAGGAGTTATTGAATAAAGGGCTGATTAGAGAGAGTCTAAGCACTTGTGTTGTAATTGCAGTTTTGAGTCCAAAGCAGGACAGAGGTTGGAGAGTGTGTACGAATTCTATATCAATAAAAAAAATAACAGTAAGGTACATATTTTCTTTACCCCATAGGATGAACTAATGGATTATTTGAGTGGTGCAAGTTATTTTCCAAAATCAGAGTTTAAAAGTGGATAAAACCAGATTAGGATGAGAGAGGATGATGAATGGAAGACTACTTTTAAAACCAATGATGGTTTATATGAGCGGTTGGCTATGACTTTTGGCTTGACCAATGCACCTAGTATGTTCATGAGATTCATGAAATAAATCCTTAAGGATTTTACTGGAAATTTTTTAATTGTATAATTTGGATGATATTCTTGTGTTTAGTAAAACCAGGGAAGAACATTTGAGGTTCTTGAAGTTGGTACTGAAGAGATTACAACAAGAGAAAATATTGATACACTTGAAGAAATGTTCCTTCATGAAAACAGAGTTAACCTATATGGGTTTTATAATCTCCCTGGAAGGACTAAAAATGGAACCAAAGAAGGTGAAGGCTATCAAAGAATGGACTACCCTAAGGAACATTCATGAGGTAAGAAGTTTTCATGGGTTGACTAGCTTTTATAAAAAAATCATTAGAAATTTTAGCTATTTATGTACACCTATGGTTGAGACCATTAAGAAGGAACATCAACCATTTAAATGGATTTTTGTAGCTGATAGAGCATTTGAAATGTTGAAAGAGAAGATAACGGAGCAACCAATTTTAGCTCTAGCTAATTTTCGAAAACCTTTCCAAGTTAAGTGTGATGCAAGTGGAATGGCCATTGGTGTTGTTATAATTCAAGATGATAAAACCGTTGCTTATTTTAGCAAGAATTTGAATGAAACAAAATATAAATATTTCACACATGACAAAGAATTTACGCAGTGATACAAGCCCTAAAAAAATGGAGGCATTATCTCATGCTTAGAGAATTTATTTTATATACTGACAATCATGTTTTGTAGTTTATAACAGGGTAGGAGAAGTTAAATAAATGCATGCCAAGTGGATTGATTTCATGGAAATTTTTAACGAGGCAGAGAATTTAAATCAGAAGCATGCGAAGAGGGTTGATTACACATAAATATTTACTTTTGTTCTTAAACATATTAGTGGGAATGCCAACAAGGATGCACATGCTTTGAGCATGAGGTGCTTGATTTTGCAGGAATTCCAAGTGGGTACTTTGGGATTTGAACATCTCAAAGAAATGTACGAGGAGGACCCATAATTTATAGAATCTTATGAAGCATGGGAGAATCCAGTGTTAAGTGATATAACTACTTGGATCGAATATATGATTAAGGAGGGACTATTGTTTAAGGGGAACCAATTGAGCATTTTGAAGAGTTTAATGAGAGACAATTTGCTGAAAGAAAAACAAAATGGGGGTTTAGCTAACCACTTTGGCCATGATAAAATATATTCTCAACTAAGCTCTTTTTATTATTGGTCAGGTATGAATATTGATGTCAAGAAATTTGTGGGCAAACATAGAATTTGTCAATATGCCAAGGGAAAACAACAAAATGTTGGTTTATATCAACCTTTAATCTTAATTTTAGGCAACAATGGTATGTTCTGTGCTTTAGAGCAATTTTACTTCAATTTCTTTACTAGCCTATATCAATATTCAGATTAGCAATCACATCAACATGATAATAAAATGCAGATAGAACATAAACATAAATAGTAGAAGACAAGCCAAGACAAGAGGACACAAGATGTGGCACCAGCCAGGGACAAACCCCAATGTGGGGAAACCCTTGATCAAATATTCTTTTAGTCTTCAATAGTTCAGCAGAGAGAGATAGCACAATTTACAAATCTGATAATTTATAATACTAGCAAAAGAGTCCTAACCAGAAAAGTCAACACTGGTCAACAAGGCAAATTTGACCCTCAACAAATCGGTCAACTTCATTCAACTTTAGCCTCCAAACAACAAGATAAAACAACCCTAAAAAAATAAAATTCAGCCCAGTCAAAGTCTGGTCAAACAACCCACTTACAGTCAGCCCTAGTTGTAGTCAATGCTGGTCAACAATCAACATTTAGCCTCGATTTCTATGCCCAGAAGTGCGGCTTGCCCAAACAGAGATAGACCCAAAAAAACGCAGTCAAGGAGGTCAACGCATGCTGGTCAATGCTTGGTCAAACTATCCAGAAATTCGGTCTCCTGAAATTTTGGCCTCCTGAAATTTCAGCCTCTTGAAATTTCGCTCTCCTGAAATTTTAGACGTGTGGAGAGAGAAAGGCCCAGAAATCTGTACCCAATCAATGAGGAGAGAGAGGGAGAAGTGTGAAAATGAGTGTGTCCAAATGAGGCTAAGTCACCTCCTATCTATATGCAACGTTGAAGATGAATAGACGTGATTGTTGGGCTTCTGAGCCTACATAAGTTTTCTGGTCGACCTTGACAATTTGACCATAATCAAAATAAATTCATAACTTCATTTGTACACGTCAAAATCAGATGATATTTAGATCAATCCTACACCTCTCGGAGAGTGGAATCCAAGAAAAATATCAACTTTCATAAATAATATGACCCATGTGGAGTTTGGCCCTAGTTTCCAATTTTAACACTCCCTCCTGTTATAGACATTTTTGGACACCGCAACCCCAATCATAAATTTCCATAAATTAAGGGCTCCTAAGTCCCTAAAGGTGTTGTTCCAAGCCCTAAAAGAACAAGGTCAACTTATTACAACATCTCCTAGAAGTTCTCCATGAAAAACTACTCAGAACTGGTCAAAACTGGACCATTTCACCTGCTCCATAGTCAAAGTGCGTTGCATCCCACCTGAATACACACAGTAGGTGCGATGCATGTTGAAAATCCCTTCTATGGGGTGTGATGGGCGAGAGTGGACAAATGGCAGGGTCAATCTGCAAGGTGGAGGAGCATGGAATCTTCCAGAAACTTCTCTTGTGACACTTGCCTCTCTGCATTCGACCAGGGATGAGTAAGAGATCATCAATCTCCAAGTGGAATCAAGAACTATCAGAGAGAAGACACTAATCAAATCTCAAAAGCTGACTCATTCCCCTTGCAAACATCTATATATGGATCCCTCATCCCAGAGATCCAGAGGCTGGAATTTTGTATCTTATAAGGAAGTGCTGTTGGTTTCTTCGTGCAATATCATAGTGTTGGGTGATCTAAGCTTTTCATGAGGTGAAGAAGGACTTTCTTGCTGAGAGGATGATGCTGGGTTAGAACAATTGGTTGTAATCCTCTTTGCTCTTTCTTGATTATCAATAAAGCTATTCAAGTTTTCCTCCACATTCTTGTATGATTGATGTTATATGCATTTGTGTGGTCAATATATCTTTGGTCCTATATTGTTTATGATAATAGATCTATGTTCTTGGATAGTGTTATGCTGCTTTGATTCTACAGGTGCTCTTTGAAGCTGGGTAGACGAGGAAGCGAGTGGTGAAGACCTATCAGAAGGGAGAGGAATCGAGCAAGGAACCAAGCGCAAGACAGAGGTTGGTCTCCTTATTCCTCTCTTATCTATTTCTCATAAAGGAAAATGAAAGTAGTTTTTAGTTTGTTTGTTTCTAAGGTAGCTACCAGCCTTAGTGGGACTAGCAGCTCTGCATAGACACTAGTTTTCCCGATAACAAAATGGCGACTCCACTGGGGATGAATAGACTGTTTGTTTATCTACATTTGTTTACTTTATAAACTTACAGACAGACCCTGAAGTCAAGCCAACTAGCCTTCGAACTGCATTTGCTATGCAAGTGCAAAGTAGATCAATGCTGCTTCAGTCTATCTTTGGGTTTTGTTATGAATTAAACAATTGATTTACAAGCTCTCTAATTGCCCTTGTGGTGTCTCTAGTAACCTCTTTAGATCTACCCCTATGATTGATTTACTGATTACCACTTACTCGGCCTAAATCCCTGAACTGAGCTGCAAACTGTGACCTAGAACCCAGCTAAAGTCTCGTCCCTGGTCCATCGCACTGTCTTCTCTGAAACCTGAATGCATCGCACTTGCCGAGTGTAGTAGGTGCGTTGCATTTCAGTTTCCCTGTGCTACAGGTGTGCTGATCAGACCTCCTCTGCTCTTAGATTTTGGCTTCTGTGTTCACTCTTTTCAGCTCTATTCAGGAGTTTTGCTGCCTGTAGTCAGTACACCTTTGTTTGAAACCCCTTTCCTTGCTGTTATTCCACCTCCATTGTGCAAAGAAATGTAAATGTTTTTATGTATTTTGAGTCATTTTCAATTCTCCTTTACAAAGAAGTAGCGTAATTGTGCTGTCGCTTCTTGATTTGAAAGTGTCGCAAGTGTCGTTTTCAGTCATAGAAGAGAATCTGATTATTCTTGATAGTCGATTACACTGTTACTCTTGTATTTGATTTGAATTAGTAGTTTTTCAAGTGTCGAAAGCAAGTTTTCAATTCCAAATAACAAAGTGTCGTCATTGTCCTCATTTTGTTTTGAAAAGAAGCTTGTTAGTAATTGTTGCTTTGAAAAATAATTCAGATTTGCGCTTAGCTTTCTTTTTATCATTCACACATTAAGAAGGCTGAAAACAAATACATGCATGTGCATTTGCATTTAGACTGTTTGTTGGCTTGATTTAGGACAGTGCATATAGTGTGTGCTCTTTGCTCTTTGTTGAAAGAATCATCTCTCTTTCCTTAGTAGCTAGGATTTTCATTGCAAAAAGAAGATTAAACGACTGTTTATCATCTTAGATTGCATTTTAGGAATTGTACATCTACATCACGCGGTGAACCTGAAAGGAAAATTTCTTAAGCAAGATCAACTATAAAATAAATTTAATGAATCTAAAAACGCTTTGGAACCTAACGCACTGTTGAGTCTTGAAAATGTCATTCATTTCCATTACACTTTCACTATTATGTCCATTATATCACCTCCATTTCACCTCCATTTCACTACTATGTCACCACATTCATCCCACTTTCATTATCATTGGGCCACATTTATGTTTTTACAATATTTATTAATTCTAAGCCTTTTTAGTGAATTTTTGGTTAAAAATTAGAAAATAATGCGCATATGCTTATACTTAACAAATGGGTTGAGATTGTTGACATGTGTAGGTTTAAAGAAGGCTTCTAGAAGACCCTTATGTGGCACTCTAAGGCCAAATTCGAATTTGAGTAGAAAGAATCATGGGATCATGAGGATATGTGTCACATCTCCTAATTGTATTGTAACTCTAAGAAGACATGTGTCTTATCAGTTCCTATTTTGATTAGGACTCTAGAGGTAGAGGTAGAGATTCATGGACTCTCATTAATGAGATGGCTTCTCATCTTTTTGTATAAATAGGAAATCTCTCTTCTTCATTTGTTAGTCTTTTAGCTTGTGAGTCTTTAGCTTGGAGTTTGTAGTTCTTCCTTGATGGCTTTTGAAAACTTTGGAGAGCTTTGTTGTACTTTGTAATTTTCAAGAATTTGAACAAAGCTTTGATGTTCTCAACATGGAAGGAGATGTGAAGTAGATTTCATGGAGCATATTAGAATGTAAGGTAGAGTACATTTCATTTTGTAATTTTGCTTTGATTTCATTATGTCATTTGATTGCTTTCAAGTTTGATAGATTAGATTTTTCATTCATGCAAGTGTGTTCAACCGGTTGATTGTAGATTAGTAATGCACACAACTTTTTAATGACTAATGACATGATGGAATCATCTTGTCCTTCTGCTGATTTATTTTCTGAGTTCTAATTCCAGCATTGTTATTTCTTTCAGTTTTGTTTTGTTCATTTACTTTTCTACAAGATAGATATTAGACTGCTCATGTCATTTTCAGTTACCTCCTATAGCCAGAGCGACTCAAATGGTGAGGGATTGAAGTATGAATGCGTAGTTTGATATTAGTTTATTTTTCTGCAAGTTAGTTATTGGATTGCTCATGTCATTTTCAGTTACCTCCTATAGCCAGAGAAACTCAAATGGTGAGGGATTGAAGTATGAATGCGTAGTTTAATATTAGTTTCATTTTATGCAAATTAGATATCAGATTGCTCAATTTGTTTATGATTACCTCCTATAGCCAGAGTGAGTCGAATGGTGAGGGGTCAGAATATGAGTTGATGTAATATGATTTAGTTTACTTTGCTTACAGTTTTTGAATTGCTTTAAGTTCAGTTTTTTTTTTATACATCAACAAGGATACTGGGTTTCATAGTCACTAGCTCATTGTTTGGTTGTTGCATTCTATTTTGATTGAAGTAGCTGCATATTTACACTTTTGTTTAAGTACTAACTCCATCAATAACATGTTTTAAGATCTTTTGAAGTGCTAAGTTTTGGAAATTACCATTAGGGACATAGACTTTGTCTTGAAATCTACATCCATACTTGTCCTTTAAAAGTATTCTTAAGACCTTAGAATAGGATTTCCATTTGCATTAGACACTTTAGGAAACCAACAAAAACAAAACCCCAAAACAAAATAAAATCTATAAAACAACGAAGTAAGAAAAGGTTAACTAAGCACATATGGTGCACCACACTTCATCAGTTTATGATACCCGAATTGATAATTTATGTAGAGCAATTTAAGATGTTAAATTGAATAGACACGCACACCAACTAGAAGTCTAGGCTAGAGATGTATTCCGGTGTTGTAAATCCTGGTAACTGTTGTTTTCACTGTTGGTTGGGTGATTCCTCCACTTTGAGACGATAAGTGCCAGTACGGACTTGTGCTCCCACGTACCGTCGAGTATATTTTGGGAGACCAATAGGCTTTATCCTTTATCCATAGGAAGCCGTGTCTGCCGCCCTATCGATCACAATGCACTGAACATAACATTTAGGAAGATTGACTACCGTACCGTAAAAAGTATTCTGCAGTTTTGCGATTGGTTTGGTAATCCCTTTGTCTAGATTTCCAGAGCAGTCCCTTTCATTCCTTTTCAGACTCCTTAACGGAAAAGGTCTATCCGAGCACTTGTCACTTCAGGCTCATTAAAAATCGAAGGCGACTAGAGTCATCTTTTGTTTTTCCTCAACTCTTAAAAATTGAAAAATCAAGTTGTGTCAAAGCGTCTAAAATTCATCTAATTCGAAAACATACTTCCCCTTGATTTTTAGTTGATCGAGTAATCCGCAATCGTGGAAGAAAGTTAATTGAAACCCCATCGTTTCCAGAGGCTTACGAGTCAACCGTCTTTGTCTCTAGAGTCGAAACTATTACGGACAAAGCGAACTCGTTTAACCGGTTCCAAATCCCCTGGTAAAGTTAGAACAAGTGTTCCAACACCATCGGAGACTCCAGTTACTCCAAACATTTCTGGTATCCTTGCCTTTACAGAAGAAGTTCAGCAGCCACCAAAGGACAGTAGAACTGATCCTAGTGTGAAGGTAAACACTTGTGTTACTGAGCCAGCTCCATCTACAGCTGATTCGGAAGGTGTTATTCCCCAAACATCTATCGCTACAGATTCTATACCTTCTTCGGCACCAGAAATATTTTACGGACCTGACGGTCTACCTCTTCCACCTGGTCTGATTGCTATAGAAGAGATTGTGGAGGATACTCCATCTAGTACTCCATCGCGATTTGGAGTCAGGATCACTCTATATCCTTCTTCGTTAGAAATTAGTCTACCGCCATCAGAAGCTCCTGTAGAATTGCTAGGTGATCAGGTGCTCATGTCCTAAGTGTCGTAAAATGCTCAAAATTTAAAATGCTTAGAACTGGTTCAAAGTTGAACGAATGGAAAGTTCTCATCTTCCTGATTCCGGTGCCGCAAACAGTTCGAAAAACGGCCGCCATATGAGAAAGTTATGCCAAAAACAAAATCTCCCAATAACCCTTAATTTTTGAATTTTTAATTTTTTTTTTAAAAAGAATATTCCACAGAATATTCCTTTTGGACAGCGAATCAGAATCTGCCACGTGGCAGGCCCAGAGGCCGCCACGTGGCCCATGATGACGTCAGCAGAGGTGTTGGGCGCATGTTAAAACTTTGGTGGCGGTGAGGTTTGATCCCGCAACCTCCAAGTTATTAGCCATACGCCTTACCGTTGGGCCAAAGAGGCAGGTCTTATTATATGAGCGGGATAAACATTTTTTAAAGTTTGATTTGTGTTGGGCGGAGCCCAAAGGGGGCCAGCCCCTAAGGGCCAGCCCCCCATTCCATATGACCGCGGGCCCAGAACCAAGGGCTTAAGCCCCAACTGCCAGCACTAACCACCAGCACGAAATCCGAGATAAACCCCAGCATTTAATGTAACTGCAGTTCATTTGGCAGAGATTCTGGCAGGAGCGCCAAAATTGGCGGGCCTAACTGGACTCCAACTAAAGTTAGCTGGAGTGTTTCTAGGCATAACTGGAGGAAAACTTTAATTGGCCATAACTTTGGCTAGGAAAGGCGGTTTTGGACGATTTTTTTTTTTTTATTTTGGGTATTTTCGACCTTATGAAGCCATTGGTGCAGGTCTTACAACCATCTGAGGTCATTTTTAGAGGTTTTGGAGCCGTGAAAGTTCTAGGAGCCACCAGGGCCCAGTATTGTGAAGACTGTATAGGGTTGCAGGTATCCATTGGAGATAATCCAATAGTCAATCCTGAAGGATTCAAGTGTTTTGAATCCATTTTTACAATCTATTCCACCTGTAGATGCTTCTATTCAGCTGTATATTCAATTTTAGCATTTAATGAAAACAAGGACAAGCCCATTTGGGAGCTTTGGACCCAGCAGACGTAGCCCAGGAGGGGTGAATTGCTTTATCAACTTCTTTTGCATCTGTGGTTGATTTATTTTGCAGAAAAAATTCATTTTAATGTGTTAAACAGTAAAAGGAAATAAATCTGCTATGCTTAAATGGGTCATGAACAGCTGAAAATTTCATTTGTTTTCTTTCTGCAAGACATGGAAATCTTTTAAACATGTATATTTCTGAATTGAATACCTTGCAAACAATTTACAAGTAGTTTCAAATTCAGATCAAGTTGGTATCAGAGCAGGGTTTTTGTGCAAAGATCTTCTAACTGTCTTGCAAGTATTGATGCTTACCAGGTTGAAACTTAAAAGAGGGGAAGGACAGTTGACTAGAGAACAAGAGAATACTCAGTCAAGGAAGGCCAGAGAGCCATCACCTCCACCTTCAATTTGACCCTCAAGAGTCTCAGCAGAAGCTTCAACAATGTCTGCACATGAAGGAGAAATTCCTGCAGACATGGATCCAAAAGAAGAAGAAAGAGTTTTCAGAAAGGCTTTCTTGGACCTCACTGAAATGGTGAGGATATTGTACCAAGAAAGAAATGAAAAATTGGTTGGAGAAGGGTCCAAACATCCACATGAAGGAGAGGGCTCTTCAGGAGGTAAGAAGGATGATGATCATTTCAAGAAAGGACATGGAGGAAATGGTGATCCACCACCCCCATCGTCACCTTCTTCCTCTTCATCCTCGTCTTCTTCTTCTGTTCATAAGCATAGATCCTCTGGAAAAGGTCCTTTTTTGAAGCTTGATGTAAAATTCGAATTACCTATGTTTAATGGTGAAGTGAATGCAGAAAAGCTTGACAACTGGATTAGGCAGTTGGAAGTTTACTTGAGGATCCAGAATATGCATGATGATGCCACAAAGATTTAGTTGGCTTCTTTGAGAATGGATGGAGCAGCATTGGTCTGGTGGGAGGCCAAGACTAAAGAGGAGATCAAGAAATTTGGTAAGGTTACCTTAACATGGCCTGAATTTCTGTTAACCATTAAAAAACAGTTTTATCCTCTTGCTCACATGCAGAAAGCCATTATGAATTGGCAAAATTTCAGACAACTTAAGGGTCAGAGTGTCCAAGACTACACCCAAGAATTCAGGAGAAGAGCTCTCTTGTTAGGGGTAGATTTACAGACCCAGGAAACCTTGCTGAAATACATTGGTGGCTTGCATAGCTACCTTAGACACACCATCTTGATGTTTAATCCTACTAGCCCGGACGAGGTTTGTGTTCAAGCTACCCATTTAGAGGCAAGGGGAAAAAACACATTTGAAGAGGGTAGAACAAGCCCCCCAAGGGGAAAAACAAAGAGAAAACCTCCAAGGGAAAGGGAAAAAAGAATGCATCTGTCAAACAGGAGAGTGAGAAAGTGATCTATAAACACTGTTCTAAACCAGGCCATGAGGAGAAAAATTGTTGGAAATTACATCCTGAAAAAAGACCTCAATCTAACAAATCCAAAGGGAAACAGAAAACTGCTGCTACTACATCTACATCACAGGATTTAGGGGATGATTCAGGTGATGAAACCAAAATTGCAGCCATGGGTTTGAAAAACTTGAAGGGAAAAGAAATTGAAACTCAAGCCAGCACTAGTACCTCAAACTGCCATGTACAAGCTCCTAATGAGGAAGAGAGAATTGAACTATTTCATGTGAGGGTGATTTCAAAACATACTAAAATTGACACACTTTTTGATAGTGGGTCACAAGCAAACCTTATATCAGAGGACTTGGTCAAGCAGCTTAAACTTGAGACCGTTCCACATCCGAAGCCATATCCACTTGGATGGATTTGCAAGGATGAAAATTTACAAGTTTCAAGAAAGTGCACATTGCGCTTTGAAATTACTGCACATTTTATTGACACAGTTGAACTTGATGTGATACCTTTTGATATAGCAGAAATTGTTTTGGGAAGTCCTTACTTGTTTGACAGGAAAGCTATCTTTCATCACCATGAAAAAAAATATCATCTTTTCAAAGATGGCAAGGAGTTCATTGTTAGAGCTCATCGCAAGAAGACAAATATAGCAATGGTGAATGCAGGACAGGTAAAAAGGCTGGTCAATTCAAGTAAGAATTTTGTTCTTCTTATGATTAAGCCCAAGGTTGATGTGAATCATGAGTCATTTGACAATTGTGATCCAAAACTTAAGTCAGAATTGTATGATGTAGTTGATGCATATCATGAGATGTTTCAGGAGCCAACAGGTTTGCCTCCTAAGAGGGAGATTCAGCATGAAATCCATTTGCATCCAGATTGTCCTCTTCTAAACATAGGCATGTACCGCATGTCTATTATGGAGGATGCTGAAATAAAGAAGCAAATCAAGGACTTGTTGGACAAGGGTTTCATAAGGCCAAGTACTTCGCCATGTGGGTCACCGATTGTATTGATTCCAAAGAAAGATGGCACTTGGCATATGTGTGTTGATTTCCGGGCCTTGAACAAGATAACGGTAAAGAATCGTTACCCACTCCCAAGGATAGATGATTTGTTAGACCAGCTGAAAGATGCTCGATATTTCACTAAGCTAGACTTGCGCAGTGGATATCATCAAGTAAGAATTGAAGAAAGTGACATTTGGAAGACAACCTTTAAAACCAAACAAGGACTCTTTGAGTGGCTTGTGATGCCGTTTGGTTTGTGCAATGCACCTGCAACTTTCATGCGGGTAATGGATGATGTTTTGCGTCCTTTTCTTGATGATTTCGTTATTGTCTACTTAGATGACATCTTAATTTTCAGCAAGTCTAGAGAAGATCATGTCATGCATGTTAGGAAAGTACTTGATGTTTTGAAGAAGAATCAATTATTTCTTAAAATGTCAAAGTGTGAATTTGGAAAGACTTCTTTGGTTTATTTGGGACACATAGTAGGAGGAGGTGCTTTGAGAATTGATCCTGCTAAGATTGAGGCTATTGTGAAGTGGCCTACTCCCAAATCCATAACAAAGGTAAGAAGTTTTTTGGGTGCAGCTCAATATTGGAGGAAGTTCATTTCTAACTTCTCTTCTATAGCAGCTCCTATGCATGCAGTGACAAGTGTGAAGCATGCTTTCCAATGGGGAGGCAAGCAGCAAAAAGCTTTCGAATTTTTGAAAGAGAAGATTAGTTCAGCTCTAGTCCTTGCATTACTGGATTTGAGACAGCCATTTGAGATACAAACTGATGCTAGTGATTATGCTATGGGTGTGTTGTGGTCACCAACACCCCCCCTCTTTGATTGGTATTAGCAATAACACCAAGCAAATGGGGACCCTTAACAAAAAATCCAAAAAAACATTTTATCAAAATTTTTGTATTTTAACTCCCTAAAGCTGTATCGCATCGTGAGAAGAGAGTGAGACGTTTTCCTATGCGCATAATAAGATGCGAAGAAGCGACGCGAAATTCATCGCATCGCTTATATTATGAAGCACTCTTAAATGAAAAACTTAAGGAATCGCCGACGGCCAATATGCGACATCGCATATCGCAACATCGCATGAGCAGCACACAATGATTGGATGATTAAGTGCGATCTGCGATATTGCGATCTGCGATGAATGCGATCATCAATTCCTGCGATGACACATCTTAACGACGCAATCCTCGATACTGTGATGCGAGTCGCAGAAATCACTCATCGCAAAATTTCCTCGACATAGTGTTCAAGGAAAGCTGTCTGTAGACCAAAATTGGGCGCGCGCCTTAAAAGAATTTAATGATTGTACGCCAAAGTATCCGAGAAGGATTGTGTTGTGTTTTTCGAAGAGTCAGTTCATTATGAGTGTCATGATTATGCATTCATTAGAGCTAAAGCTTTCATGTCAATCTTTTCGTCATTACTCTTTTCCTTTGCATAAACTGTAAGACAACAATTAACATAAATCAATGTGCAGGAAACATCTAAGGAAAAGGGGAAAGCGTCAATACTTGGAGAACAGAGAAGAGATGCCTTCGCAAACGGATGCCGCATGCAGCAGGACCGCGGATTCCAGAGTATCACTCAACAGATACTGATGGAAATAGACTATCCAAGACTCAGAGTCAAAGGCGCACAAAAGCAGCATGTTTACAAAAGATCCTGAAGCTTAGACTGGGTAAAGCAAAAAGAAAAACGCTAAAGAGGGAAAACGCACCAAAAAAGCCTGGAACAAAGAACGAAAGCAGTTTTCGATACAGAGAATTGTTCAGAGAGCAAAGTCCCTAACTTATTCAGTCATTCGCAAGGTCGGAAACCGAAATAGCAACATCACAATCAGTTTGAGAGAAATTTGGGTTATTACCAAGTATACACACAGTGAATACACCAAGCCAGAGGAAAATATCTTCCAGTTTGTCAGAAAGCGGTGCCAGCTCTTGTTATTTCTATTTTCATAACTTAAACGAAAGGAGAAGACAACCAGCCGACTCTTCCCAGGCGAATGTTACATTGCTTACAGCACTAAGGAGAAAATACAGAAACGGTTAGAAATTAGATTCAATTTTTAGAAATAAATTTGCTTTAGTAGAAGGGCGGTCATTTGAAACCGTGTCCTAAATTTATGTAATTAAGATTAATTAGTTAGTAGTATTTAAACCCTTCTCAGGCATTTGGAGAAGGGTCCGGAAATTTGTCAAAAAACTTGTCCTCAGAACATGCACTTTTGCACCCTCGGAGGGGGTTTTTGGTGAATGGATGGATCGAGATTTATCAATGTTTGCATTTAATGTCTGCTACTGATGTTGCACTTTTGTACTCTTAGTAGATGTTAGAACAAGTAGAGATAAATCGTTATTGCTTGAAGCTTATGAGTGGAACCAGTCATAAATGGTACTTTTATCGCTTGACCAATTTCTGCTTATATTCTTAAAGTGATATGCAGTTTTCAGTTGTTTATATGTTAATGCATGAATGTGTGGGTTACCATTTGGCACTTCTGTACGGTGGAGTCATTTATTTGTGCTTGATATATGAATAACTTATTATGCGATATGCTGTTCACAACTGTTTTGCTTAACTTTTTATGCAGAATGGTTTATCTTAATTGATTTCTATTCTTATGATAGCTGAATGATCTTTATTACCAGTTATTGTTCGAAATCTCTTTAGATCGCATAATAGAAGAAATACACCCCGGGTTAGCGTAGATTAGATGTGTTGTTTCTCAACTAGATTACAATAGCATAGAGTTAGTTTAGAAGTTTGAATTAAATTAGCTTAGAATACCCCTAGATCAGCATCATCCAACTCTACACACACACACCCCTTAGATTGGGAAACTGGTCTCATTATCCCCAGTCGGACCCGCTATACCAAACGGATAAGGAGCTGCCAACCAAGGTCCAGACTGGGTGGGTATCCCCCTTGTTGTCAACCCAATTTTCGGGGCTTCAACATATTTGGCGCTAGAAGGAGGGCCCGAACTATGAATGGCATCTAAATCAAAATCTAAATACCATTCTGAGAGTAAATCGCCCTCATCAACTCCCCGACTTCCCCACTACGTTTAAATCCAGAGTCAGAAGTCGCTTGAGTATCAATCGCTGCTACATACCCTAATATTTCAGACTAACTTATCATTGAACCCCCTGAAGTTCAAACTCTGATTCGCAAACTCCAGGGATTTTCTATTTTTACTCAGAGGTCTGATAAATCTCAAAGCAGCGTGACTTCGCAGTACAATCCTACTCATCCCCTAACTAGATTAAAGAGTGAAAAATTTGGCATCCAGCCAACTGAATTCCCTCTCCCCACCAGGAAAAGAGCAAGGAAAACACCACCAGAGTCTGACAGTGAGACTCTTTCATCTACGTCGTCCATTTCAACTCCCTCACCGCGAAGTCAGCCACCCACATCTTCATTCCAAACCACTCATCCAACTTCCACAACCCCTCCTCTTCAATCATCAAAGATCATAATATCTTCATCTTCCCAGCATCAGGGATCATCCTCTACACTTTCATTTACTAAGCAGCTCAACGATGGCCCAGTCTCCATGGAACAATCCTGGGGTAGTTTTAATGCCTCCACCCCTGAGCCCAATACCGGCCCATCCTGAGAAATGGCTACCCAAATTCAATCCAGAAGCAGGCATGCTAGCTGAAGAGCATATTAATAATTTCATGCTTTCTGTTAATCTCAACGGAGTTACCAATGAGGATGCTGTCGTCTGGCTTTTTCCCTACACAATGCAAGGAACAGCCGGGTCATGGTACTTTTCATTACCTTCCAGGTCTGTCACAAGTTGGGACATTTTTCAAAGTCAATTCCTTACCAAATTTGGTGATGAAAGATCAATGGCGACGTTAACCAATGACCTATCCAATCTTAAAGCCGAGGCTAGAGAACCCATCAAAGATTTCAATTTACGGTTCAATAAAATCCTCAACAAAATTCCCACTGCTTCCCAGCCCAGCGAAGAAGTGAGATGTGAATGGTATATTACGGCCTTACCATCGAACTTGGTAATCTTCGTGGATAGGGCAAATAAGACAACCTTAGTTGAAAACTTGACAGAGGCGATAGCAGTAGAGAAACGCATCGTAGCTCTGGAAAAAAGATATGCGATAGAAGAACGCAAATCTAAGAAAGTCTCCTACAAGGAAGACCCCAAGAAGAAACAATCGAAAGATCCTTTCGATTTGGAAGGATTACAAAAAGTGTTAAAAACCATGTCCAATGAGATGATTGACATAAAAAAACAAGTAGCAGAAACTTCTTCGAAAAAGCCCTACAGAGCTTTTAAAAGAAATCCTTTAATGGAGGTGAAACCACCCAACGCTATCTCAAACGTCGAATCTGAAGAAGATGAAGAAGAAGAGAATACCACTGAAGGGTAGATCGATGACGAAGAAGTTGTGGAACTACAAGGAATGTGGGATTTCATCCTCCCGCAAGAAGAAGATCAAGAAGCATTTCTGGTTAGCACACGAAGCAAAAATCAACTTGATCCTCCCCAAACTACCCCTAAGCAGAAGGGCGCAAGCCCTGCAACAAAAGATAAAGTCGCAACAAAGAAAACAACCGCTAAAGCGACTCAATATAGCCCAGTCCAATAAGATCAAACGCCTCCATCAAGAACACTGATTGTGTCGGATGAAATGGAGTACAACATTATTGATGACATGAAAAAGACTAGGGCTAATATCACTCTTTATGAGTTGAGCAAATTGAAACATCAACAGAAGATAATGATGAAAGAATTACATGCCGTGCCTACTACATCTTTGCCTACAGCTGTAGCTTCCCATAACACGAGAAAACCTCCAACCAACACGATCAATAAGGTTGACCCAAATGACATCGCCTTGATTGGAGGAAGATCAAGGTCTCACACTCCCCCTTTTCTTCTCACTTATGAAATTTTCAACAAAAACGTGCACAACTGTTTGGTAGATTCTGGTGCTTCAACGAATATTTTACCCAGATCAATATGTGCCAAGTTGAATGTTCAACCGCAAAAATCCGCAGTGCACATAGTTCAGCTTGATCGATCCCAAGTCGAAGTGATTGGTGAACTTAATCAAGTGACCATAAGATTGTTGTCTAACCCGAAGGTATGTCAGGTTATTGACATTCTAGTAGCTGATATCCCTGAATTCTATGGCTTAATTCTTAGCAGGGATTGGTCCGAAAAACTCCATGAATACTTCTCAACCGACTGGTCGCACATGTGGTTACCCTACAATGGTAAACCGAATCAAATAAAGGTTGAACGAGAGCTACACCAGAAGTACATAGTGACGGAATTGGAGGGAGAAAATGAAGCAATAACATACAACAGCAGTATCATAGGAAATTACTCGGTAGATTCTTTCCTCGGAAATTTCAATGCTCATACCTCACCTTACTTAGAAAATTCAGTTTTGTCCCAAGTCGAAAATTTTTCCCAAACTGATAACTCGAAGTGTGTTAATTTTTTAGATAACCCTGTAAATACATCTTTGTTTTGGAAATTATATTTTGATGGCTCTAAATCTAACGAGGGAGCAGGAGCAGGATGCGTTCTGATTAGCCCAGACGGAAATAAGACCATGCTTACGTGCAGACTTGAATTCGATTGCACAAACAATACAGCGGAATACGAGGCCTTGGTGCAAGGCCTATACAAAGCAATCGGGTTGAACGTTAAGTACCTTCAAGTCTTCAGAGACTCTGAGATTGTTGTCAAACAGGTACGTAACACCATACATTGCCTATCAGGTCATTTGAAGCACTATCAATCTTTAGTACAAGATCTGACTGCACATTTCATAGCATTCAATATTTCGTCAATCCCAAGACTCCAAAATGCGAACGCAGACCTGTTAGCTAACGTAGCCTCTAGACTTATTCCCTTTGAAGATTTTAGTCCCGATAGATTCTCAATAGAATTAATCTTTAGACCGTCCATCCCTGACAACATTACAAACTGGAGAGTATTCAATGACGATCCAGACATTGTAAATTTCCTCACTTCTGAAGGATCCTACTCAAATCAAATAATTGACGAAGACCATCATGATCACCAAATACAACAAAATAGCACTGATAATGCTATAACTAAATCGGTGGTTAAGTTAGAAGACTTATATGATTTGAAAAGTCGGTTTAAAAGGTCTACCAATTCTAAGCTCTACAGTTCGACTCTGAACTACGAATCAGTAAACCTAGGAACCGATGAGAAACCACAAAACGTTAATCTAGGCCACGACCTAGCCCCTGATGAAAAATTAGCATATATCCGTCTTTTGAGACAATACAAAAATGTTTTTGCCTGGAATTACGATGAGCTGAAGACATACGACACTTCTATCATTCAACATACTATCCCTATGATTGACAATGAAAAACCTGTCCAACAGAAACTCAGAAAAATCCACCCAATTTAGAAAATCAGATAAAAACTGAGCTAAATAAGTTATTGAGAGCCAGAATAATCTTCCCCGTTAGACATTCCAAATGGGTTTCCAATATGGTACCCGTTAGAAAGAAAAACGGAGATATTAGAATTTGTATCGATTTCCGGAATCTCAACAAAGCTTGTCAAAAAGACAATTTTCCCCTTCCACCTATGGAGCAGATATTACAGGCAGTAGCAGGCTCAGAATTAATGTCTTTTTTGGATGGATTTTCAGGATACAATCAAGTGCTGGTACATCCCGATGATCAGTTAAAAACCACATTCCGAACTAAATGGGGCACATACGCATATCGGAAGATGCCATTTGGTTTGATCAATGCCGGTGCTACATTTCAGAGAGCCATGGACATCACATTCAAAGGTTTAGTCAATAAATCTGTAGTGATTTACCTGGATGATATAACAGTGTACTCCAAGAAGCGAAGCGACCATCTCAAAGACTTGAAACAAATCTTTCAACGATGTTTAAGGTATGGGATTTCACTTAACCCAAAGAAATTTTTTTCACATTAAGTGAAGGAAAACTTCTAGGATTCATAGTGTCAAAATCTGGTATTCACATTGAACCTGACAGAATCAAAGAAATTTCTGAAATATCCATGCCTCATAACAAAAAAGCCATGCAATCTTTCCTTGGTCAAATCAATTTTGTGAAGAGATTTGTCCCAGATTTCTCACATATTGTTTCTCCTTTGCAAAATATGATTAAAAAGAATTAAAATTTTAAATGGGGTCAAGATGAGCATGAAGAATTCAACTTGATCAAACAAGCTATCATTAACGCTCCATCTTTAGCGACCCCGAATTTTTCAGAATCTTTTATCTTATACATGTTTGCCTCAGAGAAATCTTATGCCGCGATTCTAACTCAAGCAAATCAAGAGAAAGCGGAAGCTCCAATCGCATTTTTTAGCTCGAATTTACAAGGTGCTGAACTCAACTATTCAGATGTGGAGAAACAGGCATATGCTGTTTTCAAAGCGATCAAATATTTCAGACCTTTCTTACTTAAAGCCCATACTAAGGTCATAGTACCATTTCCAGCGGTAAGAAACCTTCTGATACAGAAGGATGTGGGCGAAAAAGGAGAAAATTGGATCACCGCTTTACAAGAATATGATCTTGAGATCAAACCAGCAAACATTGTAAGAGGTCAAGGCTTCTGCAAAATGTTGGCTGGAGCATCGCAAATTCCTGAGAATTCATTTGAAGAGGTACATACGTATGAGGTAAGCCTAAACGATGCAGAATCATTATATGCTGACACCATTTATTATCTTAAGAATGGGTATGCTCCATCACACCTGGATCATACCAAGAAAAGAGCTCTGAGGTTGAAAGCTAAACAATACCAGCTCATAAATGATGTTCTGTTTAAAAGGAATTACGATTCTGTGCTTCTTAGGTGTCTTGAGAAAACTGAAGCCGAAAAGGTTTTGCAGGAACTCCACGATGGACCAGCAGGCGGACACTATGCTGGAGATGCTACTGCACATAAAATCTTACGTGCAGGATATTATTGGCCCACGCTGTTCAAAGACTCACACAGTTACGTGAGGAAATGCCAAGTCTGCCAGACTGCTGCAGGGAAACAAAAGAAACCGTCCATGCCACTACAGCCGGTAAACATCGAGCAACCATTCAGCCAGTGGGGCTTGGACATAATAGGTGAGATCGTTCCTCACTCTTCTAAGCAGCATAGGTACATCCTCACGGCAACAGATTATTTTACTAAATGTGTAGAAGCAGTTCCTCTCAAGACAACTAATTCTGAAAACATTATTGAATTCATAGATCAATTTATAATCACTAGGTTTGGATTGCCAATGGCCTTAATGTTTGATAATGCTTCATACTTTTCTGGAAATACAATGACTGAGTTTGCACTTAAAAGAGGGTTCAAACTGAAATATTCGGCCAACTACTATCCGCAAGGTAATGGATTGGCTGAATCAAGAAACAAAAACCTGATCAGGATTATTAAAAGAACAGTCGACCAAAACCAAAAGAATTGGCACAAAGCGTTGGTAAATTCTTTATGGGCAGATAGAATAACGAAGAAAGCTTCAATCGGCACTTCTCCCTTTAATTTAGTTTATGGGAAAGAAGTGGTTCTTCCAACTCACTTAGTCATCCCCTCTTTGTCTTTGGTACAACACATCGATGAGGTATCTACTTCCTCCATACAACTAAGACAAATGGAAATAATTAAATTAGAAGAACGACGAGAACAAGCTAAGAAAACCCATGCTCATCACCAAGCGCTGATAAAATCCTCTTTTGACTCAAGCATAATGACCAGGAAGAATTTTCAGATGGGAGATTTAGTTTTGAAATGGGATAAGGCTCATGAAGAAAAGGGCAAACATACGAAATTTCAGAAACTGTGGCTTGGTCCTTTTAAGATTGTAGAAGTCATAGGCCCATCGACGTTTGTGTTGTAGGATTTAGCAGGTAGAAGAGATTCTTTGCCTGTTAATGGACATATTCTTAAAGTATATTTTCCATAGAAGATCACTCTTCTATTTTTGTAGGATAGTTTTAGTTTTTATTTGTTTTTTTTTCTTATAAATAAAACCAGTTGTAGATGGTCACTAAAAGGGTTCATGAAAAAGACACCAATTCTCTATCAGATTTTGAGCTTTTCTCTTGTACAAGTAGCAAAAATTTTCGAAAAGTCTGATTTTTATTATTGACAGGTAGAGTTAACTTTAGCCTAGACATGATACTAGTTTCAACTTCAAAAATTTGATGAAAGCAACCTTTGGTAAAAAATTGTTTTATATCAGCACAATGAAAGGTATCAATAATAAAATAAATATTCTCTGTAAAACTGCTGTTTTCAAACTCTATTATTGTCGTCCAGAGCTTTCTTAAGGAAAAACAATGACTTCCTCCCTGCTAAAGGAAATCGCAGCATTCAGAGGAACAATCCGAGAAAACATTGTATGTCAAAGAATAAGAGGTCTCATCACGAGCCGACTTATCATGATCACAGATATTATAACTTGCTGACTTTGCCAATACTGTCTACCAAAACAGGGCAACGACTCAAGATTGTTGCAATCAAAAGACAAGAGGTCTCATCATGAGCCAGCTTGTTCAGCAAAAGTGTAAATCAAGTGAATGACTGTGTCATAATTTGGCCACCAAACCAAGACATTGTTCTTTAGAGAATAAAAAAAAGAAAAAAGTGTCAAAAAAGGGTTTTCCTCTGAAAAGTTGTAAATAACCTCAAGCAGGATAAATGATCATTGCTGGGTAACAGGTAACCCTGTCGAGGCTATGGATGCTTGCGGGCAGCAGAGGCTCTACCTACGACAAATGAGCATATTTTAAAAGCCAGCACGCAGAGAAGACCTTATTTTATCTTTAAAAGACCAAGTAATGTCTGGTGTGAATACAAGAACTAAGCCTGAGGAAAAAAACAATTGGAATATGAAAAGGTTGAGACGAAGTATCAGTGATAGGATAAGGCGTATTATACCCTATCTGTCCATAACAAAATTTAGACATATGAAAATTTTTCTGCTTCGGAAGTTAAAATTCAATATAGAAAAACAGAGATAACTGGTTCTTTACAGTGAATCGCCATTGTTGTGGTCACCAACACCCCCCCTCTTTGTTTGGTATTAGCAATAACACCAAGCAAATGGGGACCCTTAACAAAAAATCCAAAAAAACATTTTATCAAAATTTTTGTATTTTAACTCCCTAAAGCTGTATCGCATCGTGAGAAGAGAGTGAGACGTTTTCCTATGCGCATAATAAGCTGCGAAGAAGTGACGCGAAATTCATCGCATCGCTTATATTATGAAGCGCTCTTAAATGAAAAACTTAAGGAATCGCCGACGGCCGATATGCGACGTCGCATATCGCAACATCGCATGAGCAGCACACAATGATTGGATGATTAAGTGCGATCTGCGATGAATGCGATCATCAATTCCTGTGATGACACATCTTGACGACGCAATCCTCGATACTGTGATGCGAGTCGCAGAAATCACTCATCGCAAAATTTCCTCGACACAGTGTTCAAGGAAAGCTGTCTGTAGACCAAAATTGGGTGCGCGCCTTAAAAGAATTTAATGATTGTACGCCAAAGTATCCGAGAAGGATTGTGTTGTGTTTTTCGAAGAGTCAGTTCATTATGAGTGTCATGATTATGCATTCATTAGAGCTAAAGCTTTCATGTCAATCTTTTCGTCATTACTCTTTTCCTTTGCATAAACTGTAAGACAACAACTAACATAAATCAATGTGCAGGAAACATCTAAGGAAAAGGGGAAAGCGTCAATACTCGGAGAACAGAGAAGAGATGCTTTCGCAAACGGATGCCGCATGCAGCAGGACCGCGGATTCCAGAGTATCACTCAACAGATACTGATGGAAATAGACTATCCAAGACTCAGAGTCAAAGGCGCACAAAAACAGCATGTTTACAAAAGATCCTGAAGCTTAGACTGGGTAAAGCAAAAAGAAAAACGCTAAAGAGGGAAAACGCACTAGAAAAGCCTGGAACAAAGAACGGAAGCAGTTTTCGATACAGAGAATTGTTCAGAGAGCAAAGTCCCTAACTTATTCAGTCATTCGCAAGGCCGGAAACCGAAATAGCAACAACACAATCAGTTTGAGAGAAATTTGGGTTATTACCAAGTATACACACAGTGAATACACCAAGCCAGAGGAAAATATCTTCCAGTTTGTTAGAAAGCGGTGCCAGCTCTTGTTATTTCTATTTTCATAACTTAAACGAAAGGAGAAGACAACCAGCCGACTCTTCCCAGGTGAATGTTACATTGCTTACAGCACTAAGGAGCAAATACAGAAACGGTTAGAAATTAGATTCAATTTTTAGAAATAAATTTGCTTTAGTAGAAGAGCGGTCATTTGAAACCGTGTCCTAAATTTATGTAATTAAGATTAATTAGTTAGCAGTATTTAAACCCTTCTCAGGCATTTGGAGAAGGGTCCGGAAATTTGTCAAAAAACTTGTCCTCAGAACATGCACTTTTGAACCCTCGGAGGGGGTTTTTGGTGAATGGATGGATCGAGATTTATCAATGTTTGCATTTAATGTCTGCTACTGATGTTGCACTTTTGTACTCTTAGTAGATATTAGAACAAGTAGAGATAAATCGTTATTGCTTGAAGCTTATGAGTGGAACTAGTCATAAATGGTACTTTTATCTCTTGACCAATTTTTGCTTATATTCTTAAAGTGATATGCAGTTTTCAGTTGTTTATATGTTAATGCATGAATGTGTGGGTTACCATTTGGCACTTCTGTATGGTGGAGTCATTTATTTGTGCTTGATATATGAATAACTTATTATGTGATATGCTGTTCACAACTGTTTTGCTTAACTTTTTATGCAGAATGGTTTATCTTAATTGATTTCTATTCTTATGATAGCTGAATGATCTTTATTACCAGTTATTGTTCGAAATCTTTTTAGATCGCATAATAGAAGAAATACACCCCGGGTTAGCGTAGATTAGATGTGTTGTTTCTCAACTAGATTACAATAGCATAGAGTTAGTTTAGAAGTTTGAATTAAATTAGCTTAGAATACCCCTAGAACAGCATCATCCAACTCTACACACACACACACCCCTTAGATTGGGAAACTGGTCCCATTATCCCCAGTCGGACCCGCTATACCAAACGGATAAGGAGCTGCCAACCAAGGTCCGGACCGGGTGGGTATCCCCCTTGTTGTCGACCCGATTTTTGGGGCTTCAACAGGGTGCAGTTCTTCTACAGCATGGTAAGCTTATTGCTTTTCATTCTGAAACTTTTAATGGTGCTGTTGTAAATTATCCTACATATGATAAGGAGTTGTATGCGTTGGTACAAAGCGTCAAAAAGTGGAAACACTATTTGATGGGCAAAGAAACTGTTATACATACCGACCATCAGCCCTTACAGTACTTGCAATCACAAAGAAAGTTACAACAGTCACGACACTTCAGATGGATGGGCTTCTTGCAACAGTTCCATTTGGTAATAAGGTACAAGAAAGGTACTTTGAATAAGGTTGTTGATATGCTTTCAAGGCCTATTATTGGTGTTGTTACTTTACTTAAGAATGATTCCATTGTACATGATAGTTACATAGAACAATATGCATCTGATGATGACTTTAAAGATGTGTATGTGTTGAAGCCCCGAAAATCGGGTCGACAACAAGGGGGATACCCACCCGGTCCGGACCTTGGTTGGCAGCTCCTTATCCATTTGGTATAGTGGGTCTGACTAGGGATAATGGGACCAGTTTCCCAATCTAAGGGTGTGTGTGTGTGCAAGGTTGGATGATGCTGATCTACAAGTTCTAATCTAAGCTACTTTAGTCTAATTCTATGATATTGTAATCTAATGAAAACAGCACATCTAATCTATGCTAACCCGGGATGTATTTCTTCTATTATGCGATCTAAAGAGATTTCAGACAATAACTGGTAATAAATATCATTCAGCTATCATAAGAATAGAAATCAATTAAGATGAACCAATTTGCATAAAAAGTTAGGCAAAACAGTTGTGAACAACATATCGCATAATAAGTTATTCATATATCAAACATAAATAAATGACTCCACCGTACAAAAGTGCCAAATGGTAACTCACACATTCATGCAATAACATATAAACAACTAAAAACTGTATATCACTTCAAGAATATAAGCAGAAATGGTCAAGAGATAAAAGTACCATTTATGACTGGTCCTACTCATAAGCTTCAAGTAATAATGATTTATCTCTCCTTGTTCTGATATCTACCAAGAGTACAGAAGTGCAACATTAGTAGCAGATATCAAATGCAAAAATTAATAAACCTTGATCCATTCATTTATCAAAACCTCCTCTGAGGGTGCAGAAGTGCATGTTCTGAGGACAAGTTTTTGACAAATTTCCGGACCCTTCTCCAAATGCATGAGAAGGGTTTAAATACTGCTAACTAAATAATTTAATTACATAAATTTCGGATATGGTTTAAAATGACCGCCCTTTATCTAAGCAAACTTATTTCTAAAAATTGAATCTAATTTCTAACTATTTCTGTATTTGCTCCTTAGTGTTGTGAGCATGCAACATTTGCCTGGGAAGAGTCGGCTGGTCGTCTTCTGCTTTTGTTTGAGGTACGAAAATAGAAATGGCAAGTGCTGGCACCTCTTTTTAGTAAACTAGAAGATATTTTTGAGAATCATCTTTTGGTTGGGCGAATTTACTGCGTGTATGCTTGGTAACAACCCAGATTCTTCTTAAACTGCCTCTGCTTTTGCTATCTCGGCTTCCGAGCTCATGGATGACTAAGCAAGTTAGGGACTTTGCTTTCTGAACAATTTTCTTAGCGATGCGCTAATCGCGCATCAAAAACTGCCTCCGTTCTTTGATCCGGGCCTTTCTGGTGCGTTTTCCGCCTTTAGCGCTTTTTCCTTTACTGGGCATGAGCTTCAGAATTTTGTAAACATGCTGCTTTTGTGAGTTTCTTGACCTTGAGTGTCGAATCGCCTATTGATATCAGTATCTGTTCAGTAACACTCTGAAATCTGCGTTTCTGTTGCATGCAGCATCCGTGTATGAGGGCATCTCTTTTCTGTTCTCCGAGCATTGACGCTTTCCCTTTTTCTTTAGATGTTTCCTGCACATTGCTTCATGTTGTTCCCTGTTTTTTATTCCTGCAGTTCACGCAAAGGAAAAGAGTAATGATAGTAAATTTTGACACGAAAGCTTTGAGCTCTATGAATGTATAAAATCATGACACCCACAGTGAACTGACTCTTTGAAAAACACAAAACTGTCCTTCATGAATACCTTGGCGTACATTCATTAATTTTCTTTAAGCCGTGCGCTCAATTTTTGGTTTAGGGACAGCTTTTCTTGGGTGCTGAGCCGAGGAAAATTTGCGATGGGTGATTTCTGCGACTCGCAGATCGCAGATCACAGTTATCGCAGATCGCATTGTTCACAGATCGCAGATCGCTTTTATCGCAGTATCGCAGCATCGCAGATCGCTGCAATTTGTCAAGTTATTCGTGTGCTGTTTATGCGACGTTGCGATATGCGATATCACATATCGGCCATCGGAGATTTTCTTAAGATTATTCATTTATGGGTGCTTCTCAATGTATGCGATGTGATGAATTTCGCGCCGCTTCTTCACAGTTGTTTTAATGTGCTCATAAAGGAATGCTTGACTCTTCTCCGTGCGATGCATTTTTTTTTTTAGGAGTATAATACAAAAATTTTATAAAATCTTTTTGGTTTTTTTTTACTAAGGGTCCCCACTTCTTTAGCGTTATTGCTAATACTAAAGAAGGAGGGGGGTTGTTGGTGGTCACAACAATGGCGATTCACTTGGAAGAACCAGTTATCTCTGCTTTTCTATTGAATTCTTTAAACTTCCAAAACAGAAAAAAATTTCATAAATCTAAACTTTGTTATGGACAGATAGAGTATATTATGCCTTATTCTATCAATGATATTTTGTTTCAACTTCTTTCTTTTCTAATTGTTTGCTTCCTCAGGCTTGTCTTTGTATCTACATTAGCCATTACTAGGTCATGTAAAGATAAAATAAAGTCTTCTCTGTGTGCTAGCCTTAAAATATGCTCGTTTGCCGTAGGTAGAGCCTCTGCTGCCAGCAGGCGTCCATAGCCTCGACAGGGTTACCTGTTACCCAACAATGATCCTTTATCCCGTTTAAGGTTACCTACAACCCTCAAAGAAAAATCCATTTTGACACTTTTTCCTTTTTTATTCTTAAAGAACAATGTCTTGGTTTGGTAGCCAAATTATGACACAGTCATTCACTTGATTTACACTTTTGCTGAACAAGCTGGCTCGTGATGAGACCCCTTGTCTTTTGATTTCAATAATCTTGAGTCATTGCCCTGTTTTGATGGACAGTGTTTGGCAAAGTCAGCAAAGTTATAATATCTGTGATCATGATAAGCCGGCTCGTGATGAGACCTCTTATTCTTTGAGATATAGTGTTTCTTGGATTGTCTCTCTGAATGCTGCGATTTTCTTTAACAGGGAGGATATCATCGCTTTCCTTAAGAAAGCTCTGGACGACAATAATAGAGTTTAAAAATAGCAGTTTCACAGAAAATCTTTATTTTGTTATTGATACCTTTCATTGCGCTGATATAAAACAATTCCTTCGTTAAAGGTTGCTTTCGTCAATTTTTTTTTTTTTTTTTTTGAAGTTGAAACTAATATCATATCTAGGCTAAAGTTTTTAACTGTATCTGTCAATAATAAAGATCAGATTTTCAAAAATTTTCTATTTATACAAGCGAAAAGCTCAAAATCTGAAAGAGAATTGGTGTCTTTTCACGAATACCAATAGTAACCATTAACAACCGGTTTTATTATGAAAGAAAAAAGAAAAACAAAACTATTCTACAAAATAGAAGAGTAATCTTCTATGGAAAATATATTTTAAAGATTTGACCATTCACAGGCAAAGAATCCCTTCTACCTGCTAGATCCTGTAAGACAAACGTTGATGGACCTATGACTTCAACAATCTGAAAAGGACCAAGCCACATCTTTTGAAATTTGTATGTTTGCCCTTTTCTTCATGAGCTTTATCCCATTTTAAAACTAAATCTCCCATCTGAAAATTTTTTCTGGTCATTTTGTTTGAATCAAAAGAGGATTTTATTAGTGCTTGATGATGAGCATGGGTTCTTTTAGCTTGTTCTCGTTGTTCTTCTAATTTGATTATTTCCATTTGTCTTAGCTGTATGGAGGAAGTAGGTACTTCATCAATGTATTGTATTAAAGACAAAGAGGGAATGACTAAGTGAGTTGGAAGAACCGCTTCTTTCCCATAAACTAAATTAAAGGGGGAAGTGCCGATCGAAGCTTTTTTTGTTATTCTATCTGCCCATAAAGCATTTATCAAAGCTTTATGCCAATTCTTTTGGTTCTGGTCAACTGTTCTTTTAATAATCCTGATTAGGTTTTTATTTGTTGACTCAGCTAACCCATTACCTTGCGGATAGTAATTGGCCGAATATTTTAGTTTGAATCACCTTTTAAGTGCAAACTCAGTCATTGCATTTCCAGAAAAGTATGATGCATTATCAAATATTAAAGCCGTTGGCAATCCAAACCTAGTGATTATAAATTGATTTATGAATTCGATAATATTTTCAGAATTAGTTGTCTTGAGAGGAACTGCCTCTACCCATTTAGTAAAATAATCTGTTGTCGTGAGGATGTATCTATGTTGCTTAGAAGAGTGAGGAATGATCTCACCTATTATGTCCAAGCCCCACTGGCTGAATGGTTGCTCAATGTTTACCGGTTGTAGTGGCAGGGACGACTTCTTTTGTCTTCTAGCAGTAGTTTGGCAGACTTGACATTTCCTCACGTAACTATGTGAATCTTTGAATAGCGTAGGCCAGTAATATCCTGCACGTAAAATTTTATGTGCAGTAGCATCTCCAGCATAGTGTCCGCCTGCTGGTCCATCGTGGAGTTCCTGCAAAACTTTTTCGGCTTCAATTTTTTCAAGACATATAAGAAGAACATAATCATAATTCTTTCTAAAGAGAATATCATTTATGAGCTGATATTGTTTAGCTGTCAATCTCAGAGCTCTTTTCTTAGTGTGATCCAGGTGTGATGGAGCATACCCATTCTTAAGATAATAAATGATATCAGTATACAATGATTCTGCATCGTTCAGGCTTACCTCATACATTTGTACCTCTTTGGATGAACTTTCAGGGATTTGCGATGCTCTAGCCAACATCTTGCAGAAGCCTTGACCTCTTACAATGTTTGCTGGTTTGATCTCAAGATCATCTTCCTGTAAAACAGTGATCCAATTCGCTCTTTTCTCGCCCATATCCTTCTGTACTAGAAGATTTCTTACTGCTGGAAACGGTACTATGATCTTAATATGGGTTTTGAGTAAGAAAGGTCTGAAATATTTAACCGCTTTGAAAACAGCATAGGCCTGTTTCTCTACGTCTGAATAATTGAGTTCAGCACCTTGTAGATTTGAGCTAAAAAACACAATTGGAGCTTCTGTTTTTTCTTGATTTGCTTGGGTTAGAATCGCAGCATATGATTTTTCTGAGGCAAATGTGTATAAAACAAAAGATTCTGAAAAATTCGGGGTTGCTAAAGATGGAGCATTAATAATAGCTTGTTTGATCAGGTTGAATGCTTCATGTTCATCTTGACCCCATTTGAAAGTTGAATTCTTTTTAATCATGGTTTGCAAAGGAGACACAATTCGTGAAAAATCTGGGACAAATCTCTTTACAAAATTGATTTGACCAAGGAAAGATTGCATGGCTTTTTTATTATGAGGTAGGGATATTTCTGAGATTTCTTTGATTCTGTCAGGATCAATGTGAATACCGGACTTTGACACTATGAATCCTAGAAGTTTTCCTTCACTTAATGCGAAAAAAGATTTCTTCGGGTTAAGTGAAATCCCATACCTTAAACATCGTTGAAAAATTTGCTTTAAATCTCTGAGATGGTCGCTTCACTCCTTGGAATACACTGTTATATCATCCAAATAAATCACTACAGATTTGTTGACTAAACCCTTAAATGCGATGTCCATGGCTCTTTGAAATGTAGCGCTGGCATTAATCAAACCAAATGGCATCTTCCAATATGCATATGTGCCCCATTTAGTTCTAAATGTGGTTTTCAACTGATCATTGGGATGCAACAACACTTGATTATATCATGAAAATCCGTCCAAGAAAGACATTAGTTCTGAGCCTGCTACTGCCTGTAATATCTGTTCCATAGGTGGAAGAGGAAAATTGTCTTTTTGACAGGCTTTGTTAAGATTCCGAAAATCGATACAGATTCTAATATCTCCGTTTTTCTTTCTAACGGGTACCATATTGGAGACCCATTTGGAATTTCTGACGGGGAAAATTATTCTGGCTTTTAATAACTTATTTAGCTCAGTCTTTATCTGATTTTCTAAATTGGGGTGGATCTTTCTCAGTTTTTGTTGGACAGGTTTTTCGTTGTCAATCATAGGAATAGTGTGTTGAATGATATAAGTGTCGTATGTCTTCAGCTCATCGTAATTCCAGGCAAAAACATTTTTATATTGCCTCAAAAGACGAATATACGCTAGTTTTTCTTCAGGGGCCAGGTCTATGCCTAGATCAATGTTTTGTGGTTTATCATCGGTTCCTAGGTTTACTAATTCGTAGTTCAGAGTTGCACTGTAGAGCTTTGAATTGGTAGACCTTTTAAACCGATTTTTCAAATCGTACAAGTCTTCTAACTTAACCACCGATTTAGGTATAGCATTATCAGTGCTATTTTGTTGTGTTTGTCGATCGTGATGGTCTTCGTCAATTATCTAATTGGAGTAGGATCCTTCAGAAGTGAGGAAATTTACAATATCAGGATCGTCGTTGAATACTCTCCAATTTGTAATGTTTTCAGGGATGGATGGTCTAAAGATTAATTCTATTGAGAATCTATCTAGACTAAAATCTTCGGAGGGAATAAGCCTAGAGGCTACGTTAGCCAAAAGGTCTGCACTCGCGTTTTGGAGTCTCGGGATTGAAGAGATATTAAATGCTATGAAATGCTCAGTCAGATCTTGTACTAAAGATTGATAGTGTTTTAAATGACCTGATAGGCAATGTATAGTGTTACGTACTTGTTTGACGATAATCTCAGAGTCTCCAAAGACCTGAAGATACTTGACGTTTAACCCGATTGTTTTGTATAGGCCTTGCACCAAGGCCTCATATTCTGCTGTGTTGTTTGTGCAATTGAATTCGAGTCTGCATGTAAGCATGGTCTTGTTTCCTTCTGGACTAATCAGAACGCATCCTGCTCCTGCTCCTTCGTTAGATATAGAGCCATCAAAATATAATTTCCAAAACAAAGATGTATTTACAAGTTCATCTACAAAACTAACACACTTTGAACTATCAGTTTGGGAAAAAATTTCGACTTGGGACAAAACTGAATTTTCTAAGTAAGGTGATGGGTGAGCATTGAAATTACCGAGAAAAGAATCTACCGAGTAATTGCCTATGATACTGCTTCATTTTCTCCCTCTAATTCCGTTACTATGTACTTCTGGTGTAATTCTCGTTCAACCTTTATCTGATTTGGTTTACCGTTATAGGGTAACCACATGTGCGACCAGTCGGTTGCAAAGTATCCGTGGAGTTTCTCGGACCAATCCCTGCTAAGAATTAATCCATAGAATTCTGGGATATCGGCCACTAGAATGTCAATAACCTGACATACCTTCGGGTTAGATGACAATCTTATGGTTACTTGATTAATTTCACCAATCACTTCGACTTGAGATCGATCAAGCTAAACTATACGCACTGCGGATTTTTGTGGTTGAACATTTAGCTTAGCACATATTGATCTGGGTAAAATATTCGAAGAAGCACCAGAATCTACCAAACAATTGTGCACATTTTTGTTGAAAATCTCGTAAGTGAGAAGAAACGGGGGAGTGTGAGATCTTGATCTTCCTCCAATTAAGGCGATATCATTTGGATCAATCTTATTGATCGCGTTAGTTGGAGGTCTTCCCATGTTATGGGAAGCTTGAGAGAGTACAGTGACAGGCAAAGGTACAATAGACACAGCATGTAATTCTTTCATCATTATCTTCTGTTGATGCTTCAATTTGCTCAATTCATAAAGGGTAATATTAGCCCTAGTATTTTTCATGTCATCAACAATATTGTACTCCATTTCATCCGACACTATCAGTGTTTTTGATGGAGTTGTTTGATCTGCTCGGCCTGGGCTAGACTGATTCGCTTTAGTTGTTGCTTTCTTTTTTGCGAATTTATCTTTTGTTGTAGGGCTTGCGCCCTTCTGCTTAGGGGTAGTTTGGGGAGGATCAAGCTGATTTTTGCTTTGTGTGCTAACTGGAAATACTTCTTGATACTCTTCTTGTGGGAGGATGAAATCCCACATTCCTTGTAATTCCACAACTTCTTCGTCATCGGTTTGCCCTTCAGTGGAACTTTCTTCTTCTTCCTCTTCCTCAGTTTCAGCATTGGAGATGGCATTGGGTGGTTTTGCATTCGTTGAAGGACCTCTTTTAAAAGTTCTGTAGGGCTTTTTTAAAGAAGTTTCTGCTACTTGTTTTTTTATGTCAATCATCTCATTAGACATGGTCTTTAATACTTTTTGCAATCCTTCCAAATCGAAAGGGTCTTTTGTTTGTTTCTTCTTGGAGTCTTCCTTGAAGGTGACTTTTTTAAACTTTCGTTCCTCTATCACGGATCTCTTTTCCAGGGCTATTACGCATTTCTCTACTGCTATCACCTCTGTCATGTTTTCAACTAAGGTTGTTTTATTTGCTCTATCCACAAAGATTGCTATGTTTGATGGTAAAGCAGTAATATACCATTCACATCGTACTTCTTCGCTAGGTTGGGAAGCAGTAGGAATTTTGTTGAGAATTTTATTGAACCGTAAATCGAAATCTTTGATAGGTTCTTTAGCTTGGGCCTTAAGATTGGATAGGTCATTGATTAATGTTGCTGTCGATCTGTCATCACCAAAATTGATAAGGAATTGATTGTGGAAGATATCCCAACTTGTGATAGACCCGGAAGGTAATGAAAATACCATGACCCGGCTGTTCCTTGCAGTGTGTAGGGGAAAAGCCGAACAACAGCATCTTCATTAGTAACTCCGTTGAGATTGATAGAAAGCATGAAATTGTTTATGTGTTCTTCTACTAGCATGCCTGCTTCTGGATTGAATTTAGGCAGCCATTTCTCAAGATGGGCCGGTATTGGGCTCAAGGGTGCAGGCATCAAGACTGCCCCAGGGTTGTTCCATGGAGATTGGCCCATCGTTGAGCTGCTAGTAGAGAAAAGTGTAGGAGATGGTCTATGCGGTTGGGAAGATGAGGATACTATGATCGTGAATGATTGAAGACGGATTGTGGTAGACGGATGAATGATGGTTTGGAATGGAGGTGTGGGTGGTTGACTTTGCAGTGAGGTAATTGAAATGGGTGATGTAGACGAAAGAATCTCACTGTCAGACTCTTGTGGTGATTTCCTCGCTCTTTTCCTGGTGGGAAGAGGCAACTCAGTCGGCTGGATGCCAAATTTTTCACTTTTCAATCTGGTTAGGGGATGAGCAGGATTGTACTGCGAAGTCACACTGCTTTGAAATTTATCAGACTTCTGAGGAGAAATGGAAAATCCCTGAAGTTTGTGAATCAGAGATTCGACTTCAGGAGGTTTAATGGTAAATTGGTCTGAAATATCAAGGTGTGCAGCAGCGATTGATACTCGAGCGACTTCCGACTCTGGATTTAAATATACAGGAGAAGTCGGGGGAGATGATAAGGGCGATTTACTCTCAGAATGGTATTTAGATTTTGATTTAAGTGCCATTCATAGTTCGGGCCCTCCTTCTAGCGCTAAATATGTTGAAGCCCCGAAAATCGGGTCGACAACAAGGGGGATACCCACCCGGTCCGGACCTTGGTTGGCAGCTCCTTATCCGTTTGGTATAGCGGGTCCGACTGGGGATAATGGGACCAGTTTCCCAATCTAAGGGTGTGTGTGTGTGCAAGGTTGGATGATGCTGATCTACAAGTTCTAATCTAAGCTACTTTAGTCTAATTCTATGATATTGTAATCTAATGAAAACATGAAATCTAATCTATGCTAACCCAGGATGTATTTCTTCTATTATGCGGTCTAAAGAGATTTCAGACAATAATTGGTAATAAAGATCATTCAGCTATCATAAGAATAGAAATCAATTAAGATGAACCAATTTGCATAAAAAGTTAGGGAAAACAATGGTGAACAACATATCGCATAATAAGTTATTCATATATCAAACATAAATAAATGACTCCACCGTACAAAAGTGCCAAATGGTAACTCACACATTCATGCAATAACATATAAAAAACTAAAAACTGTATATCACTTCAAGAATATAAGCAGAAATGGTCAAGAGATAAAAGTACCATTTATGACTGGTCCTACTCATAAGCTTCAAGTAATAATGATTTATCTCTCCTTGTTCTGATATCTACCAAGAGTACAGAAGTGCAACATCAGTAGCAGATATCAAATGCAAAAATTAATAAACCTTGATCCATTCATTCATCAAAACCTCCTCTAAGGGTGCAGAAGTGCATGTTCTGAGGACAAGTTTTTGACAAATTTCTGGACCCTTCTCCAAATGCATGAGAAGGGTTTAAATACTGCTAACTAAATAACTTAATTACATAAATTTCGGATACGGTTTAAAATGATCGCCCTTTATCTAAGCAAACTTATTTCTAAAAATTGAATCTAATTTCTAACTATTTCTGTATTTGCTCCTTAGTGCTGTGAGCATGCAACATTTGCCTGGGAAGAGTCGGCTGGTCGTCTTCTGCTTTTGTTTGAGGTACGAAAATAGAAATGGCGAGCGCTGGCACCTCTTTTTAGTAAACTAGAAGATATTTTTGAGAATCATCTCCTGGTTGGGCGAATTTACTGCGTGTATGCTTGGTAACAACCCAGATCCTTCTTAAATTGCCTCTGCTTTTGCTATCTCGGTTTCCGAACTCGTGGATGACTAAACAGGTTAGGGACTTTTCTTTCTGAACAATTTTCTTAGCGATGCGCTAATCGTGCATCAAAAACTGCCTCTATTCTTTGATCCGGGCCTTTCTGGTGCGTTTTCCGCCTTTAGCGCTTTTTCCTTTACCGAGCATGAGCTTCAGAATTTTGTAAACATGCTGCTTTTGTGAGTTTCTTGACCTTGAGTGTTGAATCACCTATTGATATCAGTGTCTGTTCAGTAACACTCTGAAATCTGCATTTCTGTTGCATGCAGCATCCGTGTATGAGGGCATCTCTTTTCTATTCTCTGAGCATTGACGCTTTCCCTTTTTCTTTAGATGTTTCCTGCACATTGCTTCATGTTGTTCCCTGTTTTTTATTCCTGCAGTTCACGCAAAGGAAAAGAGTAATGATAGTAAATTTTGACACGAAAGCTTTGAGCTCTATGAATGTATAAAATCATGACACCCACAGTGAACTGACTCTTTGAAAAACACAAAACTGTCCTTCATGAATACCTTGGCGTACATTCATTAATTTTCTTTAAGCCGTGCGCTCAATTTTTGGTTTAGGGACAACTTTTCTTGGGTGCTGAGCTGAGGAAAATTTGCGATGGGTGATTTCTGTGACTCACAGATCGCAGATCGCATTGATCGCAGTTATCGTAGATCACAGTTATCGCAGATCGCTTTTATCGCAGTATCGCGACATCGCAGATCGCTCCAATTTGTCAAGTTATTCGTGTGCTGTTTATGCGACGTTGCGATATGCGATATTGCATATCGGCCATAAGAGATTTTCTTAAGATTATTCGTTTATGGGCGCTTCTCAATGTATGCGATGTGATGAATTTTGCGCTGCTTCTTCGCATTTGTTTTAATGTGCTCATAAAGGAATGCTTGACTCTTCTCCGTGCGATGCTTTTTTTTTTAGGAGTATAATACAAAAATTTTATAAAATCTTTTTGGATTTTTTTTACTAAGGGTCCCCACTTCTTTAGCTTTATTGCTAATACTAAAGAAGGAGGGGGTTTGTTGGTGGTCACAACAGTATGCTAACTTGAGTAAAGGGAATCATGTAGAGGAAAATGACTATCACATGCATAACAATTTGTTGTTTCATTTGGGCAAGTTGTGTATACCACAGGGGGAGAGGATAAATGTCATAAGAGAAGCTCATTCTTCTCTTATTGCTGGCCATTTTGGTGTGAGCAAAACAGTTGCACATCTACAGAGGTATTGCTATTGGCCTCGCATGGTAGATTATGTTTCAAGGTTCATAAGAGGTTGTTCATTATGTGCTACAAGCAAGCCTAGTAATAGGAAGCTTGGTTTGTATACTCCGTTGCCGGTACCTTCTAGACCATGGGAGAGCATCTCTATGGATTTTGTAGGAGGTTTGCCAAAATCTAGAAAGCAGCATGATTATTTATACGTAGTAGTTGATCGTTTCAGCAAAATGTGTATACTTATGCCTTGTAAGAAAACTATAACTGCTGAACAAACTGCTGAATTATTTTTTCATCATGTATGGATTCACTTTGGTTTGCCTACTTCCATTATTAGTGACAGGGATTCCAGTTTTGTGGGGAATTTTTGGTCTAACCTATGGGAGATGATGGATACAAAGTTGAAGAAAAGTACTGCTTTCCATCCGCAAACAGACGAACAAACAGAAGTTGTGAACAGAACCATTGTGCACCTCTTGAGAGGATATTGCAGCAAGCATCCCAAGCTGTGGGATGAACATTTACACTACATACAGCGTGCTTACAATCGTGCCAAGCACTCTTCCACAAACACCTCACCATTTGAAGCTTGTTTTGGTTACTTGCCAAAATCACCTCTTGATTTCATTCTTGAGAAAGATGTTGCCATTGAGGGACATAGTAATATTGACAAAGCTCGTGCATTCATTGAAAGAATTCAGCAAATACATTAGCAAATTCAAGAACAGCTTGAGAAGAGTCAAGACAAGTACAAGGAAAGACACGACAAGCATAGAGTCGATCACAAGTTTCAAGAAGGGGATGAGGTATGGTTGTACATTAGTAAGGAAATAATGCAAGGAGAAGGTAAAAAGCTGAAGTCTATTCGTTATGGTCCATTCAAAATCCTCAAGAAGGTTGGAACTAATGCTTTTCAATTAGATTTGCCTTCCTACATGCAAATGTATTCTGTTGTCAATGTGGAGAACTTACGTTTGTATGAACCTCCTTTGATTGCTGATCATGAAAGTGTTGTTCAGCTGCCATCTATAGAAGATTTCTCGCCAGAATTCTTAGATGAGCTGAAAGAAGATACAATCCTTGACAGAAGGACACGCACTTCAAGAAGGGGCAGTGTAGATTATGTTCGAGTTGGTTTCAAAGGCAACAAAGCGAACAAGGCAAAGTGGATGGAGGTGGACAGAGTGAGGGAGCTGTACCCCCACCTCTTTAACAGGTAGTTGAAGGATTTTGGGGTCCAAAAGCTTCCCATTGGGGAGGCGTGATCAGGTGCTCATGTCCTAAGTGTCGTAAAATGCTCAAAATTTAAAATGCTTAGAACTAGTTCAAAGTTGAACGAATGGAAAGTGCTCGTCTTCCTAATTCCGGCCCCGCAAACGGTTCGAAAAACGGTCGCCGTATGAGAAAGTTATGCCAAAAACAAAATCGCCCAATAACCCTTAATTTTTGAATTTTTAAATTTTTTTAAAAAAGAATATTCCACAGAATATTCTTTGGAATATTTCGGGGAATATTCCTTTTGGACAGAAAATCAGAATCTGCCACGTGGCAGGCCCGGAGGCCGCCACGTGGCCCATGATGACGTCAGCAGAGGTGTTGGGCGCATGTTAAAACTTTGGTGGCAGTGAGGTTTGATCCCGCAACCTCCAAGTTATTAGCCATACGCCTTACCGTTGGGCCAAAGAGGCAGGTCTTATTATATGAGCGGGATAATTTTTTTTTAAAGTTTGACTTATTTTGGGCGGACACCAAAGGGGGTCAGCCCCCCATTCCATATGACCGCGGGCCCAGAACCAAGGGCTTAAGCCCCAACCGCCAGCACTAACCACCAGCACAAAATCCGAGATAAACCCCAGCATTTAATGTAACTACAGTTCATTTGGTGGAGATTCTGGCAGGAGCGCCAAAATTGGCGGGCCCACCATATTTGGCGGGCCTAACTGGACTCCAACTAAAGTTAGTTGGGGTGTTTTTAGGCATAACTGGAGGAAAACTTTAATTGGCCATAACTTTGGCTAGGAAAGGCGGTTTTGGACAATTTTTTTTTTGATTTTGGGTATTTTCGACCTTCTGAAGCCATTGGTGCAGGTCTTACAGCCATATGAGGTCATTTGTAGAGGTTTTGGAGCCGTGAAAGTTCTAGGAGCCACCAGGGCCCAATATTGTGAAGACTGTATAGGGTTGCAGGTATCCATTGGAGGTGATCCAATAGTCAATCCTGAAGGATTCAAGTGTTATGAATCCATTTTTACCATCTATTCCACCTGTAGATGCTTCTATTCAGCTGTATATTCAATTTGAGCATTTAATGAAAACAAGGACAAGCCCATTTGGGAGCTTTGGACCCAGCAGATGTAGCCCAGGAGGGGTGAACTGCTTTATCAACTTCTTTTGCATCTGTGGTTGATTTATTTTGCAGAAAAAATTCATTTTAATGTGTTAAACAGTAAAAGGAAATAAATCTGCTATGCTTAAATGGGTCATGAACAATTGAAAATTTCATTTGTTTTCTTTCTGCAAGACATGGAAATCTTTTAAACATGTATATTTCTGAATTGAATACCTTGCAAACAATTTACAAGTAGTTTCAAATTCAGATCACTAGGAAATATTTTGGATAGACTAGAAATGTCTGAACAAACGTCGACATCTAGGACTGTGTCATCCAACACAGTGACAGCAGAACTTCCTGCTGTCACTCCAACAATGTTCGTCGGCATACCATCTATCCCAACTAGCTCTCAATCGCTAGAAGGGGCCCACTCAGGGGCTATTTCGACAGTATGGTCCATTCCTGTTTGTTCATATAGAATAATATCTGGGAACTCTTATGTTGAGTCTTAGCAAATTGATCCTTCAGGGTGTCACTTTGGGCAGTCCGGTCCTCAAGGGCAAACAATTCCTTCAAGTACCGGATTACCGCCGTATGGGGGGCAGTATACCCTTTCATTGTCTCCCCTGGGAGGACAACCATACGAGTGTTCACAACAAAATTCAGGTTATCCTGGAATTACATCTAGCGGTTGGGTGCCGATACTACCTCAACAACCAAGAGTTGTATATTCGATGCAACAATGTTTACCTATGTCAAATATACCAACTACGCCAGCTATTGTGACGGTGTCGCAAGTATAAGCGTTGCCTGTTGTATGCCAACCTCAGAGTTCTCAGGTTGTAATGCAACAGCCTCTTTTCCCTGCGACTCAACCACAATCGCCAACTAGTGGAATGACACAGGCCCAAACGGGTATAATTACCCCTCATCTTGGTCAAACAGTCAGTATTGGACAACAGCACATGGCTTCGCAACCATGGTTGGTGCAATACGAACAACCGCAATTCCAACAAGTATACCAAGGATCTGAGCAACAAATCTTTGCAAATAGTGGGCATCCGTATATTCAAAACGGTCAAAATCAACCATTCTACAATGGTTATGCCCATCAACCTTACCAAAGTTACCAGCATCAAATGCATTATGCTGGTATGCAGAGACCAACTGCTCAGGCAATCCCATCTTATCCTGGGTATGCTTCGCCAAACCTGAATCAACATTTACCCTTTGTGGCAACTTTAGAGTTACCAGATCTAAATCGGCTAACAAATGATCCAATTGCTTACGCCCCGTGGTGGCCAGTGATTCCGCATAAACTTCCGTCAGATATTCCTAAATTTAATGGAAATCTGGGTGAAGACCCGTGGAATCATGTGATGACATTTCATCTGTGGTGTTCATCAAACACCCTAAACGATGATTCGATTAGGCTTCGCCTTTTCCAGAGGACGTTAACTGGTCCGGCAGCAAAATGGTATATCGAGTTATCCAGGCTTCGTTTGACTACTTCAGTACCCTAGCCACAACCTTTTAAACCCATTTTCAGTTACCAATAAGGTACGAAATGGGAACAGAACTTCTTACCAATTTCAAGCAAACAACGACCACTCACATATCCGATCATATTCATGAGTGGCAACGTCGTTGTAGAATGGTAAAAACGTATGTTCCTGATCAGCTTTTAGCTGAATGGTTTATTAAGTCATTATTACCTTCCATTACAGAAGATGTGGCAAAAGGAGGAGTCATCACTGAAGAGCAAGTAATTGCTCGTGCACAATATTTAGACTTGATTTATACTCAGTTTGGCATGCTCTACGATAAAATCCCTGACGCTCCCAGACCGGAATTTTCCATCCCTCCTCCTCCTAAATCGAACAATGACTCTCATGCTGGCGATGGCGTGATTGGTACGACAGACACGAAATCGACAAAGGCTACATCTAAAAAGGCCCGTAAGATTTCTAGCCAAAATGAAAAAGAAGAACTTCTTGCCTCAGAAGTAAATGCCATCTCGACTAATAAAGGAAAAGAAACCAAGCAACCAGGAGGCAACAAGAAAAACAAAGGGAAGAAGAAGAAACAGGAGGAATCATCACCTGAAAATTCTTCTGCAAACCCTCCGGAAGATAGGAAACCAAAAAATCCATGCTTAATATGTGATGAGGAACATTGGACAAAAAATTGTCCACATAAAGCTGAGCTTAAAAGATTCTTCAAGAATTCAAAAACCTTGGCGGTATTAACTGATCTATTTCCAAATCCAAGGACAAATTTGGTTGCTAATGAAAATGCTTCCCCATCCCAAGTACTGATGTTGTTGGTTTCGAAACAACAAAATGATGCTTTGATATCGACAAGGAATAAAGATTACGGGAATCCACAGCTATCGAACAACAAGGATAAAGATCAACCTAGTAGTTCGACAACAACTTCAACAGAAGTTGCGCCGCCCATCATTCCAGAGCTAACAATAAAACCGCCAAAGGGAGTAGTACACAAGTCAACATTTAATCCTCATGCCAGAGCAACATAACATTATAATATAGTGGAAGATTTGGCCCAATCGCCATCTGCTATGTCGACACTTGAGGTACTGCAAAATTGTCCATCCCAAAAGCAGGCTTTATTATTAGCTATAGATGGGATAGACCCAAAGGATTCTAATCTTGTGTCCTTTAATCATAAAGGATACGATCCTCAGTTACCAGCTCAACTATCTTTCCTCATTCAAGTGAAAGCCCTCAACAAAACTGTTCATCGGACAATTATTGATGAGGGGGCATCTACATGTATTATGTCGATGAGTTGCTGGAAAACTTTAGGATCTCCAACCTTGTCGCGATCTTCGACAACATTAAAAGAATTTGACGGACGAACGTATACCCCATATGGTATTCTAAGTAACTTTCAAGTTGAACTAGGGGAGAAAACAATAGAGATAGATGTCGAAGTAATCGACGGAAACCTCGATTACAACATCCTAATGGGAAGACCATGGATATATGCTATGGCTGCAGTTGTGTCGACCCACTTTAGGAAGATTGCATTTCCTTTTCAAGGAGGAATTACAATCGTCGACCAACAAACATTTCTCCCCAATAGTTCCCAAGTTACGGGAAGCATTCCGATGATCCATGGAAGCCCCCATACGCTTCAAAATATCGGAGTAGGCATACTAAAAGACCCTATATTAATGAGGACTTTTGCCCTCTCGCCTCCAATCAATCTGGCGGAAGTGGCGACGGTAGGAACCTGCAATATGATATCTTCTGTTCAAAAGATCTCAGAAAATGATATAAACGTGGATCATCCGTCGGAAATGCCTCCAAGCCCAATAGAAATATTGTAGCAATCAATGTTTTCGGCATGGGAGGCAGACCCGAATCAACACTCATCAAGCGTTTGGATAGATAGGTCTAAGGAATATGGCACCCCTTCGGATCCTTGGTCGCAAGTGCATTACACCGACGAAGGAATTGTTCAATCAATGGTAATTGAAGGGGCGCCATGGTAAGATTACCACCATCGTTCCCATCTTCCAGATTATAAAGAAGATACTCCTGATGACCTTCATCATCCATCAGTTTTTGATTTCCTATCAAACACTGTAAACATGGTGGATTCCGAGTGAAACTTGTCCAATATTGAAGAGACTATTGCCATAAATATCTCGACCAAAACAGATGTTGTAGAGAATATTTATGTTGGCAAATGTTGTTCTCCTTTAGAACTGGAAATATATAACGCTCTTTTTCATGAATTCAGAGATGTCTTTGCTTGGTCATATGATGAAATGCCAGGCATTGACTCGAGTATAGTTGAACACGAAATCAAGATGTATCCAGATGTCAAACCAGTATGACAACGGCTACGACAGGTGAACCCCAAGAAAGCCGCTGCCATCAAGGCAGAAGTTGAAAAGCTTCTCCATGCTGGTTTCATTTACCTGGTTCCTCTAACCGATTGGGTATCGAACATTGTTCCTGTGATGAAAAAACAAGGAACAATTAGAGTGTGCGTCGATTATAGGGATGCAAATCAAGCTTGTCCAAAAGACAACTACCCAACACCCTTTATTGACCAGATAATTGATGAATGCACCGGATGTGAAATCTTTTCATTCATGGATGGATTCTCTGGGTATAATCAAATAAATATCCGCCCATAGGACCAGTCAAAGACTGCCTTTATTTGTCCATGGGGCACATTCGCATATCGCAAATTACCCTTTGGTTTAAAGAACGCAGGGGCAACGTTTCAAAGGGCAATGAATTACGCCTTCCATGACATCAAAAACATTGTTCAACCATATCTCGACGACCTTCCAGCTCATCCGCGAAAGCAGACCGATCATCCGCAGCATTTGAGAGCAATATTTCTACGTTGCCGACACTACAAGATACGACTCAATCCACACAAATGTGTGTTCTGTGTCAGTTCTGGTCGTTTTCTTGGTTTTGTAGTCTCAAAGGACGGAATTTGTCTCGACCCATGTAAGGTTCAGGCAATCATAAATTTGCCTCCACCTTCAAATTTGCTTCAGATTTAGAAACTCCAAGGGAAAGCAAACTTTCTGAGGAGGTTCATTCCAAATTACGCCGAACTTGCTAAAGGTTATACACGTCTATTGAAAAAGGAAGTTCCCTTCGTCTGGGATTAGGTCGCGCAAGCTTCCTTTGATGCTTTAAAAGAATCCCTAATGAAAGCATCATTAATGTACGCTCCTGATTATCAAAAAGACTTTAACCTGTATCTGGCTGCAGCGGATACAACCATCGCAATGGTTTTAGTTCAAGAAGACAACGGAATTGAACATCCTATATATTATTTAAGTAGGAACTTAAATGATACAGAAAGCAAATATTCCTATGTTGAAAAGCTGGCACTCGCAGCTGTTCAAGCGATACAGAGATTTCGACACTATGTCCTCTTTCGAAAAACTACCATTCTGTCAGATTGCAACCCCATGACTTATATATTGTCGCGACAGTTGCTGGGGGGAAAATATTCAAAATGGATAGCAATTCTTCAAGAGTTTGATCTGGAATTTGTAAAATCCAAGTCAAAGAAATCCCTGGTTTTCGCGGAATTACTATGCGATCTCCCATCGTCGTCCAACGATGAAACATCAGAAGAAACAATCGTGGATGAATCTTTGTTTCTGATATCTTCAAGCAATCCATGGTATGGAGATATAATCATCTATCTCCAAACCCAAAAATATAGGCCTAATACCTCGCGCTCAGAACAGAAACATATTCGATACCAATCAAAAGACTACATGATTGTCGGTGATACGCTTTACCGTCGTGGTGTCGATACAGTTCTGAGAAGGTGCCTCACCCATGAGGAAGCCGAAAATGTCCTGAATGACTGCTATTCAGGTGCGTGTGGGGGACATCAATCTGGTTACGCTACGGCGCAAAATTTTTTACGAGCAGGATACTTCTGGCCAACAATGTTCAAAGATTGCATTACCGCAGTCAGAAGTTACCATGCATGTCAAATTTTCGATAGCAAAACCTGGAAACCACCCACACCTCTGCAGCCAATAGTTGCTGTTGGGCCATTTGCCAAATGGGGCATTGATTAAATGACATGTAACCCCACCTCGACTGGGGGGCATTGGTATATCATAGTCGCTGTGGACTATTTTACCAAATGGGCCGAGGCGATGCCTACATTAGATAACACTGGTGAAACAGCTGCCCTTTTCTTTTTCAATCATGTAGTCGCCAGATTTGGCGTTCCACAGGCTATAGTCACAGATCATGGATCGCATTTTCGTAATCACATGATGGCCGAATTTGCTGCCAAATTAGGGTTGTCTCACGACAGCTCTACTCCATATTACCCGCAGGCCAACGGAAAAGTTGAAGCAATCAACAAGGTCCTGAAGCGCATGCTGCAAAGGATGATTGGAGTCCACAAAAGGAGTTGGCACCTGATCCTGTACTCGACCTTGTGGGCATACCGAACATCGGTAAGGAATGCAACCGGGTTTACACCCTTCCAACTGGTGTATGGCCTAGAAGCAATCTTACTAGTTCAGTGTGAAATCTCGTCCCTCAAACTCACAATCGACCTTCTCCCCGGAACTTCAGAAGAGGAGGCTCGTTTCTTGGAACTAATCCAATTCGATGAAACTCATCGTGATGCCTCTTTGGCTAACGAAGCCCATAAGAAACGAGTCAAGGCACAGTTCGACAAGAATGTCAAACCCCGTCTCTTCTCAGAAGGTGAGTTGGTCTTACTTTACGATTAGGAATCCGATAAATTGGGAGCAGGTAAGTTCAAGTCTTTGTGGATGGGCCCCTATATTGTTAAGTGTGTATTAGCAAAAGGGTCCTACGAGTTAATGGATTACGACGGGATTCCGCTGGCGCAACCCCGTAACGGGTTGTACCTTAAGCGTTACTAAGCATGATTCAGTGTAATAACCCCTATGCTTTTGTTACATTTTTGTTTTCACTAAGGGTAATCGTTTTGGTCAAGTAATCCACTTTTTACATTTGTTGCAGATGTTGAACCTATTGGAATCATTTGTTGGATATGACGACGGAGCGAGTCGTAGTTTGCGGAATCTATCATCTGCGGCCTGGGCCATTTTTGATCCAAGTGGCGAGTTAGTAAGTTTCAGAGGGGTATGTATTGGTCGGTCAACAAATAACATCGCTGAATATAGCACGTTGATAGAACTTCTCTCTGATGCCATCACCCATGGCATACGCCGACTTGCCGTCAGGCTAGACTCACAGCTCGTCATACTACAACTCACTATTATCTGCTCCGTCCGAAATCCAGCTATCTATCGCATGTTCCTAAGGGTCAAGATTTTGGAAAGGCAATTTGATTTCATTCAATATCAGAATATTTCCAGAAACTTAAACACATTAACAAACTCATTGGCAAATTATGTGTTAGATAGACATTTGCAAAATTTATAAAAAGAAGCATTTCATCAATATTTGCATCAGGATCATGTAACTTAACCAAAATAAAGCTCCGAAAATCAAAAATATATATATGACTGTTTATGGTTTACACATAATGTTCTGTAACCAAGACAAAAATTGGTCAAATGACCCAAAACTCAAAACATTATGGGGCACCCTAGTCTAATGATGCTGGTGATAACAAGTCACCACCTGTGCAATCATGCGTAAAAGCCTAGTCCATCGACTCGGCACGCCGGTAGTATATTGCTGCAACCTCAAAGGCAGCTCGTCAGTCCTCACATCTGGAATACCGAGAGTGAGGCCCTCGACCTGATCCTATAATTCTAAAAGAGTCTTGGCCACATCAAGGTCGCGAAGGATAGCCCTTCCCACAGCCTCTCCTGCTGGAGCGGCAGCTGGCACTCTCAGGCGTACTACTGGCCGAACTGGTCCAACATCTGCATGAGCACATGAGTTCTGATTATTCTTGATAGAATAAAGCACAAGGACATTATAAAGAGAAACGATAAACATAAATATGGTCAAAGAATTTACCAATGGCACCCGACTGCTCGCTAGCCGGTAGTACCAAATCTAGGTCACCCCGGAAATCCATACTAGCATATGGATACTCAGAAAAAAACCATCTCTTGACGATCGAACCACCCAAAGAAGGTATCAGAAAAGGAGACCTGAGATTGACCAGCATGTTTGGACATATGGTCGACCCTTCTGCATCCGTGGCTCAGTCGGTGGAGGTAAACCAAGTGAAATATACTGTGGCTACATCAGCGGGATCTTTTCCAAGGCAAAGGCGGTCAAAATAGAACCATATCCAAAGTTTTTCAATCTTACATTTTTCACCTTGGTCAATTGTTCTTTCATCACAAAGAGTACTGAGTCACACCAGTTGAACACCTTTGGTTCAAGGTATTCTAAGGCATACTGCATATAAGATCGGTTGGCTACATGAAGAGCCGCACTACGAGCCATTCTAGAAAAAGTGAACAGAATGGTCCTCAAGGGCTTGTTAGTGACATCTCAGATGTTGATATTGCTGTCCTTACTCGGCTGAGATCCCTCTCTGCAATACATGCGAATGTAATCTCTCACAGATTCACCCCCACGGGCCGAACCTGATAATGAGATAGGGGAACCCCGCCTCGATAAGCCGGTCAAAAAATAGATGTCCACGACAGCCAAGGGGATAGATTTTCCCCTAATCTAGAACACCTGGCTGGTAGGATCTCAGGCATCGAGCAAATACTGCAACAGGTTGATTTGTTGCCTCATGCTAGAGATGCGAAAAAACTTGAACAGGCCACAGTTCCGCAGTGCATTTACCGTAACTGGATCATGTAAAGCAAGCATGTCCTCTTCTTCATGCTCACATTCTCACCATGTAACAGGCATTTTGCTCCAATGAATCTCTGAAAACAAACAAGAGAAGAGTTAGATCCTGATTTGGTGAAAAACAGGCAAAAATTTCCATGGAAAATTGTGCACAACTTTCCCTCCTTGCGCCCATCGCACCCCCAGCTGTGTTCTAGGTGTGTTGCATGCTAACTGGCCAATGGTCAGGCCAACATGCAACGCACCTTTCGATATAGAAAGGGTGCGATGGAGCCAGGGCGAGTTTTTCAAACCCCAGAGGCTCAGAAAAACCAGAAAACATGCTCAGAATGCAAAATGGAAAGGATGAAATGAAAGAGCTCAGGTTTAGCTCCTACCTGGTCTAGACGGTGCCGAAAATCGTCCACAGAATCTCCCAGAATCAGCTGGTGAAAATCAAGGGGAAAAGCACCTCCAAAGCTCCAACAAACCAAAGTTCAAATGAAATGGTAAAATGAGGGGTAAAAGCACTTTTAAATTACTTTTTACGTAATTCAAGTAAAATATTAGTGTCTTAACTCATTTTTCAAACATATATTGTTCATTTCTAACTAGTTTGATGAAGCAATTGAGCAGGCAGTACAATCTTTGAAGGAACAAATTTATTTATGGTAAAATCAAGAAAATCAATGACCATTATATCGAGCAGTTTTAACGCGGACTTCAAGATCGTTAAAAAATAAACATAAGCAATGAGAAAGTGTTCCCCCCAGCGTTTAATCTCATTAAAAAATGAACCAATTTCCAGTAAATAACCATCGTGAATGTATTATCATCAGCCTTTGAAGCCTTGGTCGTGTTCTTATCATCACCTCCACTTTGTATTGGCCGATCATTCACCTCCACTTGATTGTTTACCCCTTTTGAGGAACAGCTGCGAAGAGTGATCTTGTTAGCCATCCTTGTGACACTGCCATGATTGGAAAATTCCAAACCTTATCTGGAATCAGCTGCTCCCCGAATCTATCACTCGTTCCTCAAAAACGAGTCTCCTTTAAGCTCTTTTCAATTGACTCGTAAAATATGAAAAGATTGCCGAGCCATTGGCCTCTCCAGCTCGTTAAAGTGACCAGAAGGGCTATCCCTCCTTTAGATTTTAATCTTTTTGGACCTGAGGGATTATTACATAAAAAGATCGAGTGCTTGTTTTCTTCGGCTTGTTAAAAGTACCGAAAATTCATCCCTTTTGTATTGTTTTATACTTTTTCGGACTCAAGGGATTATGTGACGAAAATGGATTTTTGGATTTTCCTTTACGTCCCTTTTCAGACTCTCTAAAATTGAAAAGGACCGAGTTATCTTTGTCGTTAAACTCCTTAAAACCTAATAGCGACAAACTTGTCCATAACAGACAAGAACGAGTTTCACTATCGCTAGGCTTGTTAAAACATAGTGATGGGTTTTCCTGAAGAGAAAATTATAGAACAAGCATATGTTATCCTCCTCAAGCTTGAAAAAATAAAGAGGTACTGGTCAGCAATGACTAGGGAAAAATTGAGAAGAAAACTTGAAGAAACTTTGTTGGTAGAAAGTCGCTCTTGAACATGACACTTTCACTCCGCATCCGAGTCAGGTTGGGTTGTCCCATTCACTAGTCACATCACCATGGTTCCGTCACACCATCCATATTTGGGGTTAATGCTACCAATCCATCATGTCAGTGACGCCGATATGTTCAAGAGAAGTTGCTTAGAGAATTCACCTGTGTCTCATCCGCTGCAATACATTTACGCTCCATTTTTTCATGACCGCCATCCTGAACCTTATATCACCAGATCATTTTCACCTCCATTAAAATCATTTGCTCCATTCCGTGTCATTGATGTGGGATTCACGAAGGCCCTCCTATCATGGATCGCTTCTTGTCGACATCAGCTCATTATCCAAGAAGTCGATCTAGGAACAACCCTTTCAGTACTTTGAAGCTTGCATGCCTCAATGGCAAGTTTCTCACTTCCAGCGACAGGTTTACATCAATGAGCTTCGACCAAAAGATTTTGTGTGGTGTTCGACACCAAGTCCCTTATTCACACCACGTGAATTGTACTATAGTACCCTGAGGGTCATCATCATTATCGGTGATTCCTCTCGCGCCTGTTAACAGCTTACATCATTGGCTGGTAATCAGGCGATGTCTTTCCATGTTCGACTCTAGAACATCTCTCACATGGATCGACTTGTACTTTGAGTGAAGATCAAACAAGATTGAAGACCTCGGATCTAGTTCCATCCATCTGGGTTGTGATATATATTCAGGAAAATAAATACATCCAATGTACATCATTGCTGCACAGATAATCATCCAATCTAAGGGATGATGGCTCTACCAGAATCATCAGTCTACACTCAGACGATTGTCTATCCTAGGTACATGAAAATGAATTTATAAAGCTGAGCATGGGAAATGCCCGCCTCAGCTAGATCATGAAAATATTATGAAGATAATGTATTGTATTGTATCTTATTACAGGTCGCCTTCCAGCTTGAAAAAACTTCGGATCCTCATGATAAAGCATTTCACCCGACATTAAAAGATTAACGACCTTATGCTTTAGGGGGCAACTGTTATAGACATTTTTGGGCACTGCAACCACAATCATAAATGTCCATAAACTAAGGGCTCCTAAGTCCCTAAAGGTGTTGTTCCAACCCCTAAAAGAACAAGGTCAACTGATTACAGCATCTCCCAGAAGTTCTCCATGAAAAACTACTCAGAACTGGTCAAAACTGGACCATTTCACCTGCTCCATAGTCAAAGTGCGTTGCATCCCACCTGAATACACACAGTAGGTGCGATGCATGTTGAAAATCCCTTCTATGGGGTGCGATGAGTGAGAGTGGACAAATGGAAGGGTCAATCCGCAAGGTGGAGGAGCATGGAATCTTCCAGAAACTTCTCCTGTGACACTTGCCTCTTTGCATTCGACCAGGGATGAGTAAGAGATCATCAATTTCCAAGTGGAATCAAGAACTATCAGAGAGAAGACACTAATCAAATCTCAAAAGCTGACTCATTCCCTTTGCAAACATCTTTATATGGATCCCTCATCCCAGAGATCCAGAGGCTGGAATTTTGTATCTTGTAAGGAAGTGCTGTTGGTTTCTTGGTACAATATCATAGTGTTGGGTGATCTAAGCCTTTCATGAGGTGAAGAAGGGCTTTCTTGCTGAGAGGATGATGCTGGGTCAGAACAATTGGTTGTAATCCTCTTTTCTCTTTCTTGATTATCAATAAAGCTATTCAAGTTTTCCTCCACATTCTTGTATGATTGATGTTATATGCATTTGTGTGGTCAATATATCTCTGGTCCTATATTGTTTATGATAATAGATCTATGTTCTTGGATAGTGTTATGCTGCTTTGATTCCACAGGTGCTCTTTGAAGCTAGGTAGACGAGGAAGCGAGTGGTGAAGACCTATCAGAAGGGAGAGGAATCAAGCAAGGAACCAAGCGCAAGACAGAGGTTGGTCTCCTTATTCCTCTCTTATCTATTTCTCATAAAGGAAAACGAAAGTAGTTTTTATTTTGTTTGTTTCTAAGGTAGCTACCAGCCTTAGTGGGACTAGCAGCTCTGCATAGACACTAGTTTTCCCGATAACACCTCCCAACTGGGGAGAAATCCATCTGCTCATCCATCTGCCAATCTGTACTATCTATGCCATCAATGCATTGATCTACACTGCATTGTTAGAAAATTATATATTACGGAGCAATGGAACACATAAAATATTGCAGAAATATAAACACAGAAAACGCACAAAACAAGAGAGACACAGATATATGTGGTTCACCCAGTTTGGGCTACGTCCACCCCGAACAGCCAGTCCTTCCTTTCTATTATCCAGCAAAATGAAGAGACACAACCTACAACAAATCCACTGTAATATCCTCTGTTTTCTCTCACAGTCTCACCTCTCTATTTCTCGCTCACAGAATACACATCTATCACACAGCCTCAAATACAATACCCTCATACAAAGAGAGGGGTTGCCTTCTAGGGCAAAAAACCCTAAACTAAACATAAGTTCTATCGTCAGATCATCCGCCTAATGAACGGCCCAGATTGACTAGAAATTACTATACTTTTACAAGGCAATTTTACAGTTGTTTTTAGCTTCGGGGGCGCTGCCCCCGAAACCCCCCACTAGGGGGGGGCTCCCAAAGGTCGCAGCCGCCCCCCCTTGGACCCCCCCTGCAGCGAATATTTACTTTCGAACTGGGGTCCTATGTGGCGATACCTTTGAATATAGAAGATAATCAGGCTCCACACCCAACAATCTCCCACTTGGAGACTGATTGTAGCAACTCCACCGCTGCTCCATTTGCTGGACAATGACTCCTCTTTGGACCTGGCTGTTTCTCATCTTCATCGTCATCCTTGAAGACCAATTGAAACTGAGCATATTCTCAGTTTCTCCCTGGTTACAACTTTTGTTAGCATATCTGCAGGATTCTGGCTAGTGTGTATCTTTTCCAGCTTCAACTCTCCATCTTCCAACACTGATTGTATGAAATGGTACTTGAGCTGTATGTGTTTAGTCCTGGAATGAAACGCTGAGTTTTTTGCAAGATGAATGGCACTTTGGCTATCACTGTATAACGTACCCATATCATGCTCCTTACCCAGTTCACCCATAAACCTTTGTAACCAAATCATTTCTTTACTAGCCTCTGTAGCAGCAACATACTCTGCTTCTGTTGTTGAAAGTGCAACAACACTTTGGATTTTTGAAACCCAACTGACGGATGTTCCTCCAACAGTAAATACATATCCTGTAGTGCTCCTCCTGTTATCTCTGTCACCTGCCATATCAGCATCAACATATCCTTGTAGGGAGATGTTTGAACCACCAAAGCATAATGCTTGGTTTGTGGTACCTTTCAAATATCTGAGAATCCATTTCACTGCCATCCAATGTTCCTTTCCTGGATTGTTCATGTACCTGCTTACAACTCCCACTGCATGTGCAATATCAGGCCTTGTGCAGACCATTGCATACATTAAGCTTCCAACTGCTGATGCATATGGAACTTTAGACATATAATCCATGTCTTCTTGGGTCCTTGGGCACATTTCCTTGCTAAGTTTGAAATGGCTAGCAAAAGGTGTACTAACTGGTTTTGCATTGTGCATGTTAAATCTTTTCAACACCTTTTGTATGTACTCACTCTGAGACAATGTTAATTTACGATTTTTCCTGTCTCTAGTTATTCTCATACCAAGGATTTGTTTTGCAGCTCCCAAATCCTTCATTGCAAATGAATTTGTCAATTTTCTTTTGAGCACATTTATTTCCTGCATGTTAGATCCTGCAACAAGCATGTCATCTACATACAATAACAATATAATATAGCCGCCATCATTTTGCTTTTTCAAATAAACACAATGATCACAGTGACATCTAGTATAACCTTGTTCAGACATAAACTTGTCAAATTTTAGATACCACTGCCTTGGGGCCTGTTTTAAGCCATACAAGCTCTTCTTCAACCTCCACACTAGTTTCTCCTTCCCTTTCACTTCATATCCTTGTGGCTGTTGCATATATATCTCTTCCTCCAAATCCCCATGGAGAAAGGCTGTCTTTACATCTAACTGCTCAAGATGCAAATCTTCAGCTGCTACAAGATTTAAAATAGTTCTGATTGAAGTCATTTTAACAAGAAGAGAAAATATTTCATCAAAATCAATACCTTTCTTCTGTGCAAACCCCTTCACCACAAGTCTAGCTTTATACCTCTGTTTTCCTCCATCTTCTTCCTTCAGCCTGTAAACCCATTTATTCTTCAATGTAGTTTTTCCTACAGGCAACTTGACTAAATCCCAAGTCTGGTTATGCATTAAGGAGTCCATCTCTTCTTCCATGGCTACCTCCCAATTCTTCCTGCTTTCAACCTGCATTGCTTCTTCATAACATTCGGGTTCACCGGAATCAGTCAACAATAAATAATATAATGAAGGAGAGTATTGTTCAGGGGGTCTACTTATCCTGGTAGATCTTCTAACATCACTTTCAGGTGTTTAGGGTGCTTGTTGTTGTTGTGGTGGTTGCTGTTGTTGTGGTTGTTGATTATTATTATTTTCAGGCACCTTTACTTTTTCAGTGATTTCATCAAGAACTGCGTATTCCTTGTTTTCCTTTTCCTATTTCTTTTCCCGCAACCGATTCTTATACAAGACCTTTTCATTGAATATTACATCTTTTCTCCTAATGATTTTGTGATTTTTGTAATCATATAAGCGATAAACAAAATCATTAACACCATATCCAATAAAGGTACATTTCTTTGACTTTGGCTCAAGCTTTGTTCTATTTTCTTTATCAATACGGACAAAGGCCTCACAACCAAAAGGCTTTAAAATAGAGTAGTTTACCTTTTTACCTATCCATGCTTCCTCTGGAACACCACCATCCAAGGAACTTGAAGGCCCTCTGTTTATTAGATAAACAGAAGTATCTACAGCATCTGCCCAAAACTGTAAAGGCAATCCTGCATGCAATCTCATGCACCTTGCACGCTCCATGATTGTTCTGTTCATCCTTTCTGACACACCATTTTCTTGTGGTGTTCTTGGAACTGTCTTCTCTCTGCGAATTCCATGCTCTGAACAGTACCTATCAAACTCTTTGCTGCAATATTCACCTCCATTGTCTGATCTAAGACACTTCAATTTCTTTCCTGTCTCAATCTCAACCAAAGCTTTCCATTTCTTGAAAGTATCAAACACATCAGATTTATTCTTAATACAATAAATCCAAGTTTTTCTAGTTGCATCATCAATAAAAATAACATAATAACGACAGCCACCGAGAGATGATACTTGAGCAGGTCCCCATACATCTGTATGCACAAGCTCTAATTTTTCATTCTTCTTTTCTTTCCCAACTCTGAGAAATCTGACTCTCTTCTGTTTTCCATAAATGCAATTCTCACAGAAGTCCAAATCAACATTTGTTGTAGGGAAAAGTATCCGATTCGGATGACCCTATCCCACTCTAAGGGTGATAGTACCTCAGCAACAACTGTAAAGAAAACTACTTAAGATTTACTTCTTTATGAAAGCAAGAGAGAATGAAGAAATGCACTAACCGTTGCCTTGCGCTTAATGTCGAATCCAAACTCTTCTCTTTGCTTGCTTGCTCCCAGCTCCTTGCTCTTTTACTGGCCCAGCTACAATGAGATCCTGCAAAATAACAAAGAAGGAAACTACAAGAAGCATGCAATCATAACTGATTCAAGGATTAGCATAAATCAAATATACAATTATCACAACACATCATTGAAACAAATGTATATAGAAGAACCTCAATAGCTTTTATTAATAGAAGAAGTAAAGTTCTGAGAGTGTTACAACCATTGAAGGCCCCAATCCAGCAACACCTCCCAGCAGAAAGAATTTCTCCTCTTCACCTCCTTGAAGCAATCACCCAATAGTTCTCTAGTGAAACCAACAACATATCGTTACTTTGCACAAAATTCCAGCCTCCTGAGCTCATAGGAGAGAGCTCAATATATAGATGAATTGAGAAAGAATGAGTCAGCTTGCAACTGATGTGTAGCTGCCTTGTGTCCTCTCTCTCTTCAGTTGATCTTCAGTTCTTGAGTCCACTTGGAGAACTTTGCTTCCACTTGGAGAAACAGAGCCTCTGACTCATCACAAGGCGAAATCCCTGATCCAAGTGTCATTTTTGGAAGATTCCAGAGCAATGACTCAGTGTGCCACTTGTCCCATCTCGCTCAGCACAGGTGGCCTTTGTTCCACTTGCTTTGCAACGCAGGTACACCATGGAGGAGTTGAGTTTCAGCGCAGAAGCCTAGTGGAGCACTTGCTTTGATTTCAGGATTGCTTGTTTTTGAGTGTTTTCAGGTGGAGAACTGATCTGAGAGTTGTTGGTTTGCTGATCTTGTTCCTCTAGGGGTAGGAACATCATGTTTAGGGACTTTGGATCCCTTGGATTATTGACAATTCATGCCTGATGCTGCAAGGCACAAAATTGTCTATAACAGATGCCCCCTAAAGTATGAGGTCGTTTATCGGGTGAAATGCTTTATTAGGAGGATCCGAAGTTCATTCAATCTGCTGAGAAGTGTCCTGTAATAAGATACAATACAATACATTATTTTTCATACTTTTTCATGATCTAGCTGAGGCGGGCATTCCCATGCTCAGCTTTATAAACTCATTTTGGTACATAGAACAGACGATCGTCTGATGGTAGACTGATAATTCTCTGCTGAAATTATCATCCTTTGAGAAGGATGATCATCTGCTGCAATGATGTACACATCAAATGTCTTTATATCTTGAATATATATCACAGCCCGGATGGATGGAACTAGATCCGGGGTCTTCAATCTCTTCCGATCTTCACTCGATGTACAAGTCGATCCATGTGAGAATTTCTTGAAGTCGAACATGGAAAGACATCGCTTGATTACCGGTCAATGATGTAAACCGTTAACAAACGCGAGAGGAATCACCGATAAGGATGATGACCCTCAAGGTACAACAGTACAATTCACATGGTGGGAATAAAGGACTTGGCGTCGACCACCATGCAAAATCTTCTGGTCAAAGGTCATTGATGTATACCTGTCGCCGGAAGTGAGAAACTTGCCATTGAGGCATGCAAGCTTGAAAGTACTGAAGGGGTTGTTCCTAGATCAACTCCTTGGATAATGAGCTGATGTCGACAAGGAGCGATCCGTCAAAGGAGGGCCTTAATGAATCCCACATCAGTGACACGGAACGGAGCTAGTGATTGTGATGAGGCGAAAACAAACTGTGATGTATGGTTCAGGGTGGCGGTCATGAAATGGATGAAGGACAATGTATGGCAGTGGATGGGACATGGTTGACTCTTTGCAGAACAACATCTCTTGAACATATAACGACACTGATGTGATGGATCAGTAGCATTACCCCAAATGTGGATGGTGTGGCGAGGACCATGGTGATGAGACCGGTGAATGAAACAACCCAACCCGATGTGATACGGAGGACAAAGTGTCATGTTCAAGAGCGACTTGCTACCATTAAAGCTGTGAGGTTCTCCCAATTTTTCCCCAGTCATTGCTGACCAGTACCTCTTTATTTTTGTCAAGCTTGAGGAGGATAACATATGCTTGTTCTATAACCTGCCCTTCGGGCAAGCCCATCGCTATGTTTTAACGAGCCTAGCGATAGGGAAACTCGTTCTCATCTAAAGACAAGTTTGTCGCTATTTAATGAATTTAACGAGTCTAACGACAAGGATAACTCGGTCCTTTTCATTTTTAGAGAGTCTGAAAAGGTACGTAAAGTCAACTCCAAAATTCCTTTTTCGTCATCTAATCCCTTAAGTCCGAAAAAGTATAAAACAATACAGAAGGGATGAATTTTCGATTGCTTTAACGAGCCGAACAAAACAAGCACTCGATCTTTTTGTGCAATAATCCCTCAGGTCCAAAAAGGTTAAAATCTAGAGGAGGGATAGCTCTTTCGGTCGCTTTAACGAGCTGGAAGGCCAAAACTCGGCAAACTTTTCATATTTTACGAGTCAGTGAAAAGAGCTTAAAGACGACTCGTCTTTTGAGGAACGAGTGATGAACAGGGCAGCAGCAGATTCCAGGTACAGGTTGGAATATTCCAATCACGACAGTGTCACAAGGATGGCTTAGTGAAATCACTCTTCGCAGCTGTTCCTCAAAATGGGTAAACAAACATATGGAGATGAACGATTGGCCAAATGAACGGATGGAGGTGATGGCATATAAACACGACCAATGGCTTTTAATATGGCAGTCAAAGGTTACATTTCTCAAGGTTATTTACCGGTTCATTTTTCTGGGTGAGCTTGAACTCTAGGGGAAGATTGCTCACAACTTATGTTTATTTTTTAACGAGCATGAATTACGTGCGAAAACTGCTCGGATCTTGCGTTTATTTTTTAACGAGCATGAACTGTGTGCTAAAACTGCTCGATTATACCAGTCATAAGATAAGAAATGTCTCCTGTGAGATAGCTATTTTTTATGGAGCTTTATCTCACGAAGCTATGCTCCGAATTTGGCAAGTTTTGACCTTTGCCCCACATCCTCTCTTCATGCAAGTTCGGAAACGACTAATCTAAAAAAACAGATAAATAACCGCTCTTTGCTTGCACTCCAAAAGGTTTGCATGCCCCCAGGTATAAAATAGAATTTCAAGGCTGCCCCTCCTCTCCCTCACCTCTGCTTTTCTTTGGGTGTTCCCAGCTACTTGTCATCTTGCCAATCTAATGTTAACGATACTTGTCTTCTCGTTATTCTAAGGGATCTTACGCGGTACTTGTCTTCCCGTCGGCCCAACTTTTAACGAACAGCTATTTGTGACAAGAGAAGAACACTACTCAAAGACAAAACATTAATGTTATCGAGGGAGGCTTGCCTCTTTCTGGTTACCCGAAGAGTGGTTCTATTTGCTGCTGCAAATCAATCTCTTTCTTCGGCGATGTCTATCATTAGGTTACACAAGGATGGTTACAATTTGTTGCAGCAATAGAAACTCATTCTTTGGAGGCTGCCCCTACTTATCCTTTAAAACATTTGTTTTAATGGGTGAGGCTTGCCTTTTATCCAAAGACGGTTACTACTTACTGCCACAAATGGATCCCCTTCCTTGGCAGAGCCTACTTATTTAGATAAAGATGAATGACCTTTGTCAAACAAGTAACCTTGACAAAAGAATCCTGTTCCAGAACAACCCCTCTTCCATCCACGGACGGGGTACGGACTAGTCATATTCTTTCGCGGAAATTCTACCCTATACCCAAGGTTTCTTCTGCCCAAAGCAGACCAGGGTGCATGCCCCCTGGGTTCCAGTCTTATCTTTCCGAATCACTCGCATTCATCGGGAAGTAGAACTGGGGGTGGAGGCATTTCTTGAGTGAATAAGCCGTTTAGGATTGGTATTTGACTATTTGCGATGCGAGATCCCAGAAATGAAAGTTGGTCTACGAGCTTGACCATCTTTCCTTCGTGTGGAAAACAAATTACTCTAAAGAGTGAGGAGACTATAGCTCCCATGCAATATATATATTCCCGTCCAAGGAGTAGGTTATAATCCAAGGGTCCTTGGACGACCATGACATTCATATGAACTGTCTTCTTCCTCAATGTAATCGGAACATTGGGGAGGATCCCTAAAGAGCGACTGGTTCCTTTATCAAAACCTGATAGATTTCTCATCTCAGGTAAAAGCGCTGGGGAACCCAGTGCTTTCCAAGCAATAGAGGAAAGGATACTCACAGATGCCCCTTCATCAATGATAGTTCCAGCCATTATCATTCTATAGATTTGGACAATGATTCTGAATGGTATATTGGCTGGTAACCGGGGTCTGCCTAGTTGGTTCCAATCAAAGGACACAACCAGGTTGCTTGGTGGTGGGACCGAATACACGGCCGGATACAACCCTGACGATGTTCCTTCCTGCGATAAAGGAATGGGTGCATTGCCCTGATGCTCATCAGAGTCTGTGTTGATGAAAAGAATCTGGATGGTGTCATCCTTATTCTCTTCAGTGAGGGTGTCATTTGAAGATGGGTCTTCAATGACGGAGTCATTTGAGGATGAAACCTCTGAAGGGAGAACCGGGTCAACTGCCATTTCGACCTTTAGACTTTCGTCTGGTCTGGATTCAGCAGGTTCATTCTCAATGACCGACACTTCAGCTGACCACTTGAGCGGGCCAGCTGGATTTTCAACTATCGAGGGACTTGGCGCGAGTTTTTGGTATCCAGGAGGAAGTCGTAACGGTGAAACCGGACGATCTTCCAAAACTCTCTTCGCCTCATCTAAGAATGGACATCGGTGGATGGCGTGATCGCCTTCACACAACATACAGGGTGATCTTGGTCTCCCTTTTCGTCCTTCACTCTCGCTAGTTGATGGACTGCAATCAACATGACTACCAGAGGTTGATGCTACCGGATCGTGCAACCTCGGGGACCAGTCCCTTAGTATCCGGGGAATACAAGGACAATCACGATGGAAGTGGGTCCCTTTGCAAATGACACATGGTGATTTAGGCCCGGTCGGTGCAGTGTGTGGATTTTTGTCAGATGTCTTTTGCTTGCCCCCAGTTGCCTTCGCCATAGGCCCCTTCTGCTTCTTTTCTTTCTTCTTCTTTTCCTTCTTCTCCATGGGAGGCTGACTTCTGCCGGCTCTACCTTGTGAAGATGAAGGATCAGAGGAAGAATTGTAAGAAGTGGAAGGCTGGTGGGCAGCTCTAGACTGGTCTGACTGTTGATTCGACTGCTCAGGATTTGTGGCGATTTGAACTACATTAGTTGAAAAGAGCCATACAGGTAGGCCAATTGTCAATCCTGGAAGTGACAATGTGGCCATATGAGGCGCACCAACATCTCCCCAAGAGGAGAAGGGATTGGGATTTCCACCAAGGTGACTTCCTTGGTTGGTGGGCTCCATACTTTTCAACTGAAAGATCAACGCGGGAATAACAGGTGATTATGTTCCGATTAAAATAAATTTTATTAACGACGCTTTAGACACAACTTTGCTTTTTCATGTTTTAAGAGTCGAGAAAAAGCTAAAGATGACTCTAGTCCCCTTCGATGTTTTAACGAGCCCGAAGTGACAAATGCTCGGATGGACTTTTTCAGTTATAGAGTTTGAAAAAGGCCAAAAGAAACTGCTCTGGAGTTCTAGGCAGAGGGTGTGCCAAACTTTTCGCGAAACCACAGAATACGTTTTACGGTACGGGTGGTCGATCTTCGTGAATGCTGTGTTCACTGCATCGCGATCAGTAGGGCGGCCGACACGGCTTCCTATGGATAAAGGCTTTGTTCCTATAGGGGTCTCCCAATATATATGCGACAGTACGTGGGAGCACAAGTCCGTATTAGTGCCACCGACTCTCAGGAGGAATCACCCACCTTCGTAGAGATCGACAGTCACTACGTTTAACGACGCCGGAACACGTCTCTACCTAGACCTCTATGTGTTTGCATTATGTTTCAAAGCGTTGTTATGTAAATTGAATTTATTTTAATGTTGATCTTGCTTAGCAGTTTGCCTTTAAGGATCACCACGAGATGTATGTAACAAATTCATGAATGCAGTCTAAGATGAGAAGCAAACTTTTCAATCTTTCAACTTTGAAAATCTTAACTACTGAGGAGAAGAAAGGCAAATCTTTTCACACAGATCATAGAGCACACACTAATGCAAAATTTCCTAAATCAGCATGCAAACAGTCAAATGCAAAATGCACAATGCATGTATTTTCTTTTCCCTTTCTTAATGTTGATGTATTACAAAAAGAAAGTTGTTATATAACTTTGATTTCGATTTAAAGCGAAAACAAACAAGCTTGTCCAAAATCAAAAGACACCTTAAGATTTACTTGTTTAATCACTGGAAATACATGAAATCAAACCATAATGACGAAAGTAAAAAGACTAATCAATTATGGACAGCAAACAAGCTAACTCTTTAGACCAGCAAAATGCCTAACACAGGTTCAGATCTAAGAGGCCAAAGCAAGACTAGTTCACTTTCGTTATGGGAAATTGTAAATGATGTAAGAAATACAAAAGAACAAGTACAATTTCGTTATATAACAGAGGCAGAATGATGGCAAGTAAGGTTGGTTTCAGAACAGGTACAAGACTGGTAACTGGCTGCGAAATCTATAGTGAAAACAGGCAAGAAAAAGGGAGGAAACCCCAAATGCACAAGGCAAAATTGGGCCAACGCAGGTGCTGCACAGCCAGTCTGGCTCTCAGCGCAGGTAGCCCCTTCGGGACCTGCGTTGCAAAGCAGGTAGCCTATGTACTACCTGCTTTGGAAAACGAAAGTTGCGTTTTCTCAGTTTCCGGGTCACAATTTTCTCAAAAATTCACAGTTTTTGCTCAAATCAGAAGCTATCAGTCAAGTACACACAAAGGGATGACAAGGAAGATGAAAAGCTATCACTAAGAGCTTACAAGGATCCTTGTAGATCAGCTCTTCAAATCATGAACATGCTCAGAAATGAGCTAGAGTAGCTGCCCTCTACTTCGCTTTTGATATAGTCAAAAGCTTTTCGATTTGGTACTCTTTTGTTCAGGAAATGAATAGCAAAATACTACAAACAATCAAACAGATACGATCCCCAGTGGAGTCGCCAGTTTGTTGTAGGGAAAAGTATCCGATTCGGATGACCCTATCCCACTCTAAGGGTGATAGTACCTTAGCAACAACTGTAAAGAAAACTACTTAAGATTTACTTCTTTATGAAAGCAAGAGAGAATGAAGAAATGCACTAACCGTTGCCTTGCGCTTAATGTCGAATCCAAACTCTTCTCTTTGCTTGCTTGCTCCCAGCTCCTTGCTCTTTTACTGGCCCAGCTACAATGAGATCCTGCAAAATAACAAAGAAGGAAACTACAAGAAGCATGCAATCATAACTGATTCAAGGATTAGCATAAATCAAATATACAATTATCACAACACATCATTGAAACAAATGTATATAGAAGAACCTCAATAGCTTTTATTAATAGAAGAAGTAAAGTTCTGAGAGTGTTACAACCATTGAAGGCCCCAATCCAGCAACACCTCCCAGCAGAAAGAATTTCTCCTCTTCACCTCCTTGAAGCAATCACCCAATAGTTCTCTAGTGAAACCAACAGCATATCGTTACTTTGCACAAAATTCCAGCCTCCTGAGCTCATAGCAGAGAGCTCAATATATAGATGAATTGAGAAAGGATGAGTCAGCTTGCAACTGATGTGTAGCTGCCTTGTGTCCTCTCTCTCTTCAGTTGATCTTCAGTTCTTGAGTCCACTTGGAGAACTTTGCTTCCACTTGGAGAAACAGAGCCTCTGACTCATCACAAGGCGAAATCCCTGATCCAAGTGTCATTTTTGGAAGATTCCAGAGCAATGACTCAGTGTGCCACTTGTCCCATCTCGCTCAGCGCAAGTGGCCTTTGTTCCACTTGCTTTGCAACGCAGGTACACCATGGAGGAGTTGAGTTTCAGCGCAGAAGCCTAGTGGAGCACCTGCTTTGATTTCAGGATTTCTTGTTTTTGAGTGTTTTCAGGTGGAGAACTGATCTGAGAGCTGTTGGTTTGCTGATCTTGTTCCTCTAGGGGTAGGAACATCATGTTTAGGGACTTTGGATCCCTTGGATTATTGACAATTCATGCCTGATGCTGCAAGGCACAAAATTGTCTATAACAATATTCTTCAAACCCGGAAACAAATTCCTTGAGTGAAGAATCTTCATCCCCTTTTCACTCATGTGTCCGAGCCTATGATGCCATAATGCTGCATCTGCTCCTTTGGAAGTTAAAGCATTAACAGAGTTAGAAATACCATTGCATAAATACAATGTACCAACCTTTTCGCCTTTTGCTATTACCAGGGCTCCTTTGGTGACCTTCCAAGCTTTATCTGTGAAAGTTGTCACACAACCTTCACCGCCTAACTGCCCTGTTGAAATCAGATTTTTCTTTAGATCTGGAACATGCCTTACCTCCTTTAATACCCATTGGTTTCCATTCTGCTGTCTTACAAGAACCTTACCCATTCCAACGATTTTACAAGGTTTATCATCACCCAGACGAACTTGTCCAAAATCTCCTTGAACATAGTCATGAAAGTATTTCTTATCAGGTGTGGCATGGAATGAAGCCCCTGAATCTACCACCCAGGAATCAGTAATATTTTCGAAAGAAAGAATCAAAGCATCTTGTAACACCTCACCTGTCACATTTGCTTCATGATTGTTTTCTTGCTGTGCATCTCCTTCTTTTCCCTTCCGAGGTCTACGGTCTTTCTTTAGGTGTCCTTTCTTTCCACATTTCCAGCACACTATCCCCGATCTGGACTTGGATCTGCCTTTCCTTGATTTACTGCGATATCCTGAGCTCTTTCCTCTTTCCATTTTTCTTCCTCTAGACTCTGCACTCAAAGCATTTCCCGATGTATCACTGGAGCTTTTCCGTCGCATTTCCTCGCTAAGGATAGCACCGACAACATCATCAAACTTTAAAGTACTAGATCCAGAAACGAAGTTACTAATGGCCATTACCAAACCATTCGAACTTTCTGGTAATGAGTACAAGAATAACAGAGCTCTAACTTCATCATCAAAGTTTACCCCTACAGAACTTAACTGACTTGTAACTGTATTAAAATCATTTAAATGGTTTGCAACAGATCCACCTTCCAACATATTCATATTAAATAACCGTTTCATAAGAAATACCTTCTTTGAGGCTGAGGGTTTTTCATATAGTTTCGACAACGTCTGCATCAAACCCTCTATCGTGGTTTCCTTTGAAATGTTGAAGGCGACTGATGCAGCAAGGCACAACCGTATTGTTCCGAGTGCCTTTCTATCGAGAAGGTTCCATTCTTCGTCTTTCATACCCGTCGGCATCTTTGTTTTTCCGCCCAATGGTAGGTATAGATCTTTCTGATACAGATAATCTTCCATCTGCATCTTCCACAGCGAGAAGTTTTGGCCGTTAAATTTCTCGACCCTAAACTTACCATCTTCCGCCATTGCTCCCACTCGAACCAGGAACCCTTCTTTCCTGCGAGTTTATCAGCCAAATAGACCTTTGGCTCTGATACCAGTTGTTAGAAAATTATATATTACGGAGCAATGGAACACATAAAATATTGCAAAAATATAAACACAGAAAACGCACAAAACAAGAGAGACACAGATATACGTGGTTCACCCAGTTTGGGCTACGTCCACCCCGAATAGCCAGTCCTTCCTTTCTATTATCCAGCAAAATGAAGAGACACAACCTACAGCAAATCCGCTGTAATATCCTCTATTTTCTCTCATAGTCTCACCTCTCTATTTCTCGCTCACAGAATACACATCTATCACATAGCCTCAAATACAATACCCTCATACAAAGAGAGGGGTTGCCTTCTAGAGAAAAAAACCCTAAACTAAACATAAGTTCTACCGTCAGATCATCCGCCTAATGAACGGCCTAGATTGACTAGAAATTACTATACTTTTACAAGGCAATTTTATAGTTGTTTTTAGCTTCAGGGGCACTGCCCCCGAAACCCCCTGCCAGGGGGGGGCTCCCAAAGGTCGCAGCCGCCCCCCCCTGGACCCCCCCTGCAGCGAATATTTACGGGCGGCGTTGTCGCCCCCATTTCGAACTGGGGTCTTATGTGGCGATACCTTTTAATATAGAAGATAATCAGGCTCCACACCCAACATGCATTGCTCTACCGAACTATGAGGAAGAAGAAGTGATCGAGAATGTATCATACCATTCTCTACTGACCCGAAGTCAGTCCCAATCAAAGGAGAGTGTGTCATATCACTCTTACTGACCCGAAGTCAGTTCCAATCAAAAGAGAATGTCTCATACCACTCTTACTGACCCTAATTCAGTTCCAATTGATCCCAAATCAATATTAGTCATCCTAGCATAGGGAGTATTGTAGTTTCTCATCACTCCAAGAAGTACCCCAAGCTCCTCGGAGCTCCCAGAGCTCAATGTCCATCTCATACAGGACCCTCATAAGAGGGTCTCTCCACAACTCAAAGTTGTTCTCGGAAGGCCAAGAAATTGACCTTCCCTAGGGGCTTTGTTAGAATATCAGTGACCTACTCATTAGTCCCAATGTGATGGAGCCTTATTGCTCCTTGTTGTAGCATATCTTGTATAAAGTGGTACCTGATATCTATATGCTTGGAACTATCATGAAACATTATGATAATTAGATCCCACTCTGGTTGTCGCAGAGGATCATGGTGGTATCCAACACATGTCCAAAAAGCTCACTGAAGAGATTCCTCAACCAAATAGATTCACAGGAGGCCATACTAGCAGCTATGTATTCGACCTCGGCAGTGCTCAAGGAAACCGATTTCTACTTCCAGCTCATCTAGGATATCAAAGTAGAACCCAAAGAAAAACAACATCCATAAGTGCTCTTGCAATCCACCACACTACCAGCCGAATAAACATCAGAATAACCATGCAACCTCACATCTCTAGAAGTGTATCAGTCTATGAGTGATTGTGCCCCAAAGATATCTCAGAAGATTCTTGGCACCAATCCAATGTATATGATGAGGCTCAACCATATATTGGCTCAATGTGTTAACTGCAAAACATATGTCTGGACGAGAGTTCACCAAGAACATTAGTGCTCCTATGATTTGACGATACTCAGAAGCATTTCCCAATTCAGGTCCAACATCACTACCACATAACTTAAAGTTAAGTTCCATCGAAGTAGTCACAGTTTTGTAGTCCACCATCCCAAATTTTTCCAATATCTTCACAACATATTTTCCTTAATATAGGAAAATTTCACCTGGATTTTGTTATATCTCCAATCCTAGGAAATAGTGCATCGGTCCTAGGTCCTTCATCTCAAATTTAGAAGCCAACTCCCTCTTATATTTATGAATGAGAGGGTCTGCACTTCCCTCAGCTCCATGCTTGATTTTGTAGAGCCACTTAGAGGTGACAACCAATTTGTCCTAGGGTCTAGGGACCACATCCCAGACATCATTCTTCATAATTGAATCGTATTCTTCATTCATTGAATCCTTCCATACTTGATGCTTCACGAATTCTTCGACTGATGAAGGCTCATTTTGAATGATAGTGTTCATGGTGGTCAAGTATCCTTGATACCTGTTCAGCTTCTTGCTTTCACAGAAAGTCCCCCTTGGTGTAATGTGTCTCTCGGCATCTTCAAGAGTCTCCCTAAGCCATGAGGCTGTCCTTTTGGAGGAGGAGGGCTCATGAGGAGGAGGATCAATAGGATCCATAGGTTCATCAACATCAGGCATTGTTTTGTCTTTTTTTTTTCACCCTGATTTCTGGTGTCAGCTTCTTTGTCATTCCTTAGGATATGAAGGTTGTTGATCTTCCCGAGGGCCATATCTTCATCAAAGGTGACATCATGACTTATCTCAACTTCCTTTTGACCAGCCACATAAATTCTATATACCTTAGAATTTTCACTATAGCCCCCAAAGGTTCCTTTCTTCCCAGATGCACCCAATTTGCTTCTTTTCTCTTTCGGTACATGAAAATATACGGGACTTCCAAAAATTCTAAAATGAGGGACATCTGGTTTCTTACAATTGAACATTTAGTCGGGAGTCTTGGAGTCCAATGCTTGATGAGGATGTCGATTTTGAACATACACGACAGTATTTGTAGCTTCAACCCATAGAAACTTCAGAAGGCCATGATCATGAAGCATAGCACGAACTGCTTATACAATAGAGTGATTCTTCCTTTCAGCCACACCATTCTACTCAGGAGTGTATGGCATTGTAGTCTTCCTCTTAATGCCAATGTCTCTACAGGATTCTTGGAATTCATTGGATTCGTACTCGGTCCCATTATCAGTCCTCAATATCTTGATTTTCTTCTCAGATTGGTTTTCGATCAAGGCTTTGAAGTGTCAGAACCAGGTGAAAACTTCATCCTTATTTTTCAAGATGTAGATCCAGGTCTTGCGAGAATAATCATCTGTAAAGGTGAGATAATATAAGTATCCTCCCAGAGAGTTTACGAGCATCATACCAGATATGTCGAAGTGGATCAATTGCAATATATCTGTGGTCTTACTATTAGTTGAGGGGAATGGTCCCCTTGTAAGTTTTCCTTTGGCACATCCTGGACATGTACCTTCATGCTGTAATTTGAAATCATGCATACCTGTCACAATCTCTCTCACATCGGGTAGGGAATTATAATGAAGATGGGAAAACCTTCGATGCCATAGTTCAGATTGTAGAGATGTGTCGCAAGACATGGCTCCCAATGGACTTCCTCCAACTTGATACAAAGTGTCAACCATGAACCCAAGAGTAAAAACATCTTTAAATTTTCTTTTCCAAACACGTACCTTTCCATTGATGAATGCCACCTTCAATCCTTTGTCCTCCATGGCTGAAATGGATGCTAGGTTCTTCTTGAGATCAGGTACATATAGTACTTCTTGCAAATGAATAATGTTACCTTGATTCAATTGAAGAGTAACATTCCCTACTCCCTTCATGGGATAGGTGGCATCGTCTCCAAGGATGATCTCCAAGTTTATATCATTTTCTATCAAATTAGAGAGGGCTTCCTTGTATCCGGTGAATTTCCTTGAGGCACCACTATCAATCAACCAATTTCCCAAAGTTTCTGGAGGAGAGGCAGTGGAGAGGGCTGATATAAGATAGTACTCTTTTTGCTTATTGTTAACAACATTTGATTCTTCATACATGGAGTTCCTTGATTTCTTGGAGGGTTGACCATTTTCTTGATGTCTCGCATTCCTTTTTCCTTTTCCATTGGATCTGCCATTCCTTTGATCATTGTTGTTGAATTTTCCCCTGGAATGATTGTGATCATTATCATGTGATGTGTCCATTCTATTTGGACACTACCTTGCATAGTGACCAAACTTATTTCAAACAAAGCACCTACCCTCCCTTCCTCCCTTAGATCCAGGATTTTCAATGACCTTTAGACTCTACATTATTTCTCCTTTTGGCATGAGTGGAGAATGTAGCGGGGTTGCTTCTATTAGAAGGAATTTCTTGCTCCACCATTCTTGTTTCTTCTTGAATGCATCTCGACATCAATTCTTCAAACCCTCGAATTCGATCATTTTTTAGGATAGTGGTTCTAAATACACACCACTCAGGTGGGAGTACTCCAAGGGTGGTGAGAGTAAGTTCCCTATCAGGAATGACTTCCCCAATCAAGAGTAGATCATTCTTTATCTCAGTAATCCTCAAGAAATAGGATTGAATATCCTTGTCCTTGCCCTTCTTAATAAGCTTCAACTTATTCTTGAGAAATAGAATTTGATTAGCATTACTAACTTTGAACATGCCAACCAACTTGTCATAGTTCTCCTTGGAGGTATTCAATTTGGAGATCTAGGCCACCATATGAATGTCAATGGAATCCATGATAATCTTCTTTGCTTTGACTTTAGCCCTATTATACTTGGTCTTCGTAGAAGCCGATGCATTTGAAAGAGGTTCAGGGATTTTACCCTACACATAGTCCATCACTTCTTTTTCTTCCAAGGTCAAATCAAGAGACATCTTCCATCCATGATAGTCATATTTATCATGGAGCTTGTCTTCAGCTGGGAAGAAGGATGAGGAACCCATTGAACCTTTTTTCCTTGTCCAACTGTCTTTGTTATTGCTCTTTCACTCTTGCTTGGGATTTTTCTTCACCTCAGCTCTGATACCATGTTAATTTTAGGAAACAATGGTATGTTCTATGCTTTAGAGCAATTTCACTTCAATTTCTTTATTAGACTAGTATCAATATTCAGATTAGCAATCACATCAACATGATAGTAAAATATAGATAGAACATAAACATAAATAGTAGAAGACAAGCCGAGGTAAGACGACATAAGATGTGGCACCAGCCAGGGACAAACTCTAATGTGGGGAAACACTTGATCAAATCTTCTTTTAGTCTTTAATAGTTCAACAAAAAGAGACAGTACAATTTACAAATTTGATAAATTATACTAGCAACAAAAGAGCCCTAACCAGAAAAGTCAACACTGGTCAACAGGGAAGATTTGACTTCAAAAAATCGGTCAACTTCAGTCAACTTCGGCCTCCAAACAGCAAGATAAAACAACCCTCAAAACAATCAAATTCAACCAAGTCAAATTATGGTCAAACATCCCACCTACGATCATCCATAACTGTAGTCAACGCTGGTCAAAAATCAATGTTTAGCCTCGATTTCTATGCCCAGAAATGCGGCCTGCCCAAACAGAGATAAGCCTCACAAAAAACACAGTCAAAGGAGGTCAATGCATGCTGGTCAATGCTTGGTCAAACTGATCAGAAATTCGATCTCCTGAAATTTCGGCCTCTTGAAATCAGACGTGTGGAGAGAGAGAGGCCAAGAAATCCATACCCAATCAATGAGGAGAGAGAGAGAGAGAGAAGTGTGAAGATGAGTGTGTCCAAATGAGGCTAAGTCACCTTCTATTTATATGCAACGTTGAGGATGAACAGACGTGACTGTTGGGCTTCTGAGCCTACATAACTTTGCTGGCCAACCTTGGCAATTTGACCATAACCAAAATAAATTCATAACTTCATTTGTACATATCAGAATTGGATGATCTTTAGATCAATCCTACTCCTCTCGGAGAGAGGAATCCAAGAAAAATATCAGCTATCATAAATAATATGACCCATGTGGAGTTTGGACCTAGTTTCCAGTTCTAACATTTAACCATGCCAAACAGACCATGGGAAGCCATTAGTATGGATTTTGTTCTAGGTTTACCTGTAACTCAAAAGAATAATGATTTCGTTTTTGTAGTGGTGGAAATATTTTAAAAGATGGCACACTTTATACCATGTTCAAAAACTAATGACGCCACCCATATTGCAAATTTGTTTTTCAAAGAAATAGTGAGACTGCATGGGATACCTAGGAGCATAGTCTTAGATTGGGACACAAAATTTGTTGGGCACTTTTGGAGGACTTTGTGGAAGAAAATTGGGAAAAAACTTGCATATAACTCAACCTATCATCCTCAAACATATGGCTAGACTAAAGTGGTTAAAAGGAGCTTGGGAATCTATTATATTGTTACACATCCCCCCCCATTTATTATATTAATAGTTAGTATTGTATTAATAAATGGGGACCCTTTTAATTAAAAAAAAAAATTTAGCAAATAAGAGCTTGCATTTTTGAAACCATTCAAAATGAAACTTTGGATAAGCTAATATATCAAACCAAGTCACGTTGTGATTAGGCATTCTCGCTTTATCACAAATCAGAGGATTCAAAGTAACAAAGGTTAGTCGTAAGTCGGAATCCGCGAGATGCGATAAAAGAAAACCCCGTAAAAGACCCAAAGATATCATTAAACTTTTTATAATACTTAAGGCGTAAACTATTCTTTAAAGTATTTATTGCAATCACATCACGGCTTTTATAAGAAAGCAAAACATACAAGCCACAAGAAAATGCGAAATGCGATGTAATTCAAACCCAACGGAATATTAAAACTATTATAAAACTTCAATCAGGTCCAATATATCATAAATGTCTATTTTAATGAAATAAGATACCGCATAAAGGAAACACGATCTAAAAGGTAAAAGGTATGCCGCTCATCGCAAATCGCAAAACATTAAAGAAACTTTGAATTTGTTGAGAATAGCAACAAGAAATGCTAAAAATAACATTCAAAAGAAAGGACAATTCCTATCATGTAGAATTGGACAAATTGAGGGGGAGGGACACGATGATGAAGCTCCCGAATATTCTTCCTAGCAAGGGTTTAGGGTAATTTTTTTGGTTTACTGCAGGCTCGCCGTTTACCCCGCAGACCTCTAGTTGGCTTACTGACTGCGCCCATTCCCTTTGCTGTTGCCTTCTGTCGTTGGCGGTCACGGTGCCGTTTCCCTACTGAATATGGAAGAAGACATGGACTTCGAGTAGGTGAACTACTCACCGGACCCATTTCCTGACCAGCCTATTTTTGGTAGCCCTAACCCTAACCTGTCATTTTCGGTTTCCCCTTCGCCTTCTGTATCTGCTCCATCCTGCTCCGCCCCAGTGGTCACCCTCCCTGGTCTCTCAGCATCCTCCCTTCATTTTGGCACCCTCTCTATAGACTCACCTGCTTTGGATTGTCCACTGCTCTCCCCTAGTACTCTACACCTGCTCATCGTAGCCTCACCGCCCTCGCCCTCGTTTGAGCCAAACCCTCCAAAAGACATTCTTCATCTGTCTAGCTCTCCATCACCTCAGGATCAAGCAAGGACTGAAGCTGCAGATCACACAGCTAGGGGTCCTTCAAATCTTGGCTACATCCTGTCAATTTCTACTACAAATTCCCCGTCTAGATGCTTTGAAACACCCGCGATTAGGGTTAAATCAGTGTCTGAATTTCAACAGCACGAGCACACTCCTTCCGACCCACTTCAGGATCATCCTTCTGTGCCCCAGACTGGTAAGCGGAAAGTCAAGTGTCTAAAAGTTTCGTCAAAGGATTTCACCATTCGATTTGGTGAGGGTTTGTCAATGGGTGAAGTCGCGGAAAAGGCTAGCTTTGTTTTGGTTGGGCATGTCTGTGGTAGGGCTTATTCGATGGAGAGATTGACCCTCTGGGTACAAGAAATCTGGGGCAATACCCTCAAGGAACTGCTGGAGGTTCAGATCCTCCCTCGCGGGTGGTTTGCTCTGCATTTTTCAAAGGAGGAATATACAAATCTGGTACTTGCTCGATACTGGCATATAGAGATGGCCTTGTCCTCCTTAAGCGTTGGAGTCCATTGTTCGATCTAAATAGGGAATAGATTGGGGCTGGACCACTCTGGGTTCGTTTACCAGGACTCCCACTACAGTATTGGTCAGAGGATGTTTTCGTCAGGATTGGGAATACGCTCGGCACCTACCTTGACTATGATAAATCCTACATTCAGTCCAAGAATCGAACCCTAGCCCGCATTCTGGTTCATTTGGATACCCGCGAGGGTTTGGAGGAGAAAATCACATTACAGTGGAGGAATTTCACTCGGGTTCAGATTCTGGACTATGAAGGAGTCCCGTTTCGATGCAGAAGATGTCATAAGGTGGGGCATATATTCAAGGAATGCCCTCTAGTCAAAAAATCACCTGATCCTCTGATCGCACCAGAAGCCACAAAGGGTCAAGAAGTTTCTCTTCCAGACCGTACTCCTATTTCGATCCCTCGGGCCACCGTTCTGGCCGCTTCTCCCCCGGCTGCAGAATGTTCGCATAGGACACCATCTCCTCCTATGACGCACTCTCAGGCTGCTGCTAAGGCTGCGAGAAAAGCAGGTACTTCTCTTTCCTCTCACCATAACTCCTCTATATCTAATTCTAGCTTTGCATTTCAAAATTCATCATCTATTAAGCATTTTACTCCCTCCATACCCTGCACCCTCGCTGTTCCCCCTCCCATCATTTCCACCACCACTCCATCATTTCCACCATCTCCCTCCATTCCTCTCTCATCCTCTAAGGATTGATCTGAACCGCCTCATTCATACAATTTGTGCTCTCGCTGATCTGAAAATGGAAGTACTTGAAAATGTGTGCAAGGTATCCATCTTCGTTAATTTAAATGTGTGCAAAATGCTTCTTGTCTTGTGGAATAAACAAGGTGATTTTTGGTAAATGTTATGAATTTATGTATGAGGTCAATTATCTTGCTGTTCTAAATGTCCCATCAGCAAATATGGAGTGTGTATAACATATGCTGGAAGTTTCAAAAGAAACCAATATGTTTCAGGAGGTTAAACAGTGTTTTTAATTGCAGGTGCAAACAGGAGCAAATATGTATTTTTACTGTTTAACATATCAAATTAGATTTGCTCAACAAGATATCTTCAACATAAAATGACACAAATTTTTGATGAGCAGTTCACCCCTCCTGGGCTACGTCTGCTGGATCAAGCCTCCAAAAATGAGCTTGTCCTCTTGTATTAAAATGCTTCAAAATGATAATACAAGCATCAAAGTGCCTCAATAGGAAAATTTGAATGCAAAAATAGATTTAGAAGACATGAAAAAGCTAAGAATACCTTTCCAAAATCACTAAATAGTGAAAGATTACCCAATACAGTGCCTTCTCCAAATGGCCCTACAGGCTCTTAAAACCCTCTCGAAGATTTTCGGGCTCTGAAAGTCTTCAAACAGATCTAAAACCTCTTCCAATAGGTTCAGAAGGTCAAAAAATAGCAGGAAATGATCTTTGGTTCACCTCAAACAGAGAGGTACAACTCAAAACAACTCCATTTCCCAGATGGCCCTAATGGTTCAAAAAGCTTCCCTGAAGCTAAAATGGATATAGAAAACCTCTACTACCTCTAGAACCTATCCCAATAGCTTTGGAATGCTGAAAATAGCTGAAAATGACTATTGGTTCACTACAAATGGCTAAGCATAGCCTAACACAGCTCCAACTCCCTCTTGGCCCTCATGGCTCTCTTGGCTTCCTTGAAGCTAACGGGGCTGAAGATGAACTCCAATGGCTCTACAACTTGTACCAATGGCTCCAGAATGATGAGAAGATATGAAATCAAAAAAAAAATCGTCCAAAAAGGTTCTCCCTTTCAAAAGTTATGACTCACTGAAGTTTTCTCCAGTCTGGCCTAAAGAAACTCCACTAAATGTGGAGGGACTGCAGTTAACTCCGCCATTTTGGCCAACTCCACCAGATTTGGTGCACTCCACCAACTTAACTGCCAGTTAACTGACCATGACTGTCAGCTTCAGGTGCGCATGTGACCACGTGGTCCCTTAACCGTCGGGGTTAACGTTTATCCGCCGAGTTTGGGGTGTGGTTCCCGCGTTCTGGTCATGTGATTAGGGGGCTGGCCCCTTTTCCACCCAAACTGAACCTTAATCAACTTTAAATATAAACTCCACTGTATGGTTGTTAAGAATGATGTGTAGCGGGCCGGTCGGGCCTATGGGTTGGCGGCCACCCGACCCAGGGTCGATTCCTACGAGCTCCATAAAATTTTGCCAAAACAAATTTGCAGTCGAGGGGCCACGTGGTAGCCTCTAGGTAGGCCACGTGTCAGCTCCCGATTGGTCATCCAAAACAGAATATTCTTGCAAAGATTCTAGGGAATATTCATCGAAATATTCTTTTTTTTTATTTTTATTTTTAAATTCAAATTTTGCAGTTTATTGGGCATTTGCAAAATGCAATAACTCCTCCATATGGTGTCGGATTTGAGTGTTGTTCGTGGATACAGGATCATTTCGACGAGGCCTATCTGGTCGTTCTAGTTTTAACCAATTCCAAGAAATTCAAAATTTGAGCATTTTTTCCACTTAGGACATGATCACCTGATTGTTGGGCCGTGAATACGACCACTTTTTAACACTTATTACATCCATTTTTACTCTTCTTTATCATGTCATTTATTATAATTTATTATATAAATCCATTTTATAATGATTTATGCTTTTATGGATGAATACTATTTATTCTCCTTTATTTCTAATAAATTGATGATTTTGCATGATTTTATCAATGATAGTTTTAATAAATTGGTTGTAACATTATTCACCATTTTTAGCCTACAATACAATTTCGAGATTGAACATTTGATCATTAAATATTCCAACTTAGAAATTTTCTGGAATAAGAAGTGACAGTTTTTCACTTGAGATTCTGGGCAAATGAAGAAGAATATGGAAAATCTGGAACATGGGTTTTGTCCAGAACGGACCAAATTAACTTCATTAAATAATGGTTTGCCCAAATTGAGCTTGTATTGAGAGAAACACAGGATTCTTTGAGCACGATTTCTCAGATTTGCTATGTGGCCGTTTTCCAAATCTGAGCTGCAAAGCCAAATTCGTCTTGCTTTTGTTGAAAGATGGATGGAAATATATTTTGTTGTTGATCAATTGGTCAAAAACAATCCAACTTTGTAATAAAAATCATGTTGTAATTATCTCTGTTGTAACTGCTCTCAGATCTCTCTTTATTTAAATGAAAACAGAGATCAGAGATGAGGAGGGAGAATTGAGGATTCAGAATTGGAGATTCAAGAATGATGATGGATTATTCATGATAGGACAAAATATGATGAAAAGGAGATTGTTGCATTACCATTGTAATTCTCAAGCTTCTGCTGATGTAATGATTTCACAATTTGATAATTAATATATGATTTGGGAGTTGTTGTTCATTTGCCTTATATGAAGTAGCCCAGTAGCATCCACTGGCAGCTAAGGGCCCAGCCTCTGGTGGATTACGCTGCTGCTGTGTATTATAGCTTTACAATTGCTGCCGTGTGATGGTTTGATTTAATTCCTATTCCTTTGAATTGCATTACTTTACAGTTTCATGTTTTTACAGCGTGCTGTTATAGTATTTTATGAAATTGTTTTATTGCACAAGTTGAGATTGAATCGCGTGGCTATTCTTTTCCATCATAATAGAGATTATTATCCTCTCCAACATATATTGTTATGCTGTTCATTTCAAATGTAAAGCTTCGCTGTTCATTTCAGACTTTGATATTCATTGCAGATTGTTGGTTATTCGATTCCATTAATTAGAGTTTGTTGTTCAGATTTATTAAATAGGATTCGTTGTTTAATTCCTTTAATTACAGTTTGTTGCCTATTTACTTTGCTGTTCATTTCTGATTAATTGCAAAGAGTTTGCTTTTAAAGAGTTTTCATAATTTACTTTCAGTAACAGCTTTAGTTCAATTTCTATTTCCTTTTAATTGCTTTAAAGTGGGACTGTCAACTGTAGAGAACATTGGTTATTGCTTCCTCATTCCCAGATTGATCGTCTTGTTCCAGTTCGATTTCAATTGCATCAATCTCTAGAGGAATGAGTTATTGCTACTGTATCCTCAATTGATGGTTGTTTGAGTGAATGATTTAGTTCAGAACATTTCAGTTTCTTGCTGTTCGAATTAGATTTTGTTTCCAACATTCATTTACTTTTGTATTTTAAACACTATACTGCAAAACATTACTCTTGAGTAAATAGCCACCTCAGTCTAAGTACACTCTTGAAATAAAAAGTCGTCCCTGGGTTGACAATTAATGTGAAGATAATTAGGAGTTAAAAAGACACCTTTTTATCACTCAACATTTTGGCGCCATTGCCGGGGAGAGTGTAGTCATTTTTAAAGACTAGTGTGCATCTGATGAATGCTTGTTAGAAAAGAATTGGGTATTAAAAACGGAAGGTAAGAACCTGCGTACGAAGCATATAGAAGCCTTGCTCCCCCGCCCGCTTTCCAATAGAATTGTTAACGAACTTAGGGTAAATGTTTGAATTTTTGTGTGAATGACTAAAAAAAAAATAGAAATTTTGAAAAACAAATCTTATGATTTCACTCAAGTGGTGATGTAAGCACCACCCATTTCACTAACCGATTGACAGGAACATTTGAAGAAGGAGCCTCGAAGAAACACATGAAAAACATCTTCTATTATGGTAAGAAATGGCTTACATTTCCACTTTTGAATTTCCTATCAAAGATATAGGAGGAGTGACACAAATGCACATAATTCCCCCATCTTCTCTACCAAATTTTCATGGCTTGAAAAATGAAGATCCAGATACATTCTTATTTGAGTTCGAAATACTTTGTAGAGGATATGATTATTACACTAACGATCAAAGGTTGAAAGTGTTTCCTCTTACTCTAAAAGGAGCAGCTCTCGATGGTTCATGAGCCTAGGTGGGAACTGCATCCAAACATGGGAGGACATGAAGAACATATTCTTGAAGAAGTACCAAGACTATTGCAAATCCAATGAAGATATTTTCGATATGATACAAGGGGAAGATGAAAGCTTGGAGGACTATGTAGATTGATTTCATTACAACCTTCAAAAATCAAAATATAAACATTTGGAAAAAGAGATCTTAAAAACACTCCTACTCAAAGGAATCAAAGATGAATTTTTAGAACTCTTAAATCTGATAGGAAAATGTGATGCTTTTCAGTTATCATATGATGATGTTTGTGAATTGTGCATAAAGTATTCAAGAGGAATCTCCAAGGCTGGTAAGAATTCTAGAGATGTTTGTTCTTTGTTTTCTAAATCTGCTACAAGAATAGGAGACATGAGAGCTGAAATCAATGTTTTATTTGAAAATTTTAAAGTTGATTTTATTATCTCTCGAAATTCAAAATTGGATGTTTTGCAGGTTCAGAAAAATCAAGAATTTGATGAAGTGTTTTGCCCTCATGACCAAAAGGAGCATCCCATAGATAGTTGTTCTTCATTATCTAGGATGGAAATAGCATATCAAAGAGATGAGGAAGCTGCAACAAGGTAAAAAGCATGGAAATCATGGCCTAAAAGTATGGTTCAAAACACTTCTTCTCCATTCTCTTACTTGCATAATCCATTATGGAATACTAATGTGTTAGGGCAGCCATGTCAATATGACCACCACCAATCTTGTCTACAAGTTTGGCATGGTTCACCTTATGATTGCATGACTACTCTCCATCATCTTGTAGCACAAACACATTCTCCATATTCTTCACCAACTCTTCCACAACATCTTGCTTGCTCATCAAAATCATCCACTCAACCCAATCATCTACGTCATCAAAATACTCCATTTTGTACACAATTTCCTGCTCAGCTCATTCCACACCCTCACCATAATAAACCAATACAACATGCTTACAGTGTTTAACTACAAAATTTACTCACCCTTCCCACCCATTCTATCTCACATGCACCATTTGAAAAAACTTACAATGAGATTCAGAATGTTTCAAATTCAAAAATTGTAGAAGTTATGGAAGAAAATGAGGTTTTTTCTAGTATGCATCAACAAGTCATTTTAAAAGCTCAAAAACTTCATGATATGATGGCTATGGAAAATCAAGAAATTAAAGGATATATTGAAGATTGGTTTCACTCCATCACTTGTTTGCAGCATCACTCCATACTTCAACAATTTTTGACAACATCTTTTCAAGGGAAGTTGGCTTCTCATACCCTAATATTCATTAACATGCATTTTTCAAATGTGGGTATGTGCATACTTGAAGCCTTATTTCGAAAATGGTTCCACTGGAAGTACTCATATACGTAGTCATATTCATTTTTCAAATAAAAATAGGTTAGTGTAGAAAATAAAATAAATAAGGGAATAAATAAATACATTTTGTTTTTTATGTAAAACTAGTTGTTTTATTTGTTGCAACACGCTGTGGAAATCAACATTGGTAATAATTTTTTTAATTCATTTATGTATGTAGATGAATTATATTGCAAATAAAAATTCTACAAACACTTATATTCATTTTTATCACCAATTTGAAAATTGCTTGAATATCATATTTTTTGGCTTGCGGGCTTAATGAAATCGCTGAAAAATAGTCAGGATAGTCATGTTTTGAGGAACCAAATGACAATATTTTTAAAACATATTTCTATCCTAAGTATCCCTTGATGTCTACTTTCCAACCTAATTTGAATTACTCAATTTTGATTTGAAACGAAAAAGTTAGAATTGAAACATTGATAGGGTGTCTAGCGGGCAGCACAGGAACAAAGTTGGGACAGTCAGTTTTTAGAGGCCTAAATGAATGAATTTTTAAAACATTTTTTTATGGTATATTCCCCTATGAATCTAATTTACAGGGCAATTGGAATCACTCATTTTCGATATTGTATGGGGAAGTTATGATCAAAATACTGACTGTCTATCGTAAATCAGCACCCTTAAAACTTTGTTTTTCCGGCTGTTCCTTAGAGTATTTGACCTATCAATTATTCTTGTCTTCAAAACCTGTTTCTATTGGAGATAAATAAATGAATCTACTTTCATTTTCAATTTTAATCATTTGAATCCGACATCAAAAAAAGAATCTATGCTTAAAACATTCACTGTTGTTCTAAGTGGGGTAATCGAAAATGACTCTGTTAGGCAGGTTGTTCTAACTAAAATTGACATATCATATCTTTGAATTTTTAAAACCTGTTTCTATTTGAGATACAACTTTGAATTAGCTCTCATATAGCTTTGGAATCACTCAATTTAGACGAAAAACAAAGAAGTTGTGATTAAAACACTACCGGTTAGTATGGTTGACCATTGCTCTCCCGTAGGTGACAAATAAATTTTACTTTGTTATTTTCTCCGTGGATTTGTTTCATAGAGTAACTACTTGTTAGTTCTTTGCATAATTATTGGATTAGAGGAGACTGCACACCTCTCTTTCTCCATGATTTAATGTTTTATTGCAGGTAGATACTCGTTTTTTGCAGGTCTTGGAAAAATAAAGAAGGTCAATTTATGGACAAGTGATTCTTGAAAGAAATTTTAATGAAACAAGGGAAATTCATCCAACTCATTATCCAATGGATTTATAATAGAAGAAATGAAGAATTCATTTCCATTTGAAGATTCATGTCTTGTCACTACTGCCAAAACATTTTTCAAAGAGATCATTTTTTTTACATAATATCATAGCTGTTGTAACTTAATTTATTTACATACTGTTTTTAAATAAAATGTTGTTTCTTTTCTAGTCTTTCTTATATTTTATGTTTCAGGTGTTGCTTCATTCAAATTGTAACCCATCCTCAGCATCAATACAGTGAACATCTAATTCATTCTTTGCGTGCTTGCATTTTTGTTGTTCCTTTTCTGAAGGGACAGCATTTGTGTGCACTTTTGTTGTTTCTACTGTTCCTTTTCCAAAGGGAAAACATTTTCATTTTTCCGTTCCTTTTCCACGGCTCATTTTGCTGTTCCTTTCCCACAGTTCATTTAGCCGTTCCTTTTCCAAGGTTCATTTTGCTGTTTCTTTTTCACATTTTGCTGTTCCTTTTCGAATGGAACAACACTTCTGCACTTTTACGTTTTGCTGCTCCTTTTCAAATGGAACAACACTTTTGCACTTTCACTTTTTGCTGTTCCTTTTCGAATGGAACAACATTTTTTCACTTTCACGTTTTGCTATTCCTTTTTAAAGGAACATCATTTCTGCACTTTAAAGGAACAACACTTCTGCACTTTCACATTTTTGTGGTTCATCTTTAAAGGAACAACACTTCTGCACTTTCACGTTGCTATTCCTTTTTAAAGGAACAACACTTCTGTACTTTCACATTTTGCTGTTCCTTTTCGAATGGAACAACATTTCTGCACTTTCACGTTTCGCTATTCATTTTCGAATGGAACAACACTTCTGCACTTTCACGTTTTGCTGTTCCTTTTCGAATGGAACAACACTTCTGCACTTTACTGTTCCTTTTCAAAAAATGAACAACACTTTTACATTTTTGCTGTTCATTTTCAAAGGAACAACATTTTCGCATTTTTTTTTGTTTGTCTTAGGGAACAACACTTTTTCACGTGCATTTTTTTGCTGTTCCCTACAGAGAACAACACCTTTTTCGTGTGTATTTTTGTTTTCTGGTATGCATTTTCTTTGTTGTTCCCTACAAGGAACAACACTTTTTTGAGTGTTTTTGCTGTTCTTTCAAAAGAGAAACACTTTGGGAGTATTTTCAAGAGCAACCCTTTCTTCCTCTTGTGGGATTATTCCTAATTCGTCTCAATCACATTTTACTGATTCTCTTTCATGGCATGAAGTACACTACTTTTATGAGAACAAGAATTATGGATTCTATTGAAGCGAGTTAATATCATTCACATTATGATCTTTAACACAACAACTCCTTGATGATATATTATTTTCAAAATGGACACAATTATTTATATACCACTTTACTGTATTGTTTTCTGTTGAACATGATATTTATTGATCATCTTAATACCATGCTAGTTCCATCCTTCCTGGTCATAATCTTCTCTGTCTGTAATAAATGAGATTATGGGTATATTTTTTTCTATTGACATGTTCAACTTCTTCCACCATCCCTGCTCTTAAGAAGTACTGAGCCTCCCTCTTTTTATCATAAACATGTGTAATAACAACAAATTTTTGTTCGCGGATGGAGGATAGGGGGTCTCATTACGAACCAGCCTACCATGTTCATAAGGCTGTAACAAAGTGACATTCTCATTATGGCCACCACACCAGGGTTATGATCCATTGGATAGCCAAATTATCCTTGGAACGGGAGGTCTCTTCACGAGCTGGCTTGATCACTTTTGCTACATCCCAGTGAATGGCAGTGTGGATATCTGGTTACCACGCCAACACACTGATCTCTTCTGTAAAACAACACTGGAACTCTCCATTTATAAATTGAGGATCCTGGCTCATACATGTTAAAAAGAAACCCTGCCGAGGCTATGGACGCCTGCTGGCAGCAGAGGCTCTACTTATGGTATTGAAGTTATATCTTATCGTCAATTATTACTATAATACACTTTTCTTATTTTTTCTTTTTATCAGAGAAATTATTTCCTTAATTATTTCCCCTGTTTTGAACCTTTACGCATGAGAAATTGTTTTCAGATCAATCACATCATTTTCAGATATAATACTTTCAGTAAAGCATCTTTTTGGCATATTGTTGTTCTTTTTCTTTTTTGAATAACTTATCATCAATCCAAAGCATCCTATCTTTTATTCATAACTATCTTTACACACTCTGCTCTCATTATTACCATAATTCTCACCGTCCTATCATTGATATGTGTACTCTACTTCATTTACTGCCGTATTGTTCATTCCCTTGCCTTGCCATCAGCACAACACCTCTCATATGCTTTATGGTCATGGAATCCCTTTTCTAATTGGAGGGGGGAATGTATGCATTATGGGATAGCATGCGATATGATTACTGCACTCTGCCATAACTTGTTGATTTGACAAATTTGCATGTATACAAAAGTTTTTCTGATTGAAATTTTTGCATGCATCATAATCTATTGCTATTCAAAACTAACACTATGGATTCAAGAACATTGTATGCAAAATAGTGATTTGTTTACAGGAGAACAACAAGTATGGGGAGACACTCTATTCGTAGCATGACCACACTATTGCAACTAAAGCAGCTTGAGCAACGTGTGAACGTGAACAATTCTTTCGACATGATGTGCTTGCCTGGATTCTACCTTTTGCATCACTTTCAACACCAACTCTATCTACATCAGCTTCAACAAATGCCAGTCCATATATGTCATTCTAGAGGTAAAACTTGAGGTAAAATAGCATAATTTTCTGATTTATTACGAATTTAGGAGAATTTAATGAAAATCCATTTTGAGCATTATTTATCATCCTTCATTCCACATCTTTACCACTTCTCATTTTTCAGCGACATATCATCTTTCAGTTTTGGGGAGCATTGCTTTCATTCATTTCTTTCTTATGACCATGTCATTCATATTCTTTATCATCCATTGTTATTCTTATTCCTTCTTAACACCTCCCTTATTCCATGTTATTTTACATCAGGCATAGAATTCAACAGATCGTAGCAGCCACCTCTATTTGTCTTCTAGCATTGCATGAGGGCATGCTAATTCTTCAGAGAGGGGGAGGAATTGCTACGCATGATAAATGTTTTCTACTTTCTTCCTCATTTAAGGCATACAATTTCATTTTTACACAGTGCAGAAATTGATTTCCATAATACTTTTAAAACTATGAACTCAATTCTTGTGATTTCTGGATAACACAGATGTATCATTAAAATACACCTACCTAGATAATTTCAAATTAAATTGGTTCATAAAATTTCGGAAATCATGCACTATCACCTACAACCATTTTGTTTATATCTCATGATCCGTGCATCAAAACGATCTGATTTTTGGATCATAGAAGCATTACTATAGTAAAAATCTACTTGCAAAATTTCAACAAAATCTGGTTTGTAGTTTTGAGAAAATGGTTAATGAAGTTTGATGTTACTTATATCATATTTCGCTGCAACTTCATATAGTTGAACGTCAATGTAAAAATTGTTATGCCTTCATCAAGATTGCTAAAAGTGAATATTCATTAATTAAGGAAGAATTCATTTGTTCTATCCATTTCATGACCTGGGATGAACAATTTTTTTTATTGCTTGGTTAACACATGGGTTTTGTCTTTGGGTTGCATGAGAACATGCAATATATTCAGTTTTTGTTGCATGAGGACATGCAATATATTCAGTGTGGGGGTATGTTGGGCCGTGAATACGACCACTTTTTAACACTTATTTCATCCATTTTTACTCTTCTTTATCATGTCATTTATTATAATTTATTATATAAATCCATTTTATAATGATTTATGCTTTTATGGATGAATATTATTTATTCTCCTTTATTTCTAATAAATTGATGATTATGCATGATTTTATCAATGATAGTTTTAATAAATTGGTTGTAACATTATTCACCATTTTTAGCCTCCAATATAATTTCCAGATTGAACATTTGATCATTAAATATTCCAACTTAGAAATTTGTTGGAATAAGAAGTGACAGTTTTGCGGTTGAGATTCTGGGCAAATGAAGAAGAATTTGGAAAATCCGGAACATGGGTTTTGTCCAGAACTGACCAAATTAAATTTATTGAAGAACGGTTTGCCCAAATTCAGCTTGTATTGAGATAAAATCAAGATTCTTTGAGCACGATTTTCTCAGATTTGCTGTGTGGCCGTTTTCCAAATCTCAGCTGCAAAGCCAAATTCGCCTTGCTCTTGTTGAAAGATGGATGGAAATATATTTTCTTGTTGATCAATTGGTCAAAAACAATCCAACTTTGTAATAGAAATCATGTTGTAATTATCTCTGTTGTAACTGCTCTCAGATCTCTCTTTATTTAAATGAAAACAGAGATCAGAGATAAGGAGGGAGAATTGAGGATTCAAAATTGGAGATTCAAGAATGATGATGGATTATTCATGATAGGATAGAATAGGAGGAAAAGGAGATTGTTGCATTACCATTGTAATTCTCAAGCTTCTGCTGATGTAATGATTTCACAATTTGATGATTAATATATGATTTGGGAGTTGTTGTTCATTCGCCTTATATGAAGTAGCCCAGCAGCATCCGCTAGCGGCTAAGGGCCCAGCCTCTGGTGGATTACGCTGCTGCTGTGTATTATAGCTTTACAATTGCTGCCGTGTGATGGTTTGATTTAATTCCTATTCCTTTGAATTGCATTACTTTATAGTTTCATGTTTTTACAGCGTGTTGTTATAGTATTTTATGAAATTGTTTTATTACACAAGTTGAGATTGAATCGCATGGCTATTCTTTTCCATCATAATAGAGATTATTATCCTCTCCAACATATATTGTTATGCTGTTAATTTCAAATGTAAAGCTTCGCTGTTCATTTCAGACTTTGATATTCATTGCAGATTTTTGGTTATTCGATTCCATTAATTAGAGTTTGTTGTTCAAATTTATTAAATAGGATTCGTTGTTTAATTCCTTTAATTACAGTTTGCTGCCTATTTACTTTGCTGTTCATTTCTGATTAATTGCAAAGAGTTTGCTTTTAAAAAGTTTTCATAGTTTACTTTCAATAACAGTTTGAGTTCAATTTCTATTTCCTTTTAATTGCTTTAAAGCGGGACTGTCAACTATAGAGAACATTGGTTATTGCTTCCTCGTTCCCAGATTGATCATCTTGTTCTAGTTTGATTTCAATTGCATCAATCTCTAGAGGAATGAGTTATTGCTACTGTATGCTCGATTGATGGTTTTTTGAGTGAATGATTTAGTTCAGAACATTTCAGTTTCTTACTGTTCCAATTAGATTTTGTTTCCAGCATTCATTTACTTTTGTATTTTAAGCACTATACTGCAAAACATTACTCTTGAGTAAATAGCCGCCTCAGACTGAGTACACTCTTGAAATAAAAAGTCATCCCTGGGTTGACAATTAATATGAAGATAATTAGGAGTTAAAAAGACACCTTTTTATCTCTCAACACTGATCACACCTCCCAAATGAGAAGCTTTTGGACCCCAAAAGTTCTCTGATTACTAAAAATGAAGACGAGGAGACCAGTTCTCCACTCTTCCAACCTTGAATAACTGAAATCTTCCTGACTTCATCAAATTGAGCTTCTCATCAAAAGATAAATTTTCCCTTCAATTCACTGACCGAACGTTGCTAAGATTGACTGAGTCATGATGCAAATTCTTGAAATTTGCAGAACAGCAACTATATTTTGCAGAAAACATATTGTTTCTACAATGGTCAAACTTCAAAGAAGACTGAAAATAAAGTTCACCTTGCCAATGCAGTAAGAAGTTAGTCCACTTCCTACCAAGCCAACTCCATGGCGTCTTCTGTTGTAACAGCAGTTCTTCATGTGAATCTTTTATTTCCACATCGATAATGGCATCCATAGATCCATTTGCGCCAATATTTTTGTCCTCTAGCTGCATGTGCTTTGGACGATGAGTTGGATGCAAAGTCCAACAATGAGAAACATGATGTCCCTTCTTTTGACAAAATGTGCAACTTTCCATCACTTTCTATGAAAGTTTTCTTTGCCTCTTCTGCTTCCTGTGTGCTTTCTTTTTCAACCAGCAACTTGAAGCAACATGGTTAAATCCACCACAAAATGTGCAACAAAACTTTCTTTCATTTGAATAAGCAAAATTATCATTCTTTGCTGAAACATAATCAAATTGATCATGTGAATGTTTATACCTCTTTTGCTGCATGGAAGGCTTAACACAATGGCAATCAACTTGAAAACAAACTTGACATGTTTGTGTATTAGAACTTGGAACAAAAGTTCTTTTCAAATCTGCATCACATGCATTCAAAGATTTGAATTCTTCACCATTAGACTACACATATCCAAGACCAACATTCTTGGGTCGCTCCACAACTGAAATAGGATCAACCATGCCTTGTGCATGCTTGCCCAAACCTTTGCCTTCTTGATAGCCCATCTTAAACATTAATTTGGACCCTATACCTCTTGTATGTTTTTCAAAAGAACCAACACACTTTTCAATAGAGGAAATTGAAGACAAGTTTGAATGGTTTACCTCCTCATCAGGCATTTTCTTAGACAAAGCTTCTTGAGCTTGAAGGAGTTGTTTCTCCATGTCATGCAACCTTTGGAGAATTTCTTCCTTCTCTTCCTTCATAGCCAACAATTGTGCATGAAGCTTAACACTTTCTCTTTGATCCAATATGAGAATCTGCACCATGTCCTTCACCTTAATGAGCTCTTTCTTCATGTCATCATTGAAGAATTTCTTGAAGGAGGAATCTTCACTTATAGAAGAAGTTGACATTATGTAAATGGTCAAATAAACAAAAGGAACTTCCAAATAAGAGTTCTCAAAGCTTTCAATCAAATGACAAGCTTTAACCAAATGTCAAACAAAAAACCCCTTCTTATTCAAGCAGTATCTTGTGTTATAGCTGCAACACAAACCCTAATAGCTTTTGCAGAAAACACTGATCAAGTGAGTTTGTTTTTCAAAGGTAATCTTGAGATAATTTGGAATAAGGAAAAAGTATTGTTGAAGACTACCCTTTCCAAGACTTAGCTATCAACAGCTATCTTTTCAACTCAAGCAAACTCATTCAAGCAACCATTTGCAACACATAAAACAGTCAATCTCTTACACTGTTTTAACACCCCTTTTTTTTTTTTGCACAAAAAGGAAATGTTGAGTAAAAACTCTAGCTTCTAATGCTCTAATCCTGAGCTCTGATACCATCTGATCTGAAAATGGAAGTACTTGAAAATGTGTGCAAGGTATCCATCTTCATTAATTTAAATGTGTGCAAAATACTTCTTGTCTTGTGGAATAAACAAGGTGATTTTTGGTAACTGTTATGAATTTATGTGTGAGGTCAATTAGCTTGTTGTTCTAAATGTCCCATCAACAAATATGGAGTGTGTATAACATATGCTGGAAGTTTCAAAAGAAACCAATATGTTTCAGGAGGTTAAACAGTGTTTTTAATTGCAGGTGCAAACAGGCGCAAATATGTATTTTTACTGTTTAACATATCAAATCAGATTTGTTCAGCAAGATATCTTCAGCATAAAATGACACAGATGTTTGATGAGCAGTTCACCCCTCCTGGGCTACGTCTGTTGGATCAAGCCTCCCAAAATGAGCTTGTCCTCTTGTATTAAAATGCTTCAAAATGCTAATAAAAGTGTAAAAGTGCCTCAATAGGAAAATCTAAATGAAAAAATAGATTCAGAAGACATGAAAAAGCTAAGAATGCCTTTCCAAAATCACTAAACAGTGAAAGATTACCCAATACAGTACCTTTTCCAAATGATCCTACAGGCTCTTAAAACTCTCCTGAAGATTTTCAAGCTATGAAAGTCTTAAAATAGATCTAAAACCTCTTCCAATAGGTTCATAAGGTCAAAAATAGCAAGAAATGATCTTTGGTTCACCTCAAACAGAGAGGTACAACTCAAAACAACTCCATTTCCCAAATGGCCCTAATGGCTCAAAAAGCTTCCCTGAAGCTAAAATGGTTGTAGAACACCTCTACTACTTATAGAACCTATCCCAATAGCTCTAGAATGTTGAAAATAGCTGAAAATGACTATTGGTTCACTTCAAATGGTTAAGCATAGCCTAACACAGCTCCAACTCCCTCTTGGCCCTGATGGCTCTCTTGGCTTCCCTAAAGCTAACGGGGCTAAAGATGAACTCCAATGGCTCTGAAACTAGTACCAATGGCTCCAGAAATATGAGAGGATATGAAATCAAAAAAAATTTCGTCCAAAAAGGTTCTCCCTGTCAAAAGTTATAACTCACTGAAGTTTTCTCCAGTCTGGCCTAAAGAAACTCCACTAAATGTGGAGGGACTGCAGTTAACTCCACCATTTTGGCCAAATTTTCCAAATTTGGCACACTCTGCCAACTTAACTACTAGTTAATTGACCGTGACCATCGACTTCGGGCACGCATGTGACCACGTGGTCCCTTAACCATCGGGGTTAACGTTTATCCGTTGAGTTTGGGGTGTGGTTCCCGCGTTTTGGTCATGTGATTAGGGGGTTGGCCCCTTTTCCACCCAAATTGAACCTTAATCAAATTTAAATATAAACTCCACCCTAAGGTTGTTAAGAACCATGTGTAGGCAGGCCAGTCGGGCCTGTGGGCTGGTGGCCACCCGACCCAGGGTCGATTCCTGCGAGCTCCATAAAATTTTGCCAAAACAAATTTGCAGTCGAGGGGCCATGTGGCAGCCTCCAAGAAGGCCACGTGTCAGCTCCCGATTGGTCATCCAAAACAAAATATTCCCATGAATATTTTGGGGAATATTCCTCAGAATATTTTTATATATATTTTTTAAATTCAAATTTGCAGTTTATTGGGCATTTTCAAAATGCGATAACTCCTCCATACAATGTCGGATTTGAGTGCCGTTCACGGCTATAGGATTTTTTCGATGAGGCCTATCCGTTCGTTCTGGTTTCAACCAATTCCGAGCAATTCAAAATTTGAGCATTTTTTCCACTTAGGACATGATCACTTGATCACTCGCTCACACTTAGAAGGTCAAACACCCTCCTATTCAGGGTTGGGACATGCCCTCCCTGGATCTTTCATCAAACCATCTCGTGGCCGAAAATCTTATCTCTCTAAAGCCATTCAAAAGGGTGGGGTAGAAGTTGATTTGGGCAAACAATCCTCCTTGGACAGGGTTCTTAGAGCGTTGAATACCTAGGGGCGGTTTCCCCCATGAAGTGGATTTCCTTCAATTGTAGAGGTATGGCTAGTGCCTCCAAAAAGCTAGCCTTGTGCAGATTATTTGATGCTGAGTCTGTGGATATCATTATGTTGCAAGAAACCCTTGGTGATGTTGATCTCATCACTAGATCTTTGGAATCCTTAAAACCTGGTTGGCACTTTTATTCTCTTGATGCTATGGGGCATTCTGGGGGGTTAGCCATTGGTTACAATCCTCGCACCATTAAGGTCATATCATCGTGGGGTGGATTAGGGTTTATTGGTATGGATATTTTCTCGGCTGAACTTGGTATGGATCTCCGGATCATTAACATATATGGACCCTGTCATAGGCGAGAGGAGTTCTGGAATAGATTCCTCAATCTATCTATAACCTCATCTGATCACCTTGTCCTTGGGGGTGATCTCAATTTCTCCCTAGGAGTCAGGGAATCATGGGTTTCACAGGCACAAGTGGATCCTCTATCAGGGTATATGATGAATTTATTGGAGCAACATAATCTCTCAGATGTTCCCATGAATAATCCCCTTCCTACTTGGAGGAACAGAAGGATTGGGGATGCAGCTCTAGCTAGAAGGCTTGATCGATTCTTGATTAAGGTGCCTCAGTTACAATATCTGAATAGATATAGACAATGGGTGGGTTCTGGGGGCATATCTGATCACTCTCCCATACATTTGGAGATCCTTGGTCCCAATTCATAGCCTAAATCCCCCTTTAAATTCAACCATGTGTGGCTATAAGATCCGGATTACGTCAAGCTGGTCACTGACTACTGGAAAGAAAACCCCATATCGGGACATAGATCTCTATTTGAGGGTTTCTGCCACAATATTTCTCATCTCAAGCAATTATCTATATCCTGGGCTAAAGAGAAAGTACAGAGGGATGATCATATCCTATCTCAGATTGAATCAGAACTGAGTGATTTAATGGATGATCATAACAAGGGGTTTTCATCTGCTAATGAAAAATCCCATCTTATTGAGCTTGAGAAACAGAAGGATAAGATATTGAAGGAGAGAGCGGAAACTTGGAGACTCAAGAGCAGGGCCATTTGGCTTCTTGCAGGAGATGATAACACAAAATCCTTTCAGAACTATGCCAAGAGAAGAAAGGTGTCTAACACTATTTGGAATCTGCCCTTGCTCGATGGAGGTGTGGCAGACACTTTCAATAAACTATCACTTCTGGGCACCTCCCATTTTTAGAATCTCTACAAAACCCCTCCTGGGTCCAATCTAGCGGACATTATTCAAGTAGTGGGCCAGTTTCCTTGGTTCGTGGATGAAGATTTGGTGGATGATCTCTCCTCACCAGTGATGACTGCTGAACTTGAGGGGACCTTGAAATGGTTTTAAAAAAGATAAAAGTCCAGGACCGGATGGATGGACTATCGAATTTTATCTGGCCTTTTATGAACTCTTAGGACAAGACCTGCTCAAAGTAGTGGAGGAATGCAGGACCACTGGAAAATTATATGATGCCATTAACTCCACCTTCATTGCTCTTATACCTAAGTCTGATTTTCCATCATCTTTCAATGACTTTCGCCCCATCTCTCTTTACAATTGTCTCTATAAAATCATTGCAAAGATTATTGCCAACAGGATCAGGCCCATCCTCTCTCACCATATACTAACTCCACCTTCATTGCTCTTATACCTAAGTCTGATTCTCCATCATCTTTCAATGACTTTCGCCCCATCTCTCTCTACAATTGTCTCTACAAAATCACTGCAAATATTATTGCCAACAGGATCAGGCCCATCCTCTCTCGCCATATATCACTCGAGCAATTTGCTTTTCTTGAGAATTGATAGATTCATGAAGCCATTGGCATTGCTCAAGAGGCCATACACTCGATCAGGACCAAAAAGCTAAAGGGCATCATCTTAAAGGTTGACCTAGCAAAAGCTTTCGACCGTGTTAGCTGGTTTTACATCAAAATGCTTCTCATTCATCTAGGCTTCCCCCATGATTTCATCACCTGGATCATGTCTTGCATCACCTTTGCCTCCTTCAGTTTACTCATCAATGGATATGCATCACATTTCTTTCATGCCGAGAGGGGACTTAGACAAGGATGCCCCCAGTCTCCCCATCTTTCCCTTATTGTCATGGAAGGACTCAGTTGGCTCCTTGCACATGCAAAGAGAAATGGTCGATTGTCTGGACTAAAAGTGAATGACCTATGTTACCTCACTAATCTACTTTTTATCGATGACATTCTCATTTTTCTTGATGGTAGCATACGAGACACTGCCTCCTTTGCTAATGTAATCTCCCTTTTTTCTCGGGCTACGAGCATGATGGCGAACCATGGGAATCCACTATAACCTTAGCCCACACTTCCATCCAGGAGTCTTGATATGCTCAACAACACTTCCCATATAGCATCCTCCCACTTGATCAGGGTTTTAAATACCTGGGCTTCTAGATCAAACGCCTATGTCAAAAAATCGCTGATTGGATATGGTTGGTCATCAAGTTGGAGAAAAGGCTATCAAATTGGTGTCATCATTTCTTATCTAGAGCAGGAAGATTAGTGCTCATCAAATCTGTACTAGAGGCCACACCTGTTTTTTGGATGGCTTTGGCATGGATTCTTAGAAGCATCCTTGCCCGCTTACAATAGATATGCAATAGATATCTATGGAACGATCATCAAGATAAGAAGATTTTTGCCTGGGTTAACTGGAATAATATTGCTCTGCCTAAAAAATGGGAAGGTTGGGGATTAAAAGATTTAAATCTCTTTGCTCAGGCTCTTGCTGCAAAAATGGGATGGACACTACTCAATGGATAGAACCTCTGGACCTCTGTCACTTATCACAAATACATTTGGCCTCTACAGCTCATGGACTGGGTGCGTCTACCAAGATGGTCTAGGATTGGTATATCTTCTGTTTGGAAAGCTCTGCTTCACTCCTTACCTATCATCCACAATAATTTGGCCTAGAGGATAAATGGTGGTTCAAAAGCTCGCACCGGTCTGGATCCCTGGACTGGTGGAGGAGGTCGACACCATCTTCCAAAAGAGCTTATCCACCTTCTAAATCATAGAGACATCAAAGTTATCACTCACATTGTAGATCATGATAACACCTCCATCTTTGCACAAGGATGGAAGTCTGCTCACTTACTTGATATCCCTCCCCAGTGGCACCAAATGTGGAAAAATTATACTTCTACACTAACTGAATCTCACATCAGAATTAAGGAGGGACCTGATGAACTTATTTGGTGCCTAGCAGATAATGGGTATATACTCCAAAAGTTGGTTATCTCGGGCTGATAAATAATAGACAGCCAGAGGTTACTCAAGATTGGTGGCATATTATATGGAAGCTTAAAACTCCACTGAGAACCAGGCTCTTTTTCTGGTGTGTGCTTAGTAAAAAAGTTCCCACTAGGGAATATTTAACCCATCGTGCCATAAATGGACCGCATTGGTGTGTCCTCTGTAAGCAGGCCTCAGAAACGATCGACCACCTTTTTCTAAAATGTGGTTCTACTGTAAGGCTTTGGCAGTCCATCTCTACATCGATCCAATTTGTTGGCAGATGGGATGGGGAAAACTTAAATCATGCCTGGAGAAATTGGTATACCGCGCATCACGGGTCAAAACTACTTTGCCTCCCATTGCTCATATGTTGGTCTATCTGGCTGACCTGGAACAGAATTATCTTTGAGGATGGTGTGGCTAGATGGCAGATTATTTATGCTAAGACCATCTCTGCCTACCATGAATTGCCTAATTTTGCAATGCCTCCTCCTCGACGACCACTTGCACCTGATCCCATTGATAAATCTATCCACTGGGCATACTTTGATGGTGTTGCACAGGAACATGGGTGTGGGGGACAATTCCTATTGTACCTATTTGATCATCATCATTTCAAGGTCAAGCTGGGACTTGGAGGAGGGACAAACAATTATGATGAATTAATCACCCTCCGGCATTTACTGCATTTATCACTAGGCCATGACTGCATCAATCTACAGATATATGGAGACTCAAAAATCATTATAAATTGGTTCAATAACATCACTTTCTGCCATGTAAACACTCTTAGAAATATTTTGGATGAAGTGGTCATTTTCAAATCAAATTTTAACTCCATCTCATGTCATCACATTTACAAGGAACATAACAAAAGCGCTGATAGGCTTTCCAAGGAGGCCACGCTACTACCCAGAGGTTAGTGGATGATTCAGGAGCAAAGGGGTACAACCCAATACCAATACTACCACAGGCCTTATATCGATCAAGAATATCATAGGGTAGATAGGCCCTAAATATTTTTGGGACATATCTAGACATAATATTATTCATTGTACATACCATAGTATGTCTTTATTTTAAGACTATCTATTATGTTATCACCCTGCGTGGTGAACTATATTGTAGATATCTCAGTTTTGGTTTTCTATTTCAGACGTTATCATGCTATCGCCCTGCATGATGAATATGTTTATTCCTCAGCGCCATTATTGAAATGGACATGGATGTATATATTTTTGACTTGTACACACTGATATGGCTAAGGGCCAAATGCTGCATATGCTACCAAGCATCTACTATATGTAATTTTTCAAAAATAATGAAAGATTACGATTTTTCCTTTGGAAAAAAAAACATTCAGAATATTCCAATTTTAATTTGTCCTTGAATTAAAATTGAGAATTAAAATTCGAATTTCGTCTCACCAGCTGCTTGAAAAAAAAATTAATTAATTCATCTTGAGTTACTTAGTTGGAGAAATTCAAGCTAGAAGCCTTTGTGAAGTCATGCAATAGTTATCCCTTAAATTAAGGAGATTATCCCTTAATTAAGGAGATAAGGATGAGTTGTATTTGAGCTGTAATTAGTTAGCTCAGTTGACTAAGTTAAGTCCAGTTAAATTAGTTCCAAACAGTTTGAGTTCAGTCAGTTAATGCATGCATGCATGCAACTAGTGTACTCCTAATAACTGAAGATGCTCTCATAAATAACTCTTGCATGTCAGTTCAGACAAAGACCCAGTTGAGATTAAAGACAGGGACAATGTACTATCAGTTGGAGGAATTTTCCTATAAAGGAAACTCATCCATGCAGAAGGAATAAGGTTCCTTGAGGATTGTGTAGTTTATAGGGTGTGAGATCAGTGTTACACTTGGTAACAGTAGGATCACCCAGGAGAAAATGTGCAAGGAAATAGGAGGCTTGGAAGGTATAGGAGAAGGTTTGTGAGAAGCCTTGTTTGCCTATGAGCATCCAAGAGGATTGTACTGAGAGCTAGCTAGCTGTGAGAACTAAAGCTTTGTGTAATCTTGATGTATTTCCACCTTGTATGATAATATAGATAACGAGGTTTTTAGCTGAGGCTTTCCCTAGAGTATTCTTCTGTGTTTTATATGTATTGATTCTTCTTCTCTATTATATCTGTTCTTCTTGATCTTTCTCAAATCGATTAAGCTTCCGCAAGTTTGATTATAGAAGTAGATTAAGTATTTTTCTTTAGTTATATTGCATAATCAGGTTAATCTACAGTCATAATTTCTACATGGTATCAGAGAAAAGGTAATTAGAGCTGTGAATAGTATACTGATAAGAGAATTTGAAGTTTGAAGTTCAGGGTTGCAGGTACAAATTGAATTCATCTCATACTTCAGGTTGGTCAATGGCGTTCTATGGCTTGAGACTTGAGTATGCCTTGGATGGAAGCTCGAATTACATAGCATGGAAATATCACATGGAGGTTGTATTAGAAGATAATGACATGAAGGATTTCATTGATCGAGAAATCCCAAAGCCAACTTCAACTAATGCACAAGAGTTGGCTGAGTGGAAGAAGTGTGTGGCGAGGGCGAGATAGATCATCCTTGAGGGAGTTCGAGACCATATTGTCTCAAGTCTCCATGGGAAGGATACTCCATATTCAATGTGGAAGACATTGAAGGACCTCTACCATAACAGTAGCGACCAGAGGAAACTGGTGCTCAAGGATAGGCTTCAAAGAATCAAGATGGAGAATGACGATACTATTTCCACATATTTGAAAAAGCTCACCACCTGTAGAGATGAGCTTGGAAGTGTGGGAATAACTACTGCTGATGAAGATATGGTGAGCCTCGCTCTCCTCGGCCTTCTAAAGAGCTGGAATAGGTACCAAGACTTTGTGAATGGAAGGGAGAAACTGCTGGATTGGGAATGACTGTGGTTGGATCTCATGTAGGAGGAGATCAAGAGGAGCACACAAGATGGTTCTTCATCCAAGGATGATGAAGAAAATCTGGCCTTAGCAGGTAAGGCAAGGAAAGGGAAGGAGAAGGATTCTCATTCAAAATCGAATCTTCTCATGGAGGGAAGAAGGTTGACAAGTCTAAAGTGAGATGCTTTAATTGTCATGAGATGGGTCATTATGCGACTAATTGCCCATTGAAGAAGTCCAAGAAGGGATCCTCGGAAGGATCTGAAGGTGAGGCATTAACCTCTCAGTTCGAAATGGACTTTACTCTCATCACATGTATGGTGTCATCCATGATGGGTAGTGTTTGGTTTCTTGACAGTGGAGCCTCATTCCACATGACAAGCGATAAAAGTCTATTCAGTACCTTGGAGGAGAAAGACCTCAAGATGTGCACAGAGATGGGTGATCATGAAAGGTATAGTGTTTCAGGAGTGGGCACAGTCGCTTTTTAGAGGGAGCATGGAGCTCTTATTGCCTTGACATATGTGAAGTATGTGCCTGGACTGAAGAAGAATTTGGTATCGATCGCGATGTTGGAGGACAAAGGCTATGATGTTGTTTTTAGTAAGGGAAAGGTTTTCCTTAGACACATCACCATGAGACAGGTGAAGCCGATCGGCTCATGAGTTAAGAACCTGTATGCTCTTGAGGTTCAATATGCATGCAAAGCCTTGAGGAGCAAGGCAAATATTAGAGACTTGGTGGTTAAGAGGGAGAGTAAATTACCTCTCAACATGCAGACCCAGAAGAAGTCCCAAACCATTGTGGAGGAGCTACAAGTGGAGATGCTGAGAGGAGACCGAGTGGAGGCATCCACTCATGTCTAGACCTCCAGTAGGGGGGAATTTTGAGCCAAGTGGGCATAGGGAGCACATGCAGCCATACCTCTAGGTGTGAGGTGGGGCAATGTGAAGTGATAGTCCCAAGAAGGCTGAAATTGGGTAGGGTCCATTGAGAGGTTTTATCTCATGGATCATACCTTTCTACGGGAGACCAAAGTACATAGTAGAGGGAGGAATCAGTGGGATTGATGCAGTCAAAGATCAAAGTGACAGAGGCTAGAGAAGTCAGATACTGAAGAGCACAGAGAAGGATTGACAATAGTGCAAAAAGGCAGAGTAAGCTGAAGCGCAAAGTTTTCAGTCGACAGAGGCAATAACAGTCAGAGACTTTGATGACAGAGGCATCATTCTGATTCAGGTTGGATATTTTTTTGTTTCTAGAGTTGCTAAAGCAACAACACTAGGGAGAAGTGTTGCATGCAGAACATTCCAAAGGTTCAGGATCAGGATCGAGTTGAATTCCTTTCTTGTTGAGAAGGAGTGTTGAGAATAGCAACAAGAAATGCTAAAAATAACATTCAGAATATTCCAATTTTAATTTTTCCTTGAATTAAAATTCGAATTTAGTCTCACCAGCTGCTTGAAAAAATAATTAATTAATTCATCTTGAGTTAATTAGTTAGAGAAATTCAAGCTAGAAGTCTTTGTGAAGTCATGCAACAGTTATCCCTTAAATTAAAAAGATTATCCCTTAATTAAGGAGATAAGGATGAGTTGTATTTGAGTTGTAATTAGTTAGCTCAGTTAACTGAGTTAAGTCCAGTTAAATTAGTTCCAAACAGTTTGAGGAACTAATTGTGAGTTCAGTCAGTTAATGCATGCATGCATGCAACTAGTGTACTCCAGATAACTGAGGATTCTCTCATAAATAACTCATGCATGTCAGTTCAAACAAAGACCCAGTTGAGATTAAAGATAGGGACAATGTACTATCAGTTGGAGGAATTTTCCTATAAAGGAAACTCATCCATGCAGAAGGAATAAGGTTCCTTGAGGATTGTGCAGTTTTACAGGGTGTGAGATCAGTGTGAGTGATCAGTGTTACACTTGGTAACAGTAGGATCACCCAAGAGAAACTGCTCAAGGAAATAGGAGTCTTGGCGGGCAGAGGAGAAGGCTTGTGAGAAACCTTCTTTGCCTATGAGCATCCAGGAGGATTGTATTGAGAGTTGACTAGCTGTGAGAGCTAAAGCTTTGTGTAATCTTGATGTATTTCCACCTTGTATGATAATACAGATAGTGGGGTTTTTAGCTGAGGCTTTCCCCAGAGTATTCTTCTGTGTTTCATGTGTATTGATTCTTCTTCTCTGTTATATGTGTTCTGCTTGATCTTTCTCAAATCGATTAAGCTTCCAAAAGTTTGATTGTAGAAGTAGATTAAGTATTTTGCTTTAGTTATATTGCATAATCATGGTAATCTATAGTCATAATTTCTACATAATTGCTCTATTCATAATCTCCAATATTGTGATTTGCAATCTGTGATATTGTGATTTGCGATTTTGTGACATTGCGATTCATCCCAATCGTAAGATCGGTATTACACATAATTAAAATCAATTGGAAATATCATTTTGAAACATGTGATGTGATATTTTGACAAGACATAAAGGAAATCTTGTATATGCCTTAATGCATAGTTAGTGAGGTTTAAATGTATTTATTCGTTTAACGATTCAAGAAGATAGATATCTTTCTTATTTGCCTGAATTTCAACAAGTTTTCGAAGAACACAACACTCAGAGAAATGGTTAAGAAAGGGAGAAAGACTGCAGAGGCTACTGTGCCTGAGCAGTCAGATATGTAATAAATTTTCTTTGATACCACTTGTAACAAATATGGCGGGACTACATCTTGGGAGGCAATGTATAATTTACTGGAGGAAGAAAAACTAAGGCCCCCGGAAACTAAGGCAACAACAGATGCCATGGATTCATCTGACACTTCTTACTTTGAAGTAGCATGTTCTTTCCTACACAGGATTGTTGCAAGACTGAAAATATTACCATACACAAATATGGTAAGATGGATTATTAATGAAGTTGATGTTTCGGATAGAACATTCATAAACTCTAGGCAAGACGTCATGGGGTCATTCAAAACAAACAATTTGAGCCAAATGTATCACCTACCACAACCACTAAAGATCTATGATAAAGATTTTATTGAGCAGTTCGCCAAAGAGAATGAAGACCAAATGGACATTATGCAGAATTGGAGGTCTGACTCCAACAAGTTCAGACAAGAGAAAACCAGTATGTACCCCATTGCACCTTTGTCAGCCCAACAGAATTTTACAGCTACAATGTTGTGTAAGTTATTCAAAAAATTTGATACCACCAAGTTTTCCATTGAATGGGTTCCGTTGATTGATGCAATTATAAATTCTATGATTTTGAACTGGAGTACTATTTTGTTGGATAATTTATCCATGGCCATTAGAGAATATAGGCGTAATAGAATTGTCTCCACTCAAGTTATCCCTCCCTTTTACATAAGTGCTTATGTCATGGATGCTATATGTTTTTGCTCACATTTTCCAAAATGGGCTGGAAATGGACTTTAAAGGATCCTACACTGATCCATGTTTATCATAAAATACTGTGGGAATCACAGTTTGGCTCCCATTTTTATAAAATTTGTCATGGCGTCATGTTGCCAATTTATCAGACCAATTCTAATAAGAAATCCCCCAATCTTTCAGAGGAAGCAAAGATAGAAATCTTGTCGATGACAAGATGGTTTGGTGAGGAATTTTTTACTTATATAAGAGTTTTCGGGAGTATTACAGCTCCCCATGTTCTTCCATATTATGTTCCGGATAAATTACTGGCAAGAGAGATTGCTTATCAGATAGTGGGTGATGGTATAACCAAAACCCTCAAAGAGCAGAAGAAATCCATCTAGCCAACCTTCCCATTGCAATGTGGCACTTTTGCATTGCATGATCTTGGGCATGCATCAAAATAAATACAGAACATCACATCTCTAAACCTGGATATTATGCCAGGCAGACAATATGACCCCAACAAGATTTCCAAGAGTTTCACTACTATGGTAAAAATTAGGCAATTCATTCATGAAGATGATGAGTTTGATGATTTCTTGGAGCAAGCTGAGACATTTTCACAGGTTTTTCATTTAGCATCACTAAAGCTAGACCCAGAGGACCTCAAATAATTCCACATATACAGAAATAGAAGACTCGAACAGGTCCCTTTGGACCTGTTACAAATTGAAGAAGAAAGAGAACCTACTCCCAGCATAAGCCTAGAGGAGAGTTCCAAGCACAATTCTGATGAGGAATCACAAGAAAAGTTATTTCAAGGTTAAAAAGATTTTGAACACCAATCTGAGAATAAAGAAGGAAGCCTTGAGGTAGACCCTGAACAGGACACAAAGGAAAATCTTGAAGAAACGACTGAGAAGGTCTCAACTGAAGAGCACATGGAGACTGGTTCCCCACAGGTTGAAACAGAAAAGATCCCAGTTGTCAATTTGGAACAAGAGTGGGAGAAATTTAATAAAAATATCCAAACAAAGACTAGTCTTGAAGGGACTTCTGGATTCCATACTCCACAACACACTCAGTAGGTTGTAAATCCAGAAACAATGATACAAGAAATTGTAACTACTCAAGATATTGAAGTCATCCTGGCACACCCAACTTCAGAAATTGTTTTAAAGATTGAAGAAATACCACCACTGGACATATTATACAACCCAACACATAAGGCTGTAGTAAAAAGGCAAAGGAAGAAAAGAAAATTGGATGTATTGACAACAATAACTCTTGGAAGTGAATCAATGGAGGTAGTGTGGAAAGACACCCCCATTGATCCATTAGAAAATCTTACAAAGCTATCGCAATTTGCAGGAGCTTATGCAACTACAACAATCGATAAGGAAACAAAAGTTTGACTTTTACTGAAAGAAAAAGAAGAAAGAGTTCAATTGCTTGAACAACAACTTGAGCAAGAAAGACAAAGCACCAATAGGCAAGTGGAAATACAACTGGCACAACTTCAACAAAATTTTGAGCAAATGACAATACAACATCAGACAGACATTGTAGAGAAGAACACATAGATTTACCAAATGCAGGCTATACTTGATAAATTCAAAGACAATCCTCAAACAGATGAATTCATTAAAGAGGAACTTGAATTAAATTCTCTTTTGGCACAACAATAGGAAATATTATGTCAAAGAATCTCATTGATCAATCCTTATTGTGAATCAAGTGACAAATTAAACAATCAAGTGATTGATCAAAGATTAGAATATGAGGAGCTAAATAAAAGGATATCAGAATTCATTTCTTGGCAAGAATCTGAAGAAGGCAAAAAGGCCGATCTACCAAAGATCGAGGAGTCCCACAAGGACATCTTATTTGCAGATTGGGACATACAGTTAAAATAGGTGGAAAGGGCAGCAACAAGAGCAGCTAGTATAGCAAACAACATCATTGAAGCTGTCAATGAAAACCTCCACACTGCCAATATTATCAGAGAATGTAGGCTAGAAGCTCTCCCGGACATTAAACAGTTAGAATAACAATGGAAAGAAACTGCCCAAACAAATACAAAAGCAATCAACCAACTATCTAAGCTTGATTGGGAAACCTACTGGCGATTTCTGGTAAAACCACACAGTCATTGGATGACTCTATGTTGGAAATAATACTGAGAGGGGGGGGTGAATCAATATTATCATGTTAATAAAACTTTTTCATTTCCATAATCAGATTCATATATGCTACTTCCACAACTTCTTATGATTAAGTTAATCGATCTTCAATGAGTGCATTAGAACATTATCAACCATATTATCAGTTAACAGATGCAGTAACATAAAGTAGATCATCACACATAAGGCACACACATGAACACAATGATGTAAGGTGGAAACCCAATGCGGGAGAAAAACCACCTGCTGCAAGTCATCTCAATCTTCTTCTTAATAAGAAAATTCTTTTACAATATTTGTACTGGTGCAGCCTTATACCAGTACGGGAGCTACAACCCCCTTTTCTCTTGTACTAGCTGATCCATTTACTAGTACGCAGGCTACTACCTGCTACGATGCTCCAAAGATTTCCTTTAGCTCTTGTACTAGCTTAGATACTAGTACGTAGGTGCCGGCCTACAATCTTCTCTCCTTCAAGTACCACGTTTCATCAATTTTCATACTGGATACACTGAAGCACAACCTATAAACTGAAAGGCCACATTTCATCCAATTTTCATACTAGACCCAACAACAACATTGAAGCTCAAACAACCTTCTGAAACACCCAATTAACTGAAGTAACCAGATCAACAATAATAGGACCAAACCCAGAACACAACAATGATAAACAAAGATTTTAAGAGAAGGAAGCACCCTGCTCAACTGCTAGCCTGAGTCCGGACTCACCCTGCTCAACTGCTAGTCTGAGTCCCGGACTCACCCTGCTCAACTGCTGGCCTGAGTCCCTGGACGCACCCTGCTCAACTGCTGGCCTGCGTCCCTCGCACTGAGTCTACTGAACTGCCTGCGTCCCGACGCATCTGAACCCTTCTGCGCTTGCGTCCGGCGCACCTGAAACTCTTCGCTCCTGCGTCCCAGACGCACCTGAACCCTTACTGCACCTGCGTCCCTCCGGGCATAGATGATTTCAAGACTTTAGAAGTAACCCAGACAATCAGATCCACAGATCTGAACATGCGCCGAAGAGATCTCGGTCCATCAGTAGATTCGCCTTGTTTAGATCTAGACCAGATCTAGCCCTCATAAGATATTCAACCCAAGACTTACCAAATCCAAATGATCTCCTTTGCTTTATATAGGCAAGCTTCTCCTCAAAACATGGAACAATACCACAAGCCGACACCATAGAAACATAAAACCGTCGGCTAGATACCACACAAGAAACCCCCACGTGCTTTTCTCTTCCTTGAAATGTGTGCACTGGGTGGACGCATCCCCTGAACGGCTGGCCTGCGTCCCTGGACGCGGGTTCTGCATGGTATACCTGCGGGGACGCATTTTCTGAACTGGCTTCCTGCGTCCTTCAATAAAAAGAGAGCTGATCATCAACTTCTGCTGCTGACCTGAATGGGTTGCCATCAAGGACAACACTTTAGCCATAATGCCAACAATCTCCCCCTTTGGACTTGATGGCAACAACACCAGATCACTCTCCCCCTTTGACATCAAGGGCAAAGGGGTATGCTCCCCCTAAGAACATGCTCCCTTTGACTATGAACCAGATCTACTGAAGTCTCTGAATGAGCTCCCCCTTTGTATATGTCATGGTGCTCCAATCTGATAATGGTCTTTCTGAGAACCAGCTGAGATGTCTGCTCTGCTGTATGGTGTTTGTTCATGGTCAAGCTCCCCCTGACTGTAAGCAAGGTCTGCAAAAAAATGTTCTACAAGAAGAACATGACTCTATATATATCATAAATGACCTTCCTATCACCAAAAGACTCAATACATACATCCATCACCCATCACAATAAGGATCTTCCATCCAACCAAGTGGGAATACATCAGAAATATGAGAACCAAATACATTACATCTTCATCCCATGCATAGTGGGGGGACATAGGCCGTTACATGGCCTGAAGAGATGACTATAATAGATAGACCATTACAACATGAGTCTTGCTACGACCTTCCAAAGATCATGACAAACAACAACACTGTATAATCTGCTCCATAGTATCTGTCAACATCAACTCATAACCATCCAGATCTACATGAATCAAGAGCCATCAAATGAAAGCATCAGCATCAATCAACATATGTATGAATAATCATATCCAGCCAACAATCCTCATCCATTTGTACCAAGAAAGAATTCATGCATCATGCTCAAGTCAACATCATCATGAAATGCGTATGAGTAACTCATCATCATCATGTCCCCAACAATGCGACTTTGAGTAATCATCCACGAAATCAGCCAACCTCATCCATATATGTGCCAAGAATAATAAAGACTTCATGCAAGCATCATTAGAGAATCAACCATACATCTGATCATGTGACCAACTCATAATAGCAAGATGAATCATAAGCTTGTCACCAAGGACCATAATGCCAACAATGCATTTAGGACATATGCTCCCCCTGAACCAGTGCCATCTGTTAAATCTGATCATGCATATCAAGAAGAATCAGCCAATAAATGCTTTGAGACAGGTACGCACTTCATCTTCTGCTGCGCTGCGTCCTGTTGCTGCAGGGACGCACCCAAAAACACTATCGCGCCGCGTACTTTTACTCAGAGACGCATCCAAAATTACTATCGCGCCGCGTCTTTTTGCTTCAGGGACGCACCTGATCCTCAGTCGCTCTGCGTCCCCACGCAGATCTTCAGTTACTGAACTGCGTCCTGGACGCACCTGGACTTGGTCTGGCCTGCGTCCGCACGCAGGTCTCCTGTTACTGCACTGCGTCCTGTACTTCCAGCTTCTTCTGATTCTGGTATGTCTGTACATTGTACTATGCCATCCTTTTCTGACTGTACTTCCTTTTTCTTCCATATCTTCAAGCGTGATGATGATATTTTCTCCTTTTGATATGGTGCCCAAAGTTTGTTCCTGCATTCCTTGGCTATATGTCCAAGCTTGTTACATGCATAACATCTTACATGTTTCATATTCCTCCTGTAACAATCAGTAGCTTTGTGACCAAACATATTGCAAGCAAAGCAATATCCATAAAAGTACCTTGATTGAGATGACCTTTCTGCATAATGGTCTTGAACTCTTCTTCTTCTACATCTAGCTGCAACATGTCCAAGATTATGACATACATAACATTCAACATTATTCATAGAAGGAGTAAAGGATTTCCTTTGAGGAATCTCTTTCCTTGGTTGATGATGAGATTGATCTTTCACTTCTTCGTTGATCACTTTAGATTTCCTTTTAGAGTTTCTTGCCTCACCTTGTGAACTAGATTCACCTTTAACAGATTCATGGAAACCAAGACCAGTCTTTATAGCAGGGGACCTTTGACTACTAAGAATATCATCCAATACCTTAGAGCTATCTTGAAATCGTAAAAGCTTATCCTTTTCTTCTAGTTTACCTTTCAAGATATTTACCTCAACCTGAAGTTGTTCTTCCTTTTCAAGAGATTTCTCTTTCAAAACTTCTTCAGCGTTCCTTCCTTCTTCCATTTGTTCCCTTAGTTTGAGAATTTCTTTTTCTTGTTCTTCATACAGATCCTGCTGCATTTGACGAACTCGGAAGGCACATTCTAGTTGAGATTTTAAGCTGGTGACTTCGTTTTCTTGTTTTGCAATAGCTTGGAGTAGATCTGTATTCTGCTTCTTTGATTCTTCAAGATCTCCTTTTAGTGAGAGGATTGTAGCTTCAAGATTTTCATAGTAGCTGGATCTATCTTTGAGTTTCTTGATGATTGTGCTTCTTTCGTTGACTTCTTTTCTTAATGATGTCACTTCATGCTGCAATTTTTGACATTGGTCTTCTTTGTCCTTGAGTAGCTTTCTTACCTTGTTTCCTTCTTCTAGTTGTGCCCTTAGTTTGGTAGCTTCTTCTTTGAAATCACATTCCTTTTTGTTCAATAGATCTTGTTGATCTCTAATTTTGTCTGTCAGCCTGTTAAGTTCTGCCTCTATTTGACATCTTTCTTGCTCACCCATAAGAGCAAGTTCAGTAGTCTCACTATCACTTTCATCTCTTTCACAAGGAAATATAGCTGGAACATCAGATGATAACACATTCATACCTGATAATGATTCTGAATCTGACTCTGAATCTGAAGAGCTTCTTATGCCTAATCCCCAATCGATTCTTCCACTATCATAGTTCTTCTGAGATGACTTCTTTTTCTTATGAGCTTTCTTCTTAAGCTTCTTTCCCATTGTTCCACGGATCTCCTTCAAGCGATCAAGCTTCTGTCAAAGGACCTGCTCTGATACCAATTGTTGGAAATAATACTGAGAGGGGGGGGTGAATCAGTATTATCATGTTAATAAAACTTTTTCATTTCCATAATCAGATTCATATATGCTACTTCCACAACTTCTTATGATTAAGTTAATCGATCTTCAATGAGTGCATTAGAACATTATCAACCATATTATCAGTTAACAGATGCAGTAACATAAAGTAGATCATCACACATAAGGCACACACATGAACACAATGATGTAAGGTGGAAACCCAATGCGGGAGAAAAACCACCTGCTGCAAGTCATCTCAATCTTCTTCTTAATAAGAAAATTCTTTTACAATATTTGTACTGGTGCAGCCTTATACCAGTACGGGAGCTACAACCCCCTTTGCTCTTGTACTAGCTGATCCATTTACTAGTACGCAGGGTACTACCTGCTACGATGCTCCAAAGATTTCCCTTAGCTCTTGTACTAGCTTAGATACTAGTACGTAGGCGCCGGCCTACAATCTTCTCTCCTTCAAGTACCACGTTTCATCAATTTTCATACTGGATACACTGAAGCACAACCTATAAACTGAAAGGCCACATTTCATCCAATTTTCATACTGGACCCAACAACAACATTGAAGCTCAAACAACCTTCTGAAACACCCAATCAACTGAAGTAACCAGATCAACAATAATAGGACCAAACCCAGAACACAACAATGATAAACAAAGATTTTAAGAGAAGGAAGCACCCTGCTCAACTGCTAGCCTGAGTCCGAACTCACCCTGCTCAACTGCTAGTCTGAGTCCCGGACTCACCCTGCTCAACTGCTGGCCTGAGTCCCTGGACGCACCCTGCTCAACTGCTGGCCTGCGTCCCTCGCACTGAGTCTACTGAACTGCCTGCGTCCCGACGCATCTGAACCCTTCTGCGCCTGCGTCCGGCGCACCTGAAACTCTTCGCTCCTGCGTCCCAGATGCACCTGAACCCTTACTGCACCTGCGTCCCTCTGGGCATAGATGATTTCAAGACTTTAGAAGTAACCCAGACAATCAGATCCACAGATCTGAACATGCGCCGAAGAGATCTCGGTCCATCAGTAGATTCGCCTTGTTTAGATCTAGACCAGATCTAGCCCTCATAAGATATTCAACCCAAGACTTGCCAAATCCAAATGATCTCCTTTGCTTTATATAGGCAAGCTCCTCCTCAAAACATGGAACAATACCACGAGCCGACACCATAGAAACATAAAACCGTCGGCTAGATACCACACAAGAAACCCCCACGTGCTTTTCTCTTCCTTGAAATGTGTGCACTGGGTGGACGCATCCCCTGAACGGCTGGCCTACGTCCCTGGACGCGGGTTCTGCATGGTATACCTGCGGGGACGCATTTTCTGAACTGGCTTCCTGCGTCCTTCAATAAAAAGAGAGCTGATCATCAACTTCTGCTGCTGACCTGAATGGGTTGCCATCAAGGACAACACTTTAGCCATAATGCCAACACTCTATGCTGTTTAACTAATTCTGCTCAAAAGATGGTGCCACCTCTCAATGATGTTGTATTCACGGGACAATTGAGATATAGAATTGGCCAACCTCCCCAGGTTAAGCCAATGATAGACATCTGCGAGCTCAAGGACCGAATGGCTGAATAAGACCATTCAATTTGGAGAATCTTCTCATCATTTATTTTTATTTTAGCTTTTATTTCACTTATTTCGAGGAAGGTTGTTTGAATCCTCCTTAAAATTTTATGTAGTAATCCATTTTTGAAACATATGTGTATTATTTAAACCTCTCTCATGCATTTAGAGAAAGGTCCAGAATTTTATCAAAAAACACTTTGCAAGAGCTTGCACTCCTGTACTTTTGAGAATGTTTTGATGAGATAATTGGAACAAGCTTTAATTTTCTTGGATATTGAAGCATACTCTACTGAATTCACATTTCTGTACTCTTAGAATATATTTGATTGAAATGAAGCGGATCAATATTGCTGATATCATGAGTAGGACCTTTCATATCTGGTACTTTTATCTTATGATTGAGTTTCACCTATGAATTAACAATAATCTTTATATTGTGTTATATAGGAAATCTGAGTTATAGTTTAAACATCAAAGCACTTTTGTATAAATGTTTCAGCTCTAATTCCTTATTGAATACATGATCAATTGATATATGCGATATATTTTCCATAATTATTTTTCCTAACTATTTAGTCAAAATAATTATCATTAACGCTTTCTTATCTTATAAAAATTGAATGATCTTTATTACTTTTTCTTTAATACATCTTTGTAGATCGCATGATTTTAGTTATTGCCGGGCATATAATAAGATAATGTTAGAATAGATAGATGCATGTGCTTTACCGTTTAAATAGACCATTTTAGTTAAATCATTTTCCATTATATCTTATATCAACCCAACATCATCATCATATCAATTCTTGTTGGGAAACTGGTCCCATTATCCCCATTCAAAGCCACCACACCAAACGGAAAAGGAGCTACTTGGTCTGGACCAAGTGGTTATCCCCTATGTTGTTACAATGGAATTCCGGGGCCTCAACATTTTGGCGCTAGAAGGAGGGCATGACTGTGAATGGAAAAGAGAACTGATTATAAAGCAAAAAATCCATCTTAAGAGTCACTCCCCTTCTAGATCTCCTCCAATTTCTAGGTCCCCATCTAGAACTACAATCTCAAGATCAGAAGTTGAGAAAACCTCTCCAAAATTTCCTAGTGAATATAAGAGAATAACTTCTTCAAACTACAACCCTGAATCCCCAGAAGTTCAAACTTTGATAGAGAAGTTAGAGCAAATCTCTATTTCAACTGAAAATCCTACAAGTTCTTAGTCATCTGAAGGAAGCATTTCCTCTATTTTACAACCAAGATGAATCTTGACTCGTTCTCAAAGTGAGAAGACTGGAATTCCTCCTTTTGAATTTCCCATATCTTCCTTCCAAAATAAAATTAAGAAATATGAATCACAAACATCCGCCAATTCACCACCTCAAACCCCTTCATTCCCTCCACTAATTCCAACAACTTCCATCTCAATTACTGGTGCTAGTTCTTCTAAACCAAGCACCCAATCTGCCTCTTCTTCAACTAAAACTCCATCCATATCCTCGTTCACTCAAACCCCTCTTACGATCTGATCCATTCAAAATCTAATGGCAGGACAAAAACCTCCACCGCGAGTACACCCATGGAATAATCCTGGTGCTGTAGCAATGCATCTCCTCTTCACCCTCTTCCTAAGCATCCTGGAAGATGGTTGCCGAAATTTAATCCTGATGATAGACTACGAGCAGAGGAACATATCCATAACTATATGATGGCCATCAATTTAAATGGAGTCGATGAAGAAGACTGCATTGTTAGATTATTTACATACACTCTTAAAAGAGCCAAGCCAAGTACAAGGCAAGGCATGACAAGCATCGGATGGAGCATAGTTTCCAAGTTGCTGACCAAGTCTGGCTATATATCAACAAAGACGGGATGCAAGGTGAAGGTAAGAAGCTGAAGCCAATAAGGTATGGACCTTTCAAGATACTTGAGAAAATTGGTGAAAATGATTTTCGCCTTGATCTACCAGCTTACAGGCACATCTACTCAGTTGTTAATGCAGACAGCTTGAGACTATTTGAACCTTCATTAATTGAAGATCCTGAAGAGCAGAGTCAATTGCCTTCTATTGATGACCTGTTACATGAATACCTTAATGAGTTGCAGGAAGATACAGTTCTGGACAGGAAGGTAAGAACTACACACAGAGGGGATGTTGAGTACCTCAGGATCGGACTCAAAGGTTCAAAGCCAAGCAGTTCGAAATGGATAGAAACTGAGCAAGTGAGGAAGCAATACCCTCACTCGATTGATGCTTGAAAGAAAACCAACTTTTGGTGGTCCAAAAGCTTTTTCAGTGGGAAGGCCGTGATCCGAATTAGATCCTAAAACTTTCTAAGTTTTCATGACTGTTTCAAATTATGCTAAAAGATTCAAGTCTTAGAAAAATCAAATCTATCAAAAGGAATCCTTGTAACAGTTGTAGTTGTGGCTAGAGCGAAGCAACGAGGACCCTCAGTTGAGCGCGCAGACCGTTGGCCCATGGTAAAGTGCAATGGCACAAAACTGGAAAAACCGGAGGCTAATTCGAGAAACAGAGGTGGATTCTAATACACGATTAGCACTTCAGAGGCCAATTCAAGAAACAGAGGTGGATTTTGATACGCAATTAGCGCTAAGCGCTAATCGCGTATCACAGGTTGTCCCCCTCAATGAAGGGAAGCCCCGAAGCACCTGGACCTGAAATCGCTATAAAATTCTGAAAAGTAACTGTTTCAGTTCCGTAGCGCAAGATTCCCCAAAACTGGTAGGATATCAGAAGGCTTCAAGGCGGTAAGAAGTTTTGACTAAGTCCCACCCGATGCCACACATCGAGCGACACGCGTCTGGCGAAAATCACCTGCATCAGATAGATAAACACCATGCGACTTCTCCACCCGATATGAAGGATGACCGTAGGATCTAGGGGGTCCAGATCAATGGCGGAGATGCGTCCCAATGACTAACCAGATTTCACAGGTCAAAAAGCAAGATGACAGGGGATTTGATGTCTAAAGTGGATGATGAGTTGGCAAACGATTCGTGTTCACATGCGATCTTGAAGAAAACAGATTTAATAGCCATTCAAATATGATTCAGGTAATCTGACACCCAATTCGTTAGCAAACAGGTGGCCACCTCCCTGCAAGGCATTACCCAGTGATGATGACGCAGAGCAGAGGAATTAGAACAAATAGAGGAAAGGAAACCAGAAGGCCGGGAAGCGGAAACGAGCAGTCAAAGAGCAGACTGGCTTTAAAGCCATGAACTGACAAAAGCATACAACGGGAAACACACAAAGATGTAAGAAGCTAATAGCATAGAACAGAGAGTAGAAGTCGAGCTGACCTGAAGGCAGCATCAAGCCAGAAAAAGCCAGAGAGAGTTAGAGAGTCTGTGTACTCCATTAAAGGCTTGAGAGGTTCAAGAAAACTCCTCGGCATAGGCCTGTCATACTACTGTGACCCTCAGAGGTCGAGTTTCAATAAGGAGAGTATGTGCACTCCATTCCTACTGATTTCATTCTGTTAGTGAGTCTCAAATCGAGCTCAATGTTGTAAAAAAACTCTGCTTGAAAACATAATAGAGAGGCCACCACTGAAAAGTTGGACCAGGAGACGTAGCCCAGGAGCATTGGGTGAACTCCTTATTAAACTTGTTTTGTTTACATGTTTGACTGTTATGTTTTCTCTTATTGCCTCAGTGTCTGTGTATTATAGCAATCTTATTGATCTGTTACATAAGTAACGTAGGCACATCCATGCACATGAGTTTGTAATACCTTTCATTCTTTGTACTGGATAAATTTCAGATCAGGGCTTTTGTGGGTTTCGCCTTGGCGAGGCACGCACCAGTATGGCAGGTTGTTTGCTCTTCTTGTCCTTCATAGTTTCCTTGGTTGGGGTTGGCTTTGGTCTCGGCGTTCTCGGTGATTTAAGGACCTCCACCAATACTTCGACCACTTCCAGGGCAGTTACCTCTAAAGCAGTGACTTCAGCCTCCATATCGATTTCCTACACATTCTTCGTGGCTGCCACTTCTTCAATGTTCATAGCTTTTGCACGTGTCGATATGACGCTACTCACTAGTTCTTGTGTCTCCTTTGACAATTGTTCAAACGTCGACTCGCTACCAGAGCTTGAAAGAATTCACAGTTCATGTGCACCTAAGAACTTAACAACTCAATTCTCAAAATGCCTAGTGTTTTTCGCTAGACAACCACTTGTAATTTATAGGGCATTTTGAATTCAAATATAACTATTCCCCACAAAATCGGTTCATTAACGCTGGATTGGCAGCAGATTTTCAAGGATCTAAGCTATAAATTTCACCTTAAATGTAGGTCGCCTGCTCCATTTGGCCTCACTTCTATCATCTTTTCATGAACAATGACTTTAACGGTCACTTTCCAACCAACTTGCGTGATTTCCACCTAGGTAGCGCAGCTCCATCCGCACTACCGTGGACCTAGTGACACATTCTGGCTTTGCACCATCTTCCAACTGCGCAGCACCCCAACCTGGGAATTGTAGTTTATAGTCTCGCACCTCCTTTCAGCTGCCTAAAGTCCTAAGACTATGCTACCTTCATTTAGTCACATGGCCAGAGCGCCGATGTATCACTTCAGGCGACTGCCATTCACCTTTCCAGGGAAGGGCTGTCCATTCAATTTGACTAGCTGTACCACTCCTCTGTCGGTAATCTCCTTAATAACATAAAGCCCCAACCAGTGCATCCTGAACTTCCCTAGAAATTTATCAAACTTACTATCATATAGAAAAACTAGGTCATTTACCTTAAACATGTGCAGTTTAATGTGTCTATCATTCCATGCCTTTTCGCGCTGCTTCTAGACCTGTTGGTGAAATCCTGCTAAAAACCTTTCTTCCTCCAATTCATCCAGCTGTGTGAGCCTCTCCTCTAGGGCTCCGCGATTCATCATACCAGTGAGTACTGCTATGCGTAGACTAGGCAGGATGTATTCCATAGGCATTACTGCTTCCACACCATAGACAAGCCTAAAAGGGGTTTGTCCAGTCAACTTCTTGCATGTTGTTCGATAAGCCCACAGTACTGCAAGTATGCGTAGGTCCCAATCACTTCATGATCCATTTGACTCCAGAGACACACATAGGACAAAGAGGACTCAGGAAAGATCAAAAATCAAAATGTTTGGATTATGCTCGAACCAGGAAAAGAGTGTAGATCTCGTCGTCCTGATCGCGGTGATGCGAACGGTTCGTCAATCCTAGTCCAAATGAGGAATTTAGAAGTAGCCAAAGTTGGGTTGACATTTTTCTGACTGGGAAAGCTTAAGGAGGCCACAATTTGGACAAAACCCCACCACCAGATTCTGGCCAACTCCGGCTGGATTCCGAGTGAAATTGTGGCCTTGTTAGAATGACTCCTTCAATCAAAAACCAAATTTCCAAAAACGTACATTATGTTTTATATAACAAAAAAAATTATAAAAAGAAGGGGGTGGGGGCCACAAACCCCACTACCTCCTACACTCCTATCTGCATTAAAAAGAAATTCACTGGAGGGGCGGGCCACGACCCCGGACCCCTCCCACGGAACCACCTTACGGGACTGATTTTCAACCAAAATGTATTAAGGGTGGGTTGGCCCTTGGAGCGTGGACCCAACCCTCACTCATATGCACATAACCGCCAGTGATAAACAGGGTGTGAGCCACCGAAAACCATGGACCCACCACCCAACAGCCCAACCAAAAAAATTAAATATCGAATGTTAATTCGAGACGAATGGGATTTGATCCCCCGACCCCTCCTCAACAAATTACCTTTTTTACCAATGCACCAACGGTGTTCTTTTGTAAACTCTACCCTCAAAACTATATATAAACAATCATTTCATCAGTGCGACGGGGGGAAGATGGAGGAACCAGGATCAGGCACGCATTTCGAGACAAGAGGAGGCAGTGCACGCATTTCGACGCAAAATTTTGCAAGAGCGCCGAATTTTCACTTTGTCAGAATTTGACAAATTTTATATGGTTTCAACACTTCTCGACACCACGAATGCAATGGCATTGTCCACTTATCCATTAGAGTTCTACATTTTTCGACCATTTTTCAGTATGAAAGTGGAACCATGATTGCTGCAGAAACAGGGAGCAGAACCATGATCCTTGAAATTTTCCCGAGGAGGTAATTTTTCTCCATGTCAGAATATAGTCAAGTTTACAGTCATTTTTCATGGTTTTCAACAGGGATCGTAATGGCGAGGTCAGATTCGCCTTTGGAGTTGCAGATTTCTAGTCCACCCATGGAGCAGAATCTCTGAGGAATCTAGGAGGAATTTAAAAGATTCCTTGAGCCCCAGATTTTCACTTTCTCAGAATTCAAAAATTGGACAGTAGATTTTGCACTATTCGACACCACAAATATGATGGTGTGTTCAAATTTTTCATTTGCTCATTCTATTCTTCAGACACTTTTTTAAGTGGAGCGCAGGTGTCAACATTTATGTGTGAACAGCCATTTTCATGTGATTAATGCCGTGAAATTGATGGTCCGAACAGCTTCAGCAGGTTGACATCCTCTTCTTTAGATGGCCTTGGATGTGAGGTATATGCATTGTGTTCATGTACTTCTTTTTCTATGCATTGTGATGCAGAGATCCCTGTTTGATGCTTGATGTGGGATCTTGTTTCTTACTCATTTTCATGATTCCTGCTTGATGTGATGGGGAATCATATGTGCGATGTACTTGTTGTCATGATTTTTCATGCTGTGTTTTGAGATCCCTTTGTTCTATATTGATGGGATACTCATGTTGTTGTAATTCATGCATTGAGATCCCTTTTATGCCATGTTGGCGGGATGCTCTTGATCATCATGCATGAGTTTGTGTCATACTAATAGGAGTCCTTTTGACTGAGAGTTCCTGTAGCGGAACATCTCTTGGAGCCACTCCTGCGTGAGGGAATTTTCCTTGTATGATGGTGACATCACCTCTATGTACATCATCACTATTGACAGCACTTAATGCAGCAGCCTACACCATCTTGACTGCGGGGCCCAGAGACGTAGTCCGTCCTGGAAGAACTTCGTTATCAATAGCTTATGTTTTTATGTTGTTGATGATTGACATGTTCCTCTTCTTTACAACATGCACATGTATTCACTTATGTTCTTTTAAAAATGCAATTTAACACATCATGAAAATAAAGGTCTTGGAAGGGTCCTTCATCACACCCGAACATAGATCAAGTGGTATCGAAGCGGTCTTTGCGTGGATGTGAATTGCAGCGTGAACAATGGAATGTGTAGCGATAGAGGATGAAAAAATGATGTACAAGACCATGCTCAAAATTTCCAAAAGAGTGGAAATAATGTATGAAACTCTACAGAAAGAGACAAAGGAAAAGGAGCAAGTGCAGCTTCAATTGCAAGCCATGGAAGAGGCCCTGGAAGAACTGAAGCACAACAACCAAAACCTTCAAATAGAGAACGTTGAATTGAAGATGCACCTACATGAAGAGAAAGAGGAGAAACATAGTTTGCTACGACAGTTGCAAGCAAAGGATGAGGCCTTTTAAAAGTTGCAGCATGACCCATGTGAGGTAAAATGTAGTTCTCCATCTTCATGTATGTTTCCTGATGATGATTTCGCTGTTTTTGAAAATCACACCATAGGAATTGGCTCCAAATTGTTGAAGAGAATGGGGTATGAAGGCAAAGGCTTGGGCATTAATGGCCAAGGCATTGTCAACCCCGTCCAAGTGGAGGAATTACCCCGTCAGATAGGACTTTGGTATGTCTGAAAAGAAGTTGGGGAATGTGCCGAGACAGCTAGCAAACCACCAACAATAGATGATGAGCAACCATCATTAGTTCTTTCCAAATCGACAGAGGAGGTAAAAGATGTTTATTTCCTTTCGGTTTCATCTTCACATAGTATGATTTTTGTTGGAGATTTGGAGATCCCAATTACAGGGACAAACATGAGGCTCCTTACTAGGACGAAGCACGACAAGGTAGAAGAAATTGGTGTTAATAACCAAGGCATAACCCAACCATTGGATGTTGGGCAGAGACCTCAATTTGCAAGCTCAAGATACACCAAAGGAGAATGCTCAAAGGTGTCGTATGCTTCCGAGACATCGTCGAAATAGTTGAGGAAAGAGAATGATGGGAACCCATCCCTATCATCCCATGGAAGTTTCCACGGCAAGGAAAGAGCTGAGGCAAGCCCTCGTCGCCATAATTACACTAGAGACACTAAGGGAAGGTATAACCACTTTCGATCTTTGAATTTTCATTTTGATTGTAATCATGTTGTTAATGATGAACGTAAAACATGGCATTGAAAAACATGTACCTTTTGTGGATTGCATAACCATACATTTTCTAAGTGTTGGAAAAGAATGGCAGCACACAAAAGGATGAGGTGTGAAAAGCCCCCACAACAACAGGTAAAGAAACATGTTAAGCAAAGCTAGAGGAAGAAAACCTATTGCAGTCATTGCGATAGAAATGGCCATCAAAGAGCCACTTGTTGGAGGCTCCTTCCAGAGCAACGCCTTAAAGACAAAGTGTCAGTGCATGAACCAGGCGAAGCAGTTGTTCGAACATCGAATGCACCAAAGGAGGTGACCCATTCACCTTGATAAGTGAAAAAATGTTTCTAGATATGTTAGTGTTTCATGGTCGTACTTTTGTAAATCATTTGTTTCATTTTAAAATGTAAAAGTGATTATGTGTTTTTCATCACTTGTTCAACAACAATGATGTTTGGTCTTTGTTTTGTGCTGGATGATGAATTATGAAAGTGATATCGTGTTTTCATCACTTGTAAAAGAAAATAGTGTTTGGCCTTATCTTTGTAAATCATGTGTTGCAGTGATGATGAGTTTTCCATCACTTTTTGAAGCAACAATGATATGTTGGCCTTGTTTTCGTAGTTGTGGTATTGCACCCATCTTGTTGTAAACTTGACCACCGAGTATGTGTTATAAACTCATGGCAAGTGTGGGATGCTTGGGTCATTATTTGCTCAGTTAATACAAGCATGTAATTTTCAAAACAATGTGCTACAGATTGCAGGTGTCGGCTCATCGCTTAAGGCTCTGAAGAACAAAGGTGAAGGAGATGGAAGCGAGGCCTTTCAGGATGCTTGTGATGCAAACAAGGTACAGAGAAGTTGCAGATTATTTTTCATGCTTTTGGAGGACCAAAAGCTCCTCAGTGGGGAGGATTGATCCATGTGGCTCCAAACACACACATAGGACAAGGAGGACTCAGGAAAGCTCAAAAATCAAAATGTTTAGATTATTCTCGAACTAGGACCAGAGCGTAGATCTCGTCATCTTGATTGCGGTGATGCGAACAGTTTGTCAATCTGAGTCCGGATCAGGAATTTAGAAGCAGTCAAAGTTGGGTTGACTTTTGCTGACTAGGCAGGCTTAAGGAGGCCACAATTTGGATAGAACCTGGCCACTAGATTCCAGCCAACTCCAGCCAGATTCCGGGTGAAATTGTGGCCTCATTAGACTCCTTCGGTCAAAAACCGAATTTCCCAAAACGTACATTATGTTTTATATAACAAAAAAAATTATAAAAAAAGGGGATGGGGGCCACCAACCCCACCACCCCTACACTCCTACCCGCATTAAATAACAAATTGGGTGGAGGGGCGGGCCACGACCCTCGGCCCCTCCCACGGAACCACCTTACGAGACTATTGTTCAACCGAAATGTATTAAGGGTGGGCCGGCCCTTGGGGTGCGGACCCAACCCTCACTCATATGCACATAACCTCTGGTGATAAACAGGGTGTGGGCCACTGAAAACCGTGGACCCACCACCCAATGGCCCAACCAAAAAAATTAAATATCGCATGTTAATTCGGGAGGGGTGGGATTTGATCCCCCGACCCCTCCTCAACAAATTACTTTTTTTACCAATGCACCAATGGTGTTCTTTTGTAAACTCTACCCTCAAAATTATATATAAACGCTCATTTCATCAGTGCCATGGGGGGCAGATGGAGGAACCATGATTGGGCACACATTTTGAGACAAGAGGAGGCAGTGCACACAGTTCTAGGCAGAATTTTGCAAGAGCCCCGAATTTTCACTTTGTCAGAATTTGACAAATTTTTATGGTTTCAACACTTATCGACGCCACGAACACAATGGCGTTGTCCATTTATCCATTAGAGTTCTACATTTTTTGGCCTTTTTTCAATATGCAGGTGAAACCATGACTGTTGTAGAAACAGGGAGTGGAACCATGATCCTTGAAATTTTCCCGAGGAGATAATTTTTCTCCATGTTGGAATATAGTCAAGTTTACAGTCATTTTTCATGGTTTTCCGTAGGGATCGCAATGGCGAGGTCAGATTTGCCTTTGGAGTTGTAGATTTCTAGTCCACCCATGGAGCAGAATCTTTGAGGAATCTAGTGGGAACCTAAAAGATTCCTTGAGCCCCAGATTCTCAATTTCTCAGAATTCGAAAATTGGACAATAGATTTTGCATTATTCGATGCCACAAATCTGATGGTGTGTTCATATTTTTCATTTGTTCATTCTATTGTTTAGCCCCAATTTCTCAATTTCTCAAAATTCAAAAATTGGACAGTAGATTTTGCACTATTCGATGCCATAAATATGATGGTGTGTTCATATTTTTCATTTGCTCATTCTATTCTTCAGCTACTTTTTTAAGTGGAGTGCAGGTGTCAGCATTTGTGTGTGAACAGCCATTTTCATGCGATTGATGCAATGAGATTGATGGTCCGAACAGCTTCAGCAGGTTGACATCCTCTTCTTCAGATGGCCTTGGATGTGAGGTATATGCATTGTGTTCATGTACTTCTTTTGTTATGCATTGTGCTGCACAGATCCCTGTTTGATGCTTGATGTGGGATCTTGTTTCTTACTCATTTTCATGATTCCTGCTTGATGTGATGGGGAATCATATATTTGTTGTCATGATTCATCATGTTGTGTTTTGAGATCCCTTTGTTGTATGTTGATAGGATACTCATGTTGTCGTCATGCATGCATTGAGATCCATTTTATGCCATGTTGGTGGGATGCTCTTGATCATCACGCATGAGTTTGTGTCATACTGATAGGAGTCCTTTTGACTAAGAGTTCATGTAGCGGAACATCTCTTGGAGCCACCCCTGTGTGAGGGAATTTTCCTTGTATGATAGCGACATCACCTCTATGTACATCATCACTATTGATAGCACTTAATGCAGCAGCCTACACCATCTTGACTATGGGGCCTGGAGACATAGTCCCTCCTGGAAGAACTCCGTTATCAACGACTTACGTTTTTATGTTGTTGATGATTGACATGTTCCTCTTCTTTACAGCATGCACATGTATTCACTTATGTTCTTTTAAAAATGAAATTTAACACATCACAAAAGTAAAAGTTCTTGGAAGGTTCCTTCGTCACACCTGGACCTAGATCACTTCGCTAAGCAGTGAAAACCTTGGTCAATGCATTCTCGAGCACTTTGTTGAACGCTTTCCACTGTCTTGTTAGCCTGCAGGTGATAAGGAATACTCTTCTGGTGGTATACCTGAAATTCCTTCATCAACGCGCTGATCGTCTCATTCAGGAAGTGTGTACCACGATCACTCATCAAGATCTTTGGACATCCAAATCGCGTCAGTACATGCTCAAATAGGAACTTCGCGGCAGTCACACCCGTGCAATCCTTCACCGGCTGCGCTTCTACCCAACGAGTCAAATACTTCGTCGCAGTGATAATATACCTTGCTCCTGTCTTTCCTTGTGGTTGAATGGGTCCTACAAAATCTATTGCCCACTTTTCAAAGGGTTGTAATGTCATTTGTGGATTCAAAGGCATCTCATCCCTCCGCGATGGTCTGCCAGTCCTTTGACACACATCACATGCCTTGCAATATGCTTTTGAGTCCTGATGAAGGATTGGCCACCACAACCTTGCGCGTAGAATCTTCTGCCTGGTTTCTCTTCCTGCATAATGTCCTCTCGCGGCACCCCCATGAGCATCTATGAGGATGTTACTTCTTTCAAACTTAGGTACATACCGTCGTAATATCTCATCAATTCCCATCTTGTACAGATGCACATCAATGATAGAGAATTCTGCCACATGCACCACTAATTCCTTCTTTTGTTGGACAGTGTACCCTTCCGGTGTAGTTCCTATTGTTAGGAAGTGTATTATATCCTCAAAATGACCATCCGCGACGGCACACTACAAATAGTTGTGCGTCAGGCAATCCTTCTTCTAAGTTAGTAGGTTCCTCCCCTATTTCAATGCACAACAGATGGTCTGGTCCCACGTTCAATCGTAGGCTTCACAACTACTTCAAATTCATACTCCTGGAACAATAAGAGCCACCTGCAAATTCTCCTCCCCAACACAGGCTTATTGACTAGGTACTTTAGCATGGAGTGATGCGTATACATCCTTAAATGGCCTCCCAGCAAGTAGTGCCTATACTTTTGGAGCACATACGCCATAACTAGTCCTTCACGCTCGGTGGTGGAATAATTCTTCTCTGCTTTAGATAATCTTCGGCTTGCGAACACGATAGGATGATCCAAGCCTTCTCTGCTAGCCTGTGTCAGTACTGCTCCAAGCGTTATACATGATGCGTCAACATGCACATGAAACTCTTTCTTCCAGCCCTGGAAGACTAGAATTGGCACGGTAACCATCTTTTCCTTCAATATATCCAATCTTTTCTTGCATTCATCGTTCCAGCAGAATGTGACATCCTTCTTCAACAATTTCTCCATAGGGGCGGTGATCTGGGCATAGCTCTTGATAAACTTTCTATAATATCCCATATGTCCCAAGATAGCGCGCAGCTGTTAAACACTTCTTAGCGCTTCCAAGTTTAGTATCACCTTGATCTTCGTAGGGTCTACCATTAATCCCCGTCTGCAAACCACATGCCCCAACAAGTTTCCAAACGGAACACAAAACAAACACTTCTTGAGATTGAGCGTGATCTAGTATCTTTGACAGGTATCCAGCATCAGGCACAAGCTTTCTACATGGCACTTAACCAGCCCAAATACAGTCCAGTCATCAAAATATGCCTCTAGGAACTTATGAATAAATTCTTTGAATGTCGCAACAACCACACGCGAGAAGATTTCACGCGCATTCTTCAATCCAAATAGCATTACAGTGTACTGAAAACAACCCCACTCAATCACGAAGGTTATCTTGCTCCTATCCTCCGGCGCGATTTTGATTTGGTGGTACCCAAAGAACCCATTAGTAAATGAATATGCTTCCTGGCCACCTACATTGTCCAACACTTCATCAGTGAATAGAGTTGGGAAAGGATCATGCACACAAGTGTCATTCAGTTTTCTGAGATCCACGCATATCCTTATCTCATCCTTCTGCTTCTTCTCTTGCACCACCATTGGGCTTACCCAGTCAGATTCTTCCACAGGCTCGATGATACCTGCCGTGAGCATCTTGTCTAGTTCTAAGTGGACCTTCTCCTTATATTTCAGATTGAGACGGTAAGGCCTTTGCTTAATTGGCTTCGTGTCGGGTTTCAACATGAACTTCATCACTCCTAGGTCCCCGATTATCCCTTTTAGATCTATAAACTTGGTAGGGAATAAGTCCTGATATTCACGGAGAAATTCAGCAACCTTATCCACCGTCGGATCATCCTAGTAGTCTCCAATCTTCGTGAATTTGGGTTATGCCTCCGTACCAATGTTCGGTTGTTTCTTTTTCAACGGCGCGTTATATCAGGGTTCTCAATATACGTTCCCTAAATCTCGCGGTGGCCTTCTGTTTTCGAAATGTTAATTTTCCGCAGATCCTTGTCCTCTTCTTAATAGTTACATTATAACATTCTAGCGTGCGACTTAGATGAGTAGCCCATTCAGGCTGAATCATCTCTAAAGGATCCTGTGGTATCCTAAAGATTGTTTCTTCACCTCTTGTAGCGATTCATCAAAACTGTCAAACTCGTCCTCAAAACTGAACGTCATCATGAATCCCTCGCGCAGGATATCCCATTTGCATGTCCCATGGCAGAGCTCTATTTCTAGATACCAATTCATGGGGACAACATCCAGGGTATGATAGAACAAGTGAACCCACTCAGGTTGGGGCTTTTCTCCATAAGTCTGGGTCCATTTGGCCAAATGCGCGTGCAAATCATTCATCCCATCATACTTGTTTATCAGTCGCAACTTAGGCTTCCCAAATCGTGTTCTCATCATCCTCCTACATTGGTGCCAATCATCAAAGCTTCCCTTGTGCGTACCACATCATCTTGCCAACATAGCACGCAGTGCCCAGTCCAAGGCCTAGAAGCGCTGCTTTTCTGGTACCTCCCTTTCAAATGCATCCAAAAAGATATCTACCTCATTCAGTCCATCATAAGTAAGAAAAGTTCTTACCTCTGACTACACACAACGCAGCGATTGGGTCATCATATTGCAATTCAGCGTAGTTACTTCATGTAACAGATTCTGCCATCGTTCTATTTCTTCATCGGAGTCTGAAGTGCAGGAACTCTCACGGTCCCATGTAATTCGTCCATCCGTGGTGGGATTCACCCAGTCTTGGTCTCGCGTCATTATCTTAAAGATTCAGTCCAGATCATCATCACTTTCATAATCGTGGACTGGTTCTGTATAGTGTGATCCTTCAACAGGATCCACGGGTATTATGACACACAGTGATTTCTTCTCAAAGATCATCTTTCACTTCTTCAAATTGATTACCCTGTTCATATCAGTAGCCCAATCAATTTTCAGGAGTGCAAGGTAGGGATTTTTATCATCCACTATCTCTATTACTTCAAAATCCACAAGCGCTCTCGCTCCCTCAATGTCCACGGTCACCCCCTATAGCCGCCCCATGGGGATGATATTTTGTTGATTCACCATCCTTAGCTAAATCGGAGACCATTGTAGCCTAGGTCTCCGCATTCGCTCCCAAGTTTGCTTTGGTAGGACATTCGCATCTGGCCCCAGGTCCAAAATTACTTGAACCATTTCATACTCTCCTATTTGTGCAGTTAGTCTCATCTCCCATCCCATCCTTGTTTTATTCTTTCTAATCTTTCGTAATACATGCGGCTCACTTGGCACAGTTCCATCACATCCATTGATGAGTTCTTGTAACCCTTTCACAGCCTTACTATCACGCAGTAAATTCATATAGGTCTCCAGGAAAGTTATGAGCATAGAGGGGTCCATCTCCTGCTCAGGCTTATCCTTGCTTCCTAAGGTGGAGGCCTCACCGAAGCTCTTCTTAGATTCCATGTAGGTTTCACGTGCATGTTCCAAATCAAACTCAGCCTCCTTCGCCGGAGCTTTGTGAACCCATGTACTATCTTCTGGTTATTTCCCCTTGTCATCCCCTGTCGTGATTCCACTCTTGAGCACTATATTTATGTTTAGATCTTCCTCGCGCGAATCAGACCTCATCATCTACAAATTCTGAGTCGGCGGAGGTGGCAGCGCCCCTTTGTCATGTATCCTAGCTATCAACGTAGGACAGTCTTTCATTTCATGATTAAACAGCGTGCAATACTTTTACGACGGATGTGTTGGATTAGTACAATCATAGGCATAGTGTCCTGGTCCTCCGCAATTGTAGCAAATAACCTATCCTTGACCTCTACGAGGTCCTCCTCCACCTCAGCCTCATCTGTGCCCCTAAAATCCAGTCTGCGTAATTCCTATGCTCTAGTCAAGGGGCCGCGTTTTGGCCTGAACCCTATAAGTGGGAGTTCTATCCATCATCAATTCATAGCTCCTGCAAGTACGCTCATCATGCCCTACCGACCTACAAAAGTTGCAGAACAGCTGTTGCGGTGTCTGTACAAACTTCTGTAGCAAGTGACAGTTATCCATGGCATGTTTTCCAGCTACCTGACAGATAGCGCACCATAATGCAGGCCCTACGCTAGGTCCTTCTTGAGCTTCTGGCCTTAAAGGCATCGGTCCTCCTCCTGCAATATAGTTTGCAAAGACTGGGCAATGGTCTTTGTCATGACCCTGACTCTTGCATTTCAAGCACCATACCTCCTCGCATACCTCTGGTCGAACCGTCCTATCCTACTTCAGACTTTGCATCTCAAGGCACAGATTCTTTAGCTGTGCATGGATCTGCTAAACTCCTAGATTTGGATCTTGCATCAGAGTTTCATGTAGTTTCATGGCAATCTCCAAGGCCTCCACCTAAGTGGTTATCTTCTGCTGCGACAACGCACTCCTTAAGTGTGGTAGTAACAAAGCTACAAATCACTCGCGATGTTGTCCATCTTTCAAATTCATGTTGGCTTCGCGAATGGTACACTTCAACCTCTGATCTAATTCCCAAGGCGTCTCTCCTAGTTACATTGTGATTTATTTGAATCCCACAATTGATTGCGCCTCAGATTTAGGCCTACTAAATTCTCTATTTAGTGTTGCCTAGATGTCTGCCACTCTAGCATTCGGGTTATCATTAGAGTACTTAATATACCAGGTTAGTGTGTGATCTTGCAGAGCACTAACCAGTGTCACCTTCTTTATATGATCATCTGTAACACCTTGATCTTCCCATACAGCCCTCACAACGAACCAAAATTGGTCTGGGTCCTCGTTTCCCAAGCCTTTGAACAAAGGAAACTTCACTGTATTTGCTATACTGAACTGTGGTGGAGGTGGAGGTGGTACGGGTGAAGTTGGAGGTGAGGGTGGTGAAGTCAAAGGTGGTGTGGGCAGAGGTGGTATTCGCAGGAATCCTTGTCTTATTAATTGAATAGCACTTCACGGAGAAACCTTCATTATCCCTTCTTTATCACCTTGTGGAGATGAAATCAAGGGACTATACTCAGGACCCTTTTTTACTTCATTCCCGTAAGTTTTTCCGATTCGCGTAGTCCCGAAAATCAAGGTAGCTGCATAGCTGGTTTTTCACACAATATCATTTTAATCCAAGTATTCAAATATTTTACGTACTTAACTCGCGGTCCATTGAAAAAGGCACCGCTCCACCTTGCTGTAGCTAACTGAAGTGTCGATCACGAATTCAGTCACAAATCCTCCTATGATGCGATCGAGCCAATGATCAACAGTGTGGGCAATCTTATCCTTCAAGGCTTCCAACCTTCGCAATAGCTCCGGGGTGCTCACAATAGGACCATCAAGTTTACACCTTCCTTGGTTATCTGCTAGCTTTGTGATCCACTCGTATAGCTCAATAGGGAAGGAGCAGAAAAATATCTCATGGATCTTTGTATACAGGTATCTGTCCAACCACTGTTCCTTTGTCAGTCATGGGTTTCTGTTCTCCTGCGCCACAAATTCGTGGATCTTCCTATCCAACCAGTCTTCGATCTCCTTCTTAGTTGGATTCCAGTGATACGACATCACACATCTCTGATGCAGATTATGGTCCCGGCAATGGAACCATTTTTTGGCTTGAGGGGGCCTAACCCAGGTTCAGCGTTAAGTAGCCAAACAAATCCCTACACTATTGACCCTTTCAGCATCAACCCGCAGAGTGTGGACAGAAGTCTCACTCGAAGCAGTATGGGGGGATGCTGGAACCAATTTTCCGCACCTTGAGATGGTTGTGATGTCGTTTGATTTCTTCTATCCCTACCTTCGCCCAGGTAGTTTCGCTCTAGGGCTTGCAAGACAAACCCTCTATTCCAACCTTCAATACCTTCGCGAAAGTATGCTATCGACCTTCACACAACCCTAACCTGTGGCTCAAGTACTTTCGCACTGCTATGGTAGTGTGTCGTGCAGATTCCCCAATTATCCTAAGTGATTTACTTATCTCACCAAATACTTAAAGTTAATACCGTGTAAGTAGATATTCGTAATTGCGTTCAATTATTCAATGTAATTACATTCATTCGCACATCATATAAGCATAATAAAGGAAATTCATACATAAAATATCCAAACACATCAACAGAACAAAGACACAGAAATTGCAGAATAACTCCTTTTATTAATATCCTCCAAGTGTTTACAGACTCTGTCCACCCTGTGCAGATAGCTGCAGAAGTCCGCGCACTCAGTTGTGGACTTCTACCCTGGGCTTATGCGCACTCAGCTGCAGAGCCTCTACCTATGCTACGACCCAAGACTTAGACTTCTTCTTCAGAGCTATCACTCTATTACATGATCTGCCATTCTATTCCTTGATTGATGTCTCTAAAACTACTTAGAGCTTAGCTCTTTTTATACAATCCCATGGTCTGCGGACCAAGGGTAGATTTCTTACAGCGGACTTTCCTTTACAAAACTATGGGTGGACTACCCTTTTTGACACATATACCTTCGCGCTTCACGACCACAAAATGCGGAGTCTTTAGAATTATATTGAAAAAAATTGACTTAAACATGGGCTTTTAGCCCCAGAACTACCCTTGGGGGATCCCACTCCCAACACTAAGTGATGTAAGATCATCCTACTCAGAATATTATTGTTCATTTGGTTGATTTAGGGGGTGATGTTTTTAATTATTTTTAGGAATCTTGTATAGATTGAGTGAGAAATCTATGTGTGAGGTTTTCAGTTGTGAAATATTCTCAACTATGTGAGAATATCAAGGATAATTGATATGTGTAGATCTCATAGCGATCTTAGGGATTACGAGATCCTCGAATAGGAATTAGCTGAGAAAATTATGGGAAAAATCATGGATATATTATAATCCATAATTATGTAATTAATCTATAAATGTAACCCTGCAAGGAGAGTGAGAAATAAGTGTTAGAAAGTGTTAGAGAGAGCTAAGTAGTGGAGAGAATAAATCAAAGCATGAGATGTTCTAAATATATATGTAAATATTGTTATGAATGAAAGGAGTTTTTGTGTTCAAAACTTGTTTACGCGTGATCTTTTATTATGTGATTTGATTTCATTGATTCTTTAAATCATAGGTTGAATCCTTTGTTAAATACAGAAAATAATTTAGAGACAGACTAAACTTGGCAGAAGTGCTAGTCTTGGCAGAATGAGGAAACTTGACAAATTTGTGAGAAACCCAGGAGAAGATCTGAATCGTTGGATCGGACAGATCCAACAAATCTAACGGTCATCACGTGCCAACAAGCGAAGGCATTAATAAAAATAGTAAGGTGGTCTTCGTAGGTGTAAGCAGTATCTCGCGCGGTCACAAAGTGGTAAATGTTATTTTGTAAATTCACGCAATTAACCTGAAGGGTTGACACGTAGCACAAGAAAACCACTTTTCTCGTGCGCTCTTGACTTGTTATGCATCGTGCAAGATTTCATGCGAGATTACGTGATAACCATTGGATCAAGCGGGATTGATCAACGGTGGATATCAGCCAAGCTAGTTGGTGAGCGGGTGACGTGACAGTCGTTCAATTAGATGGGTCAGATATGACGATAATCGCATCGAAAGATGCATGAGATCTAATTCCAAAATCGGACGCCATATTTTATGGACTATGGTTTAATCCATTTGAATTTCAAATCGATCGTAGCCGTTCATTATGAATGGACGAGATCCGATGGATATCGCTCTGGAAGATGTGTGCTGGTTAGCATTTGATTTGGATGCAATAAGGTTTGAACTGAATTTTAATTTGGTTGGGATCCACGCAAGAGATCAGGGTCTGATAGTTTGGTAAACAGAGAATTTAATTGGTCAAATTCCAGGGTTGACTAATCAGTATAGCTTCACTTCATCAAAGTGGTATCAGAGCAGAAGAAGATTCTGCGTGAAGTATGATTATATTGCAGATTTGTCAGCGTTAGTCTTTATAATTTTTGTGCAGAGTAACAGTAGAGGAAGGTGAGAAGATTTGCAGCAGCCTAGAGCAAGGAGTGCTCATATGGTTCCAGAGAAGAGAACCAGAGAGATGCCGAAAGACTGAGCTCAGAGGAGAAAAGCTTAGTGAGGTATCGTGTAGCAGGGAGGACTTGTTACTGCAGAGGTTTTGTTGTAGCTCATGAATGTTGTTACAAGAGACCAAGAAAGCATATGACAAGGAAAATCAGAGGTGCAGCGGAAGCAAAGGGAAAAGAAGAGGAGTCAGTTTTAGAATTTGATTGAGGTAAATATTTTCTTTCGGATATTGATTTGAGATTGAATAATTAGTGAAAATGAACATGGAGAAAGGTTCAAATAAATGTCAGATGAGTCATGAAGAGCGTAGGATAAGTATTGCAGTGATGACAACAGAGTTGAATATACTACAAGAATGGTTTCAAGAGAAAGAAAATGAAGGCTAAAGACATGGATGGAGAATAAGGAAATGGGTCAAGTGGAATCTATTGCAACAGAAATGGAATGCTATGTTGATGAACAAACTTGAATAAATACATATTTCTTTGTTGGAGAGAAGAGACTCATAGGAATTGAGTCACAGTAAAGAGGATTTGTTGAAACCCAAAAATTCCATGGTGGGAATTTTGTGCTTGAAGCATCAAAAGAGACCGAAAAGTCTGGTATTTTTAAAAATGATAGTTTGTCTATGAATGAAGGTATGGTACTAAATAAGGAATTTGTTGCTATAGAGACAGCTAATGACCATTGTTATGATCAAGAAGTCTTTTGTGAACCTGAAGGAAATTGGGATGATTGTTTTTCATTCCATGAAGTTGAGTTTGTAGCACAATTAGAGAAGGAAATAGTAGCTAAAGAGACAGAATCCAAAGAAGTTGAGACCAGAGAAACTGTAACAAAAGGAGGAAAGGACACCATAGAGAACATCAACTGTGTTGATGTGATTAACAAAGAGGAATTACTCCTAGAGCATGGTGGAGAAAATTGCTTTATAGATATACAGAATTTGGTTGACAGCTTGAGTGATGATGATGGTGAACTTTCAGATTTAGTTCTTACTAATCTCAGCACGACAAAGTTACCTGGCAAAGCTATAGGTGCAGACAGTGAACTAGTTCAAGACTCGTTCAAAATTTGGAAACCAGGAAAATGGGTATTCAAGTTTCCACATGCAGTTCACGAGTCTATATTTCCAGAACAGAGGATGATGAAGTCGAGAATCATGTTTAATAATTCTCTGAAGATATTATTCTGCGAATTTAATGCCAGACTACATGATAAAGTTATTCCTTTGAAGTACCATCAGCAAAACAGAGTTTAGAATCTTGGAGGTAGCAAGTCATTTAGACTTGTAGATATCACATTACTACAGAAAAGTGACAGACCTCATAGACAAGAGTCTATGATTTTTTTTCTACATCGGGAGTCTGATGTAGGAGCATCCTGCTCAGAATATTATTGTTCATTTGGTTGATTTAGGGGGTGATGTTTTTAATTATTTTTAGGAATCTTGTATAGATTGAGTGAGAAATCTATGTGTGAGGTTTTCAATTGTGAAATATTCTCAACTATGTGAGAATATCAGGGATAATTGATATGTGTAGATCTCATAGAGATCTTAGGGATTACGAGATCCTCAAATAGGAATTAGTTGAGTAAATTATGGGAAAAATCATGGATTTAGTATAATCCATAATTATGTAATTAATCTATAAATGTAAGCCTACGAGGAGAGTGAGAAACAAGTGTTAGAAAGTGTTAGAGAGAGCTAAGTAGTGGAGAGAATAAATCAGAGCACGAGATGTTCTGAATATATATGTAAATATTGTTATGAATGAAAGGAGTTTTTGTGTTCAAAACTTGTTTATGCGTGATCTTTTATTATGTGATTTGATTTCATTGATTATTTAAATCATAGGCTAAATCCTCTGTTAAATACAGAAAATAATTTAGAGACAAACTAAACTTGGTGGAAGTGCTAGTCTTGGCGGAGGTGTTAATTAGAATAGTAAGGCGGTCTTTGTAGTTGTAAGCAGTATCTTGCGCGGTCACAAAGTGGTAAATGGTATTTTTCAAATTCACGCGATTAACCTAAAGGGTTCACACGTAGCACAAGAAAACCACTTTTCTCGCACGCTCTCGACTTGTTATGCATCGTGAAAGATTTCATGCGAGATTACGCGATAGCCTAGATCTAAAGGGATTGATCGACAGTGGAGATCGGCCAATCTAGTTAGCGAGTAGGTGACACGGCAGCCGTTCGATTAGACGGGTTGGATCTGACGGTAATCACGTCGGAAGATGCATGAGATCTAATTCCAAAATCAGACGTGATATTTTATGGACTGTGATTTAATCCAGTTGAATTCTGAATCGATCATAGCTGTTCATTATGAATTGGACGAGATCCGACTGATATCGCTCTGAAATATGTGCGCTGGTTAGCATTTGATTCGGACGCGATAAGGTTTGAACTGAATTTTAATTTGGTTTGGATCCACGCAAGAGATTGGGGTCTGATAGTTTGGTAAACAGGAAATTTAATTGGTCAAATTCTGGATTTGACTAATCGGTGCAACTTCACATCATCACTAGGTCTCCTTATAGACCTCTTCTATGGATTACTTCTTCTTTTCTCTTCCTTTCTTGAAAATATTCCTTTTGCTTGATGCTTAGGCTAGAAGATGGGGTTCTTCTTGAATGATATTTCTAAGTTAGAGGATGATCCTCTAACCCTACTACAGATCTGAATTATCCTCACATGTGTAGTTGATATAGACTTGTATTTGACCCTTTTTCTTACTCCCTTCACTTAAGGTGGGACCCACTTAGCTTGAGATGGAGGCCTATTTGGAGCCTCTTTTCCACCCAAACAAAACTCTTCTTATGTTGATGCACTTGCAGATATGATATGACAATAAACAGACCCTTTCTCCTTCACACATGTGGCAGAGATTAGCCCCAAAACTTCAAATTTATTTATTCTCTTCTTCATTGGCCTAGAAGCAACCTTTTTCTCTTCTTCACACCTCTTTCTTGACCCTCTTCTTTGTTGACTTCAGATATAGTTTACTTGTCCATTTGATGAGATCGAATGGCCCTATATATAGGAGTTTTCCCCTCCTATTGGGTCGACTTGAGACAATGAGGCTGACTTGACCTTAACTGCACCAAAAATACATTTCTTTGAGCCGACTTGAAGAGGAGACTTATCTTTGGTTTGGAGGATTTCTTTTGAAATATTTATTTGACTCTCATTAAGGGAATTTTGAGGTCCAAAATGGGCCTCCTATGAAAAATGTACGACCAAAATAAACTTTATAAGAACCAATAGGATTCAAGATGATGATGTCAACCATGGGGGATGATTCACTATTTTTGGAGTAAAAAAATATAAAGATTAAAAAATAATAAAATAATAAAACTACTTTTTCAACTTGTATTTTCAACTTATATCCTTAAAGTTTTACTCAAATTTTGAGTGGGAGTACTCGTTGGATGCAAAATTTAATTAGTCATCCAAGGAGTACCCATGTTGCATACTTTCGATGGACCCTGCTACACAAAAAATGAGAAATACATGAAAAATGTGATTGCAATCATGTTTTTCATGTATTTCTCATTTTTCATGTAGTAGGGTGCATTGAATGTATGTGACGTAGGTACTCCTTGGATGAAGAATCAAAATTTTCATCTAATAAGTGTTTCCGCTCGAAATTTGAGTAAACCCATAGGGAGATAAGTTGAAAATACGAGTTGAAAAAATAGCTTTTTCTTTTTTCTCTCTAAAATTTGATGATGTAATCTAATCTTATTTTAATATTTCTGCTATTATTTATAATTTCCTTAGGAGGCCCATTTTAGACCTCAAAATTCCCCTAATGAATACATAGATTTACATAGTGTAACATGCCCACAAGGGTCTTCAATAATGACATTGACTCTTTGACTTTCCTAGAAGCACTTCCACATGTGCTTGACCTATCAAATGAAAAAGAAATCCATTCTTGGTAATGGAAAAAATAATAATTCTTTTCTTTTTAAAGTAAAAAGATCAAAATTACATTTATGAAGACCGAACCTAGTTACACTTTCTTCAACAAAAAGATGATCAAGTTTTGGAAAGGACTTCACTCAAGGAGGCCGAGTAAGGAAGTGAAAGGAGTCTCCCTCTTGAGGAGACTATACAATGAGCGAAAATAATCTAGGGTTTTTGTGGTAGGGTTTCATACCTACGAGAAGAGGCTGAGAATCTGAAAGAAGCCAAGAAGAGGAAAAGGAAGGTCATTGCTTAAGAGGAGGCTAGTGACTTGGCCTTGGGAGAACTCTAGTGTCAGTGGTCTTTGTCATGGTCTTGGTATTCATCAATTGAATATCTATAAGAATAATTTCATTTGGGTTTTCCTATGAAAGAGTGAAAGGTTTTGGCCTTGGCTGACAAGCCTATATTTTGTGTCTCTTGTCTCTTTATTTTTCATGATCTGGTAATTGTCTGGATGAAAAGAACACAATCATAATTCAAGAAGAGAAGATCACAATCAAGAAGTAAAAATATTATCACAAGCAATTATCATAAGTAGAGAAATCACCTAACTATTGATGCCCTATATTTCTCAACAACCTACACAAGAAATACTATATCTACAATCTCAACTTTTGAATCTGTAAGCAAAAATGGAAAATGATAACGCCTCAAATCAAGATCTAATGGAAGAAATAACCTTATGCAACAAACTACATAACACCTTCAAAAAAGAGGAGGTTAGATAAAAACACCTCATTCTTTCACAAGAAAAATAAGTCTAGATTACAAAACAATATTGTAAGAGAAATTAGTCTCAAAAATGAAAAGAGACTATGCAAATTCACTACACTAAAGGAGGTGAAAAAATCCCAATTTGAAACCCTTTTCATTATCAACGATGGAGAAAATGTGGAAGAAAATACAAATATGCTTAGAGACATTCCATATCTAATTTCCAGTGAAGATAATGCAAAGCTAACAAAAGAAATATAAAAAGAAAAAATAATCTCTACAATATGGGGACTTGAGCCTGATAAGGCACCCAATCCAAACAAGTTTGCCATCCATTCATTAATGGTCCCACTGGTTCATATTAAAGGTAAATGTTTAACTATTGCAAAAAGAAACCCAAGCTTGAGGCAATAGTAAATCCTTGTTCCTAGCTTCAATCCCCAAGGAAAACAACCCACCATCTTTTTCAAGAATTAGGCCAATACCTTTAGTTAAGTAAGAGTATAAAAAAAAAAACTAAAATCCTTGCAAACAAATTGAAAAAAGATAATTCTTAAGTTAATTTATGATAAACAAGGTGGATTTATGCTAAAAAGACAAATTATTGATAGTATAAAAATGGTTCAGCGAGTAATACACTATTGCAATCCAACAAAAGAAACAAAGAAAAGGGGATCTTAGTCGATGTATATGGCCAACACCTTCGACCTGGTAAGACATTTTATTTTGTTTGACATACTCGACATTTTTGGATTTGCTGAGTTCTTTAGTTCATGGGTGAAATATTGCATTGAGTCTCAATAATAGCCCCTCTTGTAATTGGAAATCTCACCAATTTCTTCATGATTAAAAGAGGCCTCTGTTGGGAATACTGAGAGGGGGGGCTGAATCAATGTTCCTTAGAAATTAGCACTTTTAAATATTTTCAGAGCATTAGTTAATCTTCAATTATTATTAATGTTTATGCAGTAAATAACAGTAAATAAAAAAACATTGTAGACACAAGAATTTTAGGTGGAAAACCCCCTTCGGGTCAAAAACCAAAGAACGCTTTTCTAATAAATTATTTAATCTTCAGCCCCAGCTAAAATAAAAGCAACAACTTCCTATAATTTTAGAAAATCATTCTTCTCCAGCTCCCACTGGAAAGACACCCCAACGCCCTGGTTTCTTTAGTAGTCAACAGAATGGATGCCCCAACATCCTAGACCAACCTACCACCCTGAAGTGTCCACAGGCTCCAACCTGTAGGCGACTTCATGCACCAACCTAGCACAACCCTCCCACCATATAATGACTAAAATGAGACAAGAGTATGGATTCCCGTACCAAGGACAACTATCCACGATACAATATGATTTACAATGATTTTGACCGAACACCAAATCACACTATGACCTACAACCCAACCATGACATCATCCCAACAGAGACTCCTATACCTCCCAATAATGCCTTTTCGACTATAGGCAAATTGACTCTTTTACAATAATGACTCTTCCAATGATGACACTTTTACAAATGATTCTTTTACAAATTTACAATGATGACTCTTGGCCTTGACACTTCTTCACAATATATGGATGGTTGTCATGTCTTCAAAGGATGTCCCGTTGCAATGCTTCCTTTGATTTGATACTTCTTCTCTTGAATTTTGTTTGAAGTTGTACTTGAATCTTCTTCCACCTGCATGCAAACTTTGCCCAATGAAACCAATCCCAAAACAAAACAAAATACCCTTCAACTTACCTTTGCCTGCAAAACACATCTAAGTGCATAATAATGAATAACTACAAATTAAAATTACAAAGTGTAGTGTGCTTGTCACTTTTGTTGTTGACTTGCTGCAGCAGTAGACAAAGACTCCCACTCTTGATATGGGCCTGGACTCTATGCAAGACTATATCCAAAACTGACCTAAAGATATATACAATAAAAACTGATGACAGACCCTAGACTTTTGATGGACCGAGTTCTAAGTACAACAACAGAGACCATTCTATCAAATATGACAAGACAAGTAACATGAACTTACAACATCATATAGATTTAGCAAACTTGGTGTAGCATCAAGAATATGTAGCATAAAATGTGTAGTATCAAGAATAGGACATCCAAAAAGCTAATTGTGACATATAGAGACATAGAGATATAACCGAGACACTGTATATACTTACGTTGTCCTGCAAAAACATATGTCAGAGATGATACTCATATTTCAAATGTAAACACTAATCATACATATCTTGTTGTAGGAGACTTATCCTTGACTTTTGATGTGTGGTCCTTACTACAGTGATCCTTGAATGCATGTTTTTTCTTGCCTTCTAGGAGCTCGATATTCAATATGTTGTATATATGTAATTCCAGATCTCCAGGGTCTGAAATTGTATCCTATGGTAGCCCTCGGAGTCCTCTCTCCAACCACATGGGTCTGATCAAGATTGGATTATGCAAGAAATAGTTATGCCCAATCTCCCACGATGACCTGAACATACACTAGTGTAGTAGAGCGAACTTGTACGAAGTTCCACATGTCATGGTTGCGACCTTCAGCCCTGAAGATGCTACTCAACAAACTACAATCTGTCCTATTTTTGTGACTACTTACGAAATTTGAATCCAATGCTCAAAGAGAACGTTATGACAAGTTTCCCAACATCACCTGTTTGACATGGAATTCGGGAGCCTGCAAAAACCTTAACTTCCTCATAGCATATCTTTGAAAATATAGCGAACCAAGATCTGAAATGCAGTCACCAAATTCATCAAGAGTTTAGATCAAATGGGTTTTAATTTTCACTTCTGAAGCTTCACAGAAAAAACGTTATAGCGAAAATTCCACGATGTCATGTTTGAAGACATAAAATCCCTAATAGAGGAGGATATGAGGGTCATTATTTATGAATGTCTTGAGTTGAGAGGGTCCTCAACAAGTGAATGTTGGAAGGATTTTAGGAGCAATTTTTTTTAATTAATTATTGACTATTCAATGAGCAAAACCAATTATGAGTTACATGCCACAACCCCATTGGGTTTTATCCCACTAACTAGGGTTACTAACTTCAAACATGAATATCTCTCAAACCATGAAGAATTACTTGGCATGCAATATATCAATGGAAACATCTCGACAAGTAGAATCCATATAAAATATCCTTGACTCAGAATAGAGTAATTTGTCAAGTCAAAATGCCCATGCAAGATCGGGGTAGCCCCTGGTGCTTCTTAGGTTGACATCAATGAAAACCACTGATCAATAATCTCCCCCTTTGGCACTGACAGAAACACAAGTACTCCCCCTACGATCATGACACCTCTTCCTACTACCTTCTCTCACCCTTTGTCATCAATGGCAAAGGGTAACTCCCCCTGACAAATAGCCATCCTGCGGACCTGTACACACCTCCACTCCCCCTTTCTTCTCGATTAGATAAGAGAGAGTCTAGTGAAAACTTGGGAGAATCCCAAGATTTTGGCAAAGATACTCAAATGCTTCACGAGGTAATGGTTTGGTAAAGATGTCAACAATTTGTTCCTTTGTGCCAACATATTCAAGCTTGATATTCTTTTCGACGACTTGCTCTCTAACGAAATGATATTTAATCTTAATGTGCTTCATTTTGGAATGCATCAGAGGATTCTTGGAGATACTAATGGTGTTGGTCTTATCGCAAAAGATGGGAATAGGCTCATCAAACTTGACTTAAAGATCTTGCAAATTTTTCTTCATCCAGAGAACTTGTGTACAACAAGTTGTTGTCGCGATATATTCTGCTTTTGTTGTGGATAACGAGATTGAAGACTGCTTTTTACTTAACCATGAAACAAGACAACCACCTAGATAGAATGTTGCTCCACTGGTACTCTTACGATCATCAACACTTCCTGCCCAATATGCATCTGTATAAACTTGAATGGCCAGATCATTTCCTTTGGGATACCATAGACCATATTCTACTGTGCCCTTAAGATACCGAAGAATTCTTATGACGGCAATAATATGAGATTATTTTGGTGCTGCTTGGAATCTTGCTACTTGTCCAACTGCCTACATCACATCATGTCAGGAGGCTATCACATATAAGAGACTACCAATCATGGATCTATTCAACCGTTGGTCCACATCCTTTGACGAATTTTCTAAGCTTAACTTACAACATGTTACCATGGGGGTAAGGACTCGCTTGCAATCTTCCATCTGGAATTTCTTGAGCATTTCTTTGATGTACTTGGTTTGATATATGAATATTCCTTTATCCTACTAAGAAATCTAAAGCCCTAAAAAGTATGTCAGTTCGCCAATCATAGACATTTCAAACTCACATTGCATTTTGTGGCAAAGTATCTACTTAATCTGTCATCACTACTTCCAAACATTATATCATCCACATATAGTTTGATAATTGTTAGGTTATCTAGATCCACTTTCACATAAAGATTATTGTTGGCACTTCCTTTGTTGAATCCCTGTTGATGTAGATATTCATCAAGACGATCATACCAAGCCCTAGGAGCTTGCTTGAGACCATATAGAGCCTTCTTTAATCTGCAAATGTAGTCTTCTTTTTCAGAGATCAGAAAACCTTCGGGTTGTTCAATGTAAACTTCTTCCTCCAATTCACCATTTCTAAAAGCTAACTTAACATCCATTTGGTAGACCTTGATTTTTCTCGAGCAAGCATAAGCAAGAAACATCATGATAGCTTCCATTCTGGCAATAGGAGCAAATGTTTGTTCAAAATCGATTCATTCAACCTGTGCATATCCTTTACAAACTAATCTTGCCTTGTTCCCGGTAACCTGTAATCCTTTAACTGTCCCCCCCCCCCCCCTCGGAACCTATAATGAAACTTCCACCTTGTTCAAACTACCTTCCTATCAATCATAGACTTGTGCCATATACTACTTCATAGACTCCTCCTCTACAAACATTAAGGAGTCAACAAGCCAGATTGTTCAAAATAGTGAGTCACCTAATGGGCCATCTTGACTTGAGTCATTATTTGAAGCAACTGCTAATTCTTCATGACCTTTTCTTGTTACAAATCTTGAAAGGATAGCTGTTGAAACCTTGTTATCTGCTTTGTCTACCTGTACCTGTTTCCTTTTCCAGACCTTTTTATTCTTGCAATCTCGAGCCATGTACCCATAGTTATGACACTTGAAGCATTCAATGTTGTCCATAGGTGATTCCATTTGATATCTACAATGGCGAGCGCTATGACCATAGTTATGGCATTTGAAACATTCAATGTTTTTCCAAACTAGCACGTATTCTCTTTTGACAAAATCATCATGGAACCTGTCTCGTGATCCTGCAAACTTGCTTCTAGGGTTTTGCATATAATGATTATACTTGTCAAAACCTTTACAATCCGTAGCCATATGTCCATTGTTAGCACACAAAAATAAATATCCATTAAATAAATGTGCGTACATGAACGGTACATTGGGATGCGATGGTCTTTGATAGTTGTATCTATTAATAGCTTTAAAACCCTTGGCCATATGTCCATAGCTAGCGCACGAAAAACAATAACCATTAAATAAAGGAATATACCTGGAAGATTTTTCATTGTTCTTTGGACGCGGTGTTGTAGTTTGTTGTGGTCCTTTGTTCTTGATTGCTTTGGTCTTTTCTTTGGAGTTGAAATATTCTTCTTTGGCTTTTCACTTTGATCAACCTCCTTCTTAGAATCATCTTGCAAAGATGTGGAGCTTGTACCTTCATCAACTAGAGTTTTACCATCTTTAATTAACTTCAATTTTGCTTCTTCATTTGTCTTATCTTGTAAGTGTTATTTTTGCGATCCCTTGAGTTTGTTAATCTTATCACAAGTTGCATCAAGTTCTTCTTGCTTTTGAGCAAGATCTTCTTGAAACCATCTTTTCAAGATCTTCCTTCTTTTTTCTTCCTCCCCAACTTGTAGCTTGAGAAGATTGGTCTTCTCTACTGCTCTGTTGAGAACCTGTATCTATTCCTTCTGCTTCTCATTTTCAATCCATTGCCTGGTTATTGCTACTGAATATGTTTTTAATTCCTTCTGATTTTGGTCAATAGTGGATATGTATCTTTGATCATATTCCTTCCTTTCTTTTTCTACTTCCTGCATCTGTTGTGTGATCCTGCTAATCTATGTAAACATTGTGTCGAGTTCTTGTTGCTTCTGTTGGACTTCTCTCTTGAGGTCTCATGTCATTGTATTCTTGATTTCTTCCGATTGAGTTCTAATAATACTAATCATCTTCTCAGACTCTTCATTTCCTTTGATGATTTCTTTTGTTGTCTTCAATTTTGCTTCCAAAAGTCTTGTCTTTTCCTTTTGAATTTTGAGTTCCTTTATCACCTTGATCACTTGATTTTGAAATTATATTTTACTCATTTCTCCCATTTCTTAATCATAATCAGAAGGATCCACATTCAAGAACATCTTGACCTGATTGTTTTGTTGAATAGATATTATGAAGCTTTTCCCAAAGAGCTTTAGCTATTGAACATTGACCAACTTTTGTCTTCATGGAATTTGGCAAAACATTCAAAATTACATTCATGGCCTTTGAATTGTACCTTTTAGCTTCATCGGTATATGTGTCTCCAGAAACAATTGATTCACATACTCCATGTGCCTGCAAATGTAATTCCATCCTGGATTCCCATATCCAGTAATTATCTGCATCAAAATCAGGGGTTGGTACACAATACTCACTTTCTTTATATTTTGTTGTACTTGTACCTTCCTTTGAAATCCTTGTAACTTGCTTCTTTGACTTTCCCATCTCTATGCTCTGAACACTGACTTCCAGCGATTAATTTGTTACTAAAGGAGCCAAGCTCTGATACCAATTGTTGGAAACATTGAGAGGGGGGGTGAATTAGTATTCCTTAGTAATTAGCACTTTTTAAATATTTTTAGAGCATTAGTTAATATTCAATTATTATTAATGTTTATGCAGTAATAACAGTAAATAAAATAACATAGTAGACATAAGAATTTTAGGTGGAAAACCCCCTCTAGGTTAAAAACCACCGAATGCTTTTCTAATAATTCTTTAACCTTCAGCCCCAACTGAAATGAAAGCAACAACTTCCTAGAATTATAGAAAATCATTCTTCTCTAGCTCCCACTGGAAAGACAACCCAATGCCCTAGTTTCTTCAGTAGTCAACTGAATGGATGCCCCAACATCCTAGACCAACCTACCACTTTGAAGTGTTCACAGGCTCCAACCTATAGGCGAGTTCATGCACCAACCTAGCACCTCCCTACCACCCTATAATGACTGAAATGAGACAAGAGTATGGATTCCCGTACCAGGGACAATGATCCACAATACAATATGATTTACAATGATTTTGACCGAACATCTAATCACACTATGACCTGCAATCCAACCATGACATCATCCCAACAGAGACTCCTATACCTCCCAATAATACCTTTTCGACTCTAGGCAGATTGACTCTTTTACAATAATGACTCTTCCAATTATGAAACTTTTACAAATGACTCTTTTATAACTTTACAATGATGACTCTTGGCCTTGACACTTCTTCACAATATACGAATGGTTGTCATGTCTTCAAAGGATGTCCCACTGCAATGCTTCCTTTGAGTTGATACTTCTTCTCTTCAATTCTTGCTTGAAGTTGTACTTGAATCTTCTTCTAATTGCATGCAAAATTTTCCCAATGAAACCAATCCAAAAACAAAACAAAATACCCTTCAACTTACCTTTGCCTGCAAAACACATGTAAGTGCATAATAATGAATAAATACAAATTAAAATTACAATGTGTACCTAAAGTGTGCTTTTCACTTACGTTGTTGACTTGCTGCAGTAGTAGACAAAGACTCCCACTCTTGATGTAGGCGTGGACTTTATGCAAGACTATATCCAAAACTGACCTAAAGATATATACAATAAAAATTGATGACAGACCCGAGACTTGTGATGGACCAAGTTCTAAGTACAACAACGGAGACCATTCTATCAACTATGATAAGACAAGTAACATGAACTTATAACATCATATAGATTTAGAAAACTTGGTGTAGCATCAAGAATATGTAGCATAAAATGTGTAGTATCAAGAATAGGACATCCGAAAAACTAATTGTGACATATATAGACATAGAGATATAACTAAGACACTGTATATACTTATGTTGTCCTACAAAAACATATGTCAGAGATGATACTCATATTTCAAATGTAAACACTAATCATACATACCTTGTTGTATGAGACTTACCCTTGACTGTTGATGTGTGGTCCTTACTGCAGTGATCCTTGAATGCATGTTTTTTCTTGCCTTCTAGGAGCTCGATATTCAATCTATTGTATCTATGTAATTTCGGATCTTCAGGGTCTGAAATTTCATCATGTGGTAACCCTCTGAGTCCTCTTCCCAACCCCATAGGTTTGATCAAGATTAGATTCTTCAAGAAGGAGTTATGTCTAATCTCCCACGATGACCTGATTATAGACCAGTTCAGTAGAGTGAACTTGTATGAAGTTCCACGTGTCACTGTTGCAACCTTCGGCCTTGAAAACGCTAATCAGAAAACTACAGTCTATCCTATTTCTGTGACTATTTACGAAATTTGAATCCAATTCTTAGAGATAAATTTATGACGAGTTTCCCAATGTCACTTGTTTGACATGGAATTCGGGAGCCTACAAAAACCGTAACTTCCTCAGATCATATCTATGAAAATATAGTGAACCAAGATCCAAAATTCGGTCACGAAGTTCATCTAGATTCGGCTCAAATGGGTTTTAATTTTAGTTTCTAAAGCTTCGCAAAAAAAAAAAAAAAATAGCGAAAATGCCACAATGTCCTGTTTGAAGCCACAAAATCCCTACTAGAGGAGGATATGAGGGTCGTTATTTATATGAATGTCTTGAGTTGAGAGGGTCCTCAACAAGTCAACATTGGAGGGATTTTAAGAGCAATTTTTATTTAATTAATTATTGACTATTCAATGACCACAACCAATTATGAGTGCCATGCCACAACCCCATGGAATTTTAGCCCACTAACTGGGGTTACTAACTTCAAACATGAATATCTCTCAAACCGTGAAGAATTACTTGGTGTGCCATATATCAATGGAAACATCTCGATGAGTACAATCTATCTAAAATATCCTTGACTCATAATAGAGTAAGTTTTCAAGTTAAAATGCCCATGCAAGATCGGGATAGCCCCTGGTGCTTCTTGGGTTGACATCAATGACAACCACTGATCAACAACCTCCCCCTTTGGCATTGATGGCAACACAAGTACTCCCCCTACGATCACGATAGCTCTTCCTACTGCCTTCTCTACCCCTTTTCCATCAATGGAAAATGGTAACTCCCCCTGACAAACATCCATCATGTGGACCTATACACACCTCCACTCCCCCTTTCTACTCGAGTAGATAAGAGAAAGATTCTAGTGAAAACTTGGGAGAATCCCAAGCTTTTGGCGAAGATACTCAAATTCTTCATGAGGTAATGGTTTGGTAAAGGTGTCAGCAATTTATTCCATTGTGCCAACAAATTCAAGCTTGATATTCTTTTCGGCGACCTTCTCTCATTTTGGAATGCATCAAACTTGACTTGAAGATATTCCAAAGTTTTCCTCATCCAGAGAACTTCTGTACAAAAAGTTGATGCCGTGATATATTCTACTTCTGTTGTGGATAACGAGATTGAAGGCTAATTTTTACTTAACCATGAAGCAAGACAACCACCTAGATAGAATGTTGCTCCATTGGTACTCTTATGATCATCAACATTTCCTGCCCAATCTACATTTGTATAAGCTTGGATGACCAGATCATTTCCTTTGGGATACCATAGACCATATTCCGTTGTGCCCTTAAGATACCGAAGAATTCTTTTGACAACTATAGTATACCTAGAGGGGATATTATGGGGTACAGGGGGAGGCAACCTAAGATATAATGTAATAATGTGATGGGCCATAGTTAATAAATAAAGTGGTTAACCCACGTCACATAAGGGACCACAAGTAGTATTAGATATATGGTATTGAGATACCCATGGTATTGTATGTATGAAACCAATATAGAGGCTAGAGACTCCCCATTGATGAGTGTCAAGAATTATTATATTGGCAAACATGTGACTTGTGGAGTTGTTTCCTTCCTTAAGGAGTGATTGTATGGTGTTACTCTACCTCAAGGGTTTGATATTAATAAAGATCTGGAGTTTATATAGTTTTAACTTGTATTGGCTCTTGGGTTTAATTGCAGTATTGGGTATATTTCTATATTTTTATATATTTGCAGGTCAGATTTATTACAAGTGGTATCAAAACACTTTCTTGGGCAAAGTGGCGAGATTTTTATTTTTGCAAGAATTTTTTGGGGCGATGAGTTTTCAAATGAGATCTAAAACTTATGGGGAAAAAATTACATAAGAAAATTACATATATGGATTCTTTGCGAAAAAATACCCAAATTCAAAAAACAAATCAACCGAAACGGAGTCTGGATGAGGGAGACCACTGATTTAAAAATCAACTGTGTTGAAGAAATTTTTCTGAAGAAAATTCGTGGACATCATATCATAGTCAATTTTTGCAGTTTTTGTGTGGAAATTATAGAAAATAATTGCAGATATGTGATCCTCTTGAAAAAGTACCCAAATTGAAAAAAAAATATCGGTCGAATCAAAGTCCGGATGAGGGAGATATCGCTAATTTAAAATCAGCGATTTTTTTCAGAAATTTTTGTGGTGGCGAGACAGTGGCCACACAAATCTGAAATTCTAGCATGCCTAGATTGGGATTTATATCACATGGGAAGATGCAAAATGGTTGTTCCATTTCCAAAAATAGGTCATAGTAAGGATTCTGATCAATATTGACCGAACTATGGCCATTTTAAATTTTTGCCAAGTGATTTTTTTTCAAAATTCTCTTTTTGGCTTCTAGCAAGATGTTTTTTTACAGGAAAATATGATAGGCTGACTATTGAAAATTTTATAGACTCTCAGAAGTGTGACTTCCCATGGTGTTGGAAGTACAAAATAAGGTATTATTTGAAAGATGAGGCTGTTATATGGTGGAAATCACTTGACAGTGAGAATCTGAAGTTATGTCGCGCTGACAAAATTGAAAAACTATTTTTGGACAAATGGTCTTATACTGGAAAGAAAGAAACCAAAAAACCTAGCAAAGATTTTATTTTTACAGGAAAAGATGATGGCCCTACTATTGAAGAATTCATACAATGGGCAAAGTCAAAAGTTGGGAAATATTGGAGACCTTTGGCATGGTTTAAGTTTAGAGGTGAGGCTACCATATGGTGGAAATCACCTGACTACCAAAAGCATTTAAGCCTTCCTAATGAAGTGTTTGAAACATTCCTTTTAGACAAATGGTCTCATGCTAAAAAACAAGAGAATGAGACATGTAAGGGGTTATTTTCTAATGGTATCTCCTTATTACAGGTTCATGGATGTATTCAGAAAGAGAAGATAATTGTGTCTATCAATCCTAATAGCAAGCATAATTTTATTAGTGTTCATTTGGCTAAAAGGTTGCAAGTCCCAGCTAAACAAATAGAGCACACACAGGTTAATAATGAGCAGGTGCAATTTTATAAAGATTTGAAGATTTATATGGATAAATATGTATTGCATTCTGATTTTTAGGCTTCATATATGGCTAATGTGGATATTGTTTTGGGATACCCTTGGATGGAATCTATTTGTACTATCAATATTAATGTGCAGAAGAAATTCTTGAATCTCTGGTATAAAAAGAAGAAAATTACATTACACGATATTTCCATCAAAAAACAGGTAGAGTCCAAGGAGGCTGAAGCAGAAGATGTTGCAGGTGCTGACACTTCAGATGAGGAATCTGTGGTTGAAGTAATACTGGAAGATAAGCAACAACCGCAGTAGCTACAACAAGTACCAGATACCAATTAGTCTCCATTAGGTGGTGAATTAAAGAAAGATACACCATTGGTTAAAACTCCAGCATATCACCACCCACATCACCCAGCAAGAAAACAACCAACAAGATGGAAACAAATTAGCCACAAGGACAACAAACCCAGCACAACAAATAGAGAGGTGCGAAGATCCAACCATAGCAAATCAACACTGAGGAACCACCAGGATCAACTCCCAGCTCAAGCGAGCGAGGCACCGGAAAGATCGAGTAATCACCTATCTTTGGGATGGCTAGATGCACGTGCATGGTACCAATGGACTACTATGTTGAGTAGATCTTATTATTTGTGTTCTTCTTATGTTTCGAGGATGAAACATGTTTAAAGGGGGTGGAATGTAGTATACATAGGGGGATATTATGGGGTACAGAGGGAGGTACCTAAGGGAATAATGTAATAATGGGATGGGCCATAGTTAATAAATAAAGTGGTTAATCTGCATCATATAAGGGACCACAATTATTTATAAGCCCATGGTATTAGATATATGGTATTGAGAGACCCATGGTATTGTATGTATGAAGCCTATATAGAAGCTAGAGACTCCCCATTGATGAGTGTCAAGAATTATTATATTGGCAAGCATATGACTTATGGAGTGTTCTCCTTCCTTAAGGAGTGATTGTATGGTGTTACCCTACCTCAAGGGTTTGATATTAACAAAGATCTGGAGTTTATTGTTAGGATATTACGACACATAGGAAATAATTAAGTACAACTTGGTCTAGTATAGAGTTAGGTAAAGTGTGTTTCTTTACTATGTACATTTTGTAACTTACAATCCGACAGTCACGATATGTAGTGATCCGACGGTTCATTCTCTCCTCGGTATTACCGACACTTGATCCGTGGCTTAACACCCGATTGGTCCATGATCTCTATTTAAAGAGCATGGAGGGTCATTTGTAGGTTAACCGTGCATGAGAGAAGCTTATGTAAATTTTCATTCTTTTATTAATAAATTGTTTGAAGTGGCCGCGTTGGCTCAGGCCGTGGACTGTTTCACTCTTTGAGGGTTTTAACCACGTCAAAAGTACTGGTGTATTGATCTGTGATCTGTTTGTGAGCGGTGTCCTTTGGTGTTTTGTCTGAGGAACTTACCCTGTAAATTCCTACATGGTATCAGAGCTATTTGAGGGCCGCGTCCGTTGGTGATCCAAATCTGAAGCCGGTAGAACTGCATCTGACTACCGTTTCCTAGATCTTTTCGTTTCACGCGAAAAGGTTTCCGGTAGCCCTAGCTGCGTCATTTTTAAGATCTGGAGGTATACAGTGTTTATTTGCAGTTTACAGTTATTTTCTCTCTGTTTATTTCGGTTTCGGTTTATTTAGCTTTTTTTATTACCGGATCTATACCTTTCATTTCTGCGTATGCTCTTTGCCCTGCGACTCTGTGCGATCTGGGCAAATCAGAAACATAAAGGAAGGATTTTTCTCATGCGTATGCTCTTTTCTGCTGCACCTTAGTGTGATCTCGGAAAATCAGAAACATTGAGGAAAATATTTAGTTTCTGGCTAAAGCTAACTTCGAGCCGCAAGGTTCGTTTTTGAAAATATTTAGTTTCCGGCTCAAGCTAACTTGGAGCCGTAAGGTTCGTTTTTTTTGTATTTTCGTGTTGGGTTTTGTGTTTTTTGTTTTGTAGGGAAAAAAATCTTTCTCAAAGCAAGCATGCAACCCAAAGCTTCAACCCCCCCCCCCCCCCCCTCTCTCTTTCAAACTTTTTGTATAGCTCACTTGGTCCAAAGCTAATTTATGAGAGTAGAGGTCTTGGGTTCAAGTTTCCATTTTATGGAGGCAGATTTTTCATTTCCGCACATTCCCGCACTTCGTCGGTGACTTCATCAAATTTTCTTCAAAAAGCCATAACTTCTTCATTCGGAAGCCATTTTCAGAACCGTTTTTTTTAAACAGCCTCTCTCTCTCTCTCTCAAACTTTTTGTATAGCTCACTTGGTCCAAAGCTAATTTATGAGAATATAGTTCTTGGGTTCAAGTCTCCATTTTGCATTTCCGCACATTCCCACACTTCATTGGTGACTTCATCAAATTTTCTTCAAAAAGCCATAACTTCTTCATCCGGAAGTCGTTTTCAGAACCATTTTTTTTTAAACAGCCTAATTTTTCGAGATCTTTCCATTGCAACACTTAGTTTCAACATTTATAGCTTTAGTTTCTGTTAAAATGGAAATTCCATGCCAAGTTATCCTTGACAGCACCAACTACTTCCAATGGTGGTCCTACATTGTGGATTTACTTAGAAGTAAAGGTCTCTACAGAATAGCCATAGGCCAAGAAACCAAACCGAAAGATGAAGATAAGGTAGCTAAATGGAAAAATAGGCAAGATCAAGCACATGGGTTGATAGGGATGTCTATTTCTCCAGATCTTAGATTCCATATTACAGAACTTGATGCTCCTGATGAAGCAATGAAACAGATTACTAAAGTCTTTGGAATTAAAAATGAACTTAGAGCCCATCAACTCGAAAATGAGTTGCTTACATTGGATCCCAATAATTTTTCTTGCATTGAAGATTTTTTGTCCAAGTTCAAGACCCTTAGACTTCCCTTGGAAGGTGTTAAGGTTAAGAAAGAAGATAGTAACCTTATTTATTCCATTCTTACTAAGTTGGGACCAGCCTACTCTGTGTTTGTCTCCACCTTCCATTCTACAAGAGAAGCCTTCATTTCTCAAGGACAAGACTACAAGTCCCTTTCCTTTGATTCTTTTTGTGATTCTTTAATAAGAGAACAAGAAAAACTCTTACACCTTGGTCTTCTTAATCTTGGAAACTCTTCTAAGAAAGCGTTAGCCGCCCAGCAGCAACCAAATCCAAAGAATCCTAAGAAGTTGTATCCTAAAAAGAATGGTCCTAAACCAAACAAGGGTCCCAAGCAATTTCAGCCTCAAAATGAAAAATCTTTTCAACAAAATGACAAGACAAATAAAAACAAAGGGAAGAAGACTGATAGACATTGCAACTTTTGTAATCGAGATGGCCACTTAGAATCCAAATGCTTTAAGAAGATGGAAGCCTTGGAAGCAGCAATGAAGAAGCATAACATCCATTTGGAGCACTCTTCAACTTCAACTTCATCTTCAGGAATGGCACTTTCTGCATGTGGTTGTCAAGCATCTCGGTCTGGCTATGCACTAAATGTATCTTCTTCTTCTCATTCTCATGAGTGGCTCATTGATTCTGGAGCTTCTTATCACATGGCCAAAAACAAAGCCATGTTTTCTTCTTTAAATGATTGTAACACCAAAAATATATATGTTGGTGATGATAGATCTCTTAGTGTTGTAGGGACCGGAACTATTCATATAGACAATGGTCAGTTTAATGATGCATTATGTGTTCCAACCTTATCCTGCAACCTTCTATCTGTAAATCAGATAACTCATTCAGGTGAAGGTAAAATCGTTTAATTTTCACCTCAAGATGTTGTAATTAAGGACCTAAGAGATCCTAAACAGATTTTAGCTACTGGCATTGCTGATGATTCTACAAGGTTGTATAAGTTTCACAATTTTGGGTCATCAAATCTTCCCTCAGTATTTGTTGCTCATAATGATGAAGTGAGCAAACTTTGGCATGAGCGATTTGGTCACTTAAACTATCGCTCTCTTCAGAATCTATGTAAAGAAAATATGGTGACAGGTCTTCCTATGGTATCTTGCAGAGATGGTGTTTGTTCCGGATGTGTACTCGGAAAAAATCATCGGGACAGTTTTGAAAAACATGCCTCTTGGCACGCCTCAGCCCCTTTACAGCTTGTGCATAGTGATTTATGTGGTCCACTTCCAGTGGTTTCCTTCTCTGGATACAAGTATTTCTTAACTTTCATTGATGATTTCTCCAGATGCACTTGGGTATACTTCTTAAAACTCAAGAGTGAAGTATTTAACATGTTCTTGGCCTTTAAGGCCTTTGTTGAAAAACAATCTGGACATCAAATTCTTAAGCTAAGATCTGATAATGGCGTAGAATATGTTAAAAACAACTTCATCAACTTTTGCACTGAGCATGGAATTCAAATGCAACATACTGTTCCATATACTCCACAACAAAATGGTGTAGCTGAAAGGAAGAATCGCACCTTAAAGGAAATGGCTAATTGTATGCTTCAATCTAAAGGACTTAGTCTTAATTATTGGGCAGAAGCAATTAACTGTGCAAATTACATAATAAATCGCACTCCTACTAAGGTTTTAAAGAATATCACTCCAAAAGAAGCATGGAGCTCAATCAAACCAGATGTAAGTCACTTTCGTGTTTTTGGAAGTGAAGCATGGGCCCATATTCCAAATGAGAAACATAAAGCTTTAGAACCTAAGAGTGAAAAATGTATTTTTGTTGGATATTCTGAAGATGTCAAAGGATATAGACTTATTCCACTTAAGTCCAAAAATGTTATTATTAGAAGAGATGTAAAGTTTGCTGAAAATATATCGGCCTGCGAGCCTAGTTCGGCGGATGTGCCACCTCTCCCTATCTCTTCTACTTTTGAAAACATTTCTTCTTCATATGATGAAAGCAAGGATGAAAATCCTCCCCCACCTTCTCAGGATCATCCTTCAGCTCCTCAGCTTCCAAAATGGGTCCCCGCTACTCGGGATGCCACAGGTGATCATGTCGGTGATCCTACAGATCAGTGATGTACACGTTCTTAGAATGAGAGAGCCTCTTCTTTACTGGCTCAAGCTTCAGTGAATTATGATCCTGACACCTTTGCAGAAGCTTCAATCCATCCAGATTGGGAAGCAGCTGTGAATGAAGAATATCATTCATTATTGGCAAATGATACATGGGATCTTGTTCCTCTACCAAAGGGACGAAAACTTGGTAGATGCAAATGGGTTTACAGAACCAAGTATGGACCAGATGGGAAAGTTGATAAACATAAAGCTCGTCTTGTTGCTAAGGGTTTTTCATAAGTTAAAGGCACTGACTATACTGAAACCTTCTCCCCTGTTGCCAAAATGAACTCTATCCGCCTTGTTCTTTCCCTTGCTGCCTCTTTCAAATGGGAAGTCCATCAGATGGATGTTAAATCCGCCTTCTTGCATGGGGACTTGCATGAAGAAATCTATATGGAACAACCTATTGGCTTTATACAAACAGACTCCAGCCTTGTATGTCGGCTTAAGAAATCCCTTTATGGTCTCGAGCAAGCTCCTCGAGCTTGGTATGCCAAAATGGATAACTTTCTTTTAGAAAATGGCTTTTCTAGGTGTCATTCTGACAATACTGTCTACACCAAGAAAGTGGGCAAGTCTCTTATCATTCTTGTTCTTTATGTTGATGATCTTATCCTGACTGGTAGTGATCCCAACCTTATAAACCATGTGAAGTCTAGCCTTAAAAGGAAGTTTGAAATGACAGACTTAGGACACTTACATTATTTTCTTGGTCTTCAAGTCTTGCAATCCAAGGAAGGTATTTCCCTTTCCCAGTCCAAGTATGCCTGTGATATTCTACGCCATTTTCACATGGAAGACTGTAAGCCAGCCCCTTCTCCCTTTCAGTCTGGAGTCAAACTTTCAGTCACTTGTACTTCTCCTGAAGTTGATGCTACCTTATACCATCAACTTGTAGGAAAAATTTTGTATCTAACCCATACTCGTCCTGACCTTTCCTTTGCTGTTGGCCTTGTTGCTCAGTTTATGCAAAACCCACATAAAAGTCATTGGAAAGCAGCTAAAAGAATACTTCATTATGTTTGAGGTACAGTTCAGTTTGGGATTCATTACAGTGCCAAAGAAGCTCCTCTATTGGTTGGTTTCACTGATTCCGATTGGGCTGGTGACCCTGATGATCGGAAATCTACTGCAGGTTATGTGTTCACTCTTGGTTCAGGACCTATTACATGGGCTTGCAAGAAACAAGGTGCCATTTCTCTTTCTTCAACAGAAGCAGAGTATCGTGGTGCCGTAGAAGCTAGTAAGGAAGCCTTGTGGCTTCGTCAGATCCTGTCAGAGTTTGGATTTCAGCAGCAGCATCCGACTACACTTTGGTGTGATAATCAAAGTGCCATTAAACTATGCAAAGATCTAGTCCAACATCAGCGCAGCAAACACATTGAACTGCACATGCACTTCATCAGAAATCTCATTCATGACCATGTTTTTGAAGTGCAATATTGTTCAACAGATGATCAAGTTGCAGACATCTTTACAAAGGCTCTCACAGAGGCGAAATTCACTAAACTTAGATTTATGGTTGGAGTTCAGGAAGTTGTCACTAAGGGGGGATAGGCTCTAGTGCCTCCTTCCTTCTCCTATTGTGTCATATTTGTAAATCCTTCAATCCTATCCCAGGTTGTTCTTAAGGGGGGATGTTAGGATATTCCGACACATAGGAAATAGTTAAGTACAACTTGGTCTAGTATAGAGTTAGGTATAGAGTTAGGTAAAGTGTGTTTCTTTACTATGTACATTTTATAACTTACAATCCGACAGTCACGATATGTAGTGATCCGACGGTTCATTCTCTCCTCGGTATTACCGACACTTGATCCGTGGCTTAACACTTGATTGGTCCATGATCTCTATTTAAAGAGCATGGAGGGTCATTTGTAGGTTAACCGTGCATGAGAGAAGCTTATGTAAATTTTCATTCTTTATTAATAAATTGCCTGAAGTGGCCGCATTGGCTCAGGCCGTGGACTATTTCCCTCTTTGAGGGTTTTAACCACGTCAAAAGTACTGGTGTATTGATCTGTGATCTGTTTGTGAGCGGTGTCCTTTAGTGTTCTGTCTAAGGAACTTACCCTGTAAATTCCTACATTTATATATATTTTTCTTGTATTGGCTCTTGGGTTTAATTGCAGTATTGGGTATATTTCTAAATTTCTATATATTTGTAGGTCAGATATATTACAATAGAAATAATATGAGATTTTTTCGGTGGTGGTTGGAATATTGCTACTTGTCCAATTGCTTACATCACATCAAGCCAGGAGGCTATCACATATAAGAGAATACCAATCCTGGATCTATACAACCTTTGATCCACATCCTTTGACGAATTTTCTAAGCTTAACTTGCAACATGTTACCATGGGGGTAAGGACTAGCTTGCAATCTTCCATCTGGAATTTCTTGAGAATTTCTTTGATGTACTTGGTTTGATATATGAATATTCCTTTATCCTACTGAGAAATCTAAAGCCCTAAAAAGTATGTCAGTTCGCCAATCATAGACATTTCAAACTCACTTTGCATTTTTGTGGCAAAGTCTTTACTTAATTTGTCATCACTGCTTCCAAAGATTATATCATCCACATATACTTCGATAATTGTTAGGTTATCTCGATCCACTTTCACATAAATATTGTTGTCAGCACTTCCTTTCTTGAATCCCTGTTGATGTAGATATTCGTCAAGATGAGCATACCAAGCCCTAGGAGCTTGCTTGAGACCATATAGAGCCTTCTTTAATCTGCAGACATAGTCTTCTTTGTCAGAGAGCAAAAAACCTTCAGGTTGTTTAATGTAAACTTCTTTCTCTAATACACCATTTAGAAAAGCTATCTTAGCATCCATTTGGTAGACCTTGATTTTTCTCGAGAAAGCATAAGCAAGAAACATCGTGATAGCTTCCATTCTGGCAATGGGAGAAAATATTTCTTCAAAATTGATTCCTTCAACCTATACATATCCTTTGCAGACTAATCTTTCTTTGTTCCTGGTAACCTGTAATCCTTCAACTATTTTTCTCCCCTTGAACCTGTAATGAAACTACCATCTTGTTCAAACTACCTTCCTGTCAATCATAGACTTCTACCATATATTGTTGCATAGACTCCTCCTCTACAAACATTAAGGAGTCAAGAAGCTAGATTTTTCAAAATAGTGAGTCACCTAATGGGCCATCTTAACTTTAGTCATTATCTGAAGAAACTGCTAATTCCTCATGACCTTTCGTTGTTACAAATCTTGAAAGAATAACTGCTGAAACCTTGTTATTTGCTTCGTCTTCCTGTACCTGTTTCCTTTTCCATACCTTCTTATTCTTGCAATCTCGATCCATGTGCCCATAGTTATGACACTTTAAGCATTCAATGTTGTCCATAGGTGATTCCATCTGATATCTGCAACCACGAGCGTTATGGCCATAGTTATGGAATTTGAAACATTCAATGTTTTTCTCATCTAGCACGTATTCTCTTCTGACAAAATCATCGCGGAACCTGTCTTCTGATCCTGCAAACTTGCTTCTATGGTTTTGCGGATAATGATTGTACATGTCAAAAACTTCACAATCGCTAGCCATATGTCCATAGTTAGCACATAAAAATCAATAAACATTAAATAAATATGTGTACCTAAATGGTTCATTTGGATGCGATGGTCCTTAATAGTTGTATCTGTTAATAACTTTACAATCCTTGGCCATATGTCCATAGTTAGCGCATGAAAAACAATAACCATTAAATAAACGAACATACCTGGAAGATTTTTCATTCTTCTTTAAATGTAGAGTTGTAGTTTATTTTGGTCCTTTGTTCTTGATTGCTTTGGTCTTGTTCTTTGGTATTGCAACATTCTTCTTTGGCTTTTCACTTTGATTAACTTTCTTCTTAGAATCATCCTACGAAGATGTGGAACTTGTACCTTCATCAACTAGAGCATTACCATCTTTAATTGCCTTCATTTTTGCTTCTTCATTTGTGTTATTTTGTAAGTGTTCTTTTTGTGATCCCTTGAGTTTGTTGATCTCATCATGGGTTGCATCAAATTCTTGATTTTGAGAAAGATCTTCTTGAAACCATATTTTCAATATCTTCCTTCTTTTTTCTACCTCCTCAACCTGTAGCTTGAGAAGAGTCATCTTCTCTACTTCATTGTTGAGAACATGTATCTGTTCCTTCTGATTCTCATTTTCAATCCATTGCATGCTTATTTCTATTGAAGATGTTTTTAATTCCTTTTTCTTTTGGTCAATAGCGGATCTGTATCTTTGATCAGATTCCTTCCTTTCAATTTACGATACCTGCATCTATTGTGTGATCATACTAATCTCTGCAAATTGTGTCGAGTTCTTGTTGCTTCTGTTGGAATTCTGTCTTGAGGTCTCACGTCATTGTATTCTTGATTTCTTGCAATTGAGTTCTAAGACTACTAATCATATTCTCAAACTCTTCATTTTCTTTGATGATTTCTTTTGTTGTTTTCAATTGTGCTTCCAAAAGTCTTGTCTTTTCCTTTTGACTTTTGAGTTCCTTTATCACCTTGATCACTTGATTTTGAAACTCTATTTAACTCATCTCTCCCATTTCTTCATCATAATCAGAAGGATCCGAATTTTCAATAACATCTTGACCTAATTGCTTTGTTGAATAGAGATTATGAAGCTTTTCCCAAAGAGCTTTAGTTGTTGAACATTGACTAACTTTTGTCTTCACGTAATTTGGAAAAACATTCAAAATTACATTCATGGCCTTTGAATTGTACCTTTTAGATTCTTCAAAAGATGTGTCTCTAGAAACAATTGATTCCCATACCCCATGTGCCTGCAAATGTACTTCCATCCTAGATTCCCATATCTAGTAATTCTCTGCATCAGAATCAAGGGTTGGTACACAATACTCACTTTCTTCAAATTTTGTTGTACATGTACCTTCCTTTGAAATCCTTGTAACTTGCTTCTCTGACTTTCCCATCTCTATGCTCTAAAAACTGACTTCCCGCAATTAAGTTGTTACTGAAGGAACCAAGCTCTGATACCAATTGTTTGAAATACTGAGAAGGGGGATGAATCAGTACTCCTTAGCAATTAGCACTTTTAAATATTTTCAGAGCATTAGTTAATTTTCAATTATTCTTAATGTTTATGCAGTAATAACAGTAAATAAAAGAACACAATAGACGAAAGAATTTTAGTTGGAAAAACCCCTCTGGGTCAAAAACCACCGAACACTTTTCTAATAAATTCTTTAATCTTCAGCCCCAACTAAGATGAAAGCAACAACTTCCTAGAATTCTAGAAAATCATTCTTCTCCAGTTCCCACTAGAAAGACACCCCAATGCCCTAGTTTCTTCAATAGTCAACTAAATGGATGCCTCAACATCCTAGACCAACCTACCACCCTGAAGTGTTCACAGGCTCCAACTTGTAGGCGAATTCATGCACCACCTAGCACCTCCCTGCCACCCCATAATGACTAAAATGAGACAGGAGTATGGATTCCCATACCAGGGACAACGATCCATGATACAATAATATTTGCAATGATTTTGATTAAACACCCAATCACACTATGACCTGCAACCCAACTATGACATCAACCAAACAGAGACTCCTATACCTCCCAATAATTCCTTTTCGACTCTACGCAGGTTGACTCTTTTACAATAATGACTCTTCCAATGATGACACTTTTACAACTTTACAATGATGACTCTTGGCCTTGACACTTCTTCACAATATACGGAGGGTTGTCATGTCTTCAAAGGATGTCCCACTGCAATGTTTCCTTTGATTTGATACTTCTACTCTTGAATTCTTGCTTGAAGTTGTACTTGAATATTCTTCTACCTTCATGCAAAATTTTCCCAGCGAAACCAATCCCAAAACAAAACAAAATACCCTTCAACTTAACTTTACCTGCAAAACACATTTAAGTGCATAATAATGAATAAATACAAATTAAAATTATGACGTGTACCTGAAGTGTGCTTGACACTTTTTTTGTTGACTTGCTGCAGCAATAGACAAAGACCCCCACTCTTGATATAGGCCTAGACTCTATGCAAGACTATATCCAAAACTGACCTAAAGATATATACAATAAAAACTGATGACAGACCCGAGACTTGTGATGGACCAAGTTTTAAGTACAACAATAAACACCATTCTATCAACTATGACAAGACAAGTAACATGAACTTACAACATCATATAGATTTAGCAAATTGTGTGTAGGATCAAGAATATGTAGAATAGAATGTGTAGTATCAAGAATAGGACATCCGAAAAACTAATTGTGACATATAGAGACATAGAGATATAACTGAGACATTGTATATACTTACGATGTCCTGAAAAAAAAAAATGTCAAAGATGATACTCATATTTCAAATGTAAACATTAATCATACATACCTTGTTGTAGGAGACTTACCCATGACTGTTGATGTGTGGTCCTTACTGCAGTGATCCTTGAATGCATGCTTTTTCTTTCCTTCTAGGAGCTCAATATTCAATCTATTGTATCTATGTAATTTCAAATCTCTAGGGTCTGAAATTTTGTCCTGTCGTAGCCCTCTGAGTCCTCTTTGCAACCCCATAGGTTTTATCAAGATTGGATTCTTCAAGAAAGAGTTATGCCCAATCTCTCACGATGGCTTGATTATAGACTAGTTCAGTAGAGCGAACTTGTATGAAGTTCCACGTATCATTGTTGTGACCTTCGGCCCTAAAACCGCTACTTAAAAAACTATAGTCCATCCTCTTTCCGCGAATATTTATAAAATTTGAATCCAATTCTCAGAGAGAAAGTTACGATAATTTTCCCAACGTCACCTATTTGACATGGAATTCGGGAGCCTACAATAGCCCTAACTTCCTCAGATCATATATCCGAAAATATAGCGAACCAATATCTAAAATTCGGTCATGAGATTAATCAAGATTTTGAATCATATGGGTTTTAGTTTCAGCTTGTGAGGATTTTCAGAAAAAACAATTATAGTGAAAATGTCACGATGGCCTATTTGAAGCCACAAAATCTCTACTAGAGGAGGATATGAAGGTCATTATTTATATGAATATCTTGAGTTAAGAGGGTCCTCAACAAGTGAACGTTGGAGAGATTTTAGGAAAAAGTTTTTTTATTATTGATTATTGACTATTCAATGACCACAACCAGTTATGAGTTCCATGCCACAACCCCATAGGGTTTTAGCCCATTAATTGGGGTTACTAACTTCAAACATGAATATCTCTCAAACCATGAAGAATTACTTGGCATGCCATATATCAACGGAAACATCTCGACGAGTATAATCCATATAGAATATCCTTGACTTAGAATAGAGTAATTTGTCAAGTCAAAATTCCCATGCAAGATCGGGGTAGCCCCAGGTGCTACTTGGGTTGACATCAATGACAACCACTAATCAACAGCCTCAAACAAGGTTGCCCACTATCCCCATTACTATATATACTTATGGAAAACTCGCTAAGTAGAATACTAGAGCAAGAAATTATATTTGGAACTATTTAAGCGATTTGCATAGCTACAAGAGTAAAAACTACAAATCATTCCCAATTTGCAAATGATATGCTTCTCCTAGGAGGGACTTAAACTATCATTGCAAAAAGATTTAAAAGAGTTTTGGATCAATATTTAAATGCACATGGTGGAAAAGTAAGAAAAGGGAAGCCAATTAGATTTATATCGGGTGGTTGGGAGGAATGATTGTTATTCTCCCCACCAAGGTTCAATCCTCCCATGTGACATATTGAGCTCATATTGAGTATATTGTTGTAATGGCTTCAATCCTTCTTATTGAATGATATTGAGCCCTGAAGATCTTACCCTTGTCTATAGGCTCAAGGGCGAGGTGCTTGGTTAGTTGGAATAAATAGATAGAAAAGCAAAAAACACAAATGCAACATTAATGCTTATCAAAAACAACTTATTTCTAGAATTTTTCTATTCCCCTACAATTCAAATTGAACCTCTTTTGATTTCAAGTATTGAGGGATGCCAATAACATTGGGCAACCCATCATCAACTATTTATTAGTATATATATTGAGAAAAAATAAAAATAAAATGACTTTCTAAAGTTATCAATGGTTAAAACCAACTAGCATAGTAGTGCTCATAAAATCTCCCACATTCTCTCGTCCTCTATGCCAATGCTCAAATATTCTTGCTCCAAAAAGAATAGTGCAACAAGTTAGTAAAGAGATCAAAAGGTTTATATGACAAGGTGAAAATCCCAACTATAAAAGCTTCCATCTTATAAGCTAGAGCATAATCCAATCTTTGAAGGATAATTACAGTCTGAAAATCAAGGACCTATTGTCACGAATATTGCTCTTGGTACAAAGATCCTCTCACAACTGACCTTCGGAACCTAATATTGGTGGAAAGAAGCAATACTCAAAATAATTTCTCTCTAGAGGAAAATGGTGTCTACATAAGCGTCTCTTAGAGGAGTGAGGGATCTAGAAACCCTATAAAGCAACAACTTCCATATTAGAATTCAAGCTAACATGGAATCTAGGTAACCAACAATTCATAAAAATATAGGAGGATCGTATAGTGGGAAGACCATCACTTATGAACAAACATGAGTTAGTGGAATTATGAAATTGGATGATGGTTTGAGGAATCAACACGATTTTCAATCTCTTGATACTGGATGAAGAAGACGAAGGTAGATTGTGTTGATCTAGATTGTCATTGATTTCAATATGGCAATATTCTGGGATACCAAATCATTATGTGAAGCCAAGAAGAAGTAGATCTGTGAAGAAACAGGAGCAAGAAGCCAAGGAGGAAAGCCATTAGGGAAGCTAGTGGAAAGACATTGGAAGAAGATCTATCAGAAGAATGGAAGGATGAAGAGAAGCCATAGAAGAAAGAACCTAACAATAAGGGCCGGAAGGAAATAACTAAGAAACAAAGAGGAACACTAATAATGTTAACAGGGGAGTTAAGTGGAGGGAGTATTCAAACCATGGAAACCCATTAAAATCCCCAACACATGCAATAAAACACATCAGCGACTTTATATCGGTGACTTTACCAACGGTCTATTATGTGCCACTAACCAAAACCTCTGATATGCGAAATAAGTTGCAGACCTGATCGTTCCATTATAACACGCCCTATTGTAATATCGCATCCGTTGTGTCAAAACCTTCGCATCACAAGTCTTAAAGAAAGGTCACATAAAACTATGATTGCGATATAATATGCAAACCTGAAAAATTTTATGGTATAAACCCTTAATACAATATCGCATCCATCGCAAATCACAAACCATAAAGTTTATTATGTTTCACCACCCCAAATCCGTAGATTGCGATATGTGTATAGCAAACCCATCAGACCATTACAATACTGCTCAATGAAATATCATGTCCTATCGAAAAGTTCATATCACAAGTCATAAAGGGATATATATCCAAATCCTCTAATTTGGATAACATTGCAGACCCATTGTACCATTATAACATGACTTAATGAAATATCGCATCTGCAGTAATCGCAAGTTTCAAAGGGTTCTCACTACTAGACCACCGATTGCGATAAGACTTGTGAACCTGACCATCGATTGCGATAAGACTTGTGAACCCGACCGCAGATTGCGATATTAGTTGCGGACCCGACCGCCAATTGCTATATTAGTTGTGGACCCAACGGATCTATTGACGATGGTTTAATATTATATCACGTTTGTTTCATCGACAGTATGAATATCGGCCATGTTACATCGGTGATGTTAAGAGTTTCAATTGCGGGACCTCCGAAAGTTGTGATTGCGATTGATGATGTGGATGTGGGACCTCTTTGGGTATGGTCTCTCCTATGAAATATTTCGTAAATAAAATAAATTCATGAGTAATTGAATGAATATCCATAATTCCACCTCTCCTTTCAAATGAACGTGCCTTTTGAGTATTGGTGAAACTCGTATAAAAACGAGTTAAAACGCTTCACTACTAAGTATCGATCTCAGGCATAAAAACAGAGTATAAGGAAAGTTCACAACTCGTGACCTTGAAGAGACAAAGGAAGTCGAAGGTTGAGAAAACGATGAAGGTGCAGCAAAAGCTTAAGCCCGAGCGAAGAAGGGAACTGGAGACAAAACGGCAGGACAGTCTTTTGACCTATTTCATCAAGAAATAATCGGACCCCGAAGAGAATCCATAGCGCAAACAATGACCTGTTACAAAGACTACAAAGACAGGGTTTTTGTAAAGAAGTTCTTGGAAGCATTATAATACAATCAAACATTTCTTGACAAAGTAAATCTATAGGGTCAGATCCCTTATGGTTGGTGCCTCAGAATTGGAAGGATTAGTGTCCTTGGAGTTGGTGCTCCTAAATTCAAGGTTGGTGCCTTGGTAAGATAGGGTCGAAGCCCTAGAGGTTGGACCCTCATCAAAGTCCAAGTTGGTGCTTGGAAAAAACTCATCAGATATTGTATTCAATATTTTTCTATATTAATAAATCATTTCTTTGATCAAAATTGTAAAGAATCTAAACTGGTAATAATAACAATTGAAAATAAATAATGATTCACCCCCCTCTCATTATTTCCAACAATTGGTATCGGAACCAACTTCTTCATAATCATCCTAACAGCTGGAAGAAGAATTCTTAAGTTACAATGAAGAATCAAGAAATGACAGCAGGAAGGCTTCCCTTTGTTCGATGGTACTAATTTTGCTTTTTGGAAAAAGAGAATGTCTGACTACTTAATGTCCCTTGGACCTCAAGTTTGGAACGATATTTTGAATGGGTACAATGCCCCTCCCACTGTTCCTAGTAATCAAGATGAAAGAAAAGCATACATTGCTAATATCAAAGCTCTAAATTCCATTACCAATAGAATTATTGATTTTGAGTTTACGAAAGTCTTGAATTGTGACTCGAACAAAGAAGTATGGGATAAGCTAGTTAGCTTATATGATGGGGACCCCAAGGTTAAGAAGGCAAAGCTTCAAACTCATAGGAGGCAGTTCGAAAGTATTAAAATGGATTATGAAGAAGATATTGCATCATAGTTCCTCCGAGTAGCTGAAGTAGTCAACTCTCTTAAAGGATTGGGAAAAAAGATGGAAGAAATAATTGTTGTTCAAAAGGTCTTAAGATCTCTCCCAGACAGCTTTGACTCCAAAATAAGTGCTATAGAAGAAATTAAGTAATTGGACACTCAAAATGGATGAACTTCATGGAATCCTCACTACCTATGATATGAGAAAAGGAATCCCAAGTTCCAAAGATGCAACATTCAAGGCCTCAAAATCAAAAAAGGGAAAAGGATGGAATACCAACAGTGATGACTCCGATGTTGAATCTAAATTGGTGCAATTTGTACGAAGACTAAAGAAAGGATCCAAGCTAAAAGGTAAGAATCCTCTTATTTGTTTCAACGATGGAAGAATACGTCATTATGCTGCAAAATGTCTTCATAAGCATGATGGTGATAATGAGGAAAGAAGGATATACAAAAAGAAGGGATTTACTAAGAAGAATTTCCTCTCTAAACAAGATGAATCTGATGAGGATGAATATGTGGTCATCAAGAAGAAATCATCCAAAGATATCTTCCATCACAAAGAAAGTAATGATGAATCAAATGAAGAGAATGACTATGCTGGAAGCAAGGAAGTACTATTTATGGAATTCACTGAAGATGATGAACCAAGATAAGAAAATAGAGAAGATACAAATGAATTACCGATAAGTACCATTGAAGAAAATGAGGAGTTACAAAAGAAGGTTATCTCTCTTAAAATGGACAAAGAGGAAGCTAAAAGAAGGGAGGACAATATATGTGAAAGACATGAAGCTGAAATAGTATCTCTCAAAAAGGAAATGGAACAAATCAAAAGAATTTGGAAAAGTTCTCAAACACTTGATCACATTCTCAACACTCAAAAATCTCAAAGTGACAAGTTCGAGATCGGTTTTTCATTAAGTGCCAAGGATAATACAAGAAGCTATGTCGACGGACTTTGAAGAAATCCAAAAGAAGAAAACTCATCTCATCAAAGGCCCGACTCAAATCCAAAGAATGAAGAAAGAACAACTCCAGTGAAGAAGGTTTATTCAAATCATGGCTATTATAGCAGGTAACAAACTATCTTTCTTGGACAGTGTTATTATTGTAAAAAATTTGGTCATAAAGTTATACGTTACATGGCTCGTAAAAATGAAGCACCAAGATTGAAAAATCAGACAAACAAACCTTGTAGTCTCAAAGGGAAAGGACAAATCAAGACTTTCAACTCATTTTATCCGTTGGCCAAATTTGATCCAATTTTCTCATTATGTAATGATAATAGACATAGCAAACAAAATTTCCCCCTCAAAAGTAGAGAAGCAAAAGGTGAAAATCCCAATATGGATAAATGTGGTCTAGCTTTGTGTGCTAAAAGTGAGGAAAATATTTGGTTTGTGGATAGTGGGTGCTCTAGACATATGACAGGTGACAAAAGGAAGTTTGTCTCATTAAACAAAAAGGAAGGAAATGTATCCTTTGGGAGTGGGTCTGCCAAAATTTCTGGAAAAGGAACCGTTACCCTTATTAATGGAAAAGGGAAGGCTCAAAATGCCTTTCTAGTAGATGGGCTCAAACACAATCTCTTGAGTGTTATCCAAATTTGTGATCAAGGACATAATGTTGTCTTCAGCACTAAAAATTGTGAAATAAGTAACTCTTCCTTAAGAGAACTTGTGGCGAAAGGAGTTAGAACGTCAGATAACATCTACATTCTAAACAAAGTTCAAGAAGATAAATGTTATCTGAGTCAAACAGGTGAAAGTTGCCTGTGCCATAAATGACTGGGGCATACAAGTTTTTATAACTTGATCAATATCAGCAAAATCAATGCAGTAAGGGACATTCCAAAGATGTCCAAACCATATCAAGTTGTATGTGGCCCATGTCAACATGGCAAACAAACTAGAACCAGCCACAAGAATAAGGAGTTCTCCACATCAAAACCTCTAGAGATCATTCATGCATATTTATGTGGGCCACCCAGAAATCCATCACTCCAAGGAGAAAGTTATTTTGCTTTATTTGTGTATGACTATACTAGAATGATGTGGGTATATTTCATAAAATATAAATCTGAAGCATTTGAATGTTTTAAGAATCTTAAAGCTCTTGTAGAAAATGAAAAGGATTCCAAAATTAAATGTCTTAGAATGGATAGAGGAGGAGAATTCACATCAAAATAATTTGATGAATTTTGTAAAGAACATGGAATCGAAAGAGAGCTCTCCACTGCTAGAACACCTAAGCAAAATGGGGTAGTTGAAAGGAGAAACCGAACTATTCAAGAAATGGCCAGAACTATGTTACTAGCAGCTGACTTGCAGCCAAAATTTTGGAAGGAAGCAGTCAGGATAGCAGTTTATACCTTGAATCGAACTCAAATAAGACCAAATAATGAGAAGACTCCTTATGAATTATGGAAAGGAAGACCTACTTCAGTAAAACACTTCAGGATCTTTGGAAGCAAATGCTTCAAAAAGGTCAATGATGATTCACCGAGAAAATTTGATTCTTGGGTTGACGAAGCAATATTTCTTGGATATTATACTAGAAGAAAAGCTTACAAATGCTACAATAATCGAATATGGAAAATAGTGGAAAGTATTGATGTAAATATTGATGCAGAACTTCCTTTAAAGAAAATTGAAGATCATGAAGTTGACCAGAAGAAAGTGAATAAGAACCTGAAAAGGAAGAAAAAGATCAAGAAACAAAAAAGAAAAAGAATCATCTCAAACTCCTTTAAAAGTGAAATTCCTCCAAAATAATCACCTAGAAGAGCAGATCATTAGCAATGTAGATGAAGGAATACAAACCTGAAGAAGGATGACAAATACGCCAAAGATAAATGGTGTTTTTGTCTTATCTATGATAGAACCAGAACTTTTACTCAAGTAAGGATCCTCATTGGGTGGAAGCCATGGAAGAAGAAATGTCTCAAATCGAGGAAAATGAGACATGGAAGTTGGTACCTCGTCCAAAGGATAGAAATATAATTGGAACTAAGTGGGTTTTCAAAAAAAAAAATGAATGAAGATGGAAAAATCATCAAAAATAAGGCAAGACTTGTCTGTAAAGGTTATTCACAAATTAAAGGAATCGATTTTGAAGAAACCTTTGCACCAGTAGCTCGTACAGAAGCTATAAGAATGTTCTTGGCATTTGCATGCTCAAAAGGATTCAAAGTCTATCAAATGGACGTAAAATCATCATTTCTAAATGGGGAACTCAAGGAAGAAGTCTACATGGAGCAACTATAAGGTTTTGATCTAGCAGAAGGAAAAGACTTTGTATGTAAGTTGAAAAAGACATTATACGGTTTGAAACAAGCTCGTAGAGCATGGTACGCAATATTGGATCACTATCTACAACAACACAACTTCCAAAAGGGCATGGCAGGAAGTAATCTCTACATGAATATGGATGAGGATAAATTACTAATCACCCTTGTATATGTTGATGATCTGATTTGCTAGCAATAATGATGAAATGAGCCATGAGTTTGCTCAAAATATGTCAAAAGAATTCAAAATGTCAATGATTAGTGAGCTATCCTACTTCCTTGTACTACAATTATCGCAAACCACAACAAACATGTTTATCTCGAAGATATGCTTAAAATATATGGAATGCAATAATGTGCACCCATGAGCACAACGATGACCACAAACTGCAAATTAATCAAAGATGATGAATCCCTCCCAGTAGATGCAACTCTTTACAGGTCAATAATTGGAGCTATATTATACTTAACTGCTACAAGACTCTACATAATGCAAGCAGTGGGAATGGTGGGAAGATTTCAATCAACTCCTAAGAAATCCCACATGTTGGTTGTAAAAATAATTCTCAGATACTTGAAAGGAACCCCTAACTTTTGTCTTTGGTATCCCAAAAGCACAAATACTATAGTGACATCTTATACAGATGTTGATTGGGTTGGAAGCATGGATGATCGTAAAATCACCAGTGGAAATGCATTTTTTATGGGAGATTTCCTGGTAGCTTGGCTCAGCAAAAAATAATCATCTATATCTCTCTCTATAGTTGAAGCCGAATATATAGCCACAGCTAACTGTTGTACACAAATACTATGGATGAAGGAATCTTCGAAGGATTTCAACATAGAAACTAAACACCCAATCACCATCAATTTTCATAACACAAGTGCTATCAGTCTCAGTAAAAATACAATAATGCACTCAAAAACCAAACATATACCAATCAAGTATCATTTTCTCCGTGAAAAGGTGGCTGAACAAAAAATCAAGTTGGAATATATTAATACCAAGGAACTGATTGCAGATATTTTCACCAAACCTCTTCCTCGAGAAGCATTTGAACATCTCCATCAAAAGATGGGGGTTATTGCTTTAGCATCACACTAAACCAATTCTTAAGATGCCATATGACAAGGGGAGAAGTTTGATAGGGGGAGCAGTTCTACAGGGGGAGTCCTTGTGTACTCCTTTGCCATTGATGTCAAAGAAGGAGAGAAGATGAATATTGCCACCAATGACAAAGGGGGAGATTGTTGATCTAGATTTTCATTGATGTCAATATGGAAATATTCTGGGATACCAAATGATGATGTGAAGGGAAGGAGAAGCAGATCTGTGAAGCAACAGGAGTAATAAGCCAAGGAGGAAAGCCTTCAGGGAATCCATTGGAAAGACATTGGAAGAAGATCTATTGGAAGAACGGAAGAATGAAGAGAAGCCACAGAAGCAAGAACCTAACAGTAAGGTCCGGAAGGAAATAACTAAGAAACAAAGAGGAACACACGGCAAAGGATCATTAACAGTGTTAACGAAGGAGTTAAGTGGAGGGAGTATTAAAACCATGGAAACCCATTAAAATCCCCAACACATGTAATAAAACACATTGGTGCCTTTATATCGACGACTTTACTAGCAGTGTATTATGTGCCACTACCCAAAACCTATGATATGTGAAATAAGGTGCGGACCCAATCGTTCCATTATAACGCACCCTATTGTAATATCGCATCCACTGTGTCGGAACCTTCACATCGCAAGTCTTAAAGAAAGGTCACATTAAAACTACGATTGTGATATAATATGCGGACCCAAAACAATTTATCGTATCAACCCTTAATACAATATCGCATCCATTGCAAATCACAAACCATAAAGTTTATTATGTTTTACCGCCCCAAATCTGTTGATTGCAATATGTGTATTGTAGACCTGCCAGACCATTACAATACTGCTCAATGAAATATCGCATCCACCTATCAAAATGTTTATATCACAAGTCATAAAGGGATGTATATCCAAATCCTCTGATTGTGATAACATTGCGGACCCTGTTAGTCTCCTATACCAATAGGGTTTCATTTTTCATGATTGACAGTGGAAGTGCCAAAAATGTTCATCTTTGATGCTACAAAGGTTCCATATTTTGTGAAAGGAACAGAGAGTTAAAAAATGTAAAGAGGGTATGCCTTAAAAGAATAATCAAAAGGTAAGAAAATGAATTGGTCAGAAAAAATAATTGAAATGAACCCCAAAGAAAAACCATGAAAGTGGCTGACCAAAGTGCCACTGCTATCTTGATGGATGGCCCAACAGTTCAAACTGGACCATGCCATGTTTTAAATTGCTTGTTCTAGACTAGAGAATGAATACCTGTCCAAATAGTTCAAGCATGGCAGATGAGTAGCTACATAGAGAAAGGAAGGAGCCCAACTGCTTAATCTGGGCCCTTGGAAGATATAAGGGTAGATTTAGATAGGAGGGCAGCCAAAAGAAAAGAGGATTATCAGGGTTTGCAAGGCTAAGTGCACCCATCCAAAAGAAGAAAAAATGTTAGGGCTATTAGGCAGGGTAGGCAGTTCGGGGTTGCAGAAGCAACTATGACCACCTGATATATTGAAAATCATATCTCATCTCATCAATAAGAGAAGGGCAAGAACAATGGTCTATATGGAAAAACTATCAAAGCATGTCTAACTTCCCTCATTCCCTTCAAAAGGTTTCTTACTAATATCCCCTTGAGGACTTTAGGATCTGCTTAAATAGTCCTACTTACATTTCTCCCTTGAGAAACTCATGTCAAGTTGTGACCTTCTTCCTCAAAAAAGAAGCCACATTTCTTGTGTAAAACCCTCACTTCATACTTCATCCATTTCTGGTTTCTAAGTTTTAGTTCTCAAGCTCAATTTCTCCCTCACACTTCACCTCACATACCCATATTAACTCCTAACCCTATTATATAGCTCCCTATTACATCCCCACCCCTATTTTCTACAAAGACTATATAAAGTTCCCAAAAACATTTTAACTATCCCACCCCCTAGCATTATAGCTAAGTAACATAGTTATGGGAGACATTAGTCCATTTGGGGCTATAATCAACCCTTCTGCGTCCTTACCCCGGAATTAATCTAACCTCTGGTTAAGATTAATAGCCTATGCCTAAACCCTCACCCACCTAAACCCTTGCAAATTGCCCCCGCAGTTAAACCCCAATGTTTAAATGTTTAAATGTTTTTAATTAAACATTGTGCCGCATTAACCCACATTAATCCTACCCGCAGAAAACCCACCTGAGCTAAAGTTTGGACCCGCAGCTGTAATATATTATTTAAATGCGGGCGGGACCCGCTCTAAAGTTGCACACTGCGCCAAAAGCCCCACCAGCCGTCGATCTCCCACCGCGCCCGATCCAACGATGGGCGGGTGTTTTCAGCCCACAACGCGCCGGGGTTTAACGTCCGGGGGATGGGCGGTTTTGCCGCCGTACCCCCGCCACGTGTCGACCGCCCGGGGTGTTCGGAGGCCTCCCCCCCGAAACCGCCTCTGCTCAAAGGCGGTGCGGGGAAACCAGAAACTGCCGTCCAAGAAACCGCCCTCCATCCCATTACGTCAGCAGTCCCGTCACCATGACGTCACACCCGGTCTCCGCCGCTGCCCCACGTCGCTCGCCACGTTGTCCTCCCGTGCCCACGTTGTGCCACCGTGTCCCGCCACATCATCATCCCAGTCAGCGTCCACGTCACCCGTCCGTACCCGGGACCCGCCGATGACGTCATGCTGACGTCATCACGGGAAAGCGCCAAAAGCGCATATGCGCCAAATTTTTTGTTAAAAACACCGAAAGTGACCATTTTCGGTCATTTTCATTGCAAAGCTTCGAGTGCGCCGTTCTACTGCTCACACCAAACTGCCTCCAGATTTCAAATTTGAACACTTCGGACGCCGCCACCTGCAAATTCGACGTCAATCCTCGCCCTTCAATCAAATCAACCACCCTCGGCGCTAGCTAATCCAGGTAACATTCAAGTTGCCACATCAAATTGGAGAAGGTACATCCACTGCTGCAGCCACACAAGCCGCCCAGGGACCATCTACATCAGCAATAGGTACAGCAAAAGGGAAGGAAATAATGGGTGCAGAAAAGGAAGTGGTCACAGAACAGCCTGCCTCTTCAATGGAGCAACCTCAAGTACAGGCTCCTCTACAACAGACAGAAGCATCAACAGTGTCTGCCTTGCAGACTCCTGCCCATGAGGAAAGAGGCAGAAAACGAGACCGAGATGAGTCCACACCTGCTAGTGGGTCCACTCAGCAGCCCGAAGCTAAGAGGCAAAGGGTTGATTCTCCAGTTGTGGAGGAAATAAGTGAAGAAATCCTTGGAAGCCCAAGGAAAGATAGAGAAGACAGTCAACAAACAGCTACAATCTCTTTTCAACAAGAGCAGGAAAGACAGCATGGCATGGAGGTGTCCTCCTCCACACAGCAAAGCAAGAGGCCAGCTAACATCAAGGCCACCTTTAAAGAAATTAAGGCACAAAATGAGCTGCTAAGAGTGCAGTTATATGACCAATTTCTCAAGGCAACACCTGCCAAACAAGAAAGGTTGATGGCAGCATATGACATCAAAGAGGAAAAAATGATCCTCAGCCATTTTAAACCTAAGGTTCAGCAGCCTCAGTCGGCTGCAGATTATGTCAGAATGAAGTTGGAGGTTATGGCAAAAGACATTCACCCCATGGATCAAATAGAACTGCATAAGCAAATAGGGGAAATGGTCTATGCCACATTGGTAGACAAGGCCACAATGGCCCATGAGTTAAAAGAATCTCTGAGGAACACTAATACTCAGCTTGATTTAGAAAGAATGTCCTCCACAGCCAAAGACAACAGAATCAAAACATTGGAGGACATTATTGTAGACCTGGGGCATGATCCTAAGAATCCCAAGGCTATCAAGGCTCTAATGAAGAAAAAGGAGGATGATATTGCTGCTCTAAAAAAGCAAATGAGGCTCTCCTCAACCATGCATCCACAAACGGGAGAGCTAGTAAAAGAGAAAGAAGCTGAGGATACATTGGACCTCTTAATGCAAATGAATCAAAGAATAGTCCAAATGGAAGAAGAATTGGAAAAGGCACTACAAAACAAGCAGGGAGAGTCGACCTCCCAGCCTCCTCAAACTGCCCCAACTACTGCAACAACTACAGAAGCAGCACTGACCCCTCCAACGGCTACAACAACTTCAGATGCTGCGGCAGCAACAACAACAGCTCCTGAATTTAGCATAAGCATGGATGAATTGACAAAAGTTGTCAAGGAGCTGGAGCTTCAGGCAACAGAGATTAAACAAGCCAAAGAAAAATTGGTTGAGCTAGAAGCAAAATATGACAAGTCCAAAATGACAGTGGCTGAGCAGACCAGAGAAATTAAGGCCCTGAAAGACAGAATAAAGGCCTTGGAGAAGGAACTGAATTTAGAGAAGACTCTGGCTGAAATAAAGAAAATTTTGTGGACCAGGATTGACCACTCTATTGCCAAACAGTGGAAATCAATCAAAACAGTGCATGAGCAGATTGAGTTAATAGGCCAAGCTCAAATTGAAAGCCAAAATGCCAGAGCAGCACTCAGAAATATGCTTGAGCAAGCTAGCAGGATGATACATTTCCTGAACACTCACACAAAGGAGGAGTTGGCAGCCCTAGACATTAGCAACAGAACAGATACTGTTTTAACAGCCAAAAAGGTGCTGACCCTCAGAAATTTTGTGCAGAATTTGGAGAGAAAATGTCAGGAAATGCAGGCTGAGGTAGATGATTACAAGCTAAGAATGGGTGCATTACAAGGCAAAGGATTGCCCAGCCTATTGACCGGTGCTGGAAGACTGCTCACCCGTGAGCAGTATGCCACTAGGATGACCAATTTCATTTCAAATCAGATCACAGCATCCACAAGCACTTCAGAAGAAGCAGGACCTCCATCAGGGCAGAGCCTCTATGACAAGCTAGAAAATTTATTTTACATTGAGCATGAAATTAATCACCTGTTTGAGGTCCCACCAAATTTTTACAGGTACACAGAGGCAGATGAAACTCTAATAAAAATACGAAGACACCAACTGCCTAAAGAAGATTGGTGGCAAGCAATGCTGCAAATTTTGCCCCAATGATCTCGGTTCTGTCTCTTCTAATCAGCCTCAGGTCAACGAAATTTAATGCAGCATGAAGACAACTGGCAGAGCGGGTGAGAATAATGACTCAGCAAAATACTGGGACAGCAAGCCCAAGAAGGGAAAAACGCAGATTTTGGACAGCGCAGCTCCAGCCGACTCAGTTGGTCACAAAAGTCAAAAATTTCTGACAAGATGGATAGCTAATGCACTAAATATTTACTGCAGCATTTACTCTTTCAGCTATAATTCCTCAGGGGTTGGCATAGAATTTATGAGCTATTAACTCATCAGCTAGATATTTTGTATCTAATTTTTGTATATATACCTCCCCATACAACGTATTTGGGGTTGGTGATTTTCTCTCTGAGACACTGTTTTGTAAATTTCAGACTATCTAATACAAATGACTGGAAAAGTTCATGATCTCTGCACTGCTTGATGCCAAAGTGATGATCTGCGTTCTGCTACAGAATTCCTGTGTTGTTTGATGGAGCAATAAGTTATCCTAAACTATGTTTTGTCTTTCTATGTTTGCTTAACTCAAATATATGTTTCATTAGCTTTAGCAAAAGAGAAAAAGAATAGTAGAGGAATTGTTTGAGTACACCCTCTGCTCAATCTCTGTTGTTAAATGTGTTTTCTTCAGAATTAATCATAAGCATGAATTCTTAACTGCTCATGTTTGTATTCATTCTATCATTATGAATGTTGTTCAGGAATTCTTAGATGCTCCTAGATAATATTCCCACCATTCCCTCTATCAGTTTAGTGAAAGATCCTTAGCTGCCTTTCACTCCCTGATTTCATCCCATCATATTAGATGCTCCACAAATGCTTGTCTGGCTCTGTAGCATAACCTTTTCCCTCAAAAAACATTTCCAGCAGTTCACCATCATTGACTCCATGCCCAATGGCCTAGATTATTCTGCAAAAAATACCAGTTCTGACTGAAATCATCATCCCAACAAATTCAAAACAAAATCATATGCATCATAACTAGCCTAAAATTTCACCAAACAAAGCTAAATCAGAAAGAGAGAGCCCTCTCTGGTTGCAGGTAGGCTAGGACCTATGGCTAAAAGATTGGTTAGTGGTTACCTCGGCCGTATTCCCTTTGGAGTCAAAGGGAACAACCTGAGTGTTAACATAATTGGCGACTCCACTAGGGACCAGAACGAATTTTTCAATTGCTGTCTATTTGTTTAAAACTACATATGAAGCCTGAATGTCAGCCATGAAGCCTTTGAAATTGTTCTTGCTTTGCATTTACAGGAGTAAATAAAACCCGCTTCAGTCAAACTTCATGCTAGTTTTAAAACTTTAGATAGTTGTTCCAAAAATTTGAGCAGTTCCTTGTTAATTCTAAACATATTCCCAAAATACCAAAAAACAAATTCAGAAGTTGGCTCCTAAAAAGAAAACTAAGTATACTAGGTCAAATCTTGACCCAAATCCTCCAGCTATTTTTGACAATCCTAATTTAATTCCTAAGGTTCTTAGGAAGCAAGAAGAACAAGAAGATATTGTTGATTCCATTCCTGAGGTAGTTCAGCAAAGTTATATCCCAACCCCTGCTAAGCCATCAGTTCATCCTCACCTAACTCCTTCTTCTCCTTCCTCCTCATCCACTTCTTAAAACGTATTCCTCACACCTCCATCCACTGCACAGACTGCCGTTGTTGTCCCTATTCTTCCATCCATTCCCTTCCTTCCTGTTGTCCCATTTATCCCTGTAAATATGGCAAATCGTTATGCCCCTCTACAGCTGCCTGGTAATCCTGGGGCTATGCCTCAGGACTACCAAAGTAATATCACTTATTTTGATGGTACCGGCACATATACTGCCTTATAGCATACCAAGAAAATGCAAGACTACTTTGAAAATTATGAAATAGACGATGATGATGTGAGAATGAAAATTTTTGCCCAAAGTTTAACAGGTGAAGTAAGAACTTGGTTCAGAGCACTTGCTGCAAATTCCATCGCCGATCCGGGTGCTCTTTACCAATCCTTCCTGAACAAATGGGAAAAGAAAAAAGACCCACTACATATTTTATCTGAGTATGACACCATAAGAAGAGGCCCTCAAGAAACTGTCCTAGATTATTGTGCAAGATTCAACAATGTTTACAATGCCATCCCTCAAAACCTTAGACCTCCACCTGATTTAGCCTTCATCAAATTCCCTGATGGATTTGATTCTGACATGGCATATCAACTGAGGGAAAAAACCCCTGCAACCTTGGCAGACATGCAAAACATAGCTATCAGTGTAGAGGCAAACCTTATTGCTAAAAGAAATCGGGTAAGAGCTAAAAGAAGAACCAATTTTAAGGAAGAACCTTCAGCATTTGAACAAAAGCTAGATGCAATCATCAAAGGCATGGACAGACTTGGGGACAGGGTAGAAACCATAGAAAGAAAATCATCATGGGAAGGTCAACCAAGTACTGCTAGAAACCCAAATTTTAGAAAGAATCAAAATCCAAATGTTGGAAGGGCTGATCCCGACCAGCACATTAGACCTCCTATTCAAGAAAATTATGCTGAGGCCTCAACATCTAGTGAACCAACCGAGGACCCTCACATCAACCTAATGGGTCTGGACAACGAACATCGGGTCTTTCTAACATAAGAAGATCAATAGGCCTATAACTGCAATCAATTTTAAACCAAGTCAGGAGAGTCATTTGAATTTAGGGAAGGCTATGATGCAGCGGTGTATGAGGTACATAAACAGTATAAACTAAGGAGTAGAACCATAGATGTGCCTGAACCTATCAAACCAAAGGACAATAAACAGCCAAAAAGACAAAGGATAAAACTAATCTTCCAGAATCCTCTGATAAAACATATCTACATCCAAGAGAAGTCACTGTGGAGGATATATTAGATGCATAGCCCTCTGGAAACCAGCCATCCCCATCCCTCCCCTCAAAAGCAAGTTCAAACAGCATCCCTGAAAATAAATCTAGGACTGATTGTATTCAAAATCATACCGATCATGAAGAAAGGGTTACTGAAAATTCATCTGAAAAGGAAAAATCTGCTGCACTCAATGCTAAAACTCAAATGGAAAATCCCTTTAACTTAGAAACAGAAATAAGTAAGCTACAGATAGCTATCCCTCTATCAGAATTGGTCAAACATCAAGTGTATAGACAGCAGATTAATAGGTCACTCCAAATATCAGACAATAGGGATGTTGTAAATGTTCTAGATGATCAACCTGAATTGCTGTTTGGCCCTGAGGTTAATGAAAAGACAGCAAATGGAGGGGTTCCACCCTTCTATGTCAGTTTAAACATTCATGACAAGGTTTTACACAATGCAATGTTTGATTTCAGGGCCTCACATAACTTAATGCCCAAATCTGTAATGGAAAAACTAGACCTAGATATCACAAGACCTTACAAAGATCTATTCTCATTTGATTCAAGCCAAGTCAGGTGCCTAGGCTTAATTAAAGATTTGTGTGTCTCCCTGGTCCAATACCCAACCAAAACGATTTTGATGGATGTGATGGTAGCTGACATTCCACCCAAGTACGGTATGCTTTTATCCAGATCTTGGGGGGCCAAACTCCAAGGATTTTTGCAACTAGACATGTCCTACGCCACCATTTCAGTCTTTGGACAGCCTAAGAGATTATACCGAGAAACATTAATGAAATGTCAGGTGCCTAGGCTTAATTAAAGATTTGTGTGTCTCCCTGGTCCAATACCCAACCAAAACGATTTTGATGGATGTGGTGGTAGCTGACATTCCACCCAAGTACAGTATGCTTTTATCCAGATCTTGGGGGGCCAAACTCCAAGGATCTTTGCAACTAGACATGTCCTACGCCACCATTTCAGTATTTGGACAGCCTAAGAGATTATACCGAGAAACATTAATGAAATATGTGGTGAGTAGTCAAGAAAAACCCCAAAACTTCCCCATCTATTCAATACATTCAGACATGGATTCATTCATTTTGTATAATGCTGACATGTGTACCAAAGCTTATCCCAAACTATTAGTGGCAGCACAGACAGAGGGATTGAATGAACAATTTGCCTCTCAAGACCAAAAGACTTTTGATATAATTGATACAACAAAGGAGAATGTTACATCAAATGACTTGCAAGAAACCAATCTGCCCATGATTCAACCTTCTAAGAGTCTCAATACAAACCTTGACCATGAAACCTTATGGTATTTAGAATTTGATGGCTCTGTAAACAAGTTGGGAGCTGGGGCAGGAGTCTGGATTCACAATATGCAGAATGACCAGGCTGAAGGTCATGCATATAGGTTAAACTTTCGATGCACAAACAATATGGCTGAGTATGAAGCCCTTTTGTTAGGTCTCAAACTCATCAAAAATTTAGGTGCAACCAAAATTTCAATCTTAGGAGATTCAGATCTGATCATACAATAGATGAAAGGAAACTTTATCACAAATGATCTAAGGCTAAGAGCTTATAAGGGAGCAGCTATTCAAGTACTTGACACTTTCTCAGAATCTCAATTAACCAAAATTTCAAGAAAGCTCAATTTACATGCTCATAGCTTGGCAACCTTTGCCAGCACTTGCAAGCTACCTTTCAGACCCAATCACAGTTTCACTGCTGAAATCAAACATAGGCCTGCAGTCCCGGATAACATCAAGAATTGGCAAGTCTTTGAGAATGACACAGATAAATAACTTTCTTACTTTAAAAGAAGAATTTTCCGGCATGAACATTGATACTAGCACTATGGATGATCAACAACAGGCATACACAATCAAGCAGAATATATCAGCTGAAGCAGCGAATCTAGTTTTGCATCCTAATACCTTTAATAACCAGAATGTACAGGAGCTGAAGCAAACAGACTTGGATGAAATAGCTGAGACAAAAGCCGAAGTAATTGATCTAAAAAACAATTTTCTGCCCATAGGTTTAACCCCATTGGAGGATTTGTTTGATTCAAATGATATCTCAAGGAAACCAAAAATGCAACCACTAAATGCTGAAATTGAAGACTATAACATTGGAACCAAAGAAAATCCCAAAATGATAAAATTATCCAAGGCATTACTAGTTGATCAGAAGTTGAAATACATTGAGTTGTTCAAAGAGTTCCAAGATATCTTTGCCTGGAGTTATGAGGACCTCAAGTCCTATGATACCTTAGTCATCCAACACACCATACCTTTAAAAAAAACCAAAAACCTTTTAAACAAAAGCTTAGGAGAGTGAATCATGTTCCCCTTCCCCTCATTGAAAAAGAAGTTAAACGTATGTATGAAGCAGGAATCATTGCTCCAATCAGGTTCTCAGAGTGGATTTCAAACCTAGTGCCCACTAGGAAGAAGACGGGAGAGATTAGAATGTGGGTTGACCTAAGTAATTTGAACAAAGTCTCTCTCAAAGACCATTACCCCTTACCAAAAATGGATCATATCCTACAAAGGGTAGTGGGAGCCTCTAGGATTTCATTACTAGATGGATTCTCTGGATTCAATCAGATTTTAGTACACCCGGATGATCAAGACAAAACTGCCTTTACAACACCTTGGGGAACTTTTAAATATGTCAAAATGCCTTTTGGGCTTAATAATGCAGGGGCCACATTCCAAAGAGAAATGGATATAGCCTTTGCCAAAGAAATCCATGATTTTCTAGTGGTCTACCTGGATGATCTTACTGCCTTTTCAAAATCAGATCAAGAACACTTAGAACATTTGAGGCAGGTTTTCTTAATTTGTAGAAAATAGGGCATATCTTTGAATCCAAAGAAATCACTGTTTGGCCTAGAGGAAGGTAAGCTCCTAGGTCATATAATCTCAAAAGATGGTATTAGAATCAATCCGGACAGAATTCAAGCCATCCTTCAAGTGCCTCATCCAAGAAACATCAAAGAACTACAAGGCTTTCTAGGAAAGATTAATTTCTTGAGAAGATTCATTCCTAATTTGGCTGAGCTCATAAGACTGTTAAACAATATGTTGAAGAAGGATTCTAAGGTCAAATGGACCATGGAAGCTAAGCAAGCCTTTGAGGATATCAAAAGAGCATTGACAAACACACCATTCCTCACAAGTGCTAGGTTTGATAGGGATTTCATTATTTTTTCTTTCGCATCTGAGCATACGATTGCTGCAGTCCTATTACAAAAAGATGACCAAGGATGTGAAAAACCCATTGCATTTTTTAGCAAAGCCCTTAGAGATGCTCCCTTAAAATATCAGATTATGGAAAAGCAAGCCTATGCATTGGTAAAGGCCATCAAAGACTTTAGAATCTATATTTTATACTCTCACGTGATTGCCTATGTCCCAAATGCAGTGGTTAAGGACATTTTAACCCAAGAAGGAATTGAAGGCAAAAGGGGCAAGTGGATTGCCAATATCTTAGAATATGACATTGAAATCAAACCTACCAAACTGATAAAAGGACAAAGTCTAGCCAAGCTAATGATTGAAACCAATTTCCAAGCCCTTGACATTAATGAATTGGACAACGAAGAGGAGATGGCGACTCCACAGATCAATCAAGCCTTTTTGCAATCTCCCTGGTATGCTGATATATGTTTTGTATTATTAAACCTGCAAGCTCCTCCAGGGTTGTCCAGAACTAAGAAAAGGTTCTTGAAAATGAAAGCATCAAAGTTTTGTATCATAGACAATGTTTTGTTTTGGAGAAATCATGAAGGAATTTTACTTAATTGCCTAACATTGGATGAAACCAACAAAGTTCTCAAGGAATTTCATGCAGGTGACTGTGGAGGGCACTTATACTAGAAATCCACCGCTGATAAAATCCTAAGAGCCGGATTTTATTTGCCTTCCTTGTTTACTGATGTGAGAAAATTTGTAATGTCTTGTCACAAATGCCAAATTTTTGAAGGCAAGAGAAAGTTGTTGCCTTTACCACTCAAACCTGTTTCAACTGAGAGACCATTCCAGCAATGGGTTTTAGACTTCATTGGTGAAATACACCCTTCATCCTCTGGTTAGCATAGGTGGATTCTGACTGCTACAGACTATTTTACCAAATGGATAGAAGCCATCCCTTGTAGGTAAGCCAATGACTCCATTATTATGCAATTTTTAGAAACCAACATTTTGTCCAGGTTTGGCTGTCCAGATAAAATTATTACAGACAATGCCCCCGCTTTCAAATCTAAAAAAATGATCAACTTTTGCCATAAATACCACATGACCTTGGGCCATTCCACTGCCTATTATCCTCAAGGCAATGGCCTAGCTAAGTCTTCCAACAAAAGCCTTATCAACATCATCAAGAAGGTCTTGGAGGAGAACAAAAAGAATTGGCATAAGAAGTTGGTAAATGCACTATGGGCAGACAGATTGACCACCAAGAGATCTATTGGCATAAGCCCATATGAACTAGTTTATGGAATGGAAGCAAGATTTCCTTCATCTTTAGGGATCCCTGTAATTAATTTGCTGCAAGAAACACAAGCTGAGCCTAATGACATTCAAAGAAGGATCAATCAAACAATTCACCTACAACAAACAAGAGAGGAAGTCTATCAGAGAACCCAAGTACTGCAAGATAAGCTCAAGAGAATATTTGACAAAAGAACCAAAGCTGAAGACTTCTTCATAGGAAGCAAAGTGTTGAGATGGGATTCCAGGAGGGAGGACAAAGGAAAACATGGCAAGTTCGATTTCTTGTGGAAGGGACCTTATCTCATTTATGCTGTACAAGGTAATAACACCTATTTTCTGAAGAGTTTGGATGGCTCAAACACTGAGGAAGGCCCAGTCAATGGGAGGATGCTCAAACATTATTTTGACCCCCTTTGATGAAACACTACACAGCCACATATTGTACATAAATATTTGTATTTTCAGTATTTTCATTTACAACGGATAGATAAAGGTCCAAGTGAAGCAGATTTTGAGGAAGATCAGGGTACTGCACCATTTTTTGATATATGTTTTGATCCTATCATTGGAAAGCAAGAGAAAACACTTGGGAACTATCAAAGTGATGAGGAATACTCAGAGAAACAAGTAAAAACAGAGCTGTAATTTCACAGCAAATCAGCTTAATGGGTATTTCATACAAGTTTCTAGGATTCATATCAATGGTCTCTAACAAATGGAAAAATAAGGCGATCTGACCTGCGGTTCTTGGCTTTTCATCTGGAAAAGCCATCCCCAAGTGGAGCCACTGTTAGTCTCCTATACCAATAGGGTTTCATTTTTCATGATTGACAGTGGAAGTGCCAAAAATGTTCATCTTTGATGCTACAAAGGTTCCATATTTTGTGAAAGGAACAGAGAGTTAAAAAATGTAAAGAGGGTATGCCTTAAAAGAATAATCAAAAGGCAAGAAAATGAATTGGTCAGAAAAAATAATTGAAATGAACCCCAAAGAAAGACCATGAAAGTGGCTGACCAAAGTTCCACTGCTATCTTGATAGATGGCCCAACAATTCAAACTGGACCATGCCATGTTTTAAATTGCTTGTTCTAGACTAGAGAATGAATACCTGTCCAAACAGTTCAAGCTTGGCAGATGAGTAGCTACATAGAGAAAGGAAGGAGCCCAACTGCTTAATCTGGGCCCTTGGAAGATATAAGGGTAGATTTAGATAGGAGGGCAACCAAAAGAAAAGAGGATTATCAGGGTTTGCAAGGCTAAGTGCATCCATCCAAAAGAAGAAAAAATGTTAGGGCTATTAGGCAGGGTAGGCAGTTGGGGGTTGCAGAAGCAAGCTATGACCACCTGATATATTGAAAATCATATCTCATCTCATCAATAAGAGAAGGGCAAGAACAATGGTCTATATGGCAAAACTATCAAAGCATGTCTAACTTCCCTCATTCCCTTCAAAAGGTTTCTTACTAATATCCCCTTGAGGATTTTAGGATCTGCCTAAATAGTCCTACTTACATTTCTCCCTTGAGAAAGTCATGTCAAGTTGTGACCTTCCTCAAAAAAGAAGCCACATTTCTTGTGTAAAACCCTCACTTCATACTTCATCCATTTCTGGTTTCTAAGTTTCAATTCTCAAGCTCAATTTCTCCCTCACACTTCACCTCACATACCCATATTAACTCCTAACCCTATTATATAGCTCCCTAGTACATCCCCACCCCTATTTTCTACAAAAACTATATAAAGTTCCCAAAAACATATTAACTATCCCAACCCCTAGCATTATAGCTAAGTAACATAGTTATGGGAGACATTAGTCCATTTGGGGCTATAATCAACCCTTCTGCATCCTTACCCCGAAATTAATCTAACCTCTGGTTAAGATTAATAGCCTATGCCTAAACCCTCACCCACCTAAACCCTTGCAAATTGCCCCCGCAGTTAAACCCCAATGTTTAAATGTTTAAATGTTTTTAATTAAACATTGTGTCGCATTAACCCACATTAATCCTACCCGCAGAAAACCCACCTGAGCTAAAGTTTGGACCCGCAGTTGTAATATATTATTTAAATGCGGGCGGGACCCGCTCCGAAGTTGCACGCCACGCCAAAAGCCCCGCCAACCGTCGATCTCCCACCGTGCCCGATCCAACGATGGGCGGGTGTTTTCAGCCCACAACGCGTCGGGCTTTAACATCCGGGGGATGGGCAGTTTTGCCGCCGTACCCCCGCCACGTGTCGACCGCCCGGGGTGTTCGGAGGCCTCCCCCCGGAAACTGCCTCTGCTCAAAGGCAGTGCGGGGAAACCAGAAACCATCGTCCAAGAAACCGCTCTCCGTCCCATTACGTCAGCAGTCCCGTCACCACGACGTCACACCCGGTCTCCGCCGCTGCCCCATGTCGCTGTCCATGTTGTCCTCCCGCGCCCACACTGTGCCACAGTGTCCTGCCACATCATCATCCCAGTCAACGTCCACGTCACCCGTCCGTACACGGGACCTGCCGATGACGTCATGCTAACGTCATCACGGGAAAGCGCCAAAAGCGCATATGCACCAAATTTTTTGTTAAAAACACCGAAAGTGACCGTTTTCGGTCATTTTCATTGCAAAGCTTCGAGTGCGCCATTCTGCTGCTCACACCAAACTGGCTCCAGATTTGAAATTTGAACACTTCGGACGCCGCCACCTGCAAATTCGATGTCAATCCTCGCCCTTCAATCAACTCAACCACCCTCGGCGCTAGCTAATCCAGGTAACATTCAAGTTACCACATCAAATTGGAGAAGGTACATCCACTGCTGCAGCCACACAAGCCACCCAGGGACCATCTACATCAGCAACAGGTACAGCAAAAGGGAAGGAGATAATGGGTGCAGAAAAGGAAGTGGTCACAGAACAGCCTGCCTCTTCAATGGAGCAACCTCAAGTACAGGCTCCTCTACAACAGACAGAAGCACCAACAGTGCCTGCCTTGCAGACTCCTGCCCATGAGGAAAGAGGCAGAAAACGAGACCGAGATGAGTCCACACCTGCTAGTGGGTCCACTCAGCAGCCCGAAGCCAAGAGGCAAAGGGTTGATTCTCCAGTTGTGGAGGAAATCAGTGAAGAAATCCTTGGAAGCCCAAGGAAAGATAGAGAAGACAGTCAACAAACAGCTACAAGCTCTTTTCAACAAGAGCAGGAAAGACAGCATGGCATGGAGGTGTCCTCCTCCACATAGCAAAGCAAGAGGCCAGCTAGCATCAAGGCCACCTTTAAAGAAATTAAGGCACAAAATGAGCTGCTAAGAGTGCAGTTATATGACCAATTTCTCAAGGCAACACCTGCCAAACAAGAAAGGTTGATGGCAGCATATGACATCAAAGAGGAGAAAATGATCCTCAACCATTTTAAACCTAAGGTTCAGCAGCCTCAGTCGGCTGCAGATTATGTCAGAACGAAGTTGGAGGTTATGGCAAAAGACATTCACCCCATGGATCAAATAGAACTGCATAAGCAAACAGGGGAAATGGTCTATGCCACATTGGTAGACAAGGCCACAATGGCCCATGAGTTAAAAGAATCTCTGAGGAACACTAATACTCACCTTGATTTAGAAAGAATGTCCTCCACAGCCAAAGACAACATAATCAAAACATTGGAGGACATTATTGTAGACCTGAGGCATGATCCTAAGAATCCCAAGGCTATCAAGGCTCTAATGAATAAAAAGGAGGATGATATTGTTGCTCTAAAAAAGAAAATGAGGCTCTCCTCAACCATGCATCCACAAACGGGAGAGCTAGTAAAAGAGAAAGAAGCTGAGGATACATTGGACCTCTTAATGCAAATGAATCAAAGAATAGTCCAAATGGAAGAAGAATTGGAAAAGGCACTGCAAAACAAGTAGGGAGAGTCGACCTCCCAGCCTCCTCAAATTGCCCCAACTACTGCAGCAACTACAGAAGCAGCACTGACCCCTCCAACGACTACAACAACTTCAGATGCTGCGGCAGCAACAACAACAGCTCCTGAGTCTAGCATAAGCATGGATGAATTGACAAAAGCTGTCAAGGAGCTGGAGCTTCAGGCAACAGAGATTAAACAAGCCAAAGAAAAATTGGCTGAGCTAGAAGCAAAATATGACAAGTCCAAAATGACAGTGGCTGAGCAGACCAGAGAAATTAAGGCCCTGAAAGACAGAATAAAGGCCTTGGAGAAGGAACTGAATTTAGAGAAGACTCTGGCTGAAATAAAGAAAATTTTGTGGACCAGGATTGACCACTCTATCACCAAACAGTGGAAATCAATCAAAACAGTGCATGAGCAGATTGAGTTAATAGGCCAAGCTCAAATTGAAAGCCAAAAGGCCATAGCAGTACTCGGAAATATGCCTGAGCAGGCTAGCAGGATGATACATTTCCTAAACACTTGCACAAAGGAGGAGTTGGCAGCCCTAGACATCAGCAATAGAACAGATATTGTTTTAACAGCCAAAAAGGTGTTGACCCTCAGAAATTTTGTGCAGAATTTGGAGAGAAAATGTCAGGAAATGCAGGCTGAGGTAGATGATTACAAGCTAAGAATGGGTGCATTACAAGGCAAAGGATTGCCCAGCTTATTGACCGGTGTTGGAAGACTGCTCACCCGTGAGCAGTATGCCACTAGGATGACCAATTTCATTTCAAATCAGATCACAGCATCCACAAGCACTTCAGAAGAAGCAGGACCTCCATCAGGGCAGAGCCTCTATGACAAGCTAGAAAATTTATTTTACATTGAGCATGAAATTAATCACCTGTTTGAGGTCCCACCAAATTTTTACAGGTACACAGAGGCAGAGGAAACTCTAATAAAAATATGAAGACACCAACTGCCTAAAGAAGATTGGTGGCAAGCAATGCTGCAAATTTTGCCCCAATGATCTCGGTTCTGTCTCTTCTAATCAGCCTCACGTCAATGAAATTTAATGCAGCATGAAGACAACTGGCAGAGCAGGTGAGAATAATGACTCGGCAAAATACTGGGACAGTAAGCCCAAGAAGGGAAAAACGCAGATTTTGGACAGTGCAACTCCAGCCGACTCAGTTGGTCACAAAAGTCAAAACTTTTTGACAAGATGGACAGCTGATGCACTAAATATTTGCTGCAGCATTTACTCTTTCAGTTGTAATTCCTCAAGGTTTGGCATAGAATTTATGAGCTATTAACTCATCAGCTAGATATTTTGTATCTAATTTTTGTATATATACCTCCCCATACAATGTATTTGGGGTTGGTGATTTTCTCTCTGAGACACTGTTTTGTAAATTTCAGACTATCTAATACAAATGGCTGGAAAAGTTCATGATCTCTGCACTGTTTGATGTCAAAGTGATGATCTGCGTTCTGCTACAGAATTCCTGTGTTGTTTGATGGAGCAATAAGTTATCCTAAACTATGTTTTGTCTTTCTATGTTTGCTTAACTCAAATATATGTTTCATTAGCTTAGCAAAAGAGAAAAAGAATAGTAGAGGAATTGTTTGAGTACACCCTCTGCTCAATCTCTATTGTTAAATGTGTTTTCTTCAGAATTAATCATAAACATGAATTCTTAACTGCTCATGTTTGTATTCATTCTATCATTATGAATGTTGTTCAGGAATTCTTAGATGCTCCTAGATAATATTCCCACCATTCCCTCTATCAGTTTAGTGAAAGATCCTTAGCTGCCTTTCACTCCCTGATTTCATCCCATCATATTACAGATTTGAAAAATTGTTCCACAGATGCTTGTCTAGCTTTGTAGCATAACCTTTTCCCTCAAAAAACATTTCCAGCAGTTCACCATCATTGACTCCATGCCCAATGGCCTAGATTATTCTGCAAAAGCATACCAGTTCTGACTGAAATCATCATCCCAACAAATTCAAAACAAAATCCTGCGCATCATAACTAGCCTAAAATTTCACCAAACAAAGCTAAATCAGAAAGAGAAAGCCCTCTCTGGTTGCAGGTAGGCTAGGACCTGTGGCTAAAAGATTGGTTCGTGGTTACCTCGGCCGTATTCCCTTTGGAGTCAAAGGGAACAACCTGAGTGTTAACAGACCCGCTGCACCATTTTAGCATGACTTAATGAAATATCGCATTCGTAGTAATTGCAAGTTTCAAAGGGTTGTCATTACCAAACCGCCGATTGCGATAGGACTTGTGAACTCGACTGTCGATTATGATAAGACTTGTGAACCCGAGCACAGATATTAGCTATGGACCCAACAGATCTATCGATGATGGTTTAATATTATATCATGTCTATTTCATTGACATTATGAATATCGGCCATGTTACATCGGTGATGTTAAGAGTTTTGATTGCAGGACCTATGAAAGTTTCGATTGTGATTGATGATGTGGATGTGTGTCCTCTTTTGGTATGGTCTCTTCTATGAAATATTCTATAAATAAAACAAGTTCATGATTAATTGAATTAACATCCATAAGTCGGACTCTCCTTCCAAATGAACGTGTCTTTTGAGTATTGGTGAAACTTGTATAAAAAAGAGTTAAAATGCTTCACATCTGAGTATCAATCTCGGGCATAAAAACAGAGTATAAAGAAAGTTCACAACTCATGAACTTGAAGAGATAGAGGAAGTCGAAGGTCGAGAAGTTGAAGGTCAAGAAAATGCAGAAGGTGTAGCAGAAGTAGAAGGCCAAGCCAAGAAGGAAACTGAAGATAGAGCAACGGGACAGTCTTTTGACTTGTTTCATCAAGAAAGAATCAGACCCCAAAGTGAAGCCATAGCGCGGACAGCGACCTGTTACAAAGACATGGTTTTTGTAAAGAAGTTCTTGGAAGCAGTATAATACAATCAAACATTTCTTGACAAAGTAAATCTATAGGTTCGGAGCCCTTGGGGTTGGTGCCTCAGAATTGGAAGGATCGGTGTCCTTAGAGTTGGTGCTCCTAAATTCAAAGTTGGTGCCTTGGTAAGATAGGGTCGAAGCCCTAGAGGTTGGATTCTCATCAAATTCCAAGTTGGTGCTTGTAAAAACTCATCAGATATTGTATTCAATCTTTTTCTATATTTAATAAAATCATTTCTTTGATTAAAATTGTAAAGAGTCTAAACTGGTAATAATAACAATTGAAAAGAAATATTGATTCACCCCCCTCTCAGAATTTCCAATAGATGGTTGGAGTGGAGATCCAAATAGACTTCTCCATCAATTGGTTATTTTCCAAATGCAATTGAATGGTATGTCTCCTTTAGACAAACTCACTCTTGATAGTAGTTGATGGGGTCTGAAATACACTGGTTGCACTGGAAAACTTGGTTAGAGGGCTCTAATTTCAAAGATGTCATTGCCTCCCTACTCTAGTATATGGAATTGCATATGGAAGATTGATGGTTTTCCAAAGGTGAAAATTTTTCACTAGACAGTGTCTCATTGATGATTATTAACAACAAAGAATTTACAAAAATATGGTATCCAAGGCATATCTAAATGTGTCTTGTGAAAAAATGCAAAAGAAAACCACGGACACCTCTTCTTCAACTGTGACTTCACCATTCAAGTTTGGCATTATGCTTTTGAAGAGATTGATAACAAACTAGAAATGCCTTTAATGTGGGAAAGATGTTCACTTCATGGCATAAAAAATAAAATGGAAGTTTTGTTAGCAAACCAATTCTAAAAGGAGCCTTATAAGCCATGCCTTCAATTCATATGTTGGCAAGAATGATTAGCTAAAAGCATAATTATTATCTTTTTACAAGAAAACACTAGTTCTAGAACAATAACATCCAAGATTGGGAAATGTTGATGGAAACAATACAAGCTGATGGAATTAAGGGGCACAATATCTAGATGCTAAAGCAAGATGAAGAGAGGTACATCAAAGATCTATTTCTAATAGTGATGACACATCCAAAATTTATCCCCAAGAAGCCCATATCAGTGGCGAAATGACAAATTTGGAGAGATGAGGACAAATTCCAAAGATGGAACAATCTTAGAAAAAATGCATTCTCTTTTTCAACAAAACCTTGATACGCAATCCAAGATTGGCCTGTGCACAGGGGATTGTCCTTGATCTTGGAGGAAAAAAGAAACCAATTATAAGTGAGTCCTAAGGGAGGCAGCAAACAATCAAGAAGAGGATTTGACCCTCTACCAAGTGTTGTGCTATGAAACAACCCCCCCATTTATATATACCAATAGCTAAGGTTAGACATATAAATTGGGACCCTCTTTAAAGTTTTGGTCTTAGAATAATAAAAGCTAACTCTAAGAAATTGCCTTAAAAAACTCTTAAAACAACCCAAAGATAGGATACCCATCGCAAATTGTAAATTGAGTTTTTCCATGTGATGATCATGAAACACCTTTAAAAAATTTCGATGCATGATCAAACATCCTGCTGCAATATCCAGATCAAACAACTTACGACTCGCAATCGCATTTCGCAGAAATTGCAAGTAATTAAGCCTTTCCACTATGAACTTCATTAACGATTTGCGAAATGTGATATTGTGATGATTGCAATCACATTTCACCTTATAAGCAGGCAACACTACATTACATCATTTTAAAGATTTTGATGTGCGAATAGAGCAGTAAGCATGTGAAATAATTGCGTTTTAATATAATAATGAATGATTTGACAGGGTAATAAATGTTTAGCAGCCCGAGGAGAGGTAATGATTTTCCAAGTTATGGGTAGTTAACGCTAGATGTCTCATATAAACCTTTCCCATGATTCAAAGTCATTTCAGAAGAGCTTTCAATCTTAATTGCCCGATACCGTCTGCGCTAATATATCTCGTCCATTTTAGGCAAGCTAATAAAGACGTGTCATTGAGGAAGGTGATGCAAAAAGAAAAAAAAACAGAGCATTACAGAGTCAGAGTTTACAGAAATGGCTCCTATATTCTCTGATACAGTGTGCAGCACTGATAGGGGAGCAACAGCTTGGGAGGTCATATACAACAAGCTCGAGGATGAGAGTCCCAAGGTTACTGTCACAAAAGCGACAGCTGATTCAATAAAACCTTCAGGATTCCAATTCAAGGATGCCGCCTGTTTTTTAGTTCATAGGATAGGAGTGAGAGCTAAAATCCTGCCATACACTAATATGATCAGGTGGGTGGTGGAAAACCTCACAATTGAAGATAGGCAATTCAAGAATTTGAGAATGGAACTCATGAGATCATTAAGAGCAGAGGACCTGAAGCAAATGTACCATATACCTGACCATCAGGATATATATGATAAGGCATACATGGCCAACTTCGCAAAAAATAACCAAGAACCCCTCAAGGTGATTCAGGGCTGGAGAGTATTGGAGAACAAATTCAAATTTGAGAAATCGGGTATGTATGTTATAGCCTCTTTGGCAAAACCCTACAACTATGCAGCTGTTATGTTATGTAGACTATATGGGTTACCCAATAATACTAAGTTTTCCATAGAATGGATTCCTCTGATTGATTCCTGTGTTAATTCCCACATTATGAATTGGGCCACCATCCTATCTGATAACCTAGCCACCATCATCATCGAATATCAACAGAATAGATCCTCCTCTCTAAAGAACCTTCCTCCATTCTATTTTAGTGCCTACATTATGGACGCCATCTGTTTTTGCACTAAATTTCCAATCATGGGTTGGAAATGGACCTTACAGGACCCCTACCCTATCCATCTTAGTCATAAGAAAATGTGGGAATCCCATTATATACCCCATTTCTATAAAATATGTCATGTTGTTATTTTGTCGCTCCATCAATTAATTTTCAATAGGAAAGCCCCTGGGTTTTCCCAAGAAGCGCCTACAGACCTTCTAGTTGTCGGAAAATATTTTGTTGAAGAATGGTTCACCTATATTAGGGTTTTTGGTAGCACAGCAGACCCACATGTCCTCCCTTTGTATATTTCTGATAAATTGTTGGCAAGGGAAATCGCCCACCAGACCGTGGGAAAAGGCCTAACCAAAGTTATCAAAGAAAGCAAGAAGTTATTATGGCCATATTTTCCTATCAAGTACGGTTCTTTTTCTTTAGAAAATTTTAATCATGCGATAAAAGAATCAGTAACCCTGGAAGGCCTCAAGCTTCATACTTTGCCGAAAAGGCAATTTGATCCAGAGAAAATAGCATATAACATCACTATTGTGCTAAAGATCAAACCATATAATCATGAGGCTAACGATTTTGAAGACCTGTTACAGTCGGCTGAATCCTTCGAGCAATCGTTCAAATGGGAAAGGGAAAATCTAAGTCCTGAAGATTTTGAAAACTTTCAGGAGTTTAGAAACAAAAGGATCGAAGTAATCCCGATGCGCTTGTTGAAAATTGAGGACAAGCCTACACCCAGTGTGACTATCAACAACGAAGGACCTAGTTCTCACATATAATCTCAAGTAAATACTGAGAAAACACTGGATACAAGGAAGGCCCAAGACACCGATAATATAGCAGAATCCAGCAAGAAGTCAGCCGAGAAACAAGTTATCAGCGCCCCACCTACAGAGATCAGTTCAGAGGTCAAAAGCAGTAGTTTGGAGCAGGAGTGGGATCAGTTTAATAAGAAACTGCAAGACACTCCCAAAAGGACAGATACTCAGGGAACAATGGAGTGTCAAACTCCTCTGCATAATCAGGAAAATAAAGAGTCCAAACCAATGTATGAGCAAGCGACAACGTCTCAGCAGACTAAGATTATTCCTGCTCTTCCCACATCATAGATTGTCTTGAAAGTGATTGAAATCCCTCCTCTAGATGTGTTCTACAACCCATTGCACAAGGTTGTAATAAGAAGACACGAAAAGGAGAAGGGTAGAAACACCCGAGCTCCCACTAGGAAATGAGACAATGGACATAGTTTGGAGGGACATTCCTTCCAACCCAGTTGAGAAATTGACTAGATTGTCACAGTTTATGGGAGCATATGCAACGACCACCACGGACAAAGCCACCGAAGTCCCTATTTTGTTGAGATAAAAGGAGGAGAAGGTTGCACAGCTCAATCAGTAGCTTGAAACAGAGAGGGAAAGTGTGAACAGGAAAGCTGCTGACCAGCCCGCCCAATTGCAACGGAGCATGGAGGTCCTGAAGATAAGCCATGAAGCTGATATATTGGCCAAAATCGTGCAACTCCAAGAATTGCAGCAAGCCATGGAAAGATACAAGGATGTTCCTACTATCGAGGAATTCATCAAAGAGGCGCAGGAACTGAATTCCCTCTTGTTGAAACAGAAAGAACAATTCTGCCAAAAGGTGTCACATATCACTCCTTATCTAATCACTAGAAACCAGCTAACAGATAAAGAAATTGACCAGAGAACTAATTTTACTGATCTAAACACCAAAATCTCAGAGTTCATTGAATGCCAAGAAACAGAAGATGGGAGGAAATCCAATCTGCCTGAGATTGAGGGGACACACAAGGACATTGTTTTCACGGATTGGGATGCAAGGATCAAACAAGCTAAGTTAGCAGTGACAAGAGCATTTGGGGTGGTGAAGAACATAATCAAGGCGGTAAACCACACTCTGTTTGCCACCAACCTGGTAAGAGAAGGCAATCCAAAAGAAATGCCCGATTTAGGTGATTTGCATAAAAGCTGGCAGGAAAAAGCAGAAACTCAAAGGGAAACAATTGCAAAATTGGCAAAGATCGACTGGGATTTGTATTGGCAATACCTCATCAAGCCACACAGCCAAATCATGACCCTTAACTGCTCACTTCATTCAACTCAGCAGATGCTGCCACCTCTCACCGATGTGATCTTCGCAAGACAGGTCAGAATACATTTTGGGGCACCTCCTCAAGTCAAACTAATGGTCGACATATGCGATTTGAATGACAATTTGGCAGACATCAAATCATCATCATAGCCTCTGCTCATCAAGCCACTGTTTATTTTTAGAGTTAGTTAACTAGTTAGGAGGAAGGTTGTTTGAAACCTCCTCAAATTTTTGTATAATCTATTTTTGCACATTAGTTAGAATAGTATTTATGCCCTTCTCATGCATTCAGAGAAGGGTCCAGGATTTTATAAAAAACATTTGCAAAGAATGCGCTTTTGTTATTTTGTGAATGCTTTGGTGAAATTATGGAACATGATCGTTTCTTTTAAATATCAGACTACTTTCCTTTGTTTATGCACTTTTGTATACTTGGACGATAATTTGATCTGAAGAAAGGAGTTGATCTATGTCATTAGTCAAATGAGCAGAACTTCACATATATGGTACTTCTATCTTATATAATTAAGCTTTGTTTCTGTTTAATTAGTCACATCACTTTATTTTCATGAATTGTATATGAGGTATATTCTTTCTGTTAAGCGTTAATTGCACTATTATATGATGCCTAGATGAGATTGTTTATTTTCATGTATAAATCATCATATATGTGATATAGTTTATATATTTCTTTGACTAACTATTTAGTCAAAGAAATTATCTTATATGTTATCATCTCTGTTTTATGCGTGATTGATCTTTATTATCACATGTCAAGCAAATATCTTTGTAGATCGCATATCACACAGAAATACCTAGGTTTATATTAGATTAAGTTAGCTAGAGATTTGCATGATAGAATAGGTCATTCAAGTTATCATTATTCTATTGTAATCACTCGTAAACCACCCACTCTCATTTTAAAACCCATACTAGGAAACTGGTCCCATTATCCCCAGTCGAAGCCACCACTTTAAACGAAAAGGAGTTGTCTTAAGGTCCAGACCGGGTGGTTATCCCCCATGTTGGAGCAGAAATCTGAGGCTGCAACATTTTGGTGCTAGAAGGAGGGCCATCCAACTATGAATGGCATATAAACATAAAGATCAATCATAAAACATTCATAGGAGTCAAAACCCCTCCACAGCGTCTATACCTTCTAGATCTCATTCAAAATCTCCTGATTAGAAATCTGAAGTTGTAGATACATCTCCCTCATCTCCTGAAGTAGTAAGACGACCACCTTCTTCAAATTACACTCCCGAGTCTCCCGAAGTCCATTCTTTGATACAGAAGTTGGAACAGATATCCATTTATGGCGAGAAACGAGAGATGCCTGAAGTTTCTGAAGAGAATGTTACTTCCTTATTACAACAAATTGGTGTATTAACTAGATTGCAAAGTGAAAGGCTTGGAGTAATCCCTTTTGAGTTCCCCATCCCTCCACGACGTAGGAAATTTACCTCACCAAGATTTGATTCAGATACCAGCGATATCACATCACATTTTCATCCATTCACTTCTACTCAATCCACAACTTCTCAACTATCCACTTTTCCAATTAGTACTGCTATTAATAGTATTAACCCAGTAGTAAGTTCTTCGCCATCTATACCTACTTCTGGACCAACCTTCCCATCTTCTCAGTCTCCAACTCAAGTTATGGCCAATCAACCTGCTCAACCTTGGACAAATCCTGGTGCTATTCTGGTTGCAAATCAAAATGCGCTCCCAGCAAACCCAAACAAAAGGCTACCTAAATACAATCCCAATGATGGTCTTCCTTCTGAAGAACATCTAAATAACTTTATGTTAGCCATGAATCTTAATGGAGTTGCACATGGAGATGTTATAATTAGATTGTTTCCTTATACCTTCCAAGGATTTGTTGGATCTTGGTATTCCAACAGGCTCAATTAGGGACTGGGATACTTTTTAAGAAGTATTTCTTGCAAAATTTGGTGATGACAGGACCATAACATCCTTGATCAATGATATTTCTAACTTAAAATCTAATTCAGATGAAAGGATCAAAGACTTCAACTCCAAATGTAACAAGTTGCTAAATAAAATCCCAGCTGCATCAAAACGTGCAGTAGATGTACAAATAGAATGGTATATATCGTCTCTTCCTTATAATATTGAATTTTTTGTAGACATAGCTAATAAGGCTACCCTTGTAGAAAACATGAAAGAAGCCCTATCTGTAGAAATAAGGATTATTGCTTTAAAAGAGAGATCACAGATAGACGAAAGGAAGTCAAAGAAAGTAATATTTAAGGATGATTCCAAAAAGAAAACTTCAAAGGACCCTTTCTATATTGAAGGCCTTCAAAAAATTTTGAAAACCATGTCTAATGAAATGGTCGAAATCAAGAAACATGTCGCAGAATCCTCTGCCCCCAAGAAACCTTTTTGCTCGTTTAAAATAAATCCTTCTTCTGCATCGCAACCACCAAATACTATCTCAAATTTTGAATATGATCAAGAAGCAGAAGAAGACTCACCAGCCGAAGAGGAAGCCGAAATAGAAAAAGAAGTTGAATTAAATGGAATGTGGGATTTCATTCTCCCAACTGAAGAAGAAGCACAAGCTATTCTAGTAACCACAAGAAGTAAAAACTCTCATGATATGTCTATAACAAATCAGAAATAAAAGACTGCTACCCCTGTAAAGGAGAAAACAATGAGCAAGAAGTCTAAAACTATCCAAACTAACCCTATTCCACTAGATCCTCCATATGCTTCCAAAACCTTGGTAATTTCATATACAGTAGAATATAACATAGTGGAAGATATGAAAAAGAGTAGAGCAAACATTTCATTACACGAACTCACTAAACTTAAACAACAACAGAAAATTATATTAAGAGAGTTAAAAGCAGTTCTTGTATCTCCTTTACCATCTGTTGTAGTTACTCAAGCTGCCTACGATATATGAAAACCCCCTTCATCTTCAAACAAAGTAGATCCTTCATATTTAGTCCTAATCAGTGATAGATCTATTTCTCATATTCCTCCATTTCTTCTTACTTATGAAATTTTCAACAGAAATGTTCATAATTGTCTTGTTGATTCAGGAGCCTCTTCAAATATTATGCCAGGAGTTGTGTGCACCAAATTGAATATTACACCTCGAAAATATGCAATACACATAGTTCAATTAGACAGGACAAAAGTAGAAGTACTTGGAGAAATATCATCAGTTTCAATTAGGCTTTTCTCTAATCCAAAAGTTTCACAAATAATTGATATTCTAGTGGTTGATATCCCATAATTCTATGGTTTGATTCTAAGTAGGGATTGGTCTGAAAATTTGCATGGTTACTTCGCAACTGATTGGTCTCACATGTGGTTGCCACATAATGGTAAACCAAATCAAATTAGAGTAGACCAAGAAAAGTTCATGAAATACACAGTCACTGATCTTGAGGGAAGCAATGAACCTGTTGCCTTCACCAATAACATCATTGGAAATTACTCAGCCGAATCATTCTTGGAATCCTTTAATGCTCAGAGGTATCCTTTTCTAGATAGTGTCGTAGTATCTCAAATAGAAAAAATTTCACAAATAGATGCTTCCAAGAGTGTAAATTTAGAGGATAAAATTTTAAATAATTCTTTGTTCTGGACTCTCTATTTTGATGGTTCCAAATCTGAAGACGGTGCAGGCGCAGGATGCATTTTGATCAACCCGCAAGGAGAGAAAACCATGTTAGCCTGCAGACTTGAATTTTAGTGCACTAATAATATCGTTGAATATGAAGCATTGATCCAAGGACTGTATAAATCCATTGGTCTTAATGTCAAATATTTGCAAGTCTATGGAGATTCTAAAATAATCGTTAAGCAGGTAAGAAATACAATTCATTGTGTCTCTAGGCACCTTAAACATTATCAATTGTTAGCTCAGAAACTTACTTCTCATTTCACTTATTTTAACATTTCGTCAGTTCCTAGGTTGCAAAATGCAAGCGCTGACTTACTTGCTAATGTGGCATCCAAGCTTATACCCTCAGAAGATTTCAGTCCAAACAGATTTTCAATAGAGTTAATATTTAGGCCATTTATTTCTGATAATGTAACAAATTGGAGAGTATTCAATAACGATGCGGATATATTTAATTTCCTTACATCAGAAGGGTCATATGAGTAACAGATCATAGATGAACATGAGCATGATCTGCAAATTAAACATAATCAAGACCAAAACCCAATCCCAAAGTTTGTAGTTAAGATGGAATATCTCTATGATCTAAAGGATAGGTTCAAGAAAGTTACCAACTCCAAAACTCAAAGTTCTACTTTGAGATTTGAAGTAGTAAACCTAGGGTCAACTAAAAAAACCTCAAAATGTCAACCTAGGTCTTGGCCTATCATCTGAAGAAAGAATATCATTCATTAGATTGTTGAAAACATACAAGGTATCTTTTCCTAGGATTACGCAGATCTCAAGACCTATGATACCTCCGTGATTCAACATACAATACCTATGACTTCGAATGAAAAGCCAGTTCAATAAAAGCTTCAGAAAATTCACCCAAACCTTGATATTCAAATCAAATCCGAATTGAACAAGCTTATGAAAGCCAAAATAATCTTCCCTGTTAGACACTCAAAGTGGGTATCAAATATGGTTCCCATAAGGAAAAAGAACGGTGATATTAGGATTTGTATTGATTTTAGAAACCTAAATAAAGCTTTTCAAAAGGATAACTTTCCTTTGCCTACATGGAGAAGATATTGCAATCAATTGCAGGTTCCGAATTAATGTCTTTTCTAGATGGATTTTTAGGATATAATCAAATTCTTGTACATCCAGATGACATATTAAAGACAACGTTCAGGACCAAGTGGGGAACATATGTCTATCAGAATATGCCTTTCCGACTTCTTTTTTTCCATAAATAAAATTCATAATTTCAAAGGAGAAATTACATGCTATGGATGCCCGAGGGCATATGCTATAAACGTGGTTGTTTGTCCACTGTCCAAAACTAGTATATACAATAAAACCCAAAGGGTGTATTGTGCTGGTTCAAATACCACAAATAAAGTTCAAAATTTACCCACACGGGTGTAGATGTCCATATTTACAATCTGATATATACAGAGCAAAATTTCATATAAAGTTCAAAATCAAGGTGCTGTTAATTTAGAGGTTGTTGCCCCTCTGTAGTCCCCCATCTATATATGGCCTGTGAAAATAGTGATAGATTCCTGCAGGTGTATGTTCGACGATCATCCACTCTCCTAGAGGGCGATGCGTCGCTTCTTTCGATAGCCTGTCAGCAGTTTCATTTCTTTCCCTGTAGATGTGAGAAACAGAAATCTGATCAAAGAATGTTTTGAAAAAAACAATTTCTTCCATAATATTTCTCAAAGAGTAAGCAGAACAAACAGCTGAGTTGTTAAACCAATCAGTCACAATCTTTGAATCTCCATAAATTTGTATATTTCGGCAATGTTTCATAATGGAAAAGTATAACAAATGGCGTAAAGAGATCAATGTAGCATGGTTGTTTGTGCCCAGTCCCAGACCCATACAAATCTGGAAGTAGTGTTCTTCAGATAGGTAGAAACATATGCCACCCCCACAGCCATGTTGTTGGGCAGCACCGTCAAAATAGGCCCAAGGTATTGATCTGTTTATCTGTTCCTGCCAAATGATTCTAGGTCTCTTTTGGCTATCATCATTTGGAAGTTCATCAAATGCAGCACAGATTTGCAGAGGGAGCAGGTTCCAGTTTACCGGTTTATCTTCAAAGATTTTGATATTTCGCTTGAGCCATATGTACCAAGAAACAAGTAATGGAAGGTTTCTAGTTTTCTCCACAGCCGAAGTACTCCACCAGATGTCCCAAGCCGTTATAATATCGGCCCCCTGCCAGTTCATAGTCATATTTAGTGTTTGAAGGACTTGTGACCAAATGCTCCTGGTGGTCGGACAAGTGAGGAAAAGATGCTGGGTCGATTCTTCTTCTTGGAGACATAGGACACACCGGGTAGGACCCAAAAAAGCCCTCCTTTTCAGATAGGATCCAGTGGGGATCTTATTTTCTAATATGTTCCACATCAACAGTCTGGTACGTAGAGGAGCTTTTAATTTCCATAAGGTGACCCACCAGCTTCTTAAGACCTCTGGTTTTATATCTGCAATGATTATGTCATAGCCCTGTTTAGATGAGTATTGTCCAGATTTTGAGTGTGCCCAAATAAGTTCATCCTCTGCATTCTTTAATCTGACATGCGATTCTGTGAGTGCCTGTAAATAGATTTGCCATGTTCTACTCCATTCATTTGGTATGTGCCAGTTCTGCTCGGTCAGCCAAGCTTGTGTATGAAAAGTTGTATTCTGTTGATCCCCAATCTGTCCAAGAAACTTAATGCCCCTGCTATTTAGGTGAGTTATCAATCCAACTGGTAGTTGATGTGAATTTCCACTGCCCACCCATGGGTCAATTCCAATTCGGACTGAGGCTCCATTGCCTATTTTCCATAGTAAGCCATCCTTGATAATGGGAATTGAATTGAGTATGGCCCTCCAAATCACCGAAATGCCTTTCCTGTTCCAAGATGGACTTCTGATCCAGTCTATGATAGTAGACGGCCAGATATGTTTGTGTATAATAACCTCAGCCCAAAGGCTTTTTTTCTTTAATAATAACCAGCTCTATTTAGCTACCAAGGCTTGAGCAAAGGCCGGTAGTAATTTAAGTCCCCATCCTCCCCACTTCTTTGGAGTAGAAATTTTGGTCCATTTAACCCAGGCAAATGGTTTGCCCTCCTTTCTTCCATTCTAGAGGAATTTGCAACATATTTTTTGAATTCTATGAAGGACCCCTCTTGGAATCCAGGCGAGTGACATCTAGTAAACCGGGGTGGCTTCGAGGACTGATTTGATAAGGATTAGTCTGCCAGCCCTAGAGAGGAACCTGTGACACTAGCAGCTAATTCTCTTCTCCACTTTTGTGATGAGCCAGGTCCAATTTGCAATTTTGTATCCATCTGGTTTTAGTCTGAACCCCAGATATTTGAGCCCCTCCATCAAATCAGTAGCTTGAAATGGAAATTTTTGTATGGCTAGCTGAGATTCCTGTTGAGTACATTCAGATAGGGAAATGGTGGATTTATCTCTATTTATCTCCATTCCCGTGGCACTGCAGAATAGATTTAGAATCTCATTCAAAGTAGTGGTGTCCAGGACACTCCCATTCAAGAAAATCAAAATGTCATCTACAAATAGTAGATGTGTCAGGTAGTATTGTTCCATGATTTTTAGTCCTCGGAGGCCTCCTCTTCTTTTTTCTGAAGCAATGAGCCTGCTCAATCCTTCCATGACTAATAAGAAAAGTAGTGGTGATAAAGGGCATCCCTGCCTTATCCCTCTATCTATATAAAAGGATGGAGTAGTAGATCCATTAATGAGAATGGCAAAAGAAACAGTGGAGATGCACCCCATGATCCAGTTGATGAGAGCAGGGGGAAACCCCAAATGAGTGATAATCATCTTGATGTAAAGCCAATTCACTTTGTCAAAAGCCTTTGACAGATCTATTTTGAGAGTGAGTCCCTTGAGATTTTTGTGTTTAATGGAATGAAGGGCTTCCTAGGCTGTGCCAATGGCATCCTGAATATGTCTATGGTGGAGGAAAGCAAATTGCTCCTGAGAAATATGGTTAGATAATACGGGCTTGATGCGGTTGGCTGTGATTTTAGAAATGATTTTGTACAGACAGTTGCAAAGGGATGTGCGTAAACCTGTGATAAAATCCATTGAAACCTCCTCCCAAAGTTGGCTTGGAATGGATAAAGGATGTAATAGACCATGTGTCTTAAATGTTTCAACTTTATTTTGTTGGAAAACCAAACATTCTACCACAAATTTTTGAATATCCGATTTAAGGCCATCCCAAAAAAATTCCTTCTTAACCATGTGGTAAGTTTTTAAAAATCCCGAGTGCCCTCCTAAGGGAAAAGTGTGCAATTTCATAAGAATCTTTTGTTTTAGTTGGGAATTCTTACAGAGATATAAGCGATCTTTGTACCATAAAGAATCATTTTTCCAGCTAAATGTATTAGACGTACTGGAATCTTGTTGTAACTTTCGAATAAGTGCCCACACTTCTTCGTCATTCTTCCATTCCTCCCTTGCTTCGTTTATCCAATCTGGTTGGATAATAGAAATGGCACACAACAATGCTTCCACATCCTCATCCTTTCTTGAGAGTGCATCTGCCACCACATTTTGCTTCCATTTTTTGTAGATGATTTCAAAGTCATAAACCAACATCATTGTGACCCACTTGTATTGCTCTTCAGAGGATAATCTTTGTTCTAAAAAGTATTTAAGGCTATCATGATCCGTTTTTACCTTGAAGTGTCTTCCCATTAGGTAGGGTCACCATTTCTTAAGTGCATGAGTATTGCCAACATTTCCTTCTCATAAATAGCTTTGTGTAAAAAATTTCCCTTGATTGGATGACTTTCAATAGCAAGGGGTCTTTCATCTTGCATTAAAACAGCACCAATTCCATTTCCTGAAGCATCACATTCCACAATAAAGGTTTTTGTGAAGTCCGGTGTAGCTAAGACTGGTGCTTGGCACATTGCCTCTTTAAGATGTTCGAATGCCTTTGTTGCTTCTGGAGTCCATGAAAATGCATCTTTCTTCAATAATGTTGTTAGAGGTGCTGCTATTCTCCCATAATTCTTAACAAACTTGCGATAATACCCTGTCAACCCGAGAAATCCTCGTAGATGCTTTATGGATGTGAGGATTTTCCATTCCTTAATGGCTTTAATTTTGCTAGGGTCTACCTTAACTCCTTCATGAGATACAATCTGACCCAGATATTCCACCTCTTGTACTCCAAAGAAACATTTGGATCTTTTTGCATATAATTGTTTCTCCTCCAATAGTTGTAGCACCCTATCAACATGTTCGACATGATCCTTCCAAGACTTGTTGTAGATTAGTATATCATCAAAAAATACTAACACAAGTTTTCTAAGGAATGGTTTGAAAATGGAATTCATCAAACCTTGAAATGTTGAAGGTGCATTGGTAAGGCCAAAAGGCATGACCAAAGATTCATAATGACCCTCATGAGTTCTAAATGCGGTTTCCGGAATGTCTTCAGTCTTCATTCTGATTTGATGATATCCTGAATGAAGATCCAACTTAGTGAATTAAATTGATCTATGAAATTCAACCAGTAATTCATCAATGACAGGAATGGGAAACTTATCTTTAATAGTGAGCTTGTTGAGCTCCCTATAATCCAGACACATGCGCCATGATCCATCCTTCTTGTGCACTAATACTACTGGAGCATAGAAAGAACTTTGACTCGGTTGAATTATACCAGCCTCTAGCATTTTTGCAACCATACGTTCAATTTCACTCTTTTGGGAATAGGGATATCTGTACGGCCTGATGTTTGGAGGAACACTTTCTGGAATCAGATGAATAGCATGATCATGATCACGAATAGGTGGGAGACCTTTGGGAGTCCCAAATACCTTGGAATGATTGTCCAAGACTTTTTGGAGATCTTGAGAAATAGATGATTCCAATGTGGAAACATCTAGCGAACATAATTATGCAATTACACCCCTTTGTTCCTTCTTTAGAAGCTTTGTCATACCGTTAGAGCTAATTATCTTTCCCGGTTTCCCTGCAATACCCCTTAATTCAACTTTTTTTCCTTCCACAGAAAATTTCATGAAAAGTTCTTGGAAATTAAAAGCTATTGTACCCAAGGATTGTAACCATTGGACTCCTAGTACAACATCAGCACCTCCCATTGGAAGGGAAAGCATTGGGCTAGTCAATACATATTCTCCCATCGATAGCTTGATATTATGGCACTTTCCAGAGAAATTTATTGTTCCTCCATTTGCAACCATCACTTGACACTCTAGTGCTGGATATAAGAAGCAATTCAATTCTTTTGCTATCTTACAATGAATAAAATTGTGGGTACTTCTTGAATCAGTCAACACTATTACCTTTTTCTTCTTGATTTGTCCTTCTATCTTGATGGTTTGAGGAGTGGTAATTCCTGCCAATAACTCCTGAATTTATCAAACCATTTGTATTATATACTTTTTCATCTAATACATCATATGCAACAGTTTTAACACAGCTGAATGATAAAAATATCGAGGCACCCATCTTTTTTTTTTCAGTTCCAATTTGCAAGGTGCCGAGTTAAATTATTCAGCTGTTGAGAAACAAGCATTTGCTGTTTTTAAGACCTTGAAACATTTCATACCTTTTCTTCTCAAAACCCATACAAAGATAGTAGTACCCTACCCCGCAGTAAGGCAATTATTGATCCAAAGAGAAGTAGGGGAGAAAAGAGCCAATTGGGTTACCGCGCTTCAAGAATATGATGTAGAAATCTGGCCAGTTAAAATTGTTAGGGGCCAAGGTTTTTGCAAGATGTTAACTGGAGCTTCCCACTTATCAGCAGAAGAAGATCAAGGTAATCAAGTACAAATATCAGAGGTAATCCTCAATGATGTACAATCACAATACGCTGATTTGAAATTTTATTTGAAGAAAGAGTATGCTCCTATGCATCTTAATTATTAAACAACGTGTTCTTTAAGGTTGAAATCAAATCAGTATGAATTAGTCAATGATGTATTACTTAAAAAAAATTATGATTCAGTATTGTTAAAATGGCTGGAAAAACCTAAAGTTGAGAAGGTCATGCAGGAATTACATGATGGACCAGCTAGAGGACATTTCGTAAGAAATACCACAGCTCACAAAATCCTGCATGCAAGATATTATTGACCAACAATATTTAAGGATGCACATAAATATGAAAGAAAGTGTAGAATTTTTCAAACTACAACAAGAAGAGAAAGGAAGCCAGTATTCCCTTTGCAACCAATAAACATCCAACAACCATTCGAACAATGGGGATTAGACATAATTGGTGAGATTGTTCCTAACTCTTCTAAACAACATAGATATATCCTTACAGCTACTGATTATTTTACAAAATGGGTATAAGCTATCCCACTAAAGATAGCTAATACAGAAAACATTGCAGACTTCATTGATCAGTACATAATTACCAGGTTTGGCTTACCCTCGGCTTTAATGCTTGACAATGCATCTTCTTTTTCTAGAAATACAATGGTAGAATTTGCTCTAAATCGAGGTTTTAAGTTAAAATATTCAGCCAACTATTATCCACAAGGTAATGGATTAGCAGTATCGACAAACAAAAACCTCATCAGAATTATCAAAAGGACTATCAACCAAAATCATAGGAATTGGCACAAAGCATTAACATTTGCTCTTTGGGCAGACATAATTACACAGAAGGCCTTTATCGGTTCTTCTCCTTTTGCTTTAGTTTATGGAAAAGAAGTTGTTCTTCCCACAAACATAGCAATCCCATCTATTACCCTAGTGCAATTCATCGATGAAAACCCTTCCTCTTCTCAACCCACTTCCATCATCAACAATTAGTCAAAGCCTCTTTTGATACAACCTCTGCCAGTCAAAAAAATTTTGAAGTAAGTGATTTGGTTTTGAAATGGAACAAAGCACATGAGGAAAAAGGTAAACATACCAAATTCCAAAGGCTATGGCTTGGCCCTTTTCAAATCATTAAGAAAAATGGTCAATCAACATTTATTTTAGAAGGCTTGTCAGGTAAGATAGATTCCTTGCCCGTTAATGGGAAAATCTTGAAAAAGTATTTTTCTTAGAAGATAGCCTCTTCCAATTTTGTTTCATATCATATTTAAGATTCTTAGGAAAATAAAGGTTAAGTAATATTTACTTTTGGCTTTTTAAAATAAAATCTTTGACAATATTTCTGATTTTTCGCTTCTATAAGTAAAAGGTAAAAGAAATAATTAGGACATTTGAGTACCCAAGTAAACCTAATTTCTTTGGAAAAACTTGATCTTGCTAACAACATTTACTCTATGAACAAACTCTTATCTTTATAGAGTATGAATGTTTTGTTATCAGTCAAGAAAAGAATATTTAACCTAGTAACGACTTTCTGCAGATCAGTATCTTAAAACTCTATCATTATCCTCCAAAACTCTTAAAAGATCCGATGATTCACCCCATCTGATAAAATTTTCCTTTTTCAGAGTGTAATTCTAAAATATGAGAAACTTAGAAGATAAAAAGTCTCATTATGAGCTTGTTTACCATGATCATAGGGAAATAATTCAACTCATATTACCAAAACTACATATCAAAACTGGATAATAGCCAATGATCTCATCAATCAGAGGACAAGGGGTCTCATCAAGAGCCAACTTGTCCAGTTTAGTTACAACTCGTGAATGGCATTGTCATTATTAGGTCACCAAGCCTAGACAATGTCTTTTAAGAAACCTAAAAGGAAAGATTATATTAAAAGGGAAAAAAGGACAAGATCCAAGTGAGATTCAAAGCAAGTGAATATCATTTTGAATTTTGAAAATTGCTTCAGATAGGACAATGAACCATTGTTGGTTAAAAGATAACCCTGTCGAGGCTATAAACTCCTGCTAGCAGCAACGGCTCTATCTATGATAAATGAGTAAACACCAAAAAACTAATATGTAAAAGACACCTGCTATATCATTTTAAATCTTATTATTGACAGATACAAACATTTGTATTGTTATCACTACAAGAGTAAAGTAGTTGAATAAATAGATTGAGTAAGCCATTATGATTCTAAATAAATGTTGTTTACTTTATAACTCGTGTAGTTATTATTCCTATAGCTCTAATTACTTTGAAAGTTTTAGGAATTTCAGAAAACTACTCAGAGATAACTGGTTCTCCCAAGTGAATCGCCAATTGTTGTACTATGAAACAACCCCCCCATTTATATATAGCAATAGCTAAGGTTAGACATATAAATGGGGCCCCTTTTTAAATTTTTGGTCTTAGAATAATAAAACCTAACTCTAATAAATTGCCTTGAAAACTCTTAAAACAACCCAAAGATAGGATCCCCATCGCAAATTGCAAATCGAGTTTTTCCATGTGATGATCATGAAACACCTTTAAAAAATTGTGAGGCGCGATCAAACCTCCCGTTGCAATATCCCAATCAAACAACTTACGAACTTGCAATCGCATTTCGCAGAAATCGCAAGTAATTAAGCCTTGCCACTATGAACTTCATTAACGATTTGTGAAATGCGATATTGCGATGATCACAATCGCATTTCACCTTATAAGCAGGAAAAACTACATTATATCATTTTAAAGATTGTGATGTGCGAATAAAGCAATAAGCATGTGAAATAATTGTGTTTTAATATAATAATGAACGGTTTGACAGGGTAATAAATGTTTAGCGGCCCGAGGAGAGGTAATGATTTTCCAAGTTATGGGTAGTTAACGCTAGATATTTCATCTAAACCTTTCCCATGATTCAAAGTCATTTCAGAAGAGATTTCAGTCTTAATTTCCCGATACCGTCTGCGCTGATATATCTCGTCCATTTCAAGCAAGCTACAAAAGGGATGTCATTGAGGAAGGTGATGCAGAAACAGAAAAAGCAGAGCATTGTAAAGTCCAAGTTTACAGAAATGGCTCCTATAGTCTCTAATACGGTCTGCAGCGTTGATAGGGGAGCAACAGCTTGGGAGGTAATATACAACAGGCTTGAGGATGAGCGTCCCAACGTTACTATCACAAAAGCGACAGTTGATTCAATAAAACCTTTAGGACTCCAATTCAAGGATGACGCATGTTCTTTCCTTCATAGGATAGGCACGAGAGCTAAAATCCTTCCATACACTGATATCATCAAGTGGGTGGTGAAAACCTCACAATTGAAGATAGGCAATTCAGGAATTCGAGAATGGAACTCATGGGGTCATTCAAGTCAAAGGACCTGAAGAAAATGTACCATATACCTAACCCTCAAGATATATATGATAAGACATATGTGGCCAACTTCGTAAAAAATAACCAAGAACCCCTCAAGGTGATTCAGGGTTGGACAGTATTGAAGAAATCGGGTATGTATGCTATAGCTTCTTTGGCAAAACCCTACAACTATGCAGCTGTTATGCTATGTAGACTATATGGGTTACCCAAAATACTAAGTTTTCCATATAATGGATTCCTCTTATTGATGTCTATGTTAATTCCCACATTATGAATTGGGCCACCATCCTATCTGACAACCTAGCCACCATCATCACCGAATATCAACAGAAGAGATCCTCCTCTCCAGAGAACCTTCCTCCATTCTATTTTAATGCCTACATTATGGACGTCGTCTGTTTTTGCAATAAATTTCCAGTCATGGGTTGGAAATGGACCTTATAGGACCCCTACCCTATCCATCGCAGTCATAAGAAAATGTGGGAATCCCATTATATACCCCATTTCTATAAAATATGTCATGTTGTTATTTTGCCGCTCCATCAATTAATTTTCAATAGGAAAGCCCCCAGGTTTTCCCAAAAAACCACTACAGACCTTCTGGCTGTCGGAAAATATTTTGTTGAAGAATGGTTCACCTATATTAGGGTTTTTGGTAGCACAGAAGATCCACATGTCCTCCCTTTGTATATTTTTGATAAATTTTTGGTAAGGGAAATCGCCAACCAAACCGTGGGAAAAGGCCTGACCAAAGTTCTCAAAGAAAGCAAGAAGTTATTATGGCCATCCTTTCCTATCAAGTACGGTTCTTTTTCTTTAGAGAATTTTAATCATGCGATAAAAGAATCAATAATCCTGGAAGGCCTCAGGCTTCATACTTTGTCGAAAAAGCAATTTGATCCAGACAAAATATCATATAACATCACCACTGTGCTAAATATCAAGCCATATAACCATGGGGCTAACGATTTTGAAGACTTGTTACAATTGGCTGAATCCTTCAAACAATCATTCGAATGGGCAAGGGAAAATCTGAGTCCTAAAGATTTTGAAAACTTTCAAGAGTTCAAAAACAAAAGACTCAAAGTAATCCCGATGCACTTGTTGAAAATCGAGGACAAGCCTACACCCAGCGTGACTGTCAACACCGAAGGACCTAGTTCTCACATAGAATCTCGGGTAAATACTAAGAAAACACTGGATACGAGGAAGGCCTAAGACACCGATAATACAGCAGAATCCAGCAGGAAGTCAGTCAAGAAATAGGGTATCAGCACCCCACCTATAGAGATCAATTCAAAGGTCAAAAGCAGTAGTTTGGAGTGGGAGTGGGATCAATTTAATAAGAAACTGCAAGAGACTCCCAAAATGACAGATACCTAGGAAATAATGGAGTGTAAAACTCCTCTGCAATCAGGAAAATACAAAGTCCAAGCCAATGGATGAGCAAGCGACAATGTCTCAGCAGACTAAGATTATCCCTGCTCTGCCCACATCAGATATTGTCTTGAAAGTGACTGAAATCCCTCCTCTAGATGTGTTCTACAGCCCGCTGCACAAGGTTGTAGTAAGAAGACAGAGGAAAAGGAGAAGGGTAGAAACACCCGAGCTCCCACCTGGAAATGAGCCAATGGACATAGTTTGGAGGGACATTCCTTCCAACCTAGCTGAGAAATTGACTAGATTGTCACAGTTTACGGGAGCATATGCAATGGCCACCATGGACAAAGCCACTGAAGTCTCTATTTTGTTGAGAGAAAAGGAGGAGAAGATTGCACAGCTCAAAACAGAGAGGGCAAGTGTGAACAGGCAAGTCGCCGACCAGCTCACCCAATTGCAGCAGAGCATGGAGGTCCTGAGGATAAGCCATGAAGCCGATATATTGGCCAAAAACATGCAACTCCAAGACTTGTATCAAGCCATGGAAATATACAAGGATGTTCCTACTATCGATGAATTCATCAAAGAGGCGTTGGAACTGAATTCCCTCCTGTTGAAACAACAAGAACATTTTTGTCAAAATATGTCACATATCATTCCTTATCTGATCACTAATGACTAGCTAACAGATAAAGTGATTGATCAGAGAACTGAGTTTACTGATCTAAACACCAGAATCTCAAAGGTCATTGAATAGCAAGAAACAAAAGATGGGAGGAAAGCCAATCTGCCTGAGATTGAGGAGACACACAAGGACATTATTTTTACAGATTAGGACGCAAGGATCAAACAAGTTGAGCTATTAGTGGCAAGAGCAGCTAGGGTAGTGAAGAACATAATCAAGGCGGTAAACCATACTCTGTTTTCCACCAACCTGGTAAGAGAAGGAAATCCAAAAGAAATGCCCGATTTAGGTGATTTGCATAAAAGCTGGCAGGAAAAAGCAGAAACTCAAAGGGAAGCAATCGCAAAATTGGCAAAGACCGACTGGGATTCGTATTGGAAATACCTCATCAAGCCGCACAGCCAAATCATGACCCTTAACTGCTCACTTCATTCAACTCAGCAGATGTTGCCACCTCTCACCGATGTGATTTTCGTAGGACAGGTCAGAACACATTTTGGGGCACCTCCTCAAGTCAAACCGATGGTCGACATATGTGATTTGAAGGACAAGCTGGCAGACAACAAATCATCATCATAGCCTCTGCTCATCAAGCCACTGTTTATTTTTAGAGTTAGTTAACTAGTTAGGAGGAAGGTTGTTTGAAACCTCCTCAAATTTTTGTATAATCTATTTTTTCACATTAGTTAGAATAGTATTTATACCCTTCTCATGCATTTAGAGAAGGGTCCAAAATTTGATCAAAAATATTTGCAAAGAATGCACTTTTGTAAGTTTATGAATTCTTTGGTGAAATTATGGAACATGATCGTTTCTTTTAAATATCATACTACTTTCCTTTGTTGATGCACTTTTGTATACTTGGAAGATAATTTGATTTGATGAAAGGAGTTGATCTATGTCATTAGTCAAATGAGCAGAACTTCACATATATGGTACTTCTATCTTATATAATTAAGCTTTGTTTCTGTTTAATTAGTGACAGCACTTTATTTTCATGAATTGTATATGAGGTATATTCTTTCTATTAAGCGTTAATTGCACCATTGTATGATGCCTAGCTGAGATTGTTTATTTTCATGTATAAATCATCATATATGTGATATAGTTTATATATTTCTTTGATTAACTATTTAGTCAAAGAAATTATCTTATATGTTATCATCTCTGTTTTATGCGTGATTAATCATTATTATCACATGTCAAGCAGATATCTTTGTAGATTGCATATCACACAGAAATACCTAGGTTTATATTAGATTAAGTTAGCTAGAGATTTGCAGCTCGAAACAGAGAGGGCAAGTGTGAACAGGCAAGTCACCGACCAGCTCACCCAATCGCAACAGAGCATGGAGGTCCTGAAGATAAGCCATGAAGCCGATATATCGGCCAAAAACATGCAACTCCAAGAATTGCAACAAACCATGGAAAGATAAAAGGATGTTCCTACTGTCGAGGAATTCATCAAAGAGGCGCAGGTACTAAATTCCCTCCTGTTGAAACAGAAAGAACAATTCTGCCAAAAGATGTCACATATCACTCCTTATCTAATCACTAGAAACCAGCTAACAGATAAAGCAATTGACCAGAGAACTAAGTTTACTGATCTAAACACCAAAATCTCACAGTTCATTGAATGCCAAGAAACAAAAGATGGGAGAAAATCCAATCTGCCTGAGATTGAGGAGACACACAAGGACATTGTTTTCACGGATTGGGACGCAAGGATCGAACAAGCTAAGCTAGCAGTGGCAAGAGCATTTGGGGTAGCGAAGAACATAATCAAGGAGATAAAACACGCTCTGTTTGCCACCAACCTGGTGAGAGAAGGAAATCCAAAAGAAATGCCCGATTTAGGTGATTTTCATAAACGCTGGCAGGAAAAAGCAGAACCAAAAGGGAAACAATTGCAAAATTGGCAAAGATCGACTAGGATTTGTATTGGAAATACCTTGTCAAGCCACACATCCAAATCATGACCCTTAACTGCTCACTTCATTCAACTCAGCAGATGTTGCCACCTCTCACCGATGTGATTTTCACAGGACAGGTCAAAACACATTTTGGGGCACCTCCTCAAGTCAAACTAATGGTCGACATATGCGATTTGAAGGACAAGCTGGCAGACATCAAATCATCATCATAGCCTCTGCTCATCAAGCCACTGTTTATTTTTAGAGTTAGTTAACTAGTTAGGAGGAAGGTTGTTTGAAACCTCTTCAAATTTTTGTATAATCTATTTTTGCACATTAGTTAGAATAGTATTTATGCCCTTCTCATGCATTCATAGAAGGGTCCAAGATTTTATAAAAAAAATTTGCAAAGAATGCGCTTTTGTTATTTTGTGAATGCTTTGGTGAAATTATGGAACATGATCATTTCTTTTAAATATCAGACTACTTTCCTTTGTTTATGCACTTTTGTATAATTGGACGATAATTTGATCTGAAGAAACGAGTTGATCTATGTCATTAGTCAAATGAGCAGAACTTCACATATATGGTACTTCTATCTTATATAATTAAGCTTTGTTTCTGTTTAATTAGTCACAGCACTTTATTTTCATGAATTGTATATGAGGTATATTCTTTCTGTTAAGCATTAATTTCACCATTGTATGATGCCTAGATGAGATTGTTTATTTTCATGTATAAATCATCATATATGCGATATAGTTTATATATTTCTTTGACTAACTATTTAGTCAAAGAAATTATCTTATATGTTATCATCTCTGTTTTATGCGTGATTGATCTTTATTATCACATGTCAAGCAAATATCTTTGTAGATTGCATATCACACAGAAATACCCAGGTTTATATTAGATTAAGTTAGCTAGAGATTTGCATGATAGAATAGGTCATTCAAGTTATCATTATTCTATTGCAATCACTCGTAAACCACCCACTCTCATTTTAAAACCCATACTAGGAAACTGGTCCCATTATCCCCAGTCGAAGCCACCACTTTAAACGAAAAAGGAGTTGTCTTAAGGTCCGAACCGGGTGGTTATCCCCCATGTTGGAGCAGCAGAAATCTAAGGCTGCAACACCAAGGAATCAAAATTCTTGACCTAATAAAAATCAATCACCTTATCATCATAAGAGACTATTCTTTAATTATAAAGTATATGTGAAAAGGCGAGTCTCTTGGAAAAGGCGACATCTCACATGGAAGTTGGAAAAATAGTTACAAGTGAAAGGTACCTCACTTTCCTTATCCCATAAGCTCTTAATTATGATTTATTCAAAGTATATTGTACAATATTGAAAATCAAATCCATAGCTTGTATGTCAAACCAAGAGGAGGTCTAAAATCTTATGTCAAGGACATGCATCAATATTCTTGTATAAAAAAGGATGTGAACATCAAATGTTGGAGAAAAAAGGTGGTTGTATGCCCCTTATATAAAAATGGTGAATTCGGATGGAATTGACCACTTTTGCATCTATCATTTTTAGAGTTTCCTCATGTCTTCCTCCTAGATGACATTCAAAGGAAGTCTACCTCCTTGACCTTACTTTTCCAAGATTTCCATTGAACCTTAAGAAAGTATAGAAGACCAAATATTCATAGGGTGATACCTGTTGGAGAAAATGTAACTAGGTTTGGTCTTCATATATGTAATTTTGATATTTGTACTTATTTAAGAAAAGAGAATTTATTTTGATATTATTTGTCAATGAGTTCCTTTCTCATTGAAAATAGGTCAAGCACATTTTGAAGTGATTCTAGGGAGTCAAAGTCAAAATGTAATTATGATGAGATCCTTTGAGGGCATGTTACATCATGTATGATGTCAGATAAGGTCATGGGAATACCTCCAAGGCAAGTCAAATCCTCTCCTAGCACCAAAGAAGTCTACAAGCTGCGAAAATGATGAATAAATGTGAAATATAATGCAACTGTCAAGTCGGCCTAGAAGACAGTGATGTTGGCTTGAGAGAGGAGGGATAGACCGCTATAAATAAAGGTTGTCCACTCCTCATTTTAAAACTGTTATGAAACCAGCTCAAGAAAAAGATAGAAAAGATAGATCAACGCCTTAAAATTCAGCCTCTTCAAGGGGGCAGCCTCCTTTACATTACATAAATGAACAATTCTTGGATGATTCAAATGACAAAACCTCCTTTCTGTATATAGGAGTCTAAGGAGTCACAATATAACCCAACCGACCTAACAATAATAATATAAAGCCACAAAAATAACAATAGAGGGATTCTATGGGGCACAGTAATAACAATATGGGGATAATAGGGGCACAACAATATTAATAAGGGGTACAACTACAATAGTAATGGGGTAATCACTAGTATTATAGGGACCCAACATGCCCCTCTCCTTCAAAAAAGTGTTGTCCTCAACGCTTGAGAAGTTATGGATGCTTCTGTATAAAATTCTCATCCTCCCATGTGGAATCTTTAGTGGATAAGTTCTTCCACTTGATAAGATACTCCGAAATTGATCGATTTCGTAGCTGACGAGTTCTTGTTTCTGTGACTGCTTCCGGTTCTAATATAATTTTTCCGTCCTCGTCAAATTCTGGCAATATTGTTTGAACTGGGAGCTTGTCTCCTATAACCTTCTTTAAACATGAAACATGGAAAACTGGGTGCAATCGAGAAGCTGCAAGAAGCTCCAATTTGTATGCCATAGTACCAATCTTTTGCAACACCTTGTATGGACCATAATACTTTGGTGATAATTTTTTATCCTTCTTAGCTTGCTTGAGGGACATTTGCTTATATGATTATAGCCGTAGGAATACCCAATCACCTACATCAAAACTTCTTTCGCTACGATGTTGATCTGCCTGTTGTTTCATTCTATTCTATGCCTTAAGAATTGGAGGACTTGTTGTTGATGTTCAATGTGATGTTCCATCCACTGCTTGAACCTTAGAATTTTCTCTTAAATATGATGTGATGGATGGTGGCTGATACCCATAAAGTGCCATAAATGGGGTCATTTTTGTTGTTGTATGGAAGGAAGTGTTATACCACCATTCAGCCAGAGGCAACCATTTGACCCATTGTGTCTATTTATCAGATACAAAGCAATGAAGATATCCTTCCAAACATTTGTTTACTATCTCAGTTTTCCCATCAGATTGAGGATGATAAGATGAGCTATGAGCTAACTGAGTACCAAGACAAGAAAATAATTCTGTCCAAAAATTTCCAGTGAAAATGGGATCTCTGTCACTTACAATAATCTTTGGGTTTCCATGTAGCTTTTGAATTGTTTCCATAAATGCAGTAGAAACTGTATTGGCTTTAAATGGATGTGATAATGCACAAAAGTGGGCATACTAGGTAAGTCTGTCAACTACCACCATGATGACACTCTTTCCCTTAGACTTGGGTAAACCTGTGATAAAATCCATTGAAACCTCCTCCCAACGTTGGCTTGGAATGGATAAAGGTTGTAATAGACCCGGTGTCTTAATTGTTTCAACTTTATTTTGTTGGCAAACCAAACATTCGGCCACAAACTTTTGAATATCTGCTTTAAGGCCATCCCAAAAAAATTCCTTCTTAACCCTGTGGTAAGTTTTTAAAAATCCTGAGTGCCCTCCTAAGGGAGAAGTGTGCAATTCCATAAGAATCTTTTGTTTTAGCTGGGAATTCTTATAGAGGTATAAGCGATCTTTGTACCATAACGAATCATTTTGCCAGCTAAATGTATCAGACATACTGGAATCTTGTTGTAACTTTCGAATAAGTGCTCACACTTCTTCGTCATTCTTCCATTCCTCCCTTGCTTCGTTTATCCAATCTGGTTGGATAATAGAAATGGCGCACAACAATGCTTCCACATCCTCATCCTTTCTTGAGAGTGCATTTGCCACCACATTTTGCTTCCCTTTTTTGTAGATGATTTCAAAGTCATAACCCAACATCTTTGTGAACCACTTTTGTTGCTCTTCAGAGGATAATCTTTGTTCTAAAAAGTATTTAAGGCCATCATGATCCGTTTTTACCTTGAAGTGTCTTCCTATTAGGTAGGGTCGCCATTTCTTAAATGCATGGAGTATTGCCAACATTTCCTTCTCATAAATAGCTTTGTGTAAAAACTTTCCCTTGATTGGACGACTTTCAAAAGAAATGGGTCTTTCATCTTGCATTAAAACAGCACCAATTCCATTTCCTCAAGCATCACATTCCCCAATAAAGGTTTTTGTGAAGTCCAGTGTAGCTAAGACCGGTGCTTGGCATATTGCCTCTTTAAGATGTTCGAATGCCTTTGTTGCTTCTGGAGTCCATGAAAATGCATCTTTCTTCAATAATGTTGTTAGAGGTGCTGTTATTCTCCCATAATTCTTAACAAACTTGCGATAATACCCTGTCAACCCGAGAAATCCTCGCAGATGCTTTATGGATGTGGGAATTTTCCATCCCTTAATGGCTTTAATTTTGCTAGGGTCTACCTTAACTCCTTCATGAGATACAATATGACCCAGATATTCCACCTCTTGTACTCCAAAGAAACATTTGGATCTTTTTGCATATAATTGTTTCTCCTCCAATAGTTGTAGCAACCTATCAACATGTTCAACATGATCCTTCCAAGACTTGCTGTAGATTAGTATATCATCAAAAAATACTAACACAAATTTTCTAAGGAATGGTTTGAAAATTGAATTCATCAAACCTTGAAATGTTGAAGGTGCATTGGTAAGGCCAAAAGGCATGACTAAAAATTCATAATGACCCTCATAAGTTCTAAACGTTGTTTTCGAAATGTCTTCAATCTTCATTCTGATTTGATGATAACCTTAATGAAGATCCAACTTGGTGAAGTAAATTGATCCATGCAATTCATCCAATAATTCATCAATGACAGGAATGGGAAACTTATCTTTAATAGTGAGCTTGTTGAGCTCCCTATAATCCGGACACATGTGCCATGATCCATCCTTCTTGTGCACCAAAACAACTAGAGCAGAGAAAGAACTTTGACTTGGTTGAATTATACCAGCCTCTAGCATTTATGCAACCATACGTTCAATTTCACTCTTTTGGGCATAGGGATATCTGTACGGCCTGATGTTTGGAGGAACACTTCCTGGAATTAGATGAATAGCATGATCATGATCACGAATAGGTGGGAGACCTTTGGGAGTCTCAAATACCTTGGAATGATTGTCCAAGACTTTTTGGAGATCTGGAGAAATAGATGATTCCACTGTGGACACATCTAGTGAACATAATTATGCAATTACACCTCTTTGCTCCTTTTTTAGAAGCTTTGTCATACCGTTAGAGCTGATTATCTTTCCCGGTTTCCCTGCAATACCCCTTAATTCAACTTCCTTTCCTTCCACAAAAAAATTCATGAAAAGTTCTTAAAAATTAAAAGCCATTGTACCCAAGGATTGTAGCCATTGGACTCCTAGTACAACATCAGCACCTCCCATTGGAATGGAAAGCATTGGGCTAGTCAATACATATTCTCCCATGGATAGCTTGATATTATGGCACTTTCCCGAGAAATTTATTGTTCCTCCATTTGCAACCATCACTTGACACTCTGGTGCTGGATATAAGAAGCAATTCAATTCTCTTGCTACCTTACAATGAATAAAATTTTGGGTACTTTGTTATGAAACCAGCTCAAGAAAAGATAGAAAAGATAGATCGACGCCTTAGAATTCAGCCTCTTCGAGGGGGAAACCTCCTTTACATTACATAAATGAACAATTCTTGGATGATACAAATGACAAAACCTCCTTTCTATATATAGGAGTCTAGGGAGTCACAATATAATCCAGCCGACCTAACAATAATAATATAAAGCCACAAAAATAATAATAGAGGGATTCTATGGGGCACAGAAATAACTGATCCGGATTTAAACAGGAACGCAATAGATTACAGAGATAACCATAAATACAGAGATGCAATAACCATAAACACATAGATGCAGCGGAAATAATTCTTCATTTCATTAATGGAAGATACTGCAATATGCTTACAACCAGAAATGGGAATAAACCAGCTAGGGCGATGGTAGCTTATCTCTGAGAAGAGATGTGCGGCTACATGCCTCTGAACTGTTCCAAAACTGAGTTACAATGAGGCTCGAAGGCCTATTTATGGTTGAGAAACAATGGAAAACCCTTCACATCCCGAAACCTAACCCTAGAAGATGAAACGCCAAATTGTGGGCCCCGTTTGGGTAAATTGGTACATCAATTTCCCGGGGTCGTAACTTTGGCATACGATCTCCGTTTGACGCGTACGATAGCTCGTTAGAAAGATCTATCTGAGTACTACCACTTTGGGAGGCAACATCGGTGCATGGATCCATGTTGCCCCAAATTCCCAAAAAAACGTCGTTTAGGGCCTCAAAACGGCTCCGGAAGTTCAGGACCCGAAAAACTGCTAAAAATAGTAAACTGTGCTACAATTTAGGAAACTAAAAAGACTGAAAGAGACAGTTGTGGGGGTCCAAATGGGTTGGTGGGTGGCCACCAACATCCACCTGGATCATTCCTCCCCCCTTAGGAAGCAATGGTCCCCATTGCGTTGAGTTCCTCCCTGAGATGAGGAAGCTTCTGCTGAGTTGGTTCTCTGGTGAGCTGTTCTGCAATCTCTGATGTGTCCAGAAATGGTGGAAAGCATGGTCGACGATGGTCCACATTGAATACTCGGTGCAAGCGGAGGAATGGAGGAATGCTGTGCTTCAAAGCATTGTTTCCCATAGCCTTGGTACTGCTGTAAGGACCATGTCGGAGTGGTCTGAGCTTCTGATGGGTTCTGGTAAGGCGTTCTTTCTGTCGATGCAACCAGACTTTGTTGCCCACCTGAAACTTGTGTGGTGAGGAGAAGTTGTTCCTGTGTTTTGTCATGACCGTATCCCTTTGCTGCTGCTGCTGCATGGAGGAACCCTTTGCAGGGGTCATGGATGTGGCAACAATCTTCCCCTTACTTTGGGAGTGAACCAGACAGATGAATTTCCTGGTCTGGGAGATGAGCTTGCTACCTTTCTTAGCAGTGATCAAAGATGTGGCCGTAGGTGGGGCTACCTCCGGTATCCTGTATAATGAATTATTTAAAGAAATAATGACAGCACGAGGCCTTGACTCATACACAGCATGTCGCCTCCACAAGTATGGTTGGCCTAATAATACATCACAAACATCCAAAGGTGTAACATCACACAATACCTCGTCTGTGAAGGGCTTAATGTTGTACGGAAGGCGGCACTGCTGGCGAACTTTTAGATCTCGTCCTTCGTGAAGCCACCCGATACTGTATGGCTGCGGGTGTGGTGTAGTCGGTAGGCCCAACCGCTTCACGACCTCTGCTGAAACGAGGTTCTTTTGGCTGCCACTGTCGACAATGAATTGCAGCGGCGAACCCTTCACCCACATCTATGAGTGGAAAAGACGCTCCCCTTCCTCTGGATCTGCAAGTTCATTCTTCTGGATCTTGGCAGTGGCAACAGTGGCGCTGGGATCCGCATTAATGATCTGCTTCCCTTTGCCATTCCCCTTGTCGGGTTCTGGCTCAGGGTCAGAACATGCATCTGATTCGGAAGCCTTCAACTCAGCCACCAGCGACTGCTTGGTCCGACACTCACTTGTGTTATGAGTGGGACTCTTGTGGAACTCACACCACTTTCCTGTGTCCTTCTTCGGCTTTGTGGTGTTGTTCTTTTCTTGCGGCTTCGACGGGTTGTCTTGGGTCACCCCGCCTTGGCTTTGTCCTTTGGGCTTCAGATTTGCAGATCCAAAGTCTCGCTTCTTCTGTTTGAACTTTTGCTCGATTTTGACAGCGTATCGGTATGCTGTGCCGAGTGAGGAGATGTTCAAGAACCCCATCTCTTCCTGGATGTATCTGTGTAGGCAGCCGCGGTATTTGAGTACCAGATGCAGCTCAGAATCTTTGATACCCAACTGTGTGCGAAGGGTATGAAAAATGTTTGTGAACTCTGGCACATCTTGGTCTCGTCCCTGCCGCAGTGTGGTCCATTTGATGTATTTGTCCTCATAGCTTCCGACAGGGTAGTATTGCTCCTTGATGGCATCCCGGAAGTCATTCCAAGTGGGTGCGGCTGAAAATAGTGAGCCTGTACTTTCATCCTTCTGTTCGTAGTAGGTTTCCCACCAGTCCTTGACGTGGGGGGCTGCTTTGAGAAGAGCAAAAACAATCTTTTCCCGACTTGAAAATTCGTGAACAGAAAAATACCCATCTAGCAGATTTAACCATTTATCTACGACATCTGCGTCTATTTGACCCTCGAAGATGGGGATTTCAAAATTAACTTGTACCTTAAATGGTGTGGCGTTTCCAGAGTCGCCGTTGGAAGCCGATGCGTCGCCTCTGGGTAGCCGCTGAAGGATCTGCGCAAAGCTATCCATCATCGCGTTCCTTTGCCGCTCGAGCGCTTCTTCGAGCAAGATTTTGATAGGATCTCCTGCCCCCTCGTCTTTCTTCTCATCCGCCATGCGAGGCCGTCGGGATTTTCGAGGCTGGTCTTGCAAAGGTTCGACCAGTTCAAGCCCTAACTCCTTATATCCCGACCTCGTTGGGGACATGCAAAGAAAAACAGAGAAAAAGCAGACCGCTCTGATACCACTGATCCGGATTTAAACAGGAACGCGATAGATTACAGAGATAACCATAAATACAGAGATGCAATAACCATAAACACATAGATGCAGCGGAAATAATGCTTCATTTCATTAATGGAAGATACTGCAATATGCTTACAACCAGAAATGGGAATAAACCAGCTAGGGCGATGGTAGCTTATCTCTGAGAAGAGATGTGCGGCTACATGCCTCTGAACTGTTCCAAAACTGAGTTACAATGAGGCTCGAAGGCCTATTTATGGTTGAGAAACAATGGAAAACCCTTCACATCCCGAAACCTAACCCTAGAAGATGAAACGCCAAATTGTGGGCCCCGTTTGGGTAAATTGGTACATCAATTTCCCGGGGTCGTAACTTTGGCATACGATCTCCGTTTGACGCGTACGATAGCTCGTTAGAAAGATCTATCCGAGTACTACCACTTTGGGAGGCAACATCGGTCCATGGACCCATGTTGCCCCAGATTCCCAAAAAAACGTCGTTTAGGGCCTCAAAACGGCTCCGGAAGTTCAGGACCCGAAAAACTGCTAAAAATAGTAAACTGTGCTACAATTTAGGAAACTAAAAAGACTGAAAGAGACAGTTGTGGGGGTCCAAATGGGTTGGTGGGTGGCCACCAACATCCACCTGGATCAATAACAATATGGGGGTAATAGGGGCACAACAATATAAATAAGGGGTATAACTACAATAGTAATGGGGTAATCACTAGTATTATAGGGACCCAACATGCCCCTCTCCTTCAAAAAAGTGTTGTCCTCAACGCTTGAGTAGCTCTGGATACTTCTGCATAAAATTCTCGTCCTCCCATGTGGAATCTTCAGCGGATAAGTTCTTCCACTTGATAAGATACTCTGAAATTGATCGATTTCGTAGCTGTCGAGTTCTTGTTTCTGTGACTGCTTCCGGTTCCAATATAATTTTTCCTTCCTCGTCAAGTTCTGGCAATATTGTTTGAATTGGGAGCTTGTCACCTATAACCTTCTTTAAACATGAAACATGGAAAACTGGGTGCAATCGAGAAGCTGCAGGAAGCTCCAATTTGTATGCCATAGTACCAATCTTTTGCAACACCTTGTACGGACCATAATACTTTGGTGATAATTTATTATCCTTCTTAGCTTGCTTTAGGGACATTTGCTTATATGGTTGTAGCCGTAGGAATACCCAATCACCTACATCAAAACTTCTTTCACTGCGATGTTGATCTGCCTGTTGTTTCATTCTATTTTGTGCCAACACGAGGTTATCCTTTAAGAGTTGGAGGACTTGTTGTTGATGTTCGATGTGATGTTCCACTGCCTGAACCTTAGAATTTTCTCTTAAATATGATGTGATGGATGGTGGTTGATACCCATAAAGTGCCATAAATGGGGTCATTTTTGTTGCTGTATGGAAGGAAGTGTTATACCACCATTCAGCCAGAGGCAACCATTTGACCCATTGTGTCTGTTTATCAGATACAAAGCAACGAAGATATCCTTCCAAACATTTGTTTACTATCTCAGTTTGCCCATCAGATTGAGGATGATAAGATGAGCTATGAGCTAACTGAGTACCAAGACAAGAAAATAATTCTGTCCAAAAATTTCCAGTGAAAATGGGATCTCTGTCACTTACAATAATCTTTGGGTTTCCATGTAGCTTTTGAACTGTTTCCATAAATGCAGTAGAAACTGTACTGGCTTTAAATGGATGTGATAATGCACAAAAGTGTGCATACTTGGTAAGTCTGTCAACTACCACCATGATGACACTCTTTCCCTCAGACTTGGGTAAACCTGTGATAAAATCCATTGAAACCTCCTCCCAACGTTGGCTTGGAATGGATAAAGGTTGTAATAGACCCGGTGTCTTAATTGTTTCAACTTTATTTTGTTGGCAAACCAAACATTCCGCCACAAACTTTTGAATATCTGATTTAAGGCCATCCCAAAAAAATTCCTTCTTAACCCTGTGGTAAGTTTTTAAAAATCCTGAGTGCCCTCCTAAGGGAGAAGTGTGCAATTCCATAAGAATCTTTTGTTTTAGCTGGGAATTCTTACAGAGGTATAAGCGATCTTTGTACCATAACGAATCATTTTCCAGCTAAATGTATCAGAAGTACTGGAATCTTGTTGTAGCTTTCGAATAAGTGCCCACACTTCTTCGTCATTCTTCCATTCCTCCCTTGCTTCGTTTATCCAATCTGGTTGGATAATAGAAATGGCACACAACAATGCTTCCACATCCTCATCCTTTCTTGAGAGTGCATCTGCCACCACATTTTGCTTCCCTTTTTTGTAGATGATTTCAAAGTCATAACCCAACATCTTTGTGACCCACTTTTGTTGCTCTTCAGAGGATAATCTTTGTTCTAAAAAGTATTTAAGGCTATCATGATCCGTTTTTACCTTGAAGTGTCTTCCCATTAGGTAGGGTCGCCATTTCTTAAGTGCATGGAGTATTGCCAACATTTCCTTCTCATAAATAGCTTTGCTTAAAAACTTTCCCTTGATTGGACGACTTTCAAAAGCAATGGGTCTTTCATCTTGCATTAGAACAGCACCAATTCCATTTCCTGAAGCATCACATTCCACAATAAAGGTTTTTGTGAAGTCCGGTGTAGCTAAGACCGGTGCTTGGCACATTGCCTCTTTAAGATGTTCAAAGGCCTTTGTTGCTTCCGGAGTCCATGAAAATGAATCTTTCTTCAATAATGTTGTTAGAGGTGCTGCTATTCTCCCATAATTCTTAACAAACTTGCGATAATACCCTGTCAACCCAAGAAATCCTCGCAGATGCTTTATGGATGTGGGGATTTTCCATTCCTTAATGGCTTTAATTTTGCTAGGGTCTACCTTAACTCCTTCATGAGATACAATATGACCCAAATATTCCACCTCCTGGACTCCAAAGAAACATTTGGATCTTTTTGCATATAATTGTTTCTCCTCCAATAGTTGTAGCACCCTGTCAACATGTTCAACATGATCCTTCCAAGACTTGTTGTAGATTAGTATATCATCAAAAAATACTAACACAAATTTTCTAAGGAATGGTTTGAAAATTGAATTCATCAAACCTTGAAATGTTGAAGGTGCATTGGTAAGGCCAAAAGGCATGACCAAAAATTCATAATGACCCTCATGAGTTCTAAATGCTGTTTTCGGAATGTCTTCAATCTTCATTCTGATTTGATGATATCCCGAACGAAGATCCAACTTGGTGAAGTAAATTGATCCATGCAATTCATCCAGTAATTCATCAATGACAGGAATGGGGAACTTATCTTTAATAGTGAGCTTGTTGAGCTCCCTATAATCCGGACACATGCGCCATGATCCATCCTTCTTGTGCACCAATACTACTGGAGCTGAGAAAGAACTTTGACTCGGTTGAATTATACCAGCCTCTAGCATTTCTGCAACCATACGTTCAATTTCACTTTTTTGGACATAGGGATATCTGTACGGCCTGATGTTTGGAGGAACACTTCCTGGAATCAGATGAATAGCATGATCATGATCACGCATAGGTGGGAGACCTTTGGGAGTCTCAAATACCTTGGAATGATTGTCCAAGACTTTTTGGAGATCTGGAGAAATAGATGATTCCAATGTGGAAACATCTAGCGAACATAATTGTGCAATTACACCTCTTTGCTCCTTTTTTAGAAGCTTTGTCATACCATTAGAGCTGATTATCTTTCCTGGTTTCCCTGCAATACCCCTTAATTCAACTTCCTTTCCTTCCGTAGAAAATTTGATGAAAAGTTCTTGAAAATTAAAAGCTATTGTACCCAAGGATTGTAGCCATTGGACTCCTAGTACAACATCAGCACCTCCCATTGGAATGGAAAGCATTGGGCTAGTCAATACATATTCTCCCATGGATAGCTTGATATTATGGCACTTTCCAGAGCAATTTATTGTTCCTCCATTTGCAATCATCACTTGACACTCTGGTGCTGGATATAGGAAGCAATTCAATTCTTTTGCTACCCTACAATGAATAAAATTGTGGGTGCTTCCTGAATCAATCAACACTATTACCTTTTTCTTCTTGATTTGTCCTTCTATCTTGATGGTTTGAGGAGTGGTAATTCCCGCCAATGCATTACAAGATATGGTCGGATTTATTTGTTCTTCATCTAGGCTTTGTTCCTGGAGTATATCTTCTTCTTTTGACCTTTCTTGCTCCTTTTCTTCTTCCTCTTCACAATCTATGTAGAATAATTTCTTCTCAGCACACTTATGACCTTTAGTGTATTTGCTATCACAACTGTAACAAAGCCCTTTTGCTCTTTTTTCTTCCAATTGTTGTGGTGTCAACCTTATAGGTTGTGGAAGACTAGGGGCAACAACACTTCCGTCTTTATAGTTGTGAGTGGTATGCTTCCTGGTTGCCATAATTTTGCTTTCCATTTTTCTTGCTAACCTGAATGCCTTCTCTAATGAATCAGGTTCCCAAAGGCGAACATCATGTTGGATATTATCCTTTAAAGACCCTATGAACACATCAATCCTATGCTCCTCTGGAATATCTTTTACCTTATGTTCAATTTTTGGAACTCCTCAATGTGCTCCATTATTGAACCCTTTTGTTTGAGACTTATCAATTGGCTAAAAAAAGTGTTGCTTTTTGTATCCTCATAATGTGCTATCAATTCTTCCGTAAAAATTGCCCAAGTGATAAATTGTTTACGAGAGCAAAGCCATTGATACCATACAAACTGATTTGGTTCCAAATATACAGTTGCCATACGTACCTTTTGTGTGTTTTGCACATTATTGAGATCGAAGAATTGCTCCATCTGTAATATCCATGTGGCGGGATCCTTGCCATCAAACTTCCTCATATCGATTTTTGGAATATGGTGATTCTTCGATCCAACATTAGCATCTATGGAATCATGATTAACATTTCTTTTGTTCTCATCATGAGTTTCCTTTACTACCTTTTCACCATTAGTGACCCTTTCTTGTAGCAACTTCTTCAATTCTTCCATGTCTGTCTTCATATCTATCTTCAAATCTGCCATGTCTCTCTTCAAATCTGTCTTCGAATCATCCATCTTAGCTTCCATGCCCTTTATCTTAGATTCCACGCCATTTATCTTAGATTCCACGCCACTTATCTTAGCTTCTGTTAGCTTTTGTGAGCGTGACATTTGTTGCACTTGTTCTTGTAATTTTGATATATCATGTAGCATTTCTTCCTCTTCTTCATGAGTCATGCTAGAGCTTTCAGGTTCCTTACTAGGTGTTTGCATTTTCTTTCCTCGGGGCATCAGTTACCGATAATAATGCTTTACTATGCCCTTTGAATTCCGTTAAACCAAGCTTACACAAAAATTAAAAAAAAAACTACACACCTTTTTTCACTTTATAGAAGCCTGATATTGAATCTGATGTATCTCTGTAATTTCGATCATCCAGTTCTGAAATTGCTACCTGTAGTAGCCTTCTGTGTCCTCTTTCCAATGCCACAAGTCTGAGCCAAATTGGATTCTCCAAGGAAGAGTTATGTGAAATCTCCCACAGTGACTTGTTTTTAGACTGGTTCAGTAGAGCGAACTTGTACGACGTGCCACGAGTCACTGTTTCAACCTTTGAATCTGAAACACACATACAAGAAACTACAGTCCGTCCTCTTTCTGTACCTTCTTACGAAATTTCAATCCGATCCCCAGAGAGAAAGTTATGACGATTTTCCCCAGGTCACCTGTTTTGAATGTAATTCAGGAGTCTGCAAAAAGACCAACTTCCTCAGATCATATCTCCGCAAATATCGCGCAAAAGCTCTGAAATTCGGACCCAAGGTTCAGCGCGATTTCTTCTCAAATGGGTTTTTTTTGCGACTTCTGAAACGTCACAGAAAAAAAGTTATAGCGAAAATGCCACGATGACCTGTTTGGAGCAGCGAAACCCTAGAATCCAAAGCTCTGATACCAAATGTTATGAAACCAGCTCAAGAAAAGATAGAAAAGATAGATCAACGCCTTAGAATTCAGCCTCTTCGAGGGGGAAACCTCCTTTACATTACATAAATGAACAATTCTTGGATGATACAAATGACAAAACCTCCTTTCTATATATAGGAGTCTAAGGAGTCACAATATAATCCAGCCGACCTAACAATAATAATATAAAGCCACAAAAATAACAATAGAGGGATTCTATGGGGCACAAAAATAACAATATGGGGGTAATAGGGGCACAACAATATAAATAAGGGGTATAACTACAATAGTAATGGGGTAATCACTAGTATTATAGGGACCCAACATACTTCCTGAATCAATCAACACTATTACCTTTTTCTTCTCGATTTGTCCTTATATCTTGATGGTTTGAGGAGTGGTAATTCCCGCCAATGCATTACAAGATATGGTCGGATTCATTTCTTCTTTATCTAGGCTTTGTTCCTGGAGTATATCCTCTTCTTTTGACCTTTCTTGCTCCTTTTCTTCTTCCTCTTCACAATCTATGTAGAATAATTTCTTCTCAACATACTTATGACCTTTAGTGTATTTGTTGTCACAACTATAACAAAGCTCTTTTGCTCTTTTTTCTTCCAATAGTTGTGGTGTCAACCTTATAGGTTGTGGAAGACTAGCGGCAACAACACTTCCGTCTTTATAGTTGTGAGTGGTATGCTTCCTGGTTGCCATAATTTTGCCATTTTTCTTGCTAACCTGAATGCCTTCTCTAATGAATCAGGTTCCCAAAGGCGAACATCATGTTGGATATTATCCTTTAAAGACCCTATGAACACATCAATCCTATGCTCCTCTGGAATATCTTTTACCCTTATGTTCAATTTTTGGAACTCCTCAATATGCTCCATTATTGAACCCTTTTGTTTGAGACTTATCAATTGGCTAAAAAAAGTGTTGCTTTTTGTATCCTCATAATGTGCTATCAATTCTTCCGTAAAAATTGCCCAAGTGATAAATTGTTTACGAGAGCAAAGCCATTGATACCATACAAACTGATTTGGTTCCAAATATAAAGTTTCCATACGTACCTTTTGTGTGTTTTGCACATTATTGAGATCGAAAAATTGCTCCATCTGTAATATCCCTATTGCGAGATCCTTGCCATCAAACTTCCTCATATCGATTTTTGGAATATGGTGGGTCTTTGATCCAACATTAGAGTTTATGGAATCATGATTAACATTTCTTTTTTTCTCATCATGAGTTTCCTTTTCTACCCTTTCACCATTAGTGACCCTTTCTTGTAGCAACTTATTCATATTTATCTTCAATTCTTCCATGTCTGTCTTCAAATCTATCTTCAAATCATCCATCTTAGCTTCCACGTCATTCATCTTAGCTTCTACACCTTTCTTTAAACAATCCATCTTAGCTTCTACACCTTTATTTAAACCATCCATCTTAGATTCTGTTCCTTTTTGTGCAAGGGACAGTTGTTGCACTTGGTCTTGTAATTTTGATATATCATGTTGCATTTCTTCCTCTTCTTCATGAGTCATGCTAGAGCTTTCAGGTTCCTTACTAGGTGTTTGCATTTTCTTTTCTCGGGGCATCAGTTACTGATAATAATGCTCTACTATGCCCTTTGAATTCCTTCAAAATAAATTTTCAAACCAAGCTTAAGCAAAAATTTAAGAAAATCTACACACCTTTTTTTCACTTTGTAGGAGCTCGATATTGCCTCTGATGTATCTCTGTACTTTCCAATCATCTAGATCTAAATTTGTGATCTGCAGTAGCCCTGTGTGTCCTCTTTCCAATGCCACAAGTCTGACCCAAATTGGATTCTCCAAGGAAGAGTTATACGAAATCTCCCACAGTGACTTGATTATAGACTATTTCAGTGGAGCGAACTTGTACGACTTTCCACGAGTCACTGTTTTGACCTTTGGATCTGAAAAATTCATACAAGAAACTACAGTTCGTCCTCTTTCTGTACCTTCTTACGAAATTTCAATCCGATCCCTAGAGAGAAAGTTATGATGTTTTTCCCCAGGTCACCTGTTTGGAATGTAATTCAGGAGTCTGCAAAAAGACCAAATTCCTCAGATCATATCTCCGCAAATATAGCGCGAACAGCTCTGAAATTCGGACCCGAGGTTCAGCACGATTTCTTCTCAAATGGGTTTTTCTGAAACTTTTGAAACGTCGCAGAAAAAAAGTTATAGCGAAAATGCAATGATGACATTTTTGGAGCAGCGAAACCCTAGAATCCAAAGCTCTGATACCAAATGTTATGAAACCAACTCAAGAAAAAGATAGAAAAAATAGATCAATGCCTTAAAGTTTAGCCTCTTCGAGGGGGCAACCTCCTTTACATTACATAAATGAACAATTCTTAGATGATTCAAATGACAAAACCTCATTTCCATATATAGGAGTCTAAGGAGTCACAATATAACTCAGCCGACCTAACAATAATAATATAAAGCCACAAAAATAACAATAGAGGGATTCTATGGGGCACATTAATAACAATATGGGGATAATAGGGGCACAACAATATTAATAAGGGGTACAACTACAATAGTAATGGGGTAATCACTAGTATTATAGGGACCCAACAAAAACACCATCTTAGCTCTGAAATCCACATACATGAAAGGGTTATAAGGACGAAGAAAAGAGGAGATAAAGGGTCTAAAAGGGCAACGTAGCAAGGAGACCAAACAACGAAGGAGGAGAGGGCTAATTCAGGGCTATTTCGGGAATCCAAAAGCTAGATGTAGGGCCAAGTTCCCTTGCTAGAGGGTCGAAGCTTCAGGGGTTGTTTGCGGATTGTTTGAGGGCAGAAAAGATGTGAGGTATGACTATTTTGGAGGGTTATTAGGGTGTCGCAGAGACCTATGGTAGGCCGCAGGCCTGGCCACACCAAAATAGGGCTGCGTGGAGGCTTGAGAGGTTGTTATATGCCCAGAACAACAGCACATAGAAGAAGCACCTTACCTTGACTAAGCCGCAGTTATTTGAAGGGTGTTTTGTGGGTTTATGAAGGGTTGTTGCAACATGCACTTTCCCTAACCAGGGACAACAGTACAACAGTTTAGGGCAGTAGCATAAGAGACCTAATTCGAATGAGCAATTGGGTCTACAAGGTCTCATAAGGACAACAAAGAAGGATCTCTTTATAGCGAAGAAGATAAGCCCTAATATTCTAGGGTTTCCTAACCTAGAAGATAAAGTGTTGGAAGACAAAGTACGGAAAGAAGTGTCGGAAGATGTGCCGGAAATGATAGTGCAAAAAGAGGAGGGATTTGACTCATGCTTGGAGGATATCCTAGTCAAGGGTCTTAGGTTTGGTAGTTGTTCAAATAGGAAGCTTCAATAAGAGAAAACTTACATAGGGTTTCCCTCTCAAGAGTGGAGAGGGTTTGTCCCTGGTAGAGCGCCAAATTTGTGTTCTTATTATTTTGTTTTGGTAGCAGTTTGATGAAGTACACATATATGTACTAATAAGAAGAAGAAGAAGTATAATCTAACTAAGAAAAAGTATAAAGACTTCAAAAAAATTTATCAAGTCTCAGAGAATCATCACAACACTACTTTGCCCTAGATTCTCTAACATGGTATATTGTTATGAAACCAGCTCACAAAAAGATAGAAAAGATAGATCAACGCCTTAGAAATAAGCCTCTTCGAGGGGGCAACCTCCTTTACACTACACAAATGAACAATTCTTAGATGATACAAATGACAAGAACTATTTTCTATATATAGGAGTCTAAGGGGCCATAATATAATCAGAGCCAACATAACCATAATAATGTAAGGGCACAATAATAACAATATGGGGACTACATGGGCACACCAATATAATAAGGGGGTTGTACTAATAACAATAAGGGATTACACTAGTAGTATAGGGACCTAACATGCCCCTCTCCTTCAAAAAGTGTTGTCCTCAACGCTTGAGTAGTTCTTGATGCTTTTGTATAAAATTCTCATCCTTCCATGTGGAATCTTAAATGGGTAAGTTCTTCCACTTGATGAGATGCTCTGAAATTGGTCGATTTTGTAGCTTTCGACTTCTCGGTTCTGTGAATGCTTCAAGTTCCCATATGATTTTTCCTTCCTTCTTGTTGAGATTACAACAAGATGACGGAGCTTAGTAAAAAGAGTCGCCTTCACTAAGTGGGCCCGCAGGCAAATTATGGCGCAAGTTTTATTTTTTATCACAGTGTGAGTGATCACAGTGTGGGTGATCACAACGTGGGTGACCAAAGTGTGGGTGACCACAGTGTGGGTGATCAAAGTCTATTTTTAGACTGGCCGTCAAAAATAGAAAAGTCAAATATTATTGTCTCATAATAATATTTGGACTATAAACTTGATCTTATTCTCTTGGAGCACTTCAGTTTGAGCTACAGATGTGGCCCATGCAGCTGTCAGAAGGAAGTACGCTTTTCTTATGAGTCAGTTGAGTTGTTGCATGCATGACTTCAGTTAGAACTCAATCAGTTGAGTTTGGTGGAGTTGATTGTGGAGTTGATGGAGTTGTGTTCGGTTTGACATGGTTAAACTAGTTGTAGTTAGTCTAACTGCAAATAGACTAATGATGAGTTGTTAAATTAATTATTAAGTCATAATACAACTATAGAATACATCAGTTAACTCAGTTGCATGTCAGTGCATGTTCAGTTCAGTAGGGACAGGTGTTAGAATCAGATTGCTATCAGTTGTGACTATAGTTGTGCATCAGATCTTGCACAATCAAGGGATTGAGTATGCCAATGAGTTTGCTCATGTATTTGCCCAGTTTGTAGCTTCTGCTCATGTCTTACACATTGTGAGCGATTCTTTGGAGGTGAAATACGAGTTTGGTAGACCATTCTCATTCAATTCTTGAGCAGGTATTGAGCAGTGGAGGCAGGCAAGCAGTGGAATAGATTTGGAGATCAGATCTTAGCTGTATTGTGTGTAACAGGTGGAGCTAGTACTGGATTGCTTGTGATAAGCATTGTACTTTGTAATGTTACATGGTCTCAATCATTAATATATAGATAGTGTGGGGTTTTTAGCGAGATGCTTTCCTCGGGTTACATATTGTGTTAATGTGTGAATTCTCTTGATGTTTTATTGTTATTGATGCTACTATATTGATGATCAACATAGAGGAGCTTATGTATTGTGTATGTATTCCGCAATAGTACATGATCAGGATAATCTCTGTTGAATATGTGTTAAATTATTCAAAATTTCTACATGGAATCAGAGATAGATAATTGTAAAAAAAGTTTCTACATGGTATCGGAGCTGCTTGATTTGTAGAAGAGATTTTTACAGGATATCAAGCGAGGATTGATCATCAGATCTACTATTCAGGAAGTGTTTACATTCTATTTCTTCAGGCAGAGTTTGTAATCAGGCCAGGTAGCCTCTGGATTCATCCTTCCTTTGGAAGGTGAGATATCCGGTGAATGCCCATACAGTCAATCTCTGTACGAGAAATATTGTGTTCTCACGAATCTTAGATCGGAAGCAGTTGAGTTTGAGCTGGTGGAAATCGAATTTGCAGCAGTGTTGTTGAAATGTCTTTCAACGGATTGCAAATGTTATTCCAAAGCAATAGCGACCTGGCGCTCAAGGATAAACTCAAAAACAATAAAGGTGAGAATGGATCTTCATCAAAGGTATCTGATGAAGAGAATTGCGCTTTGGCTGCCAAAGCAAAGAAAGGGAAGAGCAAGAAAGCTTCTCAGTCTGGTGCGAAAGGCAAGAAGCAAGATATATCCAAGGTGAAGTGTTTTCACTATCACCAGCACAGACACTATGCCACTAATTGTCCGCAGAAGAAGAAGAACAAGCAGGCTGCTGGATCTTCAGCAGGAGAGGCTCTAGCCTCACAGTTTGTGTTGTAGATCTAACCCAAGAATATATGATAATAGAAATAAACCCAATAATAACAAGATCAAAATAGATAGAAATTCTTCTTTATTATCAAACCCTTAAGGTAGGGCAACACCATACATTCACTTCATAACCTGAAGTATTCAGAGGTATTAGTTATGAATACTTCAGGTTATGAATGGTTCCTCTGCATACTTCAGGTTATGAAGAGGAAGAGAAGTATTCTTGTTATGATCATATTATTCTGGGTTATTTGCATTATATCATATTTTTATATCAGATCTATAGTATTTCTGGGTTAGATCTACAACAAGTGGTATCAGAGCACTTTCTTGGGCACAAAAGTGGAGATTTTTTTTTTATTTTTGCAGGGTTTCGGGGGCGGCGACTTTGCAGGTCAGATCTGTACGTTTTGGTGCAAGATCTGCAGAAACTAATTGCAGATCTGTATTCCTTGTGCAAAAATAGCCGAATTCAAAAAAAAAATCAGTTGAATCGGAGTCCGGATGAAGGAGATATCGCTGATCTAAAAATCAGTGGGGTTGCAGAGAATTTTTAGGGCCAGCGAATTTGCGGCGCAGATCTGGACGTCCTGGTGCTAGATCTGTAAGATCTAATTGTAGATCTAGAATCTTTGTGAAAAAACACATGATTTCAAAAAAAAAATCAGTCGAATCGGAGTCCGGATGAGGGAGATATCGCTGATTTAAAATCAGCTCTTTTTGTAGAAATTTTGGGTGACGCCGGGAGAGTAGCAGCGCAGATCTGAAATTCCAGTGTCTGAATCAGGATTTCTATCACATGGGCAGATGCAGAATGGTTGTTCCATTTCTAAAAACAGGTTATAATAGGGATTCTGAGCAATATTGACGGATCTGTGACCATTTCAATTTTTCGCCAATATTTTTGTGATGGCGGGCCTAGATCGCCTTGAACAGGAAGACTCTTTTTTGGGTCGTCTCTGTAAGCTCCAACAGACGGGTACAGTGGAGGAATATATTACCGCTTTTAAAGCCTTAGCCTTCCGCACTAGGGGTCTCACAGATGCATTCTTCAAGGAATGTTTTATCACCGGTCTTAAAAAAGACATCAAAGCTAAAGTTCTACTTCAACACCCTTCCACGTGGACGGAGGCTTGCCAGTTAGCTCGTCAGGTCACATTGCCTAGCAAAGATTTTATTTTTATAGAAAAGAAGGAAACTATGGAACCTAAAGGGTTATTTCCTACTGGTATATCCTTATTGCAGGTGCATGGATTGATTCAGAAAGAGAAGATCATTGTTTCTATCAATCCTAGTTGTAAACATAATTTTATCAGTGTTAATTTGGCAAAAAAATTGCAAGTCCCAGCAAAACAAATTGAACATACACGGGTTGATAATGAGGATGTTCAAGTGTACAAGGATTTGAAGATTTCTATGGATAAATATATGTTGCATGGTGATTTTTATGCTTCAGAAATGGATAATATGGATGTTGTTTTGGGATATCCTTGGATGGAATCCGTGGGTACTATCAATATTAATGTGCAGAAGAAATTCCTAAAGCTATGGTATAAAAAGAAGAAAATTACATTACAAGATATTTCCATCCATAAACAGGTAGAGCACATGGAGGCTGAAGCAGAAGATGTTCAAGGGACTAACATATCAGATGATGAGCCTTTGATGATCGACAATCAAACACAAACAGAGGCTGCAGAAGAAAAGGTTACAGGTGATGATACATCAGAGGAGGGCTCAGTGGTTGAAGTCATATTGACAAAGAAGACACCACAACAGGCACCACAGCAGGGTGAAGTCAAGCAAAAGCCATCGTGGGTTAAAACTTCAACATATCATCACCCACATCACCCAGCGAGACAACCATCAAGATGGAAACCAAATCGTCACATGACGGATCACGAGGAGAGAAGATCCACCCACTGCACATCAACACAGAAGAGCTGCCACGGTCAACTTCCATCTCAAGCGTGCGAGGCACCAGCGAGATCGAGGGTTCACCTTTCTCTTGGATGGCTAGATGCACGTGCATGGTATCAGTGGACTACTCTTCTGAGTAGATCTTATTATTTGTGTTCTTCCCATGTTTCGGGGACGAAACATGCTTAGGGGGGTGGAATGTTATATACCTAGGGGGGATAATATGGGGTACCAAGGGTGGTACCCAAGGTAATAATGTAATAATGGGATGGGCCATAGTAATAAGTAAGGTGGTTAACCCATGTCATGTAAGGGACCAAAAGTAGTTAATAATAATGTAATGGGCCCATGGTATTAGTTGATGGTATGAGGGAACCATGGTAATGATGCATGGTATTGTATGTATGAGGCCTATATAAAGGCTAGAGACTCCACATGGAGAGATATGAAGAGGAAGAGAAGTATTCTTGTATGATCAACTAACCTGGCTCTGATTCCACTTGTTGTAGATCTAACCCAAGAATATATGATAATAGAAATAAACCCAATAATAACAAGATCAAGATAGATAGAAATTCTTCTTTATTATCAAACCCTTAAGGTAGGGCAACACCATACATTCACTCCTTAAGGAAGGAGAACACTCCACAAGCCATATGCTTGTTCATACAAGAATACTTCTCTTCCTCTTCATATCTCTCCATGTGGAGTCTCTAGCCTTTATATAGGCCTCATACATACAATACCATGCATCATTACCATGGTTCCCTCATACCATCAACTAATACCATGGGCCCATTACATTATTATTAGCTACTTTTGGTCCCTTACATGACATGGGTTAACCACCTTATTTATTACTATGGCCCATCCCATTATTACATTATTACCTTGGGTACCACCCTTGGTACCCCATATTATCCCCCCTAGGTATATAACAGTTTGAGCTTGATTTTTCATTGATCGCATGCTTGGTTTCAAGTGTGATGGGATCAGTGTGGTTCTTGGACAGTGGTGCGTCTTTTCACATGACGGGAGATAGAGATTTGTTCTCTGATCTGGAGGACAAAGATCTTGGAGTGCACATCGAGATGGGCGATGATGGTAGATACAGTGCGACCGGTATTGGTACCATTTCCTTTGAGAGGGAGTCTGGTAAACCCTTTGTATTGAAGGAAGTCATGCATGTTCCAGGATTGACGAAGAATCTCATCTCAGTGGCGATGTTAGAAGACAAGGGGTATGATGTTGTTTTCAGCGAGGGAAAGGCTTTCCTGCGCAGCAAGACAACTGGTGAGACCCGGAAGATAGGGGTTCGAGTGAGGAACCTTTATCAGTTGCATGTAGATGGATGCGCAGCAATGGCAGGCAAGGCAGAAGGATTGGTGAGCCGGAATGATGACGCGTTGTGGCACAGGAGATTGGGTCACCTTCACCATGGAGCCTTGAAGATACTGCAGTAGATCACTACAGGGCTTCCTAAAGGCACACTTGCGCAGTCAGATCAGTGCAAGGGGTGTACTTTGGGGAAGTTTGTGAAAGCCACCTTTCACGAAAAGGATAGTCGCGCCACAACGATCCTTGAGAGAATTCACACAGACGTGTGTGGACCTTTCTCAGTTGCTTCGACAGCAAAACACAGGTATTATGTGATTTTTGTTGATGATTTCTCTCGTAAGTGCTGGATCTTCTTCATGCAGAAGAAGAGCGAGACATATTCAAAGTTCTGTGAATTCAAAGCACTGGTCGAGAAGGAGTCGGGGAAGAAGGTGAAGACTCTTAGGAGTAATAATGGTGGTGAATACATCTCGTACGAGTTCAAGGATTTCTGCAACGCAGAAGGGATTCGTAGAGAGCTCATAGCTCCCCATAACCCACAGCAGAACGGGGTAGCTGAGCGGAAGAACAGAACGATTGTGGGTGCTGCACGGGCAATGTTGCATGATCAGGGCCTACCCCTTCACTTGTGGGCGGAAGCATGCAATACAGCAGTTTATGTGCAGAACCGTTGTCCTCATAGGATACTTGGCATGAGTACACCTGAGGAGACTTATTCTGGTAAGAAGCCTGATCTTTCTCATTTGAAGATTTTTGGTGCTAACGTTTACATGCATGTGACGAAGGATGCCAGGAAGAAGTTGGAGCCAACCGCAGAGGTTGGGATATTTGTGGGGTACACTGATACGCCCCACAACTATCGTGTGTATTTGCCAGACAGTGGTAAAACTGTTGTGCGACGGGATATAAAATTTCAGGAGGAGAAAGCCATGAAGTGTTCGCTTGAGAGGGAGCTACACTTGCATGCAGATGAGGAGCTATTAGTTCCTAAGGATGAGCTTCAGGACGTGGATCAGCCACAGGATGAGGTTCATGGAGTGGAAGAGACCACTCATGCAGCGCCAACCATCAGAGGGCGAAAGCGCTTGACAGAAGCTGAGCGACTGGCTCAAGATGTAGAGAAAGTTGTAGGACCACCTACAGCCCAACGCAGGCAGAGACAGTCACTTGATCGGTACACTGGATACATGGCTCTGATGAGCAAGTGTGTTGTGACTGAGCCATCCTCTTTCGAGGAAGCTGTGGAGGATCCTGCATGGGTAGACGCCATGGTGGAAGAGTATGATTATATTGTTAGAAACAGTGCATGGGAGATTGTTCCTAGACCGGAAGGGAAATCAGTGGTGGGTTCGATATGGATCTACAAGGTCAAACAGGCAGCTGACGGGAGTGTGGAGAAGTACAAGGCAAGATTTGTTGACCGAGGCTTTTCATAGATAGAGGGGATCGATTATGAGGAGACCTTTGCACCTGTCGCAAGGTATTCTTCCATACGGACGATTCTTGCTCTCTCAGTGCAGATGGGATGGCACATTCATCAGATGGATGTGAAGACTGCGTTCCTCAACAGAGTCATTGAGGAGGAGGTGTACATTGAGTAGCCCGAAGGCTTTGAGGTCTTCAGCAGTGAGTCGCATGTGTGCAGGCTCAAGAGAGCGCGGTATGGGTTGAAGCAAGCACCACGTGCTTGGTACACACGGATAGACAGCTATTTCACAGGACTTGGATTCTCCAAGAGCGAGGCGGATCCTAACCTATACCAGATTGTGGTGGAGGGTAAGTTGTTTATCATTGTACTGTATGTTGATGATTTGATTCTAACGGGTGATGAGCTGTTGATACTGTCATGAAAGAAGGATCTTGCTACAGAGTTTGAGATGAAGGACTTGGGCCTCCTTCACTATTTCCTAGGATTGGAAATATGGCAGCGCAGTGGTGGACTGTTTTTTTCTCAGGGCAAGTATGCTCGGGAGATACTGGAGAATTTCAACATGCATGGCTGCAAGCCTGTTGATACTCCTCTTCCTGGAGGTTGGAGGAAGGAGGATGCCACTTCGGGAGAAGAAGTGGATGCCACTGTTTATCGACAGTTGGTGGGGTCGCTGATGTATTTGGTCAATACACGACCTGATATATGCTATGCAATTAACCAGCTTTCACAAGCTATGGTTAAGCCTACCAAGCTCTTCTGGAAGGCGGGCAAGCATGTATTTCGCTACTTGAGAGGCACATCGGGATATGGTTTGTGGTACAGACAGGAGGATGAGGTGAAGCTATGTGGCTTCACGGATGCAGATTGGGCAGGGAGCCCAACGGACAGAAAGAGCACATCAGAAGGGGTCTTCAGTATTGGATCGACATCAGTTTCTTGGTACAGCAGGAAGCAGAGATCCATGGCACTCAGTTCAGCGGAGGCCGAGTATATGGAAGTAAGTTTGGCTGCATGCGAGGCTATATGGATAAGGAAGATCCTAGTTGGTTTGTTCGGTTCTCATTTGGATCCTACTGTGATTTACTGTGATAACCAGAGTTGCATTAAACTCTCGGCTAATCCTGTATTTCATGATAGATCTAAGCATATTGACATCAGGTACCATCATATCAAAGGTTGTGTGCAGCGGAGGATCATGTTGCTTTCATACATTCCAACGGAGGATCAAGATGCTGATATTCTGACGAAGGCTCTCACCAGGAGCAAATTCGAGTACCACCGAGGCAAGATAGGGGTTGTTGATAATCCATATCTTGTCGAGAGGGAGTGTTGAGATTGCAACAAGATGATGGAGCTTAGTGAAAAGAGTCGCCTTCACTAAGTGGGCCCGCAGGAAAATTATGGCGCAAATTCTATTTTTGATCACAGTGCGGATGATCACAGTGTGAGTGATCACAATGTGGGTGACCAAAGTGTGGGTGACCATAGTGTGGGTGATCAAAGTTTATTTTTAGACTGGCTGTCAAAAATAGAAAAGTCAAATATTATTGTCTCATAATAATATTTGGACTATAAACTTGATCTTATTCTCTTGGAGCACTTCAGTTTGAGCTACAGATGTGGCCCATGCAGCTGTCAGAAGGAAGTACGCTTTTCTTATGAGTCAGTTGAGTTGTTGCATGCATGACTTCAGTTAGAACTCAATCAGTTGAGTTTGGTGGAGTTGATTGTGGAGTTGATGGAGTTGTGTTCAGTTTGACTTGGTTAAACTAGTTGTAGTTAGTCTAACTGCAAATAGACTAATGATGAGTTGTTAAACTAATTATTAACTCATAATACAACTATAGAATACATCAGTTAACTCAGTTGCATGTCAGTGCATGTTCAGTTCAGCAGGGACAGGTGTTAAAGAATCAGATTGCTATCAGTTGTGACTATAGTTGTGCATCAGATCTTGCACAATCAAGGGATTGAGTATGCCAATGAGTTTGCTCATGTATTTGCCCAGTTTGTAGCTTCTGCTCATTTCTTACACATTGTGAGTGATTCTTTGGAGGTGAAATACGAGTTTGGTAGACCATTCTCATTCAATTCTTGAGCAGGTATTGAGCAGTGGAGGCAGGCAAGCAGTGGAATAGATTTGGAGATCAGATCTTAGCTGTATTGTGTGTAACAGGTGGAGCTGGTACTGGATTGCTTGTGATTAGCATTGTACTTTGTAATGTTACATGGTCTCAATCATTAATATACAGATAGTGTGGGGTTTTTAGCGAGATGCTTTCCTCGGGTTACATACTGTGTTAATCTGTGAATGCTCTTGATTTTTTATTGTTATTGATGCTGCTATATTGATGATCAACGTAGAGGAGCTTATGTATTGTGTATGTATTTCGCAATAGTACATGATCAGGACAACCTCTGTTGAATATGTGTTAAATTATTCAAAATTTCTACACTTGTCAAGTTCTGGCAATATTGTTGGAACTGGGATCTTCGACAACTTTTGAATGAGTTCCCACCCTACTACGCCATTCTTCCATTCATCCCTTGCTTTGTTTATCAAATTTGGTTGGATAATTATACCAACCTCTACCATTTATGCAACCATATGTTCAATTTCACTCCTTTGGGCATATGGATATCTATAAGGCCTGATGTTTGGAGGAACACTTCCTGGAATCAAATGAATAGCATGATCATGATCACGAATAGGTGGGAGGCCTTTGGGAGTGTCAAATACCTTGGAATGATTGTCCAAAATGTTTTGGAGATCTGGATAAATACATGATTTCGATGTGGGATCCTCTAGTGAACATAATTGTGCAATTACGCCCCGTTGTTCTTTATTTAGAAGCTTTGTCATGCTATTAGAGTTGATTATCTTTCCCAGTTTCCCTTCGATACCCCTCAATTCAACTTCCTTTCCTTCCCAAAAAAATTTCAAGAAAAGTTCTTGAAAATTAAAAGCTATCGTACCCAAAGATTGTAGACATTGGACTCCTAGTACAACATCAATACCACCCATTGGAACGAAAAGAATTGGGCTATTCAATACATATTCTCCCATGGATAGCTTGATATTATGGCACTTTTCAGAGAAATTTATGGTTCCTCCACTTACAACCGTCACTTGACACTCTGGTGCTATATATAGGAATCAATTCAATTCCTTGGCTATCTTACAATTAATAAAATTATGGGTGCTACCCGAATCAATCAACATTATTACCTTTTTCTTCTTGATATGTCTTTCTATCTTTATAGTTTGAGGAGTGGTAATTCCAACCAATGCATTACAAGATATGGTCGGATTCATTTCTTCTTTCTCTAGGGTTGGTTCCTAGTGAGTATCATTTTCTTTTGATGTTTCTTGATACTTTTCTTCCTGATATTTCACTGCTTGAACCTTCTTCTTCTTGATATGTCCTTCTACCTTGAGAGTTTGAAGAGTAGTAATTCTTACCATTGCAATACAAGATATGGTCGGATTCATTTGTTCTTTCTCTAGGGTTGGTTCCCGGTGTATATCCTCTTCTTTTGACATTTCTTGATCCTTTTCGTCATTAGGAGGCCTTTCTTGTAGCAGCTTTGTCCCACCTTCCTTCAAACCTTCCATGTCTTTCTTCAAATCTTCCATGCCTTTCTTCCAATATGCTTTCATACCATTGATATCAACTTCCATGGCATAGATAAAACTATTTATCTTTTGCTTCTCTAGAATATCATTTACCCTTATATTCAATTTTTGAAAGTCCTCAATGTGCTCTGCCATTGAACCCTTTTGTTTGAGATTTATCAATTGGCTAAAGAAGGTGTTTCTCTTTGTATCCTCATAATGTGCTATCATTTCCTCCGTGAAAATTGACCATGTGACAAGTGGTTTACGAGAACAAAGCCCTTTATACCATAAAATTTGATTCGGTTCTAAATAATTAGATGTAATACATACCTTTTGTAACAGTGGTACACCATGTAGATCAAAATATTTCTCCATCCGTAGTATCCAATTTACCGAATCCTTGCAATCAAACTTCCTCGTCTCACTTTTTCTTAATTTTAGGAGCTTGATCTTGAAACGACTGTAACTCTGTAATTTCAGATCTTTAAGTTCTGAAATTTCGGCTTGTAATATCCCTCTAAGTCCTCTTTCTAACTCCGCAAGTCTGATCGCAATTGGATTCCCGAAGAAATATTTATTCCCAATATCCCGTGATGACCTAATTATATACTAGTTTAGTTGAGTGAACTTGTACGACATGCTGCGTGTCATTGTTTCAACCTTAGGTTCTGAACATTATACCTAAACAAAATACAGTCCGTACACTTTCTACAACTTCTTACAAAATTTCAATCTGATGCTCAGAGAGAAATTTATGATGATTTTCCCAAGGTCCCCTGTTTAGGATGTAATTCGGGAGTCTGCAAAACCCTAACTTCCTCAGATCATATGTCCTAAAATATAGCAAGCCAAGATCTGAAATTTGGACCCGAGGTTCAGACCGATTTCTTCTCAAATGGGTTTTCTTTTTAGCTTCTGAAATGCCGTAGTGAAAACGGTATAGCCAAAATTCCAGGATGACCTATTTTAGATGAAATTCTAGAGCTTGCCAAAACCCACTCAGGTCATATCTCCAAAAAGCAAGACAAGATCTGAAATTCAAACCCGAGGTTCAACGCGATTTCATCCCAAATGGGTTTTGTTTTTTTGCTTTTGAAACATCACAGAAAAAATTTATAGCGAAAATTCCATGATGACCTGTTTGGAGTAGTGAAACCCTATAATCCAAAGCTCTGATACCAAATGTTATGAAACGAACTCACAAAAAGATAGAAAAGATAGATCAACGCCTTAGAAATAAGACTCTTCGAGGGGGCAACCTCCTTTACATTGCACAAATGAACAATTCTTAGATGATACAAATGACAAGAACTCCTTTGTATATATAGGAGTCTAAGGGGTCATAATATAATCAAAGCCGACATAACCATAATAATGTAAGGGCACAATAATAACAGTGTGGGGACTACATGGGCACACCAATATAATAAGGGGGTTGTACTAATAACAATAAGGGGGTTGTACTAATAACACTAAGGGGTTACACTAGTAGTATGGGGACCTAACATATATGAGGAAAGGATCTACAAAGTTGAAGCATCAAGCCTAGAAGTCTCAACCACTTCAAGGACAAGAAGGGTCTACAATCCATCAAGGAGGGATACAAAGCTAGAATGAGAGCCTTATATAAAGGCACCTACAAAGAAGAGCATATCTACATCAAGCTACAAGTCCTCAAGCACACCTCATCACCAAGCAAGTCCACTTGGAGAAGACAACTTGAAGGACATCAAGATCCAGGGAAGACAAGCCATCAAGCTTTCAAGGAGGAAGCAAATCCATCAAATCTCAAAATATATCAAGTAAGTACATGTCCCCTTCTGAATATACATCAATGTCTTTTTGCAAGGAAAGGAATAAATTGGTAGGCACCAATAACTTTCTTGCATGGAAGAGAGGAATGATCTGCTTCTCAAGGAGAATGGGCTCCTAGAATATGTCAAGGGGAACATCACTGTCCCTGCTAAGGAAAATACTCAAGCCTTACCCAAGTATAATAAGAATGAGACAAGAGCTCAAAGGATTCTTGTTGACACCTAATCCTCAGCGGTTGGGTGTACCCGGAATGTGAATAGTCATCAAGAAGATGAACTGATCAGTCACATTCATGTATATAAACAATAGCTACCTAATGAAATATACCAATCAGTTTTTCTGAATTGTTCTGCCAATTCTGGAGTTACTCCTGGTCTGACATGGTATCAGAGCCAGTCCTAAAATAGTTGTAACTCCCTTATCTCTGTCCTGAGCGCTCCTCTATCCTGAGCGCTGCTCTGTCCTGAGCGCTCCTCTGTCTTGAGCGCTCCTCTGTCTTGAGCGCTGCCTCTGTCCTGCGTGTCATTGATTCTCTGAGCATCGGTTAAAAGTCATTGATTGTCCTGCGTTTCATTGATTCGCTGCCTCTCCACACCAGATGCACCGGCTCTGCAACAGATCATCGAGGACGTTGTGGAAATACTGAAGATTAATCAAAATCCTTCCGTTGAGGAGATTTCAAAGGAAACGGCGTACACGACTCCTTCCATTCCTCCGACGCCGACTTGCAGCTCGTTGCTCTCAGGTACATTTCCCCATCGTATGGTATCGTACTCCTTGAGCTTCCCTATGGCATAATCATCGATAGCATCCACCGCCTTCTTGCTCTCGCTGATGACATAATAGATGTTTTTTTTTTCTGCCTCTCTTTCATCCGAGTCTTCGTTGACATCTCTCGTCACGCACCCGAGCCTCAGACCAGAGCTATTGATAGCCTCACGACCTTGATTTTAGAGAGTTTGTTGGGCGCTCCTCCGGTGACCTTTGCAACTTTGAGCAAGGCAAGCTCAGCCTTGAGCTCCTTGAGCTGGCTTAACAGCTCTGATTTGCTATTGTTGCGGAGCTCATGAACCTTAATCCTGGCCATTTCGATTCAAATCTTTTCGCAAGTCCGCTCTGCGCCTCGGCTCCTCTCTCTATGGTTGAACCTCAGTAACACCCTCACCAACATGCAACAACAGCTTTGCATGTGATGACCTGACCCTGTGTCGACATCGCCGAGGGTTATATACACAGAAACAGAGATCAAATGAATGGATACAGCTAACGCGCGTATATTGAAGATGTCCAAGTCGCCACACCTCAGGCTGGGGAGGTCCGCATAAAGATATTGTATGTGGCTCTATACTTGAAGCGGAAAGGATCCAGAGGGTCTTTTTCCATGCATTCTTGGACACGAAGCTGCTGGGATAGTTGAAAGTGTTGAGTATTATGCAGTTGATTTTAACTTCAGTGTATATTTATGATGGCGGTTTTGGTATAGCGTTGAGCAGTTGAATCAAAGTATAAACGTTTGTTGAATTCATGATATTACGCAGTTTATATGATTCAAAGCGTTTATATATCATTCAAAGTATTGCGGTGTTTTCAGAGTGTTTTATATACCAAAGCATTTGTAGTATTGCATGATATATTGATATATTGAAGTGATATATTAATACATTGAAGTGATATATTGAAGTGATCCCTTGCGCATTTTTTCAAAACATAGTAGTATTGCAGTGATATGTACAATGAAATGCTGATGCTTTTAGCAAATATTAGAGGGATTTGAAGGCTGTAACGTAAGGATTTTTTTTTTTATCAGCAGAAGTAATTTTTTACAGAATGCATTCAATCGTCTCTATGGTAGGAATAGTTCTCACTGGCAAGGAGAACTATCCTGAATGGTCCCGGATGGTAAAACACACCCTCATCTACAATGAGTTGTGGAAAGGAGTGTGTGTCGGAGAAGAAGACAAAGACCCTGTGCAGCCTACATCAGATAAAGAACTTGTCATTTGGGAAAACAAGAACAGCAAAGCCTATGCATTGATCGCAGCATCTGTAAATGAAGAAGTAAGTCGTCATATTTCATCTTATTCCACTGCCTTTGAAGCATTACAAACGCTGAAAGAACTCTATGATTCACATTCTGCACTTGAAGTTGTTCAGCTCATGATTAAACTCTTCACTCTTGAACTGAAAAATAATGATCCTCTTGCTCTTGCATCTGAAGTAAAGTCTATAATGCATGATATTATATCCACTAAGGTTGAGCTGGATATCCCTCTTATTGCTTTTCTCAAAGCACTCTATCCTACCTACTCCAATTATCTTGAGTCATTACAAGCAAATGGAAATCTTAAAGATATAACCTTTGACTCTCTTGTGAAAAAGTTTGTTGAAAGAGAGAAAGCCTTTGGAAAGAAGACAGTCCCTGAATCTTCTGAAGAGACTGTTTGCCTTGCTCATAAAGAAAAGCATCCTGCTCAAGATTCTACAAGAGGAAGAGGTGGACGAAGAGGAAGAGGAAGATACTTCAGAGGCAGGGGGGCAGACATTCTCAAGCAGAAAAAGCAGATCTGCATTGCATTCGCTGCAAACGAAATGGATCACATGATGCTTCTACATGCAAGCTACCATGGGACAAAATTGAGCAGAGAAGAAACCAGCAGAAAGGTAAAACTGATGATACAGACAAAGGTAAAGCACCTGAATCCGCTCACTATATTGAGGCACAATGTAACATTGGAGTAAATGAAGATTTGTTTAATGCTTCATTTGCTTCTTCGAAAAATGATTGGTTACTTGATTCAGGAGAAACCTGCCATATGACTCATAGGAAAGATTTTTTTGAAGATTTCACTGACAATGTTGATGGAGCAGTATACTTTGCAGATCAGTCAAAAATCAAGCCATCAGGGCTTGGCACAATCAGGCTTAAACTGCCTGGTCTTCCAGACTTTCTTCTGGATCATGTTCTATATCTCCCACAACTCAAGAGAAACTTGCTGTCCTTGGTCCAAATCTGCCAGCAAGGTCACTCCATTCATATGTTTGATGGCAAGCTTGAGGTAAGAAAAGCATCTGACCACTCACTTGTCATGAGGGGAATAGAAGAAGAAAGACTTCTTAAACTGCAAGGAACCTCTCCTCATGCACAACATTTCTCATATATTTCTCATCATGAAGAAGGTACACTTCCATCAAGTTTATTATGGCATGCTAGATTTGGACATTTAAACTATGACAGTCTCCGCTTATTGAAGAAAAATGGTGTTGTTGGTTTGCCTAAAATTCCTAGAAAACATAAGCAATGTGATGCTTGCATTCTAGGAAAGCATAGCAAACAGTCTTTTCATGATTCACATTCAAGAGCACATAGGAAGCTTGAACTCATTCATTCAGATTTATGTGGTCCAATGCATGTTCCTTCTGCAAATGGAAATAAATATATCATGACATTTATTGATGATTACACCAGAATGTGTTGGGTTTATTTATTGAAGAACAAATCTGATGCTTTTCAAACATTCAAGAATTTTCATAAGTGGATTGAAAATGATGCACAATCTCATATTGGGTCTATTCGCACTGATAATGGAAAAGAATATACATCAAATGAATTTGAAAACTATCTTCGCCAACATGGGATCAAACATCAAACAATTGTACCTTATAATCCCCAACAGAATGGTGTAGCAGAAAGAATGAATAGAACAATCTTGAATATGGTACGATCCATGCTTTTCTTCAAAAATGTAAAGATAATGTTTTGGGCTGATGTTGTTCTATGTGCTGCATATATAAAGAATAGATGTCCATCTAGTGCTATAAGAAACAAGACTCCTTATGAATTGTGGTATGGACATGTTCCTTCGGTAAAACATCTCAGGATCTTTGGTTCCACCTGTTATGCTTTAATACCAAAGGTACATAGAAACAAACTTGGTGCTAGAAGTCGTAAGTGTATCTTCCTGGGGTATTCAAACACCTCTAAAGCATACCGTCTCTATGATGAAGTAAATAAAAAGTTTGTTGTATCTAGAGATGTCATTTTTCTTGAATCATCCAAATCTGACAGTGTTGTTGAGCAGCAACTTGATCGCTTGGATAGATTCACAAAAACGAAATCATTTTAAGAGTTTGATAATCAGATTCCACATCTTGAAGGGGGGATTCCTATACTAGATCAACATCTGGAATCTTCTTCTGAAGAACAACCTCCCCTGCATGAAAATCCAACACCGGATGATCCTTTAAGTGATGTAATTGATAGAATTGGGAGACTCAATCTTGATTCAGTCCCAACTCAATCAATAGAGTAGCCTGGACCATCTCAGAAAGGTCCCCCAAAGTGGCTGACAAAGACACTTGAAAGTGTTCATCCTGATGAAATTGGAAAAACAGGAACCAGAAATTCAAACCAACAAAATGGAGGTGATGTAGATGACTCTAATTCACCTATTGATATGGATGTTACTTATGATTGTGAATTGAAATTGTCTACAGATTTTGAACCAACTTCCTTCAAAGAAGCTGCTTCTCATGATGAATGGAAAGAAGCGATGCAAAAGGAGTATGATGCCCTCATAAAGAATAGCACTTGGAAGCTGGTTGATCCTCCATTTGGAACCAAACCAATTGGCTGCAAGTGGGTCTACAAGAACAAATACAAAGCTGATGGCTCACTTGACATGCACAAAGCTAGGCTTGTGGCAAAAGGTTTTGCATAGAAGGAAGGGGTCGATTATGAGGAAACTTTTGCCCCCACAGCAAAATGGGCCACCATCCGGACACTCTTTGCACTAGCTGCTCAGAACGGTTGGAAAGTCCATCAAATGGATGTAAAAACTGCATTCTTGAATGGAGATCTAAAAGAGAATGTTTTTATGTCCCAGCCTGAAGGAATTGCTGTGAAAGGACATGAACATAAAGTATGCAAACTTGTGAAGTCCTTGTATGGCCTCAAACAAGCACCACAAGCCTGGTATGAAAAACTAACTGAGCATCTTCTGAAACTCAACTTCAATCATTTTGATCTTGATGATGCAACTTTATTTGTCAAGAAAGTTGGCAAAACAGTTGTATATCTTGTGGTATATGTAGATGATCTTTTAATGACAGGGAACAATGAAAGCTATATTGCATCCATAAAGAAAGAATTAGGAAAAAATTTTGAAATGACTGATTTGGGCTATGTTCATTACTATCTTGTGTTGGCTCTGCACTGACTTGATTTCATCGGTAAACACCGTGTTGGTGTTTGATGTGGAAGAAGAGATGTGGAAAGACCCAATTCCTCTGGGTAATGGCTCTTTTATTTGCCCCGGTCAACATGAAAAACAGCTATGTGTGCTAAGCAAAACACACGAAGAACAAAATATGAAATTTGGGTTATGGAAGATTGCTATGGAACAGAAAGTTTGTGGAGTGATAGAGTTGATCCCGCCGCCTCTTACGGATGGAACAGATTATCATGTGACGGGAGGCCCGGGATTCTTCTGGCTTGAAGAATGGAAGAGAAATATAAATCGGTGGGTTTATGATATTTCACGTCATTCCTGGCAAAATCTGGGCAATTACGGAATGCGGCAGTATGCTGCATGTTTTGAGGCGAGCCTGTTTAGGTTGGGTGTATTGGATAGCCCCAGGGATGAAATCAACGAAACATTGGAGATTAGTTAAACAGATTTGGCATGACAGAGTGCAATCCTCTTTCTACTCCAATGGAACAAAACTTAAAGCTCACATCTATTGAAGGAAAAGAATTTGAGGATGCAACAAAATATAGACAGCTTGTAGGAAGTCTCATCTACCTCACTACTACCAGACCAGACATTTCATTTGCTGTTGGAATCCTCTCCAGGTTTATGCAAAAGCCTTGTGAGGGACATTGGTCTGCTACAAAAAGAGTTCTAAGGTACTTGAAGGGAACTCAAGACCTTGGAATCAAGTATACACAGGTGGACGACTTCAGCTTGATTGGATACTCTGATTCAGACTTCGATGGAGACAAAGAAACTGGGGTATCTACTTCAGGATATGCTATGAGTCTTGGATCAGGAGCTGTCTCCTGGAGATCACGCAAACAATCAGTTACAGCAGATTCCACAACAAAAGCAGAATACGTGGCAGCAGCTGAAGCAACGAAAGAAATTGTGTGGCTCAAGAAAATTCTTGAAGATTTGCAGGTAAAACAAGTACAATCAACTCCACTCATGATTGATAACACCTCTGCAATAAAGTTGGCCAAGAACCCAAAGTTCCATGATCGTACTAAGCACATCAATACTAAATATCATCTGATCCGACATCATGTTGAGGCCAAAACAATCCATCTCCATCATTGTTCCACAAATGAGCAAATTGCAGACATTTTCACCAAAGCGCTTGGAAGAGAAAAACTTGAAAGATTCAGAACGATGCTTGGACTCACCAACATCCCTTCAGATTAAGGGGGGGAATTTTTGACACCTAATCCTCAGCGGTTGGGTGTACCCGGAATGTGAACAGTCATCAAGAAGATGAACTGATCAGTCACATTCATGTATATAAACAATAGCTACCTAATGAAATATACCAATCAGTTTTTCTGAATTGTTCTGCCAATTCTGGAGTTACTCCTGGTCTGACAATTCTGATAGAATCAATCAAGGACTCTCTCATTCCCTATGTCTCCAAGTTTGAGACATCAAAAGAAATTTATGATAAGCTAGTAGATCTATTTGCGGTATCCACCACCAAAGAAGTATCGTCTCTGAGGAATTAATTATACAAGATGAATATAAAAAAGAAAGGAATAGCTCCCTACTTCATGAAAATCTCTAAGATGAGAGATCAACTTCAAGATCTTGGGGAAGTCATGTCTGACAAAGAGATGACAATTGTTGTACTCAATGCTCTACCTAAGGAGTGGGGAAACTTCACATCAAGCATTTATGCCAAGAAGGAAGAAACCACTCTTAGTGATATGTGGTCTCTATGCAGAACAGAGGAGACTAGACTTAAGGCGAAAGAAGATGTGGGATCAAAGGAGCAAGCATTTGCTACCATGGCCAAAAGAAAGGGTAAATTTGGCAAGTTTGGTCCACGAAGAACAAACAACAAAGACATGTCCAAGATCCAATGTTTTGGATGCCAAGAATATGGACACTACAAAAGGAATTGTCCCAAGCTTAAGAAGGACAACAACAACAAGAGAAAGAGAGAAGAAGCTCATATAACTCAAGAGGTGGAAGAGGAAGGAAAGAAGCAAAAGAAGGAAGATCCTTTGGATCTCTACTATGACTAGGTCAAACTATTTTCTTCTAGACTTATTTAAAAGTTTTGAGTAGAATAGGAGCATGTAGGAATAATCTAAATTGCATGGCTAGAATCACCCCCTAGGATCTAGCGGCATGATGTACATGGATTTCTAGACACTGATGTAGATGTAGCATTTATGAGAAGAAAAAAAAATGCATAAGTAGGAATATCTTCTAGAATATGGGAGCATGGAAAATATAGCTCAAAGATATTCATGTAGAATGAGAACACCTAGAATAAGACCTCATATATGATGGAATAAAACTTGATCATGACAAGAATCTTAGAAGACCTAAATCATCAAAGGTAGGAAACATTTGCAAGGTGAGGATCTTTAAAATCCCATTATGGAATCTTCAAAAGAAGGTTTGTGAACCAAGGCAGATGACTCATTGGGAATCCCACTCATGGGATTCAATAAAAGGGATGACATGCACGCAGGATAAGATTAAGCAAGAAGGGCTACACCAAAGAATGATCAAGGAGGATCAAGATGAGGTATGTATGCATCAAAGTTTAAGTCATGTCATCATTTGTATATTATTGAGTTATGGGTATAGTTCTATAACATGATCAAGCATGAAAGGATCTCTTTCACCAAGAACATGCTCGAAGGCATGTACCACGATGCAATAAAGGTCAACAAAATAACATGCTCACATAAGGAGCATAAGATTGTTGACTAAGAAGCAAGAAGAAATGCTGACAAGTCCAGAAAGCAAGGGATGAAGGAATTCTTCCACAAGAAGCATTAGGTGGTTGACCGATCTATCTGAGAAGCAAATGAAGAAAGAGATCAAGCATGTGAAGAACATCATGATCACCGAGAATCACTATTTGAAAAAATGCCTTGAAAGATATCTTTTGAAAGAAGGCAAGATAACTCTGATGAAGGAAGTAAGGACCCTTGACGCCTATGAAGGCCTTGGATATATAAAAGGTGCAGATAACCGATTCTACTCTTTGAAGATGTCGTAATGAAGAAGCCATCCAACAAAAGGAAAAACAATGTTGAATCAATATCAGGGTGAAGTCATGATGGGCTACCAAGTCAAAGCATATAACCTAGCAAGTATGATGGAGCATCCATGAGGAGAGCATTCTGAAGCATGAACAAGATGAAAAAGGAGTAGCCAAGATTACTAGAAGAACCTGACAGTCACTTTCCACAAAGCAATGACATGACTAACCAAGAAGGAAAGTGATGGATGGATGGTGCCCTAACGAGAATAAGTTCGATCGAAGACTTCATGACATCAAGAAAGGAAGGAGATCATGCATTTGAAGGACTCACGAAGAAGAAGCTGATGATGAAGGAGAGAGTCCCCAGTTAAGAAGGAGTTATGACAAGTCCCTGATCAAGGGGGAGTTTTGAATCACCCCTGATTACAAAGGAGTAACTATTGTGTTTTCCATGTCATGGGTCATGCAGGACTAACAGCCGTAAGTCTAGATGAAGGCCATGAATGGAAATGTAGACACAAGATAGACACAACATCCTTGTCTTCACTTGGGAAGAAAGAATGGGAGTATTAGGTAATCATCTAGCATCTGATACTCTTTGAAGATGTGTAGGGAATCCAAGACAAGAGTACGCAAGAGGACCAATATTCTTTTAGGGTTGGGAACCCAAGATAAGAATAGTCCTAGAAGGTCATACTCGAGAACACCCGGGTGGGTATGTACCTTGAGAGACAATGATGAAGGTGTCTATAAATCATTGGTCTCATCGGCATTATGGCTGATGGTCTCGTGAAGAGATGGAGTTGTCAAGTCAAGGCCTTGCACTGTGACAATGTTGATGGATATGATGCTATAACAGATGGATTGTTAATCTGATTTCTTTTACGTGAATTCTTCAATATTGGAAATTGTCAAACACCTTGTAATGTTGTATGAATACCTCCCTAGCTAAGAGGGAGTGTTGGAGAAGATGTAACTAGGTTCGTTCTTCATATATGTAATTTTGATATTTGTACTTATTCAAGAAAAGAGAATTTATTTTGATATTATTTGTCAATGAGTTTCTTGCTCATTGAAAATAGGTCAAGCACATTTTGAAGTGCTTCTAGGAAGTCAAAGTCAAAATGTAATTATGATGAGACCCTTTGAGGGCATGTTACATCATGTATGATGTCATACAAGGTCATGGGAATACCTCCAAGGCAAGTCAAATCCTCTCCTAGCACCAACGAAGTCTACAAGCAGCAAAAACGATGAATAAATGTTGAAATATAATGCAACAGTCAAGTCGGCCTAATCGACAGTCATGTCGGCTTGAGAGAGGAGGGACAGACCTCTATAAATAGAGGTTGTCCACTCCTCATTTGAAAACACCATCTCAGCTCTGAAATCTACATACATGAAAGGGTTATAAGGATGAAGAAAAGAGGAGATAAAGGGTCTGAAAGGGCAGCGTAGCAAGGAGACCAAACAACAAAGGAGGAGAGGGCTAATTCAGGCCTAGTTCAGGAATCCGAGAGTTGGAAGGAGGGTTGAGTTCCCTTGCTAGAGGGCCGAAGCTTTAGGGGTTGTTTGCGGACTGTTTGAGGGCAGAAAAGAGGTGAGGTATGACTATTTTGGAGGGTTGTTAGGGTGCCACAGAGACCTGTGGTAGGCCGCAGGCCTAGCCACACCAAAACAGGGCTACGTGGAGGCTTGAGAGGTTATTATATGCCCATAATAGCAACACATAGAAGCAACACCTTACCTTGACTAAGCCGCAGTTATTTGAAGGGTGTTTTGTGGGTTTATGAAGGGTTGTTGCAGCATGCACTTGCCCTAACCAAGGACAACAGTACAATAGTTTAGGGCAGCAGCATAAGAGACCTAATTCAGATGAGCAGTTGGGTCTACAAGGTCTCCTAAGGACAGCAAAGAAGGATCTCTTTATAGCGAAGAAGAGAAGCCCTAATATTCTAGGGTTTCCTAACCTAGAAGATAAAGTACTAGAAGACAAAGTGCCGGAAGTGACAGTACAAAAAGAGGAAGGATTTGACTCATGCTTGGAGGATATCCTAGTCAAGGGTCTAGGGTTTGGCAGTTGTTCAAATAAGAAGCTTCAATAATAGAAAACTTACAAAGGGTTTCCCCCTCAAGAGTGGAGAGGGTTTGTCCCTGGCAAAGAACCAAATTTGTGTTCTTGTTATTTTGTTTTAGTAGCAGTTTGATGAAGCACACACATATGCACTAATAAGAAGAAGAATAAGTGTAAGCTAACTAAGAAAAAGTAAAAAGACTTCACAAATTGTTATCAAGTCTCAGAGAATCATCACGACCCTACTTTTCCCTAGATTCTCTAACAATACCCACTTTGTAATTTAAGTTCTGGAATACTAGCTATAAGGAAACTCATCAATATTCATTCCTCTTACTATAGGTAGATTGTGCAAGGCCTCAATGTTTGATTTAGCTAGAAGGAAATATCCGCTATGGGGCAATTCAACTAGGTTTGTCTACAAGTCCAGTATCAAAAGAAGATAAGTTCATTGTATTAATGTTCGACAAATGACCACGGAAGAAAGTCAATGGGAATATTAGGTAGTGTTAGCCCCTGAGGTGCAGTGCCAAACAGATCCAAAACACCCTCTGAGTCTTTGAAAATCATTTAAAAGATCAAAACAATCGCAGGAGGAGAGCCATTAGAATGGCGAAAAAGCATTATCGGCAGGCCAAAACACATAAAAAACAGTGAAAAACAAAGTATCAGAGGCATAAACAGTGAAATGCACAGCAGCCGTCAGATATGGCTGATCAACGGTCCAGATCTGATTGGTGAGTCGCAATCGGCGGTGGCAATCAGTGGATTGAGGACGGCCCGTATGAAACTTGCGATAGCAATTGGCGATGCAACGTGGACCGTCGATCGAGTGCAAAGATCAACGGCCCATGTCGCATCGCAGGATCGCTATCGGAAAATACAAGGAGCGCTCACCATGGGCTCGAGGCATGAGCAATATGCAATTGCGATCAATCGCATCAACGGATCGCAATCGGGGAGACATTATGGAGCGGGGCCTTATACATGTATACGTGCGATGCGATTATCCGGACCCAAGGGCTATATAGGCATTATTGCATAGATTTTGAGATCCGCAGGAAAGTTATTTTTAATGCATTTTCGCAATTTGAACGTATTTCTAAAATACAAAGGGGAACCTTGGAGCAGGACCAAAGCGACTTACGATATGCGATAAGACCCGGACCCGAAAGGTTTCATGAAGGGAAATGTATAAAATTTGAAGTCCGTCATAAGCCATTTTTAATGTATTTCCAATGTTTTTATGTATTTCTAAAAAACAAAGGGACATGCCATTTGCGACAGGCGACAGCGATTGGGAACGGACCCGATAGAGGAATAGACAGTGTTTAAGGACTTTTGAAGTCCGAAATAAATAGAGCTTGGCGGGATTTCACAGTGTTGCAACGTTTTTTTGTGTAAAACAGAAAACAGTCATTGTTAGTATTTGAAAGGATTTCAAAGGCCCAAAGACCCATTCCATAACAGAACAGAGACCAGGAGACAGACACCAGGAGACAGAAGGTCGGAAAGGGAAAGGTAACAGTGCAACACAGTCAAACCAACAGAAGGGTTCAACTTTTGGGGACTGTGGATACTTTGCTACTCTAGCTTCTCATCTTCATTCTAGCAATATAAGCTTCTTTTGTTGTTACATGTTCAATTCTCATTTTCTCTTCTGTTCTAAGCTTGCACTTGAATAGGTTATTCATGTTTTCTTCTATGTCTAATGCCAGATAACTGTCATCTTATCTCTGCGTTGATAAATTAGATTTGCAAGCTTCATTTACTTTCTGTAGCTAGCCATTCATATGTGTTTATGTATGCATCTGCTGGTACAGTCAGTATTCTCCATCTATCCATTGAATCTATAAACTATTGAGCATTAGTGGTCTAAAGCCTTGTAAAGCTGAGGGTGTTCATGCATGTCTTGAGTGAAAACAAAGTTGAAACAGTCATCTGACTTGATCCAAACCATCATCCATTCCAATAGTTCAGAGAACAATATTGAAGATTTATATGTTACCAGGCATCTCCGAGCTACAACCTAGGAGAGCTTCCTGGAGTGATAACATAATTGGCGTCGTTGCCGAGGAGAGGAGATTGAAGCTCAGCTTCCCTGGGAGACGACACAGATCCAGCTTTGATGATAGACAAAGTCTGGGCACTTTTTCGGTTGTAATCATCTATCTAGCGACTCTACTGAAGGACAAACCTCTTGGAAACTCCACTTGATAGTTCTGGCTCAGTTTGTGAGGCATACTCAGAGAAATCCTCAGAAGCCACAAGCTGATCCAGTATCTGACCCTGAAAAAATCATCAAAGAAAGAAAAGCATTGCAGAAGGAGCATCAGGTTCAGGTAGCTCTAAACAAAATTCTATATCTCTTCAAGAAAATCCTGCAATAGAACAAAAACATGTTGAGAGTATAGCATCTAATACTAGCAGTGAAGAAAAAATCTCAGAGATTAATAAAGTTCCTTATTCTTTTGGTTCTCCTTTCGTCGCCGGCCCAAAGGAAGCCACTCCTCCTATCCATCATACTCCTTTAGTCCTATCAGTCACTCCTCAACCCTCTGTCATTTAGACTTCCAGTACCCTTATAGCCACCACAGCTATGGCAGGTCCACAACCTACCAAAATGGAAAGAATCATAGCTGCTAGGTATGGACCTCTAGTACTGCCCACTCCTTTGAATGCCATGCCTACTGGAGAATATCAGAAGTATAGGCCTAAGTTCACTGGGACTGAAGGTGTTACAACTGAGGAACATCTTGAATCATTCTATAGCTATGCTGATAACCTGGACATTAGTGAAGATGATGTATGGATGAGAGTCTTTGTCCAAAGTCTAGATGGAGAGGCTAGAAAATGGTTCAGAGAACTGACCCCAAGGTCTATAGCAGATATTGCCGCTTTAGATGATGCATTCATAAAGCATTGGGGGGATAAGAAGGATCTACTCTACTACCACACCGGGTTTGGGAACTTAAAGAGGGAAAATGGTGAGTTGTTGTCTAATTTTAATAAGAGGTTTAACCGCATGTACAACAAGATACCAGCTGAAGTAAAACCCACCACTACCTCTGCTAAACTCACCTATGTCGGTGCCTTTGATTCTGACTTCTGTTCACTGTTGAGAGAGAGGCGATGTGCTACTTTGGCTGATATGCAGGATGCAGCCTTGGAAGTAGAATCAAACATCATGGCTGCAGAGAAGCTCAAGGGAAATGTCAATAGAAGGAGACAGAAGGGCGAATATTCATCATCTTCAGATCCCAAGATCGATAAAATAACCAAGATGATAGAGTCATTGGCCTCTAAAATCTCCAAATCAAAGGTTGAGCAACACCCTGGGAAAGGAAGAGTTCCTAATACCTTTGCTCCTAGAAATCCAAATCCATATAGAAGAGCTAATGAGCAGTTGCAAATTTTGCAAAGAAGCAAAGATGCCAATGAAGACCAAAGGGTGAAGACCCCTTTCCAAAATGTAGTCATGGAAGAAGAGCAGTTTGAAGAAGATGATGAGATCCATTGTCTGGAAGACAAAGGAAATGCCTCCTTTTTGACCTCAGCTACCTATGAAAAGTCATTATTCAATGACCAGATCAACCAAGAATGGGATGGTGAAGTTGTTCTACAAACTGAAGATCAGCACAGATATAATTTGAGGTCGAATATGAATAATGCTAAGGAAACTCTTGTTCAGAGAGCTGTTGTCCCTGCAATACAGCAAGCTAATAAGCAGAAGCGATCGGTAGTTGATCCCATCATCCTCAAAGTTCCAGCTCACGAGGTAAGAGGCCTTGATAAGTCTCCTTCTCCTTTCAGTTTTCAATCAGAAATTCAGAAGCTAAGAATACCTATATCTCTGATTGAACTAGTGAAGGATGAGTCCTTCAAGAGATCTATCCTCGAGGCCCTTGAGCCTAATGCCATCCAAGCCTCAACCGACTATTTAAATCTGCAAAATGACAAACCAGCTGTTGTTCTCAACCCAATGATTGAAAATTATGATGACAGCTCCCCATCATTCTATGTCTCTTTGACTATTCATGACAAAATCCTTCATAATGCCTTCTGGACATTGGATCCAGCCATAATCTAATGCCCAAGGTTGTCATGGATGAGTTGGGTCTTGACATTACCAAGCCTTATCATGACCTGTTTTCTTTTGACTCTAGAAAAGTGAAATGTCTGGGATTAATCAAGGACCTAGCCATCACTTTGTCTCAGCTGCCCATGAAGAGTGTGATGATGGATATTGTGGTAGCAGATGTACCCCCCAAGTTTGGAATGTTTCTTTCCAGAGATTGGATCAAGAGATTAGGTGGAACATTACAAAATGATCTGTCCTACACTATTGTCCCAGTTTTGGAGGTGAGAGTAGGGGATTATACAGAGAAGCTTAGTTGGCTTATATCACCAGTGATGAAAGGAATCCCAGTTGGCTTATATCATCAGATTGAAGAATCCCAGTTGGCCTCCACGCAGTTTAAGAAACCAGTTTGCCAGATCACAGAGGAAGAAGGCCCGCAAATTTGGGACATGTTCTTTGATGGAGCTTGCTCTAAGGAAGCTGCAGGGGCAGGTGTAGTCCTTGTGTCCCCCCACATAGGAGAGAAGGACAAGTTTGTCCTTATTTACCTTGATGACATAATAGTCTTTTCCAGCACTCACAAGGACTAGTTGCAGCATTTGAAGAAGGTGTTTCTAAAGTGCAGACAGTTTGGAATTTCTGTGAACCCAAAGAAGTCACAGTTTGCTCTAGAAAAAGGCAAATTGTTGGGACATATTGTTTCTGCTGAAGGTGTGAAGATCGATCCAACAAGAGTTCAAGAAATTCAGACATTATCCATCCCAAGGTCAAAAAGGGACATTCAATCTTTCCTGGGTAAGATCAACTTTGTCAGGAGGTTTATTCCAAACTTTGTAGAACTAGTGAAGCACATCACTTCCATGCTGAAGAAAGGATCAGAAATAAAATAGACAGATGCTGCAAGAAGCTCTTTTGAAGCCATCAAACAAGCTATCAGGGAAGCTCCCACTCTAATCAGCCTAGATTACACCAAGGAATTTTATATCTTCTCTTTTGCCTCTTATGGTACACTTGCAATAGTTCTGTTGCAGAAAAATGATGAAGGTGTAGAGCACCCCATGGCCTTTTTCAGCAAAACTCTGAGGGATGTTGAACTAAGGTATGACCTTATTGAAAAACAAGCTTATGCTCTCATAAAATCTTTAAAGGCATTCAGAATTTATATTCTGCATTCCAAAGTGGTTGCATATGTACATTCAACCTCAGTGAAAGATGTCCTAACTCAGCCAGATATTGATGGAAAGAGAGCTAAATGGATTGCAAAATTCATAGAGTTTAACATAGAGGTGAAGCCCACTAAGCTTGTCAAAGGCTAGGGCTTGGCTAAACTTATGGCTAAGGAAAATTGCAGTTTGTTAGACATCAATTGCATGGGTTCAAATTCAGGTGATGAGCAGACAGAGGAAGCAGCAGAAGAGCAAGAGCAGAATCAGCCTTTGGCTGAAAATCTAGCCACCTATGAATGGTATTCCAGTATAGTTCATTTTTTGCAGAAGCTAGAAGTCCCTCCAAGGCTTAGCTCAAGTCAAGCCCAGGCCATTAAGCTCAGATTAGCCAAATTCTGCATTAATAAAAACCTGCTTTATTGGAAAGACCCATCAGGAATCCTCTTGAGATGTCTAGATAAAGGACAATCTGTGGAAGTCATGCACCAGTTCCATTCTAGCATCTGTGGAGGGCATCATTATTGGAAAACCACAGCCCACAAAATCCTGAGAGTTGGGTATTATTGGCCTACTCTATTCTCTGATGTGTTTTCTTTTGTGAAATCTTGTGACAAATGTCAGAGGTTTGCAGGAAGACAACAGCTGAAATCTCTGCCCTTGAAGCCAGTACATGTCAATGGTCCCTTCCAGCAGTGGGGCTTGGACTTCATAGGTGAGATTAATCCACATTCCAGTGGCCAGCACAAATGGATCTTGGTAGCCACTGATTATTTCACCAAATGGATTGAGGCCGTACCCACTAAAAATGATAATCATCAGGTTATCATAAAGTTCTTGAATGAGAATATTTTCACTAGATTTGGTTGCCCAACCAAACCAGTCACTAATAATGCAACAGCTTTCAAGGCAGAAGAATTGGTGGACATGTGTGAATCCATGGGCATTCAATTGGTGCATTCTACCTTATATTATCCTCAAGGCAATGGCCTGTAAAATCATCTAACAAGAGTCTTGTAAGGATAATCAAAAAACTGTTGGAGGAAAACAAAAAGAGCTGGGATTCCAAGTTGAAGTTTTCACTATGGGCTGACAAAGTTACCAACAAGAAGTCCATAGGAAATTCTCCATTTAAGCTGGTTTATGGCGCTGATGTTGTTTTTCTTATCCAGCTAATTCTCCCTGTGGCCAAATTCTTTTAAGAAGAACAGGATGAAACGAATGACATGGTAAGGAGAATGAATAACCTGGTTGAATTATAGCAGATCAGAGAGCAACTGGTTGAGAAGTCAAAAGTTCATCAAAAGAAAATCAAAGAAACCTTTGATAGGAAGGCAAAAGTGGGCAATTTCCAAGTTGGTGATTGGGTTCTCAAGTGGGATGCATTGAAGGAAAAGAAAGGTAATCATGGTAAGTTTGACTCTTTATGGACAGGTTTGTTTGTCATTGCTCAAATTCAGCAGAACAATACCTTTATTCTGCGCAGTCTGGAAGGAGAAGATGTCTTTGGTGGCCCAGTCAATGGGCGGTTCTTGAAACTTTATTTCATTTAAGGCTTTAAAGCCTTGATATTGTAAATATGTTTTTCATTTTTTATTTTCTATGCAAAATAAACTCCATGCCCAATGGAACACTAGAAGATAGATTTGATTTTGGTTTTACAGAAAAGGCATTGGTCTGTGATTCTTGAAACCTCACAGGGAGGCTTTCATCCCCAGAAGGAGCCAGTGCTAGCCCCTGAGGTACAGTGTCAAACAGATCCAAAACACCCTCTAAGTCTTTGAAAATAATTTAAAAGATCAAAGCAATCGCAGAAGGAGAGCCATTAGAATGGCGGAAAAGCACTATCGGGAGGCCAAAACACATAAAAAATAGTGAAAAACAGAGTATCAGAGGCATAAATAGTGAAATGCACAGTAGCCGCCAAATCTGGTCGATCAACGGTCCAGATCTGATCGGTGGGTCGCAATCAGCAATGAAAATCGGCAGATTGAGGACGAACCATATGAAACATGCGATGGCAATCGGCGATGCAACGTGGACCGTCGATCAAGCGCGCAAATCGACGGCCCATGTCACATCGCAGGATTGCTTTCAGAAAATACAAGCAGCGCTCACCATGGGCCCGAAGCATGAGCGATATGTGATTGCGATCAATCGCATCGGCGAATCACAATCGGGGATACATTATGGAGCGGGGCCTTTATACATGTATACGTGCGATGCGATTAGCCGGACCCAAGGGCTATATAGGCATTATTGCATAGATTTTGAGATCCGCAGGAAAGTCATTTTTAATGCATTTTCACAGTTTGAACGTATTTCTAAAATACAAAGGGGAACCTTGGAGCAGGACCAAAGCGACTTGTGATATGCGATAAGACCCAGACCCAAAAGGTTTCGTGAAGGGAAATCTATAAAATTTGAAGTCCGTCATAAGCCATTTTTAATGTATTTCCAATGTTTTGATGTATTTCTAAAAAACAAAGGGACGGGCCATTTGCAATAGGCGACAGCGATTGGGAACGGACCCAATAGAGGAATAGACAATGTTTAAGGACTTTTGAAGTCCGAAATAAACAGAGCTTGGTGGTATTTCACGGTGTTGCAGCGGTTTTTTGTGTAAAACAGAAAAAAGTCATTGTTAGTATTTGAAAGGATTTCGAAGGCCTGAAGACCCATCTCATAACAGAATAGAGTCCGGGAGACAGACACCAGGAGACAAAAGGCCGGAAAGGGAAAGGCAACAGCGCAACACAGCCAAACCAACAGAATTAATCATGGAGTATCTCTGGCAGGAGCAAGCTCCTTGACAGCGCAGCAAATTACCAGAATGTGATTACTCTATTGTTAGGAAAGAAACCTCTGAGCTCATGCGTGTCTAGTCATGGCATCAAGTTGTTGAAAACACAGAGAGGATAGACTAAGACACTTTGAGCCTTTGAGAGCTCAGGAGCATTGTAAAAAGCCTATAAAGGGCTGAAAGTATATGAAGGGTGCAACTTTTGGGCACTGTGGATACTCTGCTACTCTAGCTTCTCATCTTCATTCTAGCAATATAATCTTCTTTTACTGTTACATGTTCAATTCCCATTTTCTCTTATGTTCTAAGCTTGCACTTGAATAGGTTATTCATGTTTTCTTCTATGTCTAATGCCAAATAACTGTCATCTTATCTCTGCGTTGATAAATTAGATTTGCAAGCTTCATTTACTTCCTGTAGCTAGCCATTCATATGTGTTTATGTATGCATCTGCTGGTACAGTCAGTATTCTCCATCTATCCATTGAATCTATAAACTATTGAGCATTAGTGGTCTAAAGCCTTGTAAAGCTGAGGGTGTTCATGCATGTCTTGAGTGAAAACAGAGTTGAAACAGTCATCTGACTTGATCCAAACCATCATCCATTCCAATAGTTCAGAGAACAATATTGAAGATTTATATGTTACCAGGCATCTCCGAGCTACAACCTAGGAGAGCTTCCTGGAGTGATAACAGGTACAATGATGTCCATACAAAACCAAAGCACTAAAGTGGTTCCTATATAAAAGCAAGATGCAAAAATTAAAACAAGAGTATAATCTAGATCTTTGAAAGTCAACTATAAATACAAAGAGACAATCCGAGAGAGATGCAAAAGGTGAGTGGATCTAGAATTGTTAATTTTAGATAACAACTCTATGTTCTATGCTTAAAAAAATTTACTTCAATGTTCCTTTAGCAGCCCAATGTCAAATTTCAATTATATCCAGTAGAAATCACATTAACTTATAAACACTGGCAGTAAATGTAGATAGAACATAAAATCATATGCATAAGACAAGCCAAGACAAGAGGACACAAGATATGGCAGATGCCAGGGACAAACCCCAATGTGGGGAAACCCTTTGATCAAATCTTATTATTATTCTTCAATAGTTCAGCAGAGAGAGAGAGTAAAAATATAAGAATTACATGCCCAAAACATTCATGCCAAATCAGCAGTGAATCAACAGTCAATGTATCCCTAACCAAAAAGTCAACGATGGTCAAAGCTGCCCCAAAATGTCCTCCAAGCAGATCGGTCAACAGCAAAAGAATGTGGCCTTCCAAGGGAGTAGAAAAAACCCAAAAACAGTTTGTTCAACCCAGTCAAAGTCTGTTGTAATTTCTGCAGTCAAACCAGAAATTCAACGTAGCAGTGAACTCGGTCAAACAATCTCCAAACACCTAGAAATTGTGCCAATGAATGCAGCCTGCAAAAGTTGAAATTCTTCCGTCCAGATCGAAGTCAAAGGATGGTCAAACAGCCCAAGTCAATGCTACCCTAATATCTGAAATTTTCGGCCTCCAAAACCAATCCATAAAATTGTCCTCTTCCACACGTGTAAAGTAGAGAAGCCTCCAAGGTGTACGAACCAATCAAGAGGGGAGAGAGAAGATGATGTGATGAGTTGATAATGTCCAAATGAGAGAAGGGTCACTTCTATTTATACACTTCATTGAGGGTGAGGAAACACATCCATTGAGCTTCATGAGCCTATATTTGACTGAGGTTGACCATGACAATTTGTCCATGAGAAATAATAAATTCCAAATTCCATTTCTGCTTGTGAGAATGAGATCATATTTATGTCAAAATTGTACCTCTCGAAAAGAGGAATCCAATGCAATAATCATCTCCATCAGGTGATTTTTCCTAAGGTGGAAGTTGGCCCTAGTTGCCAATTTTAACAAGAATCTATGATAACAATAGTGCAAGCCTATCCTAGTCCACTTGAACCATCTTGACTCTCCTAACATATAAGACCAAATGGATGAATCTCAAACTAGACGTTTGTCCAAAACAAGAATTGGAAGAAGACTTAGCCTTAGAGTTTTGTTTATTCTTAGAAGGGAGAGATCATTGCTATGGTCTGTAAGATATCATATAGCTTTAGTATGTGTGCTAATATGAGGTATATATTGACAATGTGACTAGCGTAGGAAGGAAGTAGAAGTGGTGCTTTAATTCAATTTAGGAACAAGGACATGATCATTTTCCATCTATTGTTTGGTGCCCCTAGTAGATGGGAGCATTGTAAAAAGTGATCCATTGGGTGGGAACTGATCCAGGATGTGTGTGTGGCTAGAGGATGAGAGAGTGGAGACGAAGGGCCTCATGCATGTATAAGGCTAGGCATCTCTAGTTGGGAAACTAAAGAAACTACCAAGAGTTTGAAGCTCTCTAAAAAGAGAGTGGAACCATCCACATATATCATAGTAAACCAAGCAATGGAAGATGCAATACTCCTCAGTCTCAACCTTTCAAAGTTGGCACAATTGGCAGATCTTATATGATCGATCAATCTAGTGGTCCATCTTGATCTAAAATCTATGAGAACCCACTCTAAACTGGCCCGATGGGATGTCAAGAGCATGCATCCAATGGAAAATTTTGTAATGGGGTTGAACAATGAGCCCTCCCCTCATATCCATGAATTGCCTAGCATAGAAATCCATCTTTGAACATAACCCACCCTAAGGGTTTATCCAAGTGAATCACACAATCTACATATAGATATCATCTCTAATGATAATGTTCATCTCTTGTCTGGTAGGTAGGAGGTAGCCAAGCACAGTGAGGGAGTATCTAAACAGAGGAAGTTGATCTATTATAATACCAAGAGACCCTAGGAGATCCAAGACCCCCGCATACCAGCACAGAGAACAACTCAGATGACTAGTTGATGAAATGGACTTTAATGAATTGGATTCCTAGTATGGATATTGATCTCCTCCCCTCACTAAGTCCCCAAAACTTCAAATGTAGCACAAGAGTGAGATAAGACCAAAAATCGTCTCAAGTCAAAAGGGCCGAGCACCAAACTCTACAAGGATGATGGGTTAAGGAACAATTCGCTTGAATCTGATGACGCGGAAAATGAGGATGATCTGCACTCTTTTTTATTAGGACCAATCAAACTATAATAAAACAAGCCCACAAATATCAAAACCATATAAAATTGTGGACCATATAAGGATGTCCATGAGAGACATCTTGAACAATATGTCTTGAAAATGGTTCTGGAAGCATTGCCTCTCAAGAAGGTCCACGAATCCATAGATCTAGCTAGCTTGGGGTTGAAGTGCATCCTATAGACTAAAGCGAGGCCTTGTGAATTGTACCCCCAAATAAGTACAAGTGTTGGTGATCTTAATCTCCTCTCCTATAAAAAAGGAATAGTCATGAAAGAGGATCATCTTTGATGCATTGAAAATCATGACCTTATTTTTACCTAGGTTGACCATCAATTGACGAAGGTCACAAAAAATGGATCGAGCATCTAGTGATCTCTGCAACCCCTTAGGAGATGAGGCTAAAAGGATCACATTGTCAATTAAAAGCAAGATAGATATTAGGAATTGGTGGAGAAGACACCCATCTCCATCCTAGTTGTTCTCATCTAGGAAGTGCTCCAACTTGTCAATGTAGAAAATAATGTGGGGGGTAGTAGGCATCCCTATTTGACCCCAATGGTACTCTTAATTAAATTTTATGCCTTGTTAGCTATGTGGATACAACCAAGGACTGACTCATATAGCCACATGAATTTAATCAGGGATGTCTCTGAAATACAAATGTCTCTAAGCCTCTAGAACAAAGTCTCCCGAGGTGCTAAGTCAAACGCTTTCCAAAAGTCCACAAAGTTACAATAAACTTTAAAATAGCAATTTCGTGCCTCCTTGACCCTAAACCAGCAGATACGGTTCAAACTTATTGATCCCGCCATGAATTAGTCAAGCAACTCATGGACTACATGCCTAAAACTAATGCATGGGAAAATAACTTTAAATAGAATGTTAGAAGCTTGAATTAAAAACTCTGCTAGGAATAAAAAAGGAAGTGATATTCCCCTAAAACATTGATCATGGAGTAGAAAAATCCATCACCCGTACAGTAATAATCGTAATGATCCACCTTGCACTACTGGCAGGTGGGCAATTTGTAACAAAATATTGGTTGGGTTGAACCACACTTTGCAATCTCATCCAATTATAGTTAGTTGTCAAGGACATGAGATGAGTTTAATATAGAATAACAAAGTGAAAACTATTAGTAATTACATATAAAAAGTAGGACCTGATTGTCCAATGAGCAAGAGCGTAGTGGCAATCCATCAAATAGACACCAAAACTAGCTCACTCACCTACTTCTTCATTTCTGCAACTTTAACATATATATATATATATATTGGCGAAGGACCCATTGCACTCATATTTGTCAAAATTCCAAGGAAGCAGAAGTGCATATTTTTTTAACACAATTTGATCATCTATCAACAGTCTTATGTGTCATTACAAACCCATTCTGTAAATGATCCTAGTAATACCTTGAGTGTATGTAACAACCTAGGTAAGCCTATTATTTTGGCAAAAAGTTTCATCCTAGGAGGTTTTTCATCTCACTGACTCGTGTGTGTTTCTAAACACAGATGGTCGACAGAGTTTTTCCCTCTTTCCTCACTTCAAAGCTATGGTGGAATTATTCGTCAAAGTCGTATGTGAGTCCTAGTGTTCTAGTCGAATCTCATGTAAAAGTGATTTGGGAAGAATTTAAGCTAGTCAGCTAAATTATTTTAATACACATCACTTGGTCTACTAGATCATGTTGTGTCGCAAAATTGGGTATGTGTCTTGAGGGTCTAAGCCAAATGTGTGTTCTCCCTTTGAGGGTTGTAAATGTAAACATTTTATGTGAATGACGGTAGAAAAAATATTAAATTCCCTCGTGTGTAAATTAATTAATTTTTCTGGCAAAAAATTAAATAAATATTAAACCAGAAAATTAATTAATTACAGTCAAATTAAATTATCTTAGGAAAATTAATTCTCTAAGTGGAAAAATTCTTGGGTCTTAAAAGAATTAATTTTTGAAGGCCCTCCACTAAAGGAATATTGTATATTTCAAGAAAATTTGGACCCTTGAACCTTGGTGGTTAAGTCAAAGTCAATTTTATAGGAAATTAGCTCAAAATAATTAATTTTGAGCTAATAAAAATGGAGTTAAATGAAAAATTCGAAAATTCCCCGAAATATAAATTAAAAAGCTAAAATTAAAATATATTCAAGAGTTTATCAACGGCCGAGATTATTTTTGACAAGGATCAAAGAAATTGGCCGTTATTTTTCCACTTGGAGGATTTAACTATAAATTATAGAGACATTTGAGTCTCTAGCATGATGAAGTCTAAATATAAAATTGCTACTGAAGCTTTCATGTAAACTATTGTCCCATTGGGAACTATTTTTTCTATCATAATAAAGACTTTGGGGTGCAAATTCAAGGTGTTCCATGTTCATGATTTGTGGTATGTACTGACTACGATCTTTCCTATGTTGTGTTGAATATTCATAAGATTTTTTTCATTAGATGAAGATAAAATTATGTTATTGATAGTTTTGGGCTAATTTTAGGTGGTTTGATTCCCCATATGATTAACAGATTGTCTTGAGATAAATACATAGTATTTGCAGGTTCTTCAATCCTTGATCTCCAAGTTCACAAACTTGGGCAGGAATTATATTGCTTGGATCCCAAATAATTGCATGGCGGATTTAATATTCGTTAAGGCTATAGTGTGCATTAGATTTCTAAACTATTTCTAGTCATTCATAAAAAAAAAACCATAATATATATATATATTTCTCAAAAAAAAAGAAATCAAAACCCTTGTACATTTGTAAATTTTGTGAATAGATTTATAAATTAAATTTGCAAATTATTTTTGTTAATTAGGGGTTTGGGTTTTTTGAGATTTTGTATATACTTGGGGTTTTAGGGTTTTGAAATTTAAATTTCTTTTTTGGGTTTCTATTCTAAATTTGTTTCAGTATTGAGGAAGAAATTGACATTGGGAACCTCAAAAACCCTAGACATCTAGGGTTTTCAGGCTATTTTTATAGGTCGCTTATTTTCAAATCGGGGAAGAAACCCATTTTTTTAAGGCCCTAGCCCTTACCCAACCTAAAAAGCTAGTGTTTGGGACTTATTTTGCAAGCATTAAGAAAGCCATAAGTGCTACAAGGACTAGATCTAATTGAAAACAAGGGTTTCTTCAAGGGATTGGCATTTCATCTCTAATAATTTGTTTTGCAGTGATTTTGGGGTTAACATTGTGTTTTCAAGTGGTCATCTTCATTGGAAGTCTTCTTAGCTATCTACAAGGCCCCAATTCCTCTTGGTTTTCTATTTGAACCCTAGTTTCTCACTATTTTACCACTGCTGTAATTTTTATTTTTAAGAGTGATATATAAGCCCTAAAATCATATTTAATTTGGTCAAAATAACTCAAGATTGCAAAATTTGAATTTTCCTAAATTTTGGCCATTTTGGCACGATTATCTAGCCTAGATTTGATTTTTTGCTTGCTGGAATTTTACTTAGATCCCAACTTTTTCTAAATAATTCACCTAGAAGACTCAAAATTTCAAATTTTCAGTTTTAGCATTTTTTTCGATGTTCTGGGCATTTTTTGGCATTTGTTCATGCACTAATAGCTCATTGGTTTTGTGATTTCTGCAGTGATGTAACAATTTTTTCAGATCTGATATTTTCTTAATTTCACACTCTAAAAACCCTAAAAACTTGATTTTTTGAATTTTGATCATTTTTTCCTAGTTTTGAACATATTGGGCATTTGTTGTAGCATCATTAACTTGTTGATCTAAGATTTGTTTACTGTTGTAAGTTGCTTCAGATCTAACATATCACTGAATACTCTATTTGAAAGTGAGCTAAATTCATAAATTTACATCTACTAATCATTTGGAAAATTGTATGTTTCGTATATTTGGTAAATTCCATGATCTCAAATGATTTTCTTACTGTTGTCATAAGTCTAATAAGTGTTGGAATTTTATGAAATGTTACCACTGATTTGGATATTTGAGATCTGACACTTGCTTGTCTTGCTCTAAGTTACAAGGATTTCTGAATTTTACACTTTAAACACTCATACATTTAAGCTCTAAATTTTTGATCTTGTGGTTGATTAAGTTGATTTGACACTTGGAATCTAATTGGCATTGTGATAAGAACATCTTGAGTAAATTTTATTGACATCGTGTAATCATTAACTAATTCACAAATTGGATAATTTATTCTAAGTACTTTGTGGATTGATTCATTAGCACCTATATCCTTAAGCATTTGCCTTGTATTAAGATTATCCTATAACTGTTGTTAAGTACTATTGTCATAAGGACTAATCATAATTTGAGTACTTAAACACTTAAACAATGTTAACTCAAATAATTTCACTCATCATCTTTGCACGAGAATTTTAGGATCTAGCTTGCACTAAAAACTTACCTCCTAGCATAAGCTAGGTTGATAGACTCCTAGGGCAACTCTCTTCCGATTAGCTTGAGGGATTCAGCCCTTCTTAGTGGTTAACACAATGACCTTGCAGTCATTAGAGCCACAGTCTTTGCAACGCCGGAGGCACTAAGTGGTTGGAACACAAGAGGAGGTATCATTAATCAAGTCTTTGTCTGCTTTCCATTGGTTTCCATCCCACAACCTACTCTAAAGATTGTTTCTCAAAACAGTTAAGGGAGAGATTCAACTTAGAATAGGCATTTAATCTAAAATTTACCAACATTCTTGCATCACACCTAGCTCTTAGGACTTGAATCCCATATAGGTTAGTCTACTATCAAGCAACAGGTTTCCATCCAGTTACTTGGCATTAATTTACATTAATGCAAGAAATGTGACTACCTAAGGCACTAGTCTCATACTTAAAATCTAATCTAATCATTAATATTGATAAATTTAACCAAGTAGCTAGGTCACTCATTCGTGTCTGCTAAACAAGTTGGTTCCCAACTTGTTTTCCTTCACCTCATTTCCATAAGGACTACCCCCATAGCATGTTGTTGGGAGATAGCTAGAACGGAGTGGGTAAGGATCAGAATGACAGCCCTCGCCCTGGGCAGTTGTCGCAGTGCCTGTACAATTTGAGCGGCAACATTTTTTGGTGCCGTTGCCGAGTACTAGTTTTCTAGTTGTCGAGGTTTACGACATTCTATTATCTTGTGATCTTTCATCCTTCATTCATTTGTCCCGCCAATGCCACAACATTTTTTGCCGTCGTTACCGAGGATATATTTTTCTCTATGCTTCAACGACAATCTTCATAATCTTCTAATCCATTTTCATCTTCTTAATCTGTCAAGCACCACATTTTATGACACTTTGATATCTCACCAATCTTCTTATCGTCTTGTTCACTTCTCTGTTTGCACCTTAGCACCTGGACATTTGGGTTAGTTTCCTATTTGGGTGGTGAATCCACTTTTTCATCCATTCACAAAATCTTACATTAGAAAGAATATGTTAAGAAATTTATCGAAGAACACAAATTAATTACGGAGAATTACTGAGAGAAACAAATATAAAAATAACCAGCAACAACCATAAACACATAAACACACATGTTTATCCGGGAAAACCCAAAATCCGGGGAAAAACCCAATCATAATGAAATTTCATTATCCTTGGCCAAAACCCTGGCCAATCCGGCCAAGTGAGCCTTCACCGCTCACCTCCAGGCCCATGCATTACAAGGGAGTCCTTCCAGCCTTTTATAGGCTCCATTACATATAATACCACGGGCAGAATACCATGGGTGCACAATACCATGTGCCCCAAAACCATCACTGTTTAACCTGGTCAACTTTGACTCTATCCTGAGTCAAGTTTACCTAACAATTCCCCCCTTAAACTTGACTTGGGGTTCCTTGACTAACTCCAGCCAAACTTGCTAAGTGAGACAATCCCGCTCACTCTAGCCCTTACCCCCCCTCAGAGTTTTTACCCGGGGTATTGTTAACCCGACATCCCCCCTATCACCTAGGTCTAACTCAGACTTTACCAGTGATCACCAAGGGGTACACATGCCTTACCAGGTCTTACAGTAGTATGCCCATTTACATGAAATAATTTTGACTTCATTAATTATTATTTTTTGTTTATTGTTGCTTCTATTCTGACCCATCCTCTCTCAATTGCGGGCATCCTTGTTTCGATCTTTATATAACCATCCTTTGGACTTTGACACACTCCAAACCTGATGCTCTCCTTATCCTTGTACCACCACACTTTAAGTAATTTGATTGACACATTTTGTCAAATACTTTGCATACAACCTGCCCATGATTGCGCTCCATGCATTTAAACATTGCAACCTCACTCTCACTTGCCCAATGCACATCACCTTGCAATTTAATTCATATCCATGCAACACAATACATGAGCGTGGTCTCTTGCATTGACCACAATAACATTATGTGCATTATGTCTCTGATCGGGCCGTGGCCATAGGCCGGGAGAAGGAGCTTGAGGTAATCGAAGCAGAGTACAGGGTAGGCGGCATTATTGATGACGCTGCCGATCCATTTTCACCAGCCCATGAGGAACCCCCAAAAGGGCCCGAACACTATACTGGCCCAGACCACGTAGCCTTCGTTTCCAGGGTATGTCGTGGCCAGCTCCGCAGTCACCAGTGCCTTCAGGATACTCCATACGAATGGGAAGACCAGGAACCCTGCTATGGCCAACAGCGGCCCAGCCGCTTTCACTGCCGGCTCTTCACCGAACGGACCTCCTAAGACTTCGAAGTATATAAGAAATATCAACGGGATGAGCTTCAGCTTCTTCGATTTTGAGCCCGAACGAGATTAGATCCGCTGACCGCCGGCTTCAATGTTTTCATGTTCTTGATCTTCATCATCATTCGAAGACACGCCCATTTAAATCTTGTTTTGCCGACGGGAAATACCGAATCTCAGTTTCTGTTCCAGATCCAGATCGGGACTTATTTCAGTTGCAAATCTTGCTTTGTCGATGGGAAATCCCGAATCTCATTTTCTGATCCTTAAAAGTTTCCGTGCGTATTCATGCTGCCTTGCGATAAGTGGAGGATCATATCGACACAACTCCGTGGAAGCCCTATTGACCCACGATAACTACTTCTCCTCTTCGATCCAACTATCAATCCTTTCTATGTCTACCAGGCCAAATAACCCTTGGCAACAAAAGCATTTTTCTGAAGCCAATACACAACCTTTGGCTCTGATACCAATTGTTAAGAAATTTATCAAAGAACACAAATTAATTACGGAGAATTACTGAGAGAAACAAATATAAAAATAACCAGCAACAACCATAAACACATAAACACACATGTTTATCCGGGAAAACCCAAAATCCGGGGAAAAACCCAATCATAATGAAATTTCATTATCCTTGGCCAAAACCCTGGCCAATCCGGCCAAGTGAGCCTTCACCGCTCACCTCCAGGCCCATGCATTACAAGGGAGTCCTTCCAGCCTTTTATGGGCTCCATTACATATAATACCACGGGAAAAATACCATGGGTGCACAATACCATGTGCCCCAAAACCATCACTGTTTAACCTGGTCAACTTTGACTCTATCCTGAGTCAAGTTTACCTAACAGAATATTGGTTGTTTGGTTAACCCCGCTCTTAGAGCTCAGTTAAACAAATTACATTCTAGTGAGAATTTAATTTTTCTCAGACAGGAAGCCTTCCTTGATATCCACCTGCTTCTCCCTGACTAACTTTTCAGTTTTTTCCTTCTGGATTTTGGAGATAGATTCATGTTCAAGTGGCGACTCCACTTCTTTCATTTTTTACAAGAATTCCTGCTAGAGGCTCGCTTCTTGTGGATTTCTTGATTGTCTTGAACAAGGATATCTCTCTGACATCCATTAGCTTCCCTTTCCCTTTAAGTAAGTCATCATGGATGACTTGTCTATCCCTTGTCATTTTACTAACACTCAAGGTTATCCTCATGACCTTCCAGAAAAGGAATATGGGGTTAAAGAATTAATAGAAATCATTAAAAGTATGCATGATGAGCAAAGAAATCAATTCAATGATATGCAAAATCACATAAAGAAGTTGCAAGAGAATGAGTTACAACATTATAGTGATCAAGAAGTACCATATTGTAGATCTTGTAATCACTTTCATGATGAATCCACTTGTGCCATTGCAAGAAGAGTCCTCGATAGTGGAAAGGCAGGGACTAGTAACCAGGTTAATCATTTTGATGATGAAAAGAAAGATGATAAGCATCTTGTTAAGGAATTAACTGAAACAATCAAATACATGAAATCTAGTCAAGCAAGATTAATAGCAGATCACGCCAAAGAAATGAGTTCCATGGAGAACAGGTTACAGACAATGGAAGTTACTCAATATAATCAAAGGATCATTTTTCAGAACACGATGGATGCCCTAGAGGAAGAGCATGTTAAGGAGCTAAGCTCCATAAAAGAAAATCATAAGAAAGAAATAAGTTCTATTCAAGAAAATCATAATAGAATGATAAAGGACATGGAAGTTAATCAGGTCTCTCTTCAGAATAGGTTATTAGCTAGAGAAGAAATCATGCCAAGGAAATCAGTGCTATTAAAAATTAAACATTCCAATCAAATGAATGTCATAGAGGATAGACTGCAGAACTTGATTAAGACGATGGAGGTTGATCGCATACAACAAATGAAAATTATGGAATTGATACATGCTGACGAAATGAATGCCATAAGAATTGAGTAGGTCCCTCTTCAGAGCAAGCTACAAATGATACAAAAATCACAACTCCAGCCAAGACCAAAGGATCTAGTACATGAAAATCCCAACTCACCAAAGTAGCCTTCATCTTATTATAAAAATGTCATTGATTCCATTGAGAAATGGTTAAATGAAGGTGACCCAGCCAAGAAGGAAACCGAAGGAAATCATATCAATGATTTCAAGACCGATCCAGTGGCTTTGCCAGAACAGGGTCATGAAAATAAGGTAGAGCAAGTCATAAAAATCGTATACATTCCAAAGTTTCCAGATGAACGTTATCCAAATCCGATAGAAAGTTACATGTCGATCACATCAACATCAACATCGCATCCTACTGAGAGAAAGTGTAAAAAGCGGAAGAGAAGAAGGAAGAAGTGCAATGCATCCGATGCTCGGGAGCAGCTCGATATTCAGATAAGACAGAGTGCTAACATTGTCAGAATTCAGCATGGCACATTCGAGAAACAACCCACAGACTTGCCGAAAAGTCGACAGATGCTCAGTATGCACTATGTTGAAGATATCTGATGCCATGGGGCATCTTTGTATAGTATCTCTAACCCTACTCCTTTTTATTTCATGTCATGATATAGTTTTATTTCACACATTTATATTATGTCTTTTATATTTCAGTTTGTTAGAGTAGATTTTTCTATTCCAACGACATTTTCTATGTATACATGATGATTTTGATTTTGAATGGATATTTATTTGATGGAATTCTATTTTCTTGGATGCAAGATTCTGGGGTTCTCACGTCACTTCATGGAAGCAATGTGTCCCCATATAGAGCCAGATGTTGCACTCATATTTGTCAAAATTCCAAGGAAGCGGAAGTACAATTTTTTTCAACCAGATCAGATCATCTATCAACAGTCTTATGTGTCATTATAAACTCATTCTACAAGTTATGTAATGTATATGATCCTAGTAAGACCTTAAGTGTATGTAACAACCTAGGTAAGCCTATTATTTTGGCGAAAAGTTTCATCCTCGGAGTTTTTTCATCTCACTAACTCATGTGTGTTTCTAAACACAGATGGTTGGCAAAGTTTTTCCCTCCAGCCTCACTCCAAAGCTAGGGTGGAATTCTTCGTCGAAGTCTTAGGTAAAGTCCTAGTGTTCTAATCGAGTCTTATGTAAAAGTGATTTGAGAATATTTAAGCTAGTTGGCTAAATTATTTTATTACAAATCACTTGGTCTACTAGATCATGTTGTGTCGCAAAATTGGGTATGTGTCTTGAGGGTCTAAACCAAATGTTTATTCCCGCTTTGAGGGTTGTAAATGTAAACATCTTATGTAAATGAGGGTGGAAAAAATATTAAATCCCTTCATGTGTAAATTAATTAATTTTTCTATACAATAGAAATCCCTTCCCGGGAGCCGAACCTTGTTACTGAGCAATGGCGGTGCGAACTGATCTTGATGGAGGTGAGATCATGCCGATGAGGATCTGCATGATCGGGGCAGGAGGTTTCATCGGTTCACATCTGTGCGAAAAGCTGATGCACGAGACGGATCACACAGTGCTCTCCATTGATGTTTACAGCGACAAGATCCAGCATCTCTTGGAGCCTGGGCACCCCTGGTCTGGCCGCATCGAGTTCCACAGGATAAATATCAAGCACGAATCCAGGCTTGAGGGGCTCATCAAGATGGCGGATCTGGACGACGGATCGGAGACTGCTGCCAAGGCTGCCCCTGCAACCCTTCACCACGAACAGCGAGAAGCTGGGAAAGACATCCCAGGCAGCATGGAATCGAAACACGGAACTCTGGATTATGCCCGGAACCTTCTGGGTTTTGGATCTGCAGGTTTTTCCACCAGATCCAGCGTTGAAAACAACAGACGATGGCTGCATGAAGCAGATCTGCTCCCTCCTGCTGTGAACAGATACAAACATTCCAGATCTGGACTGGATCTACCCAACAAACAAAGGAAACGCCAAGATCCAAGTGCCCTGGAACTCTGGCCAGCGAAAGGCCATCCGAACTGGGATGCACAAAATTTCAGCCACCCGTTACACTGCGCATTCAAGAAACATGTTTCGGTAGCGATGATGGGTCCTGCACAGGCACTCTACACCGATCTGATTCCCCAGATCCCAGAAGGGGCTATATGGCACGAGGATAGCCTGAATACAAAACAGAGGAGAATAGCTCCCACAGTCTCTGTGGCGGAAACCTCACCAGATCCACGTTTCCAAATCCTTATAAAACCCCCCTCTGGGAAATCAACCCTAATCTGGGTTCAAGCTTCAGACAGTGTCTCAAATCTGAAGAAAAACATTTCCAATCACATTGGCCTCCCGGAAGGATATCAACATCTGCTCTCTGAAGGCAGCTCGTTACAAGATCGCAGAGCAATTGACTACTACAACATCAAGCCAGGATCTAATATTATTGTCAACATGAGGCTACGGGGAGGTGCAGCAGCCAGTGGACCACGAAAACAAACAGAAGGGGGCAGTGGATCTAAAGCAAAACACAGCCCAGATCCACACCAGCAGCACAAAAGCGAAGGAACATCTTACAAGCATATTCTACAAGGGGGAAAATCTTCTTCTACAGCCCCACAGCAGGCCAGAACAGAACCCAGTGCATATATCGTGGAGCAACTGAACTATACACCTGAACTAACAATAGATACAGCAGAAGCAGAGGAGGTACGTAACATTTATGAAAGACAAGCCCTCATCTGTCGTTTCAACGGTTTCTGGCCAAAACCCATGGACCTTTTTCACTGGATTTTCACAAAATGGTCTCTTAATTGTGATGTCATGCTCTGCTCCAAAGGCTTTTTTATAGTCAAACTTCCATCAGAAGAGGTCAGGGCCCTAGTTATTCAGGAGGGACCGTGGTTTTGGGGATCTTCAGGACTCTTCATTGCACCTTGGACCCCAGATTTTGATGCAAACACCTACATCGTCTCCAGGGTGCCAGTGTGGGTTCGACTACATAACCTCCCTGCACATTTTTGGGACCAAAAGACACTCACATGCATCGGAAACTCTTTTGGCAGATATATTAAAATGGACACTCAGCGAGTGGAAGATGGAATCTACACTTTCGCACGAATCTGTGTGGAAGTTGATCTCAGCAAAGGATTACCGGATCGCATAGTACTGAAGCATAAAGATCACAGCTGGATGCAAACAATAGATTATGAAAATACAGCATTCCGATGCAGAATATGCCGGCAAACAGGGCACCTACAAAATGCCTGCCCAGAATTCAAAAAAGACAGCCAAAGAAGGAGGAAATCCGGGAAAAAAAAAGGGTGGACATTCCCCCCACCAGACCCTGAGGAAGAGGAAGAAGGTGAGGAGGAATTGCCCATCCCAAATGAGAACAGCCAAGCAGAACCGCAGGAACAATCTCCACAAGTGCCCATGGAATCGCAACCAGAAAAGGCTTCCGACACAATGGAACTCAGTGGAACCAAAAGGCAGCATAAATCGGACACCTCGGACTCTGACAAGGAAAACCCTCGACCCGGTGAGGAAAACCCATTTCAACTCGTTCCCATGCATCCGGCTCAAGGCGAATGGCGCAAGGTAGAGAAGAAAAAGGGGAGGAAAACTTGATCTTCCCCCTATCAAGCATCTCAGTGCTCCAGGCATGGTTTTTTTTCATCAGTTTTTTTCTTCTTTGTACTTGACACTTGTGTCAACCATTTTTTGTCAGACTTTATAGCCTTGTCTCTGCAATGCTTTGGCATCTACAAAATGTAATTTTCAAAATTAATGGAAATTACAATTTTTTCCAAAAAAAAAAATAATTTTTCTGACAAAAAATTAAATAAATCCTAAGCCAAAAAAATTAATTAATTAGAGTCAAATTAAATCATCTTAGGAAAATTAATTTTCTAAGTGGAAAAAATCGTGTATCTTAAAAGAAGTAATTTTTGAAGCTCTTCCACCAAGGGAATATTGTATATTTCAATAAAATTTGGACCCTTGAACTTTGGTGGTTAAGTCAAAGTCAAATATTTGAAGAAATTAGTTCAAAATTATTAATTTTAAGCTAATAAAAATGGAGTTAAATGAGAAATTCAAAAATTCATCAAAAATAAATATTCAATGGCGAAAATTAAAATATCTTCTAGAGTTTATCAACGACCGGGATTATTCTAATAAGAATCAAAGAAACAAGCCATTATTTTTCCACTTGGAGGATTTAACTATTAATTAGAGAGTCATTTGAGTCTCTAGCATGATGATCTCTGGCTAGAAAATTGTTGCTGAAGTTTTCATGTAAATTATTATCCCCATGGGAACTATTTTTTTGGGTTAATCTAAGGTGGTTTGATTCTCCATATGATTAATAGATTGTCTTGAGATAAATACATAGTGTTTGCAGATATTTCAGTCCTTGGTCTTCAAGTTCACAAACTTGGGCAGAAATTATTTTGCTTGGATCCCAAATATTTGTATGGTGGATTTAATCTTCGCTAAAGCTATAATGTGCATTGAGTTTTTCATGTATTTTTAGTCATTCATCAAAGAAAAAACTCCATATATATATATATATATATATATATATATATATATATATCAAAAAAATTATTTCAAAACCTTTGTACATTTGTAAATTTTGTGAATAGACTTGTAAATTAAATTTGTAATTTATTTTTGCTAATTAGGGTTTCGGGTTTTTTGAGCTTTTGTATATATTTGGGATTTTGAAATTTAAATTTATTTTTTTTATATTGGGTATTTGGGTTTCTATTCTAAATTTGTTTCAGGATTGAAGAAGAAATTGGCATTGGAGACCTTAGAAACCCTAGACGTATAGGGTTTTCAGGGTATTTTTGCATGTTGCTTATTTTCAAATCGAAGAAGAAACTCATTTTCTGAAGGCCCTAGCCCTTACCCAACCTAAAAGACTAGTGTTTGAGACCTATTTTGCAAGCATTAAGAAGGCCAGAAGACCTACAAGGGTTAGATCTCATTGCAAACAAGGGTTTTTTTCAAGGGGATTGACATTTTATTCTAACAATTTGTTTTGCAGAGTTTTGGGGTTAATATTGTGTTTTAAGGTGGTCATCGTCATTAGAATTCTTCCTAGTCATCTACAAGGCCCCAATGCCTCTTAGTTTGCTATCTAAACCCTAGCTTCTCACTGTTTTACTATTGTTGTAATTTTTATTTTCAAGAGTGATATATAAGCCCTAAAATCACATTTAATTTGGTCAAAATAACACAATATTGTAAAATTTGAATTTTCCTAAATTTTGGCTATTTAGGCATTGGTTATCTAGCCTAAATCTGATTTTTTTCTTGCTAGAATTTTACTGCATAACTGAATATATAAGATCTGAATTTTTTCTGAATAATTTGGCTCAATTTCAAATTTTCAGTTTTGGCAAATTTTTCCAAGTTTTGGGCATTTTTTGACATTTGTTCAAGGACTAATAACTTACTGGCTTTCCGATTTCTTCATTGTTGTAACAAGTTTTTCGGATCTGATATTTTCTGAATATTATACTCTAAAAGCCCTAAAAACTTGATTTTTTCAATTTTGATAAAATTTTCTTAGTTTTGGGCATATTGGGCATTTGTTGTAGCATCATTAACTTGTTGATCTAATTATTTGTTTAATGCTGTAATAATTTGCTTCGAATCTGACATACCACTGAATACTCCATTTGAAAGTGGGCTAAATTCATAAATTTACATCTGTTAATGATTCAGAAAATTTTATGTTTCATATGTTTGGTAACTTTCATGATCTAAAGTGATTTTCTTATTATTGTCATAAGTCTAATAAGCACTAGAATTTTCTAAAATATTACTATTGATTTGGATATTTGAGATCTAATACTTCTTTGTCTTGCTCCAAATTACAAGGATTTATGCATTTTACACTTAGAGCACTCATACATTTAAGCTTTAAATTTTGATCTAATGGTTGGTTAAGTTGCTTTGACACTTGGAATCTAATTGGAATTGTGATAAGAACATCTTGAGTCAATTTATTGGCATCGTGTGATCATTGACTAATTGACAAATTGGATAATTTATTCTAAATATATTGTGGATTGATTCATTGACACTTGTATCCTTAAGCACTTGCTTTGTATGAAGATTGTCCTCTAATTGTTGTTAAGTATTGTTGTCCTAAGGAGTAATCATAATTTGAGTACCTAAACACTTAACCAATCTTAACTCAAGTAATTTCACTCATGATCTTTGCATGAGCATTCTAAGATCTAACTCGCACTAAAAACTTACCTCCTAGCATAAGCTAGTTTGATATACTCATAAGGAAGCCCTTTTTCCGAGCTTGAGGGATTCAACCCTTCTTAGTGGTTAACACAATGACCTTGTAGTCGTCAGAGCTACAGTGTTTGCATCGCCAAAGGGATTGGGTGGTTGGAACACAGGGGGAGATATCATTAATCAGGCCTTTTCCTACTTCCCGTTGGCTTCCATCCCACAACCTACTCCGAAAATTGTTTCTCAAAACAGTTAAGGGAGAGGTTCAACTTAGAATAGGCATTTAATCTAAAATTTACCAACATTCTTGCATCACACCTAGCTCTTAGGACTTGCATCCCATATAGGTTAGTCTATCATATCAAACAACGGGTGTCCATCTGGTTACTTGACATTTATTTACATTAAGCAAGAATTGTGACCCCATAAGGCACTTGTCCCATACTTAAAATCTAATCCAATCATTAATCTTGCTAAATTTAACCAAGTAGCTAGGCCACTCATCCGTGTCTCCCAAACAAGTTGGTTCTCAACTTGTTTTCCTTCACCTCATTTCCATAGGGACTACCCCCCATAGCCTATCATTGGGAAACAACTAGAACGGAGTGGGCGGGGATCAGAATGGCAGCCCCTGCCTTGAGCGGTTGTTGCTATATCTGTACAATCTGAGCAACAATATGACCAATACTTGGTCAGGGTCTAAAAACGTATTTGTATAAGACCATCTGTCAATGTAACGATCAGTGGATCAAACAAAATTGCATCACAGAGTAAATGTGTAACAAAGCCAACAACAACCTTAAAAAAACTTAGTGCTAAGTTGAACCTCAAAATCTTGGATATGAACAACTCGCAAATCTGATCACAAAGAAACACAAGAAAAACAAAATTCTAAGTTAGAAAAAATTGTGTGACTCCATCAACAAAAATAAAAAAGTTCAATAATGCAAAAAGGTCTCACCACGCAAAAACAATTGAATTACTCACAATGGCTAAAAATACAGAGAAAAACTCCATTAGCAATGAAATGCAATATTTTATTGAAATGATACACTTTTATTATAACTCTTTATAAACATATGAATTTATATAATTTAAGTGTATGATATATATATATATATATATAAAATTTAAAATACTTTTTTAATAAACATAATTTTTTTAATGTATAATCTTTTTATGTTATATTAAAATATTACACTTCTACTATAATTGTTTATAAATATATAAACTATATAATTTAAATGTGCATTTTTATATTTTTTATTTTTGGAGGCAACAATGGTTTGCAGTGACTGAGTAGTCGCTACGTCCACAGGCAGTTAGCCACACAGATCCATCAAAGGTGGCCTAATATATTGGACCTAACCCCAAGAGCATTGAGGAGATTTGACCCTCTGACCTCCCAATAGGCAAGGTACTTAGCAACGAGGGCTTGACCAATTAAGCTATCCCTTGGGGCTATAATTTAAATGTGTATTGTATCAATAAAAAAATAATATATATGGGGCTTATTATTGATACCATACACTTATAATGTATAAGCCATATATATATATATATATTCATTCAAAATCAATAAATAATTACAAAATTTAAAGTTTAAAATATTTTTTTAATTTACATAAGGTTCTTTTATACATTTAATTTTTATATTTTATTGAAATATTACATTTCTATTATATATGTTTATAAATATACGATTTAAGTGAATGTCGCATATTATATATATATATATATATATATATATATATATATATATAACAAAATAAAAAATAAAAATGCTAATATACATATGTTTCTCTTATATATAAAGCTTTTATATTTTATTAAACATTACACCTCTATTATAATTATTTATAAATTTATCCAAGTTATATATATATGTATATATATATATATATACACAAACAAATAATAAATGACGAAAAAATTTAAAAATTAAAATATTTTTTTAATTGACATATGTTTCTTTTATATATTAATTTTCTATATTTTATTGAAATATCATACTTTTATTATAATTGTTGATATATATATATATATATATATATATTCGAAATTCATGATGGTGACAATGATGAACGTCCACTAAGACCAATATTGTCTATCCGGCCTTAAGAAAGATATTAATTGAAACTCTTTAAAATTATATTTCTACGATCGAAAAGAAGAGAGAAACATTCCAAGATCATTATAGTTTTGTTCACTAAATAAGTCAAAAAAGTTGGTAGTATGACAAAGGTTTTGGAAATGAGAATGGATGAGTAAGAGTTTGACATTCCAAGAGAGTGTTTTTCATCTTCAACCCTGTTAATATCGCAAAGGTAACAGACTCTTTTGTCCCAAGGTGATTTGGGAGTAGACCAATGTCTAGTATCACTTCAAAGCTCATGAGACTTAGTTCTTATCTTCACACAATTCATTTTCTTTTTAGCATTTGTCAAGACATAAAAGTAATTTTGGTTAGCAAGATTAGGGTTGATCACCTCCATATAATACCTTAGCTTCCTTTTTTCTTCAAACTTTGTATCGTCCCCGAACTTATCCCTAAATTTGGAAGTAACAGTATTTTTAATATTATCCTTATTCTCCAAGACGATCTCCTCCTTTATCCCCCAGTGGTCAAGCCAACACTGGGTATCCTTATGCCACCCTTGCTTTAGCTAGAGATGGGTTTTTTGGCTAGAGTTAGAAACAATTTCGGGGAACCTCTTGGCTTCCATATTGTAAAGTCTTTGTATACCTCAAATACCTAGACATAGTCATGCTTTCAATGGAGGAAAGGCTAGCTTTGATCAAAAGGATATGGTAGGGAGTACTTCCTTTAATCTTGAGGTTGTAGGTTATAAATTTCTTTTGGATCGGCTTGAACCTCCTCCACGATTCTCCAGATATATTGCAACCCCGAATCTTACACATAATATAACAGGGGTGACAAGAATCTCAAAAAGGAACTTATTTTTACTCCAAACTCAAAGATTAGTAGACTTAAAAGTGTTTTCAAGCTCATGATAATTTTTCCAACCTCCTATAATCTTTTTCTCATTGTTATAATTCCAATTAATCTAGTGATGAATGCCAATACCTAAATATTTGTAGGAAGAAACCTTCTCCAAGTAATTGTTATCATAAATGAAATTGTCATAATTGATTTTTTTGGATTTAATTATTATAACTTTAGTATTGTCAGTATTAACAATCATACCCATCTTGGAGCAGTAATCATTGAGAATTATAAGCTACTTGTTGAGATCATCATGGCTTATGTCTAGAAGAATGATATCTTTAGCATAAAGGGGAAGAGTAATGATCATACCAACGAGTTTAGGGCCCTTGGATCTTGCAACTTCCAAACACTCTTCTAACTTATCAATGTAAATGCCAAAAAGGATAGGGGATAGGGTATCCACTTGCTTAACTCTGATATTGCATTTACTTTAAGCTTGGCAAATATAGCCTAGTCACAATAACCCTCAACTCGAGAGGGACCATTATCTCTTCAAGTCTCCACCATAACTTATCCCAAGGAATAATGTTGAAAGCTTTTTGAAGTCAACAAAATAAGAGAAGAGATCAGTTTTATTTTTGCAACAATCCTCAGTAATGATCCTAAGAGTAACAAGATGGTCAATAGTTGAGTGATGTCTCCTAAAACCAGCTTTCCCTTTAGCTCTTTTACCATGGCTTTCAAGCCAAAGGCTAATCTTCTTTTCCAATATGAGCCCATACAGTTTGGATAAAATGTGCTTGATCATAATGGTCCTATAGTTAGAGGGAATGTTTTTATCCCCACTTTTAAATATATGAACAATAAGGCTTTGTGTTCAAGGCTTAGGGAAGTCGCATTTCACAATCAAATTGAAGAGTTCATGTATATGAGGGATGAGGATAGATCGTCCCATTTTGAAAACTTCAACTTGATATCCTTCAATATCCCTAGCTTTCCCATTAGCGAGTTTCTTAATCCCAAACTCCACGTCTTCCAAAGAAAAGACATCCTCCTCTATAAGGGTGTTTAAGATGTTTCTCATGGTGTCTAGGAAATCATAAAAATTATTAAGATAGATATCCCAATTCTTTAATGGGATTGAATTCTTTTTTTCGTTTTACAAACTAGAATATTCCTCCAAAACTTTCTAGGTTTAGCTTTAGAAAAGTAAGAAGATGTTCTTGCCTCTTATTTATATACGACATTTTCTTGCTTTTGATAAGAGCTTTATACATATTTATTTTTTCAAGATTTATAGTTTCATTAGGAGCATCTCTAATTGCTTTCCTGAAAATTTTATAATCGTTATCATACCAAGGGTTGGATGTTCCATTATTCTTTTTATATGACACCTCAGTAGAGAATATGTTAATGGTATTGGAAAGGGTTGTAATAAATGTGTGGTAGATGTGATCAATGTTATCATTATATGTTAAGAAACCTAAATCCTTTTTCAAATCCTTTAAGAAGAAATACATTTTACTTCTGTCAAAATGAACGTGCCTTTGACTCTCACAATTCTTTTGCATGTGGGTGGTATGCATGTCAAGGTTTAGAGTTAAGGATAGATGTCTATGGTCAGAGTTACGCTCATGGTCATTAAGGAGATCAAAGTTTACAATATTGTTGGGCACATGGGTATCAGATATCGTATAATCTACAACACGACTGTCAAGACCATGAATACAAGTAATTTAACCAGATGTTGACCACTTATTAATTCCATTACAAATTATCAGGTCTTGGGAGCTACAAAGCTTGATTAGCTCAGTACCAAATAGGTTCTCGATTATGTCTTCAAAATTTCTTTTGAATCTACTAGCTAAGTCAAAGTCCTCATCAAGCCATAGGGGGTTAAGGTTAGAGTTATTACTTAGGAGAGTAGTTTGGTTAGTAGCAGTTCTAGCATTGAAGTCCCTGAGAAAAAGGATGTTACCTTCATTCCTTAAACTGTGGATATCCTATTCTAAGGCACTGAAAGGGCAATTCTTATCTAGGTGGTTTTTCTTATAAGATGTAGAGTTGATAGGAGCAAAATAATAGATTGCGAGAAAAATCTTATTGGTGTTGGAGTTAGAAATTTCGATCCAAATGTGTTGATTGAGTGGGTCGATATTATAGAGCCAAATGTTAGAACAAATATTATTTTTTATAACAAGCTACACCACCAAAACCTCTACGAGATGATTTCTTGTTCCAACTTGACTAGAAAATGAAACTGGCTATGTAGGAGACCCTAGATCATGCTCCCAAGTTTCAACTAAGAAAATGAGATAATATCACTTGGGATCCAACTTCACATATGACCTTTACACCATGGAAAACCATGATAGTTCCAAAAGAGCATTCAGATGAAGCTCACTGCTTATGAGACGAAAATTGGAGGAGAAAATTCAAAGTCAAAGGAAGTCGCATTCAAAGTCTTGAAGAAGTCTAAAGAATGAAAAGAACACCAAGATTGTTCTAGCCATGACTCGGATAAGCCAATGGACCAATTTGTAAGAAAATTAAAAAGAAGCTCAGCGAAGTATAAGGGTAAGTTTCCTTTTAAGTGTTTTTACTATGGTAGAGTTGGACATTTTGCCTCAAAATTCCCATACACGAAAGCTAAGAAGCAAGATAAAGAAAACGAGCAAAAGGGCAGAGATAAAACATACAATGAAAACAACCAGAATCTATAACTTATAAAAGGGATATCATAGATACAAATTTTATTTATATTACTAATTCTATGTGTAATATAATAAATATGAGGCAAAAATATGATATTGATATTGAATACATAGGAGGCTTCAAACATATATCAGTTTATACAAGCCTATCGTAAAATGAAAATTATGAATTTCACAAGAGTAAATCGATTTACAGTTGCAAGTTTTTTTTAACTTTTTAAAATAACCTATAGGATGAAAATGGTGGAAAATATATGATTGAATGAATATAAAAAAGGAGAAAGACAAGGTTTTTTTTTGGTTGAAATAATGGAATAGGGCTCACTGAGATAGCCAAAATTTTCCCATGAAACTATATAAGATAATAGTGGGCCTTGATTGTATACAGAGGCATTACCAAAACATATTCTTAAACCCTGAAAATGAATTGATAATCCATGTTTTCAGAAGACAAATACAAACAACATAAATGTAAAAGATATACATATAAGGGCTCATCACAAGCGATGTGGAAACTCTCAAAGAGAATGGAAATACAATGCAAACTTGCAAATAATATATAAAAGATTTAAGATGTGAAACAAACTTAATACGAAGCGGAGATTTAAGATTTAAGATGGTCGTAATTTGATGAGTGTTGAAAAGAACTCTTCTTCCCTTACACCTTGGAATCTTTGAAAGAATGCATCTTTAAATTTTCTCCAACTGATGGTGATTGTCATCTTCTTCCACCACATATACCAATTATATTATTCTCTTTCCATTTTCATGGAAGCATGCCTAATCTTTTCGTCATCATTGTCGATGTCGTAAATCTCGAAGTATTCTTCTGCTTTATTCAACCACGCAACGCTACATTTTTCGTTCCCATCAAATTTAGGCATCTCGAATTTTCCCTTTCGCTGATATGTTGCTAACGGTGGAGCGAAAAGAGGGTGTTGATTGTTGAATGCATCCCAGAGTTTCTTATTTGAAAAAGTCGCGTTATTATTTCCTTGATGGGGCGTGGCTGATTTTTTTGAGATTCTGCTTTTTCGTGAGAATCTGCTAACTTTGTTGAATCTGATGAATTGTGCTCTTGATTACCTCCATCATCTTGGAATAGTTGTTCGGGTGTAACCTTCGTCCTTCCACACAAGGTGTTTAGCAATGCTAATGTCTGATTATGATTCATTTCGGATTGGATCTGGTTCTGCCCAAGCTGTAGTTCTATCCGATTTGTCGTATCCTGAAGCTTCTTGATATCGTCGGAATGCCCGATAAATTTACTTTCGAGATCGACTAATTTTTTGTTGAAATCATCGGAGTGGCTAGTAATCCTATTCTCCAAGTCAATCAATTTTTTATTGAAATTAGCCATTGATATTGACGACATTGAATGAGTTTGTGAGGGTGTATATTTGTCCACCAGCTTTTTAATTAATTAATTAATTATTATTATTTTTTTAATTATATAGATATATATATATATAGATATATATATATATATATATATATATATATATATATAAACTCTTTTCTTCTTCTTTTTTTCCCTTTTTTTTAAATTAAATTAATTTAATTTAATTATATAACATATAGTTTTTAAACTATATATATATATATATATATATATATATATATATATATATATATATATGTATGTATGTATATATATATATATATATATATATATATATATATATATATATATATATATATGTATGTATATATATATATATATATATATATATATATATATATGAGTTCATAGGATGGGGGAAGAGACAAGTCAAACGACGGAGCGTTTGGGTGGCTTGAAGAAGACAGCGGACGGGTGTACAGATGACGGCGGACAGCGGAACGGTGTGCAGATGTAGCGGACAGTGGACAGTGTGCAGACGTGCAGATGACGGCAGAAGGATAGGGTGTGGGAGCACGACAGTGGAGTTGAATGAGTGAAGGAAACCGTGGCAGCAGAAGGAAACCGATGGCAGCAGATCAATAGAGCCTGAGGAGTGAACTCGCTCTAATACCAGATGAAGCACAAAAATTAGCTATTGTGACGAAGCACAAAATTTTAGCTATTAACAGCCATGATAAAATATTTTATTAATAATTGAATATATGATGATTACATTCTCTTGAGAGGCCCTGGCTATATACCGCCTTAGGTACCTCTTGGTGAACGGGATCATGCCCTTTGCCTAATAATCTATAACTAACTAATTTTTACATAACATCCTTCAGTGTGTCCAGCCTCATACGCTGACATTTTCAGCCTTTGTAGGCCAGGGCTTTCCTAGCAGCCCTCTCATCTGTGTGGTGTAACCATCTTGAACCCTAACGTACTTATTTGTTATCTGACATAATATATGAAGCATTCTGAGCCAGGAACAAAATATATCTATAGTTTAAACAAAAATTAAAAGTTGAAAATAGTGCAGCCTAAGTACTCTTCAGGCCACAAATAACAGAATCTACAGCAAAAACAACCTGCATATCAAATCATCAAAACAAGAAAAAGTACAAAAAAGATATATGCCTCTCTTACCTATACAGCTTTTCAGATTCTGTTTGCCCCTTCAACTTTGTTAAAGGTGTAAAGCAACATAAAAATTCAGAATGATTGACTAGATAGAAGTAAGCTTTCTTTACAGGCATTGACCAGGTCACCAAAATGATCTGCAAGGGCAGAGAAATATCTTGCAATTCAGAAAATACAGCTAAAGACAAGTTTCCATGAATTGCAGACAAGGATATGCACTACAAAACATTTAGCCACGGATACTGACAACAGACAGAAAATACTCTCTATCATTTCCTTTATAATACAAGTTCCTGAACTACCACAAGTAGCATGATACTCTTTGCTTTGGTTCATTCCATTTACAGAGAGAGCTACAGATGTGCATTCAGAATTACAGAGCTATTAGCAATGCATTTTCAAGGGACTGCATTAAATTTACATATTTGACTTATATCACTAACATTGATGTGCACTCCTACAGCTTTCCCCTAATCATAATACACAGTGCTCTTGACAAATCAGTATGACTGAAATATTCAGCAACCATCATTGGCAGGCTCAATGGAACTGAGTAAGCCATTTCCTCGCAGCTGTGTACAATGTTCTTCAGCATCAACTTGAGCACAAATAATTACAACTGCGAGGCCATTATGGTGGGCTTCTTGCATGATATTAACAGCAGTATCAAGGGTCATTCCTGGGATAACCTTCATCAAAACTTGCACAACATACTCCCGTTTGTTATAATTGTCATTGTGCAATAACACACGATATGGTGGAGATGTCTTCTTCGATTTTCTTTTATTGCAGTGACAAGGAAATAGCAAGAGGCTTAGAAGATGCATCAAAGGAATTGAAAATTCTAAAGACATCATGTCTATTCCATTGACAACGAAAATAAACTTAGAGTAAAATTCTAGTCACATACACTCTAATAACCTTGTCCTTGGAGTAGATATCTTTATTTGACAAAAATACTACATAAAACAAAAATATGTTCATAAGACATCATTCTATTTACCGTAGATCAAACTCAGATTCCCGACCAGGTGTAGTTTTCTCAATTGTTGGCCTCTCTAGCAATCCACCACCTTTCCCCCCTGGCGAGGCTGATCTGATTGCAGAAAACACCCGGTTCATGCATGTCCCTTTTGACTGTGATATTTTCTCACCTGCCAGTTATCTAAGTGAGTTAATATTATTTAAATATTCACAAGTCAACCAAATGGAGCATCGCAACCATCACAAACTTGTTTAAAACATTCTAATCGGATGCTGCTGTTTACATGCAAAGATAGGCTCCAAATTAGTGAGGAGAATACGTGCAAAGAAAACTACTAACACAGAAAGAAGACACGCATCAAGAGCCCGCAGTATGTATTATGCATGATAAATACCCATTTTCATTGACGATGTAACTCAGAAATAAAACTGTGTCCAAGGGCTGTCTAGCAGAAATCCCGTGGCCATATCCTTCCAAAACCATAGTCATAATACTGTCTCATAACATTAGTTAAAGCTACTCTTTCCATAATAAATCTACCAGACCCCCTAATCATCTGTTCTGGAAGGTAGCTACAACAAATTGACTCTAAGGATGAATTAGAGTGGTAGCTCGAACTGTAACTGTAGGAAATTCAGATGCTTTAGGAAGAGTAAGAATAACTATTCAACTTATAATGCATAAAAAGGCTCATCTTTCTTCAATGGTGCCTGCACTCAATTAGAACTAGTTGCCTCAGTATGAAGGACTAGTTGACTGGGAGAATTTGAAATACTATGTTTTAAAGTCTAACTGAATTTTTGAACTCTTCAGAGCCATTTTCATTCTGCTATTTTTCCTTTATACAGCACGATATTCCACTATAAAATTTTTCAATGGTTTCATTCCATTTATGTACTGCAACTTCTGCATGTTTCAATTCTTGTTCCTTCTAAGAAATATTTCCATCTGCTGCCATTGATTTGGCTTTTAGTTCAACATTCCCTGTTGTTTTCCTTCATATTGTTCCTACAATTTGTCACATATTATAATAACTTTGCACCTCTGCATGAACGTTAGCCAATTTTTTCAAAGTGCTTTGTAAAAAATCATCATTGAAAATGTCTTCTTTAATTAGGCCATCTTAAGCTTCTACAATTCATCTATCCTACAGTGTTGTTAAATCTAACCTTTGTAAATTCCTTGTCTATAATTTTTCTCATTGAAATAACTTTCAATTTCTTGCATCAAACAGTGACTTCCATTTTCCCATTCAATTTGAGAAATACTAGGTACCAACTCTGAAGTTTCTTCCAGCAGTGACTGAAACCTTTCAACATGTGATTCTAGTAACATTTTATTATAGAATTTAACTTACCTAACTTTTGCAGGCCAACCAAGCTTCCTCCAAGCACCAGATCATCAACAGTCTTCCAACCATCATCAATGATGTTAAGATATTGCCTTAGATCTAACTCATAGAGAAGATGAATGAATGAAGATATAGGCAGAGTATGGTTACCCTTCCCTCTTTTTCCCATAGCTTCTCCTTTTAAGAACTTTATAAGGAGTTAGAGAGTTGTAACAGTGTAACTTAGTTATAAAAGTAATAGTTATGGGAACATAAAACCAAAAAAGGTTCCTAACCTAGGCTCCTAGGCTAGGCTCTCAGTTAATGTTCAGTCCACACCATTAAAGGAAAATTCAAACCTGAGAAATAATAATCATCTCCAAGCATGTCCTCTTGTGTTCAAAACTGCTACTGCTGGATTTTGGAAGTATTCATTTAATCTGCTCATTACACGAAAATATTGCAGGTATGCACTACAAGTGCCAGCTGCAGCTTGTATACAATTCAAAGCATTTCAACCTGATCATCACACAATCGTTGTATTCATTTTTTATGTAACCATTAGGAATGTAATCAGGCCTGTTGTCGCGCAGATTGACACGGCAACGCTCAGACCGGGGGCTGTCACTCTGATCCCCGATCCCTCCGTTTAAGCCTGTCTCCCGCGGCTAAGGGGGGTAGACCCTATGATATGACGAAGACCAACTGTCGACCAGTTGGTTGGGAGACACGATATGATAAGCACTAGATGGATTTAGAAATGAAAAGACCAGTGCCTTATGGAGTAAATTTTTGATCGTTTTAATTACCAGATGCTGCAGAAATATGATCTCATTAGGAGCAATCATTTATCATCAAAGCCTGAGCGAAAATTAACTTTTGTCAAATGCGAGAAAAATGCTTAACGACTTAGTGATATTCCATCAAATTAAGATTTTGAGAGATAAAGTGCTTTGAATAATAATAACAAGAGACCACATTCATGCAATTAACCATCAGATGAAAATTTGAATCAGATTAAACACCAATTCCCACGTTAAAATTTTCAACCTCAGCATAAAAGATGAAACATAGGTAATTCCCGAGCCAAGACTGAAACTGGCAAAAATATCCCACAATATTTTTTATGATTTTCAGGCAAAAAATTAAAACAAAAATTCCTAAATAAAATTAATCTAAAACTTAACTGCATAAAAATTAAACTAAGCCTAAAAAAATTTTATAAATCTTTTTTTATTTTTTTTTATTTTTTATATTATAAGCAAAAACTAAAATAAAACCCAAATAAAATAGAACCTAAACTAAACTAAAATATAATTTAAAATCTAACAGATCCTAATTCTAAAATATGAATTTAATGAGATCTATATAAAATAAAACTTTAAACTATGAAAAAAAAAATAACCTACGTCTGAAATAAATCTAACACAACTAAAACATGATACAAAAATGCATCAAATAACCATGAAACAAGGAGGACGCGAAACCTGAAGCCGACCCTAACCAAAGAAAAAATGCATGAGGCTTTTGCTGGAGAAAATGATTCGTCAGAGAATACCTGGCCACTGAAGATTAACCGCACTGCAACCAATCCACCGCTTTACAAATCGATGAATGCCAAAGTCCAAAGTCGTGGCCCGTGCGTAAATAAAATTCGGATACAGTTCATAAATCGATGGATTACCCTGATGACCACTCGTAGAGACGCACAGTCACCCTCTTACGCTGGACGAAATGACGTGCTGCTGCGGCGTTGATGAGATTTTATTTTTTTTTTATTTGCGGGTACAGGTATCGTAAAACCCAAAAACGTTGAGCCGTTGGTGAGCATGGCGGATTAACCTGGCTTCATCAAAATAGAAATCGAGACCTGGACGTGTTGACAAATTTGAAAAAAAAACGGAGATATGATGAATACGATGACGCGTTGATGCACTGGCATTCACGTTGGAAAGTTCTCAGTTTATCACGTATCCAGAAATCTCCTCACAGCAAACTCGAATTTTAATCAGGCCACGTGAAATGAAAGGAGCAATTCATGATTCGAGCTTTATTCATGCCTGTCACGCTTTGGCATCTGCGTGCTTCTTCCAGATCCGCGGGATTTATAGATGGCTTTGGTGACGGCAGAATTTCAATGGAGCAACTCTATAAAGACCGCTACAGAGGCTTGATTTAATTGCCAACGTGTACGTGCGGGCTTCTCATGGCATACTTTTTCAGCTGTAGTACCAGCAAACAACAACGCTCTTCCATTCAAAGTGCTTCAGCACCACCTTTGCCGGCAGAAAGTCACACAGCAAATAATAGATCAGCACAATATGTAATGCCCTAGGGCATCTGAAACCTCGAGCTGAGTGTGGAAGGACTGCTGGCGAAATAAAGTGTGGGTGAGGGCCTTAGAAATTTTTAATAATCCTGCAACCTGAAATAGACCAGATCACCCAAAAATTATATATGCATAAAACCAAAACTGAAAACCCTAATGAAAACTGTATAAAGCAAAATTTTGAAACCCTAGATCAGCTTGATTAATTTACAAATTTGGCCCCTTAACAGCCAGATTCAGCAATACGCACAGAAATATTTTAAAGAAATAAAAATTTAAGGTTTTCACTGTGAAGAACTTCAGAAAATCTCTCATGCAACTAAAAAAAATAAACTGAATGATAGACCCAGGATCAAATCCAACTAGGCTCAACAAAAAATGCTTGCGGGAGTTGGCTGGTTCAGCCGAGAACTTCCCCAAACGCCCACCAATTTTCTTCAGTAAGGGTTTTCTGCACAGCTCAGAACAACCATCAGTAAAGAGGGCAAAAATGCTGCTAGATCTCAAAAAGTAATGGAGATACCTGCCATTACTTCAGAAACTCTAACAACACCCAAACCCTAGCAAGTGAACAAGATACCTGTGCTCACAATACTCTACAATAAGCTATTATTAATGGCTGAAAACAAAATATGCAGAAACTAAATAAGCTCACAGCACTTCTAGAGAGTAACACCAGCAAGATTTGGACCCCAAAGTCTTCTTTTATTAACCAGAAACAGATTACAAGAGAGCTTCTTCAGTACAAGACTCACAGATCATATTGATCTGAAATGACCCCTAGCACCCTATTTAAAGGAAATGATCCCAATGGCTAGTTCGAGTGATCCATGTCGAAATGATCTCGACCGTCGATGAGGATCAAGACATCTCTTAATCTCATCTGTCGAAAAATGCATTCACTTAAAATATTATTATTTTATTAGTTAGGGTTTTTGCTTTATTTTATAATTTTTTTATTATTATTTTTTTATTTATTTCATTTTTTAATTTTTTATTTATTTTATTATTTTATTATTTTCTTAAATGGATCATCGAACTAAGCCTTTGGAAACATCACCTAGGACCTAGGACTTAGGACTCATGAGGGGATTTAAAACATTTTTCAACCCTTAAGACACATACATCATGACTTTTACAATTTACATCTTAAGGGGACAAACCCACTTAATACAGACCCTCACAAATCACCCAGTTTCTGCGACACAACTATAATCTAGCAGATTAACACACTAGGATTCTCCTAAAGTTCTAATGACAAAATCCATCCCGGCTTTGGGGTCAGGTTTGAAGGAAAACTCTGCCGATCATGGATCGGTGAGACGAAAAACCTTCCGGGACGTAGATTATCACTTAGAAAATTAGGTCCACCTAGGAAATTTACATAAACGACTCATATCTGCTAAGATTATTTACAATTCATACATGCAGACTGGGTTTACAATTAAATTGATCAAGCTGCTGATGACTGCAAGCTGGCACGGACACGTCGTTCAGGTGTTGTCCCTTTTTGCAAAGAAAAGGGGGAGGGTACTGCATGGGTAGTTGACCAGTAGTGGTCAACATCTGGCTCTACTTGGGGACACGTTGCTGCTCTGTAGGAATGTGAGAATCCAGAATCTGCATCCATGCAACACACAACAAAATATAAGTAGCGTCCGTCCAAAAATCATCATATACATTAAGCACAGGAAAGATAAAAGCTCTTCATTTATTAACTATCTAGAAAAGCAAATCTAATCCTAAAACCGAAATGAAAATGCTGAAATGACAAGTAGGGTTAGAAATACAATACAAAGGATGCCCCATGGCATCAGATGTGTTCAATATAGTGTATACTGAGCATTTGCCTGCTTTCAGGCAAATCTGTCGGCTGCTTGTCGGATGTGCCATGTCCAATTTTGCATATGGTAGGACTTTTTCCTATCCGAAAATCAAGCTGCTCGCGGCCGTCTGATGCATCAAATCTTCGTCTCATTTTCTTTCTTTTGTGCTTCTTCTTTCTGGCAGGTTGAATTACTGATGACCTAGAACTTTCTGTTTCAAAACTATCAGATGAAGTATGCATGATATGTCTTTCTTTATCCTGCATCTGATCTTTGTCATTTTTAAGTCTATCTGGATCTCCTTCAATTAACCACCTTTCAATCGAATCAATGACCTCCTCATAATAAGATGGAACTTGTTGCAACAAATGAGAAGGCTCCTGCTCTGTTGATGTCCCCTGGTTTCTCTTATCCTTTGACCATTGTTGAAACTTTTGAGCTTGTATTTTAATGGCATCCATCTGACTAGAGTGTTCAACCTTTATAGCACTGATTTGTCTGGCATGATGTTCTTCCATGTCTTTTATTACTTTATCGTTCTTTTCCTTCATGTTCATCAAGCAATGTTGCATGGAATTTATTTCTTCTCTATGATTTGCTTGCATGTTAGCCAACTGATTATTATGATTGAACGTCATGATAGTCATTTCTTCATCCATAGTTAATAACTTGTTTTGCATAGAATCAATTTCCCTATCATGATCAGCTTTCATGGTCATCATATTTTCTTCTAAGCCTGACATTTTGCTTTGCATGAATCTAATTTCTGTTTCATGATTAGTCTTCATGGCCTCAATTTCTTTAGTATGCTGATTTTGCATGATCTCCATCTCCCTATTACGTTTTTCCAGGTGGGTGCATAAAGTTTTGACATCATTAACGTAATTATTTTGATTGCTCTCCATATTTTTCACCAGCGTCATTAGATCTTGTATAATTTGCTTTTGCTCCTCCTTTTCATTGTCATTTGTCCCTGATTTTCCACTATCATGAACTTGGTCTGCGATATTTCCGGTGGATGACACATTCTGATCTTGAAAACTTTCTTCAACAGCTGGACCTTTTATAAGATTACTTTCTTTCTTTTGCACAATTTTAGGGGCAGAAGGCGAGCTGTTTGGATAACCATATCTATCTTTAAAAGCATTGACAATGTCTTGTAAAGAAGTGAAAGATTCCTTAGGAAAATTGTTAAACCAATTCAAAGCATCATCTTCTAAAGAAAGGACAAATAGGCGCATCTTGATATCTTCATGATTAAACTGAGGGGGTCTACAATATATGATCATTATGCGAGTAAACAAGCCTAGATGCCTTCTAACAGCGATTGAATCACCACCCGAAAAAATAGGTAATTTAGAAATGGCCTCTTCCGGAAAATCATGGAGACGTTCAGTAAAACGACATGGTTTAAATGAATAATCCATGATGAATGATAAGGGATTAAAAGGATGATAGAACGAGACCTCTGCTCAAGAAAGTCAATAGATGAAAGAAGTGGAGTCGCCACTTGAACAATGAATCTGATTCTAAGATCCAAAAATCAACCAACAAGCAGATATGAAGAAGGCTTCTTGTCTGGGAAAAATGAGAAAATGGAGTCGCCACCCAAACAAGAAACAAACCGAAAAGATGCTGCTGATATGACGAAAGGCAATAAAAGATCCAAATGATAATTCCAAAGGTTGAATGTGCCAGCTCAAATGAGAGATGAGAAAGATGGGAAGATGAATGTCAATGAAATTCCAGGAACAGAAAAACTCTGTCCCCGGCAACGACGCCAAAAAATGTTGGCGTTGCCGGCTCAAACGAATGATAGAAAGATGCACGATGAATGATAAAAAGTCGTTGAAACACCGAGAATAAAGTATCCCCGGCAGCGGCGCCAAAAAATGTTGTCGTTGCCGGCTCAAACGAATGATAGAAAGATGAACGATGAATGATTAAAAGTCGTTGAAACACCGAGAATAAAGTATCCCCGGCAACGGGGCCAAAAAATGTTGGCGTTGCCAGGCCAGATGAAAAGATAAGAAATGAGAAGGATGAAACACCGAGAAAAAGTTTCCCCGGCAACGGCGCCAGAAAATGTTGGCGTTGTCGGGCCAGATGAAAAGATAAAAATGAGAAGGATGATTGTCGTTGAAACACCGAGAAAACAATTTTCCCGGCAACGGCGCCAAAAAATGTTGTCGCGCAGATTGACACGGCAACGCTCAGACCGGGGGCTGTCACTCTGATCCCCGATCCCTCCGTTTAAGCCTGTCTCCCGCGGCTAAGGGGGGTAGACCCTATGATATGACGAAGACCAACTGTCGACCAGTTGGTTGGGAGACACGATATGATAAGCACTAGATGGATTTAGAAATTAAAAGACCAGTGCCTTGTGGAGTAAATGTTTAATCGTTTAATTACCAGATGCTGCAGAAATATGATCTCATTAGGAGCAATCATTTATCATCAAAGCCTGAGCGAAAATTAACTTTTATCAAATGCGAGAAAAATGCTTAACGACTTAGTGATATTCCAGCAAATTAAGATTTCGAGAGATAAAGTGCTTTGAATAATAATAACAAGAGACCACATTCATGCAATTAACCATCAGATGAAAATTTGAATCAGATTAAACACCAATTCCCACGTTAAAATTTTCAACCTCAGCATAAAAGATGAAACATAGGTAATTCCCGAGCCAAGACTGAAACTGGCAAAAATATCCCACAATATTTTTTATGATTTTCAGGCAAAAAATTAAAACAAAAATTCCTAAATAAAATTAATCTAAAACTTAACTGCATAAAAATTAAACTAAGCCTAAAAAAATTTTATAAATCTTTTTTTATTTTTTTTTATTTTTTATATTATAAGCAAAAACTAAAATAAAATCCAAATAAAATAGAACCTAAACTAAACTAAAATATAATTTAAAATCTAACAGATCCTAATTCTAAAATATGAATTTAATGAGATCTATATAAAATAAAACTTTAAACTATGAAAAAAAAAATAACCTACGTCTGAAATAAATCTAACACAACTAAAACATGATACAAAAATGCATCAAATAACCATGAAACAAGGAGGACGCGAAACCTGAAGCCGACCCTAACCAGAGAAAAAATGCATGAGGCTTCCGCTGGAGAAAACGATTCGTCAGAGAATACCTGGCCACTGAAGATTAACCGCACTGCAACCAATCCACCGCTTTACAAATCGATGAATGCCAAAGTCCAAAGTCGTGGCCCGTGCGTAAATAAAATTCGGATACAGTTCATAAATCGATGGATTACCCTGATGACCACTCGTAGAGACGCACAGTCACCCTCTTACGCTGGACGAAATGACGTGCTGCTGCGGCGTTGATGAGAATTTTTTTTTTTATTTGCGGGTACAGGTATCGTAAAACCCAAAAACGCTGAGCCGGTGGTGAGCATGGCAGATTAACCTGGCTTCATCAAAATAGAAATCGAGACCTGGACGTGTTGACAAATTTGAAAAAAAACGGAGATATGATGAATACGATGACGCGTTGATGCACTGGCATTCATGTTGGAAAGTTCTCAGTTTATCACGTATCCAGAAATCTCCTCACAGCAAACTCGAATTTTATTCAGGCCACGTGAAATGGAAGGTGCAATTCATGATTCGAGCTTTATTCATGCCTGTCACGCTTTGGCATCTGCGTGCTTCTTCCAGATCCGCGGGATTTATAGATGGCTTTGGTGACGGCAAAATTTCAATGGAGCAACTCTATAAAGACCGCTACAGAGGCTTGATTTAATTGCCAACGTGTACGTGCGGGCTTCTCATGGCATAATTTTTCAGCTGTAGTACCAGCAAACAACAATGCTCTTCCTTTCAAAGTGCTTCAGCACCACCTTTGCCGGCAGAAAGTCACGCAGCAAATAATAGATCAGCACAATATGTAATGCCCTAGGGCATCTGAAACCTCGAGCTGAGTGTGGAAGGACTGCTGGCGAAATAAAGTGTGGGTGAGGGCCTTAGAAATTTTTAATAATCCTGCAACCTGAAATAGACCAGATCACCCAAAAATGATATATGCATAAAACCAAAACTGAAAACCCTAATGAAAACTGTATAAAGCAAAATTTTGAAACCCTAGATCAGCTTGATTAATTTACAAATTTGGCCCCTTAACAGCCAGATTCAGCAATACGCACAGAAATATTTTAAAGAAATAAAAATTTAAGGTTTTCACTGTGAAGAACTTCAGAAAATCTCTCATGCAACTAAAAAAAATAAACTGAATGATAGACCCAGGATCAAATCCAACTGGGCTCAACAAAAAATGCTTGCGGGAGTTCGCTGGTTCAGCCGAGAACTTCCCCAAACGCCCACCAATTTTCTTCAGTAAGGGTTTTCTGCACAGCTCAGAACAACCATCAGTAAAGAGGGCAAAAATGCTGCTAGATCTCAAAAAGTAATGGAGATACCTGCCATTACTTCAGAAACTCTAACAACACCCAAACCCTAGCAAGTGAACAAGATACCTGTGCTCACAATACTCTACAATAAGCTATTATTAATGGCTGAAAATAAAATATGCAAAAACTAAATAAGCTCACAGCACTTCCAGAGAGTAACACCAGCAAGATTTGGACCCCAAAGTCTTCTTTTATTAACCAGAAACAGATTACAAGAGAGCTTCTTTAGTACAAGACTCACAGATCATATTGATCTGAAATGACCCCTAGCACCCTATTTAAAGGAAATGATCCCAACGGCTAGTTCGAGTGATCCATGTCGAAATGATCTCGACCGTCGATGAGGATCAAGACATCTCTTAATCTCATCCGTCGAAAAATGCATTCACTTAAAATATTATTATTTTATTAGTTAGGGTTTTTGCTTTATTTTATAATTTTTTTTATTATTATTTTTTTATTTATTTCATTTTTTAATTTTTTAATTTTTTATTTATTTTATTATTTTATTATTTTCTTAAATGGATCATCGAACTAAGCCTTTGGAAACATCACCTAGGACCTAGGACTTAGGACTCATGAGGGGATTTAAAACATTTTTCAACCCTCAAGACACATTACATCATGACTTTTACAATTTACATCTTAAGGGGACAAACCCACTTAATACAGACCCTCACAAATCACCCAGTTTCTGCGACACAACTATAATCTAGCAGATTAACACACTAGGATTCTCCTAAAGTTCTAATGACAAAATCCATCCCGGCTTTGGGGTCAAGTTTTGAAGGAAAACTCTGCCGATCATGGATCGGTGAGACGAAAAACCTTCCGGGACGTAGATTATCACTTAGAAAATTAGGTCCACCTAGGAAATTTACATAAACGACTCATATCTGCTAAGATTATTTACAATTCATACATGCAGACTGGGTTTACAATTAAATTGATCAAGCTGCTGATGACTGCAGGCTGGCACGGACACGTCGTTCAGGTGCTGTCCCTTTTTGCAAAGAAAAGGGGGAGGGTACTGCATGGGTAGTTGACCGGTAGTGGTCAACAAGGCCAATATCCCCTCACAAGAATTTGTGAGAGACACTAGATCGATATGCCAAACCCTTCTATGGTATCATGAAAATAATTCTTATCTATGTTCAGCATTGTACAGATAATGAGGTTGAGATGTTCATTACCATGAATTCATTGATTGTGTTCCTTGTTCCCATTGATCTCTAATGTCGACATGCTTCCATTTCAGGGCATGTGTTCAGCATTGTACAGATAATGAGGTCGAGATGTGCAGTTGCCTTGAATTAATTGGCCGCTTTCCTTGTTCACATTGATCTCTAATGTCAACGTGCTTCCATCTCAGGGGTTATAGGTACACCACGCATGGTGTATTGTTAATGAAGTCCCCTGCAAAATTGACCACATTCTGAAGCCAAACAGATGGAGACAAATGAATCACTCACTGCTCATTGGTTTATTTTTGTAGAGAATTAACATGGGCGAGACAAGCAAGAATAATGGCAGAAAAGGCTTGATGCCCTTGTGTTATATTGCATTGATCTGAAAATCAGAATTTATAATACATCATTGGACCTTCTAGATCTAGATCTAGGTCACACTGACAACTCATCAGTGGATCATCATGACACCTCATAAAGACAAGAATGACAATTGTATTCTAGGAATTTGTGATTGTCTAGGGACTTACAGTTTAACATTCCTGCCGTCAATCAAAAGTCTGAATAATTTTACCAAACACTTTTGTTATCTTCAATCTGAAACTTTTGAACTGAGTTTCAAGGAAGATATGCCTGCAAAGCCACCAATATTTGAATGTCTGGAAGTGAACAGCTACTATGTCTGAACATATCCATTGAATGATTGAAATGATTTTATGTTGAGGAGACCGGATACTATGCTAGAATTCCCAATTGTTGACTGAATGTTGATTGACTTCAAAACTTGAAGCCTGATATTTGATGTTTTCCCCTATCAGGTGCAAGGAGAGAAATTTTTCAATAGTTGATTCTTCAAGAATCCAAGCTAGGGCTTTGGATTCTTTAGGTGGTGGTTTTTCCAGTTGACCACTAACCACCTGCTTTCAATAATGCGGTGGTTTTTGGATGACTACTAACCATCTTCAATGGAAACTAGTGGTTTAAGGTTTTCCACTAACAAGACTACTTTGACTAATGTGGTGGTTTATGAATTACCATTAACCATCGTCAATTTATCAATTTACTCCCCCCCTTAAAGGTGTAGGAGAGTTTCTTTTATCATTGTGCTCCCCGTCTTAAGGTGCAGAGAGTCCCATCTCTCTTTGGAATTGCTGGTTGAAAACTTTTTTATTTGTTCATTTCTTCAAGCAGCTTTATCTTTACCTCTGTCTTGACTAGATTGTAGGACTTATGCAGCTTCTTTACTTCTAGATTCCATTTCCAATTGTTTGTCCATCCATAATTAGCTGCCTATGCAGTCTTCTTCTGCTTTCGACATCTTTTTGATAAATGATTTGTCTTCCCACAATGAAGTCAAAGATGGAGATCATAGCACTGACTGTCCATGTTACCCTCTCTTTGACAATGCTGGCACTTTTTATCAAAATTATGAAAATCTTCAAGGAATCCCACGCTCACAAATTGCACTCATTTGGAAAAACATGGAATATAAAAGTTCTTTTCTTTGGTGTATCCCAAGCCATGTTGATCTTTATTGAATGAAATTTCTTCCAAAGGTTTGATAACCATCTTCGAAAGACCATTTTCTTGTTCTTTTTCTTCTTCACAATTGCTCCTGTTCATATTTTGTGCTTGATTCAGTGATTCCATTAAAACATCTGTATCACATTGTGCATCAATCACCCGTATTAAGTCTGAGGTATCACAAATTACATCAACTTCTGCCATTATTTCAATTGTATCACATGTTGCATAAGACTTTTGGATTAGGTCTTTCCTTGGCTCCACCATGAACTAACTCAAGGTGTTCACAACAAAACATATATCCGACCTGGTGTTGACCAAATACACCGAGGAACCTATCAGCTACCTATACAACATGCGATCCACCAATCCTGAATCTGAAGGAATCACATTCTTCAAACTAGTGATCATAGGTGTAGACATAGGCCCGTAGTCCTCCATCCCAAACCTCTTTAAGATCACGACTTCCCCTACCCAAGAAAGATCTCTCCAAGCCTTTGTGAAACTTCTAACCCATAAGTAGTGCATCAAACCAATGTCCTTCTTCTCGAACTTTGCTGCCAAATCTGCTTTGCATCCCGCAATAAACTTCTCAGCGCCTGTGAGAAACAAATCATCTCCATACAACACCAAAATAAGCAGATCAATCCCAATAAATTGTAATATACGTTTGGGTCAACTTCACTTTTGGTGAAGCCCATGCTTAGCAAATATCCATCAATCCTAGAATACCATGCTCTTGATGCTTGCTTGAGTCCATACAAGGCTTTCTTAATCCTACACACATGAGACTCCTTCCCATGTACCTCAAAGCCTTGAAGTTGCTCTATGTACACCTCTTCCTCAATGACCCCATTAAGGAATGATGTCTTCACATCCATTTGATGTATCCTCCATCCCACGACTGAGACAATAGACATCACAACTCTAATAGAAGTGTACCTAGCAACTGGTATGAAAGTCTCCTCATAGTCCAGTCTTTCTTTTTGGAAGAACCCTCTCGACACAAACCTTGCCTTGAACTTCTCAACATTACTATCTACAATAAGCTAAATCTTGTAGAGCCACCTGAAACTTACAATTGATTTCCCCTCCAGTCTTTGTACTATGTCCCACACATCATTCTTCATGAAGAAGTTGTATTTCTCCACCATGGCATCTCGCCATACCTGCTAGTTTGCTGCCTCATGAAAACTAGAAGGCTCAAAATCAATTATGTTGCTTACCAACACCATATAAGTCAGAAACTTCTTCGGAGACCAACTCTCCTTGAATGTGCTCCTAAGAGCCTCAACATACTCATGAGCATCCCTCAATGTTTGTGTAAACCATCGAGATCTCCTAATAGAATTGGAAGGAACTACTAACTCCTCCTCCTCACCTGAAGGTTGACTTCCTAAGCTAGAAGTTGTCGGTGTCATGGGTGAATTAGTCTCAACCTTCGAAACCTCTTGCTCCTCATCCTCTGTCAATAGAATGGGTTCATGCAACTTCTTGGATGCAAATTATTCCTCAAACCTCACATCCTTGCTTACCATTATTTTCCACTATGCTTGAATATAAATCATGTAAGCCTTGGCGATCTCATTGTATGCCACAAACAAACCCTTCATAGTGAAGGTTGTTAATTTTGGGGTAGAATCGGATGTGCTCTAGCTCCGAAATTTTGTGGAGGGGCTAGAATACATAAGATCTCCAAGACCCAGAAATAGTTTGGAGAAATTCCACACAAATTGTGAGTTATTAAAATAATTAATATTTTTAATGGGGTTCCTAACTCTAAACTTAGGAAAATAAAAATATTAATGGGTATTAATAAAAATATGGGTGAGAAGCTTGTAAGAGGCGAGGATCAAGTCTGCTTTAATCTTAGCCGTTGATTAGGGACTTAATCTCGGTCGTTGATTCATCAACAGGAAAAATATAAGAGGAGGTTTGAGGGTCAGTTGGAGATACACCAAGTGATCAGTCAGTTTGATCTTTCTAGGGTGAGGTTTCCTGAGAAAATCTAATAGGTGATTTGAGTTGTAGTGAGAGGGGCAGAAGCAGAGATTTGGATCAGAAAGGAGTTCTGAGCCAAAGAGTACCAGGCAGAGACGCAAAAGTAGCATCAGAGAGGCAGCGCAGAGGCCTATGCAGCCCCTGAAGTGGCTCGCGCAGTGCTGACGCAGGCCAAGAGGGTCTCTTGTAGTGCCAGTGCAGGATATTCGTCAGAAGTCCGAGATTTTGCCGGAGAAGCTAGGTTTTGAGCCGAGATGGCTGAACAGAAGTCTTCCTCAAGCAAATCGATCCAGCAAGAGTGATGCGGTCTCCTAGAGGCAAGACGTTGGCCCAAGCAGGGATTGCGCTCGGATTTCGCAGTGCTTGCCGGAGTCAAGCCACTCAGTGGATCAGTTGTGACTTGGAGAACGAGGTAAACCCTCATATGTATTTCTTGCTGGCGAGATTTCTCTGAAAGGTTAGCCAGTGTGAGAGGCAACTTGTTGTACTCAAATTTTGCTTGCTTAATAATACGAACCCTCTATATGCTGCACCAGTTTTCCCAAATTGGGTTTTTCTAGAGACGTGTTCAAAAATAACGATGTCCCTTATGTGTTTGTCTCGTATATTTTCAGTTTATGATCTGTATGTCAGTGTAGTCTATAGTAGTATTTTTCATCACTGTTTATAAATTAAATAACTTGTTGAATGTAATAACAAGTAGGAGATGATAAACCAGTGATTGCAGTAGGATTTCTGATGTGTAGATTCAAAAATTTTCACATGGTATCAAAGCATTGTAGATCATAGGACACTGAAGCCATCAGTCGGGAGATCCAGCAAAAAATTTTGCAGAGAAGCAGTTGTCCCGAGTGGCAACGTTGTTTCAAAGCCAGAGGAGCAGCGGAAAGAGTGACGCAAAGGCTCACCCAGTGCCTACGTCAGCATTTCGAGCCTGTAGAGGATGACGGAATACCCGAGAGGAGCTCACGCAGTGACTGCGTCAGCTCTCTGGGCCAACACAGAGCCTAAGAGACTCAGGCAGGTTAGTTTTCGGGGAAGGAGAAGCAGTGCAATTTCGATCTGTGGTGCTAGTGGGACTCTGTTGCTATTGATGCAGAATAGTGTCTGAGGAGACAGAACTGAAGTAGAGGGAGTCGTTGTCTTGACAGATTTCTAGCCAAAGAAATCTAGATCCGGGTTGCTGAGCAATTGGAGAGGAGTGATTCAACATTTGGCAAGAGGATTTCCGTGAAGGAGATCAAGACTCAGAGGGAGTCTGGAAAGAAATTGTTCCTTAAAGGGGATTTCTACCGCCAAAGAAATCCAAATCCAAGTCTTGCTAGGGTAGTAGTAAGAGAGGGAGAAGAGAACCTGTTCTACTCTTATTTGAGCAGAGATGGCAGTCAATGGACTAAGGGATCAGGACAGATTGGATGGAGCATCCAATTTTGTCACCTGGAAGGCCAGGATCCTGGCAATCCTAAACAATAATCGCATCAAGGACTATGCCTTGAAGGTAGTTGTTGTTCTGGTCGACGCTGATCCATTTAAGAAGTACGAGGAGGCCAAGGCGAAGGCTAAATGCATGATTATAGATGGGGTCAAAGATCATGTGGTCCCACACATTGCTGAGAAGGAAATAACAAGGGAGATGTGGGAGACGCTGACCACCTTGTACCAGGGGACTTCCGTTCAATAGAATATGCTATTGGAGAATCAACTGAGACAGTACTAGATGCAAAAGGGATAAGAGGTCGATCCCTTCCTCCTCAGTTTGCAAGGGATTCGAGATCAGCTGAATTCCGTGGGGTCTAAACCAAATCTTGAGTTCATGGTCAGGACTGCCCTAAATGCAGTCACCGAAGACTGGGAGACGTTTTTCCAAAGTATCTTGGTCAGAGCTTCTCTCCCCAGTTGGGAGGAGATGTGGGCAGCTCTTCGACAGGAAGAGATCAAGAGGCTTACGAAGGAAGGGAGTAGCGGCAGCGGAGCCCGGGTCAAGAAGGAGGAGGAGGAGGAGGATGCAACTCTTGCATCATCGGGACAGCAAGGGCAACAGAAAAGAAGAAGAAAGATATAACCAAAGTCAGATGCTTCAGGTGTGGGGAACTAGGACATTTCGCCACTCAGTGCCCTTAGAAGAAGGGCAAGGAAGAGGCTTCTGACTTGAAGGCTGCTCCAACGAAAGCTGACAAGGAGGATGGTGACGATGATTGCGCCATGAGTGCTCATGCACCTGTGGAGAAGAGGTGGGGCGACATCTAGTTGTAGTCGGGAGGACTACACAGGGGCGGGATCCTTGAGGTGCCCAAACTCTTGGATCACATACAACTACAGGAGCCCTTAACAACAGTGGCAGAATGATGCGAGTCAGTTGGTGCGAGGGATGATGGAGCAACAGCGGTAGAGCTAGAGTGCCAGAGTCTGAAGCAGGGTAGTGTAGGTTGCAGCAGTGCGGGAGGCACAAAGCAGATTGCAGCAGCACAGTAGCAGCAGAGAGTCAACAAAGATTAGCAATAGAGGTAGCTTCAGCATCACAAGGCATCTAGACTGAGCAGCATGTCAGCGTTTTGGGTGACTTTTCAGTTGCTTATTTCTCAGCAACTAAGTTGCAGTGCAGCAGTTAGAAGTGGCAGTGCTATGGGCAACATGATGTAGCATTTTAAGAGGGAGTTGTAGTACAGATGCAGCAGTGGTAGTGGCAGCGGCAGTGGAAGTGGCAGTGTCGTGGGCAGTACAGGGTGCAACAGTGGCAGTGGTAGTGTCATGGGCAGCAGTACAGGGTGCAGCAGTGCAGTGGATGAAAGGCAGCAGGCCAAGCATCAGCAGCACAGAGGACCGATGTTGTGGATTAGTGTGATGCTTCTATTAGGGAGTATTGCTAGAGCACATTCCTCGCTAAGAGGGAGTGTTGATTTTGGGGTAACATCAGATGTGCTCTAGCTCCGGAATTTTGTGGAGGGGCTAGAATACATAAGATCTCCAAGATCCAGAAATCGTTTGGAGAAATTCCACCTGGATTGTGAGTCATTAAAATAATTAATATTTTTAATGGGGTTCCTAAGTCTAAACTTAGGACAATAAAAATATTAATGGGTATTAATAAAAATATGGGTGAGAAGCTTCTAAGAGGTGAGGATCAAGTCTGTTTTAATCTTAGCCGTTGATTAGGGACTTAATCTCGGTCATTGATTCATCAACAGGAGAAGTATAAGAGGAGGCTTTAGGGTCAGTTGGAGATACACCAACTAACCAGTGAGTTCGATTTTTTGGGGCGAGGTTTGCTGAAAAAATCGAATAGGTGATCTGAGTTGCAGTGAGAAGGGCAGAAGCAGAGATGTGGATCGAAAAGGAATTATGAGCCAAAGAGTACCACACAAAGAGGCAGCAGTAGCATCAGAGAGGCATCGCAAAGGCCTACGTAGCCCAGGAAGGGGCTCACGCAGTGCTGACACAGGCCAAGAGGGTCTCTTGCAGTGGCAATGCAGGGTATTCGTCAGAAGTCCAAGATTTTGCCAGAGAAGTTAGGTTCTAAGTCAGAAGGGCTGAACAAAAGTCTTCCTCAAGCAAACCGATCCAGCGAAAGGAGTGACGCGATCTCCTAGAGGCAAGACGTTGGCCCAGGCAGGGCTTGCGCTGGGATTTCGCAGTGCTTGCCGGAGCTAAGCCACTCAGTGGATCAGTTGTGACTTGGAGAACGAGGTAAACCCTTGTATGTATTTCTTGCTGCCAAGATTTCTCTGAAAGGTTGGCCAGTGTGAGAGGCAACCTGTTGTACTCAAATTTTGCTTGCTTAATAACACAAACCCTCTATATGCTACACCGGTTTTCCCAAATTGGGTTTTTCAGAGGACGTGTTGTCCGAAAATAATGGTTTCCCTTGTGTGTTTGTCTCATATATTTTCAGTTTATGATCTGTATGTCAGTGTAGTCTGCAGTAGTGTTTTTCATCACTGTTTATAAATTAAATAACTTGTTGAATGTAATAACAAGTAGGAGATGATAAACTAGTGATTGCAGTAGGATTTTTGAAGTGTAGATTCAGAAATTTTCACAGAGGTATCCAACATCGTCCTCTTCTCTACAAGTACATGTATGTAAATTGGCCAACCAAAGATGCGAAAATGGCTCACCTCTAGCTTCACACCAATGTATGCCTCCTTCGGTGTCTTGTCCCCAAAGATCCTATTAGTAATTGAAGGTTACTAAATAAACACATATAAATATACCAGAGCCAAAATACTGCCAGAAAAGGCCCCAGCCTCAATGTATTCCTCTCATTTTCAATGTAATGTACAAATAATGTTTATGATACATATAAATACATGAGGAGAATTTGTCTCAAGATAGTGAGTCTATCTTGGACACTATGGTTGAGCAAATCTCTCAACCAAAAACTAATCTAGGAGCCTAACTAGTTGGAGAGAATCTCTCAACCAACTAGGCCTAAACTGACTCCTAACCATGAGGAACAAACTCAATCTAGAAAAGTAGGATTAAATCCAACTTTCTTGATTTTAATTAATTTAATTATTTTGGACTTAGAATTGTTTTCATCACATGAGAGTGAGGCTAACATTCCCCCCCCCAATCATAAGTCCAAAATAAGAACCAGGAACCATCTTCCAAGTTCTCATGCTGAAACTGTTGATCCTCAAAAAACACTGCCTGAAAAACCGCCAAAGATGGATGCTGAAAAAAACTCCAATCTAAAGAGAACATGAATCAACTACAAGTCTGATTCATCTCTGAATTTTGCTTGACGATCATGTGCCAAGCTGCAAAAGGATTCATCTGTCCTTTGCTTTAAATCAGCATCCTTTGTCCGCTGACAAAATGTTGATGATGCCCACTGGGTGATTTTGTTGATGTTGTCGAAACTTTCAGTCTAACAACCATCAATTCCATTATTATCATTTCCCCCCCTTTGTCAGCTGAAAGGAGAGACAATCGACATTTGATTTTGGAACTCCTCCCCTTCAAGTGTAGGAGAGTTTCACCATCTTCATTTTATTGTAGAATTTGTCTTCATGTGAGACTGAATCCTTCGGTAACAAATAGACAATTGTTTGACTATAGATGACCACTTCCAAGGATCAATCCATGCATAATTGATCTTCACTCTGGGTGGTTGATTTCGCTTGCAGCATCTTTCGGATGAATGATTTTTCTTGCCACAATGGTGACAAGGATGGAGGTCAAAGAATTTACTCTCCATATGGCCATTTCTCTTACAATGGTTACACTTAACCATATTCTGATCACTGGTTAAAAAAACCAGCACTTACAAACTGAACTAGTTTTGAGAAATCTGGGACAAACAAAGTGTTTTCTTTGTTGTATCCTAGGCCATGTCGATATTTATTGAAGGATATTTCTTCCCAAGGTCTAATCACTTTCTTGGAAAGACTATCCTATTGTTGTTCTTCATACTTGTTGCTGCTGCTAACATTCTATCCTTGATTTATTAAACCTTCTGTGTCACACTGGGCATCAATCATTAACGGTTCTTTGGTTTGACATGCTACATCAAACTTATCAATTTGGTCTTTGGTACTACTTGTTGCATCATTAAGTAGTACAACTGGTTGGATGAGATGACTGATGTCACAACTTATATCAACCTGTTTGTTTAGATCATCTGTGTCGCAACCTTCATCAACATGTTGAATAAGATCGCTTGTATCACAACTTTCATTTGTTGTTGTGATGAGGTCTTCTGTGTCACAACTTGCATCTGTCTTCTCTGCACATTGTGCATCAAGTAAATCTTGCTTTTCACTTAATTTGAAGTGCGTGAATGAGTTTTTCTTTCACTTCGAGCTCAATTTGAAAGTATTTCGTTGCTTCTAATGTACTAGTCATTTGATTGATTAAGGTTTGACTTTGCTTCAACTTCCATTCCAGTATTTCAACTTTGTTTTGTAACTCATGATTGCAATCTTGCAAATCTTTAATCTCCAGTTCTACACTTTGAAGACATTTTCCTCCTTTACCCATTATGACTTTTTGACACGCTCGCTTGTACTGGCTCGCTTGCTTGCTTGATTTTTCTTGATGCTTGCTTGTAATACTTGCGGGATTTGAAGATCTCGCTCGCTTGAATTCTTGAACTTGTGTGCCTGATTTAGTTTATCAATGGAATGGTTGAACTCACGCTCGCTTGAATTTTGTACTAGGATGACGATGTCAGATACCACCAAAAATGCACCCAATATTTACAATGACAAGTTCAAATGATATTGACTGACTTGAAGAGAATTGACTTAGTTGAGGATAATTCACTCACTTTACCTCCTATAAATTTACAATTTGGGTGTCGGTTTCGACCGAGAATTCACCCTTACAATTCAACTCAATTTTATTTGAATTTGTCTACAAGTTAACTTACAAATTATGATTTTGCAAGTTACACAATGACCAATTGTCGTTGAATGTTGATGTAGTCTTTTTAAATGCATGAATTTGTAGTTGCATTAACATGATTTGCCTTGAGCGAATGATGTTGAATTGCTTTGTTGATGTTGATTATGTGTTGCAGCTTCTTGATTGCTTGTAGGTTGCTTGATTACATAAGCTTGAAGAGAATTTATTATGTGCATGCATTTGTTTAATTTGTTGTGTACTCCATGCGTGTCTTTTTACAAAGATAGTGTCAAAACTAGACACAAAAAATAAGCAACATCAAGAATCATGCACTACACAAGGTGCTCCTAAGATCCCCTTATTCAATTTTGAGCAGATCTAGAATACTACAACACCACAAAAAAATATGTCTCTATTAAATATTTGAGTACATCAAACTTTCATCTTTACAACATCTTCATTGAAACTTCTCAAGCACAAAGTTTGACAACTCCTTGGAGGCAAATTGTCTTCAAAAACCTGGATGTTCACGAACTCAATCTTTCTCAAAGTAAAAAATTACTTTGGATTACAACAATGACTTTTTCTTTTAAAAATATTCCCTTATCACTCCAAATTTAGAAAATATGCATCTTATGACTCCACAAAATCACTTATTACTCCATTACATAAAGAATTACAAATACTCCTTATCTCTCCAAAATGTACAAAAATCCCTTCTCACTTCTCACTCCAAAAAAAACTTGTCACTCCAAAATATTAAAACATACCCTTATTACTCCAAAAACATCACTTCAAAACTAGAAATAAGATAACACACCTTATTTCTCCATTAAAAATCTTTTTAATTTCTTTTAAACTCTCATTTAAAAGAACTTTATGAAAATCTTTTAAAACATGAATTAAAAGGTGAATGGAAGTAATTTATAAAGGGAATGCTTATGGCCTTTTTGAAATGTGAAAACACACAGTACCAAAACAATATGTACGCACAACAAAAAAACATTAACGCATTAATTCACTTATCTTCCACGCTATCTTTCTGGGCGGACTTTCAGGCACAATGCATCAACAATGTGAAAGTCGTTGGGCTTTTCACAAAAGTTCACGCAGACAGATTTTTCCAGAGAACTTCAGGTAGAGAACTTCACGCAAGGCTCTTCAACACGGCTTCTTTTCCACGTTGGTGCTTACGCAGGTCACACTAGTTTCCTCCTCGATGGTTTTGGTGCTTAAGAGACTCTCGTATGTAACTCCGGCCCTTCGAGAATATTCACAGGTTTCCCATTAATCTTTTCAATACATAAAAAATCATTTTTTCGGCCTACCTACGTGAATCGAAGATGCAGCAAATGACGGATCAGCGTCATCGGATAGTACTTCATCTTTTTTCTCCGCCTCTATTCATGGCTAGGAAATTGGATGGATCCACAAGCACTGGAAAATAAAAGAGTTCTGGTATCTGTATTTTAACTGGCTGTGGTGAAACAGGTATTTGAAGCCCCTAATAAAATTCCATTGAAGAAATTTTCAGTAGCAATGTCCTCTACATCTCCATGACACATAGAAAGAGCAAGAGCAAACTACGCTCACTGTCATAACAGTGTATCGAGCTCACAGCTGCATCATTTTGAATTCCATGATGACCAACAATAGTCTTGTCTACGATTTAGATGTGTAATAAATGGCACACAGAGCAATGAATCTGGCAGATGGAACCAAATCACAAGCCCGCAGGCAAAGTGGTGGAAGCTTTATAGAATGATCTTTGAGAGTAATTTTGTATCATGCAAACAACATCAAGAACCCATCGAATTTCTCCAAAGTCGAAGAATGCAAATCCAGATGGATTCTCCTTCTTCAATTGACTTTTCTCAGATCTAACATAACCACAATGTACATAAATCCGCCAAAGTTTCCTGAGCGCGGAGACCCACCTCATGAAAAAGCTTCATAATTTTACAAAAATTTACAAAACACAACAGATCCAATCCTCCATCCTGGTTGTGGTTGTCGTGCTCCTCCACTGAATTCTCAACCATTCCAAGGCAAAGTCTACATCAACAAATGTAGGTAGAGGCTGCGACCAAATACTTTTGGCAATCCTGTTGCAAAACATCGCCCCGGCATTACAAAATACCATTGACTTTGCCCATACGAATATAGAGTGAAACTAATTACAGTTTCTCAGTGTGAATGGACATATCTTTGAAAAAAATCTACAAGCAGCCTCATCCAAGACAACGGCCAATCTGCGACTTTCAATGATGATCTGATCCGATCTCATCTCGCATTTATGGGACTTCGTGTCATCTTCACATCCCTGCTGATCATCACCGATCTACTTCCCACATTCTAGTGCAAATGGCCACCATAAATTACAGACACTAATTCATTTTAATACACCTTCTCTAATCTAATCAGAAAACAAATAAGACAAATAATTATCTCATCATTATCAAAAATATCAGGGCCCTCCTTGAAGCGAGTTAACCTACTAGCTCTGAAACCACATGAAGGTTATTAAACAAACACATATAAATATACCAGAGACAAAATACTGGCGGAAAAGGCCTCAGCCTCAATGTATTCCTCTCATTTTCAATGTAATGTACAAATAATGTTTATGATACATATAAATACAAGAGGAGAATTTGTCTCAAGATAGTGAGTCTATCTTGGACACTATGGTTGAGCAAATCTCTCAACCAAAAACTAATCTAGGAGCCTAACTAGTTGGAGAGAATCTCTCAACCAACTAGGGCTAAACTGACTCCTAACCATGAGGAACAAACTCAATCTAGAAAAGTAGGATTAAATCCAATTTTCTTGATTTTAATTAATTTAATTATTTTGGACTTAGAATTGTTTTCATCACGAGAGTGAGGCTAACAAGAATCCTAATTTGGATGTAGATTGTTGTATTGCATGCCCCTACCAAAAGAAACATGGGCAAACCTCGATCATAGACCATGGCCTTAGCAGCCCTAACGATACATCAATTCTTCCTCTTGGCAACCTCATTCTACTATGAGTTGTATGATATTGTCATCTCCATCTTAATCTTTGCCTTCTTGCAGAAATCCTCAAAGTCATTAGAGGTATACTCACCCCCATTGTCTATCCTCAACACATTGATCTTCTTTCTTGTTTTCTTCTCCACAAGAGCCTTAAACACTTGAAACTTGCTTAAGACTTCATCCTATGACTTTAGGAAATAGACCCATGTCTTATTTTTTTTGTTAGTTTGTCCACACTAACAAGATTAACTTATCACTTGAGAAATCGCAAGATTAACTTATGGCTTTCTAAATCACGACATAGGGGCATCTAATCCGTCAAAATCACATGGGAATCACACCTGACCTGGGCCACAACAACCTATAATCATGGCTAGATTTGTGCCCACAGGGTTTCAAACTGATGAACTTTCACCACAAAGTGCTTGAACAAAATCACATGGGAATCACACCTAACCTGGGCCACACCAACCTATACTCATGGCTAGATTTGTGCCCACGGGGTTTCAAACTGATGAACTTTCACCACAAAGTGATTGAACAAAACACCCTGTCACCAACTGCTCTGCACCCCATGGGAAAAATAGATCTATGTCTTATAAGAGTGATCACCAATAAATGAGACATGATACATCTCCTTAGTATTGATTCTACCAACATTATCCACACGCATCCAAATTAATCAAGTCCAAAATCTCCTTAGACCTATGCTCATTGTTTGGGAAAGCAACCTTGGCATACTTGCCAAGAGTGCATCCTCTACATATGCCCTGTTGCTCCTACTAAAATCTAGAGAACTTGTGACCATCAACTTCAGAATCGACAAAGCTCTATAATGCAAGTGCCCCATCCTCCTGTGCCACAACTCACACAAGCCATCACTACCATGAATCAAGGCTCAAACAAGCTCACCACATAATCTGTACAAGTTGCCTTCTCTAACCCCAATCACCTGAGCAGTTTCTAGGCTAGATCCTTTTGGCCTAATACATACTTTCCCTTTCTTGAACTTCACAACAAGACCCTTATCCTCCATGACCAAAACTGAAAGCAAATACTTCTTGAACCCCGGAAATCTAAAGAGCTACCTGACTCAAGTTGGAAAGAGATCGTACCAACTCTAACTATTAAATACTTGGCATCATCACAAAACTACACCCACATTTTCGAGAACTTCTCTGTTAAACTTGTAAACAATTTTCGTGTTGATGTCATATAGCAAGATGCCCCACTGTCCACATACCACGCACTCCTAGATATCATGTTGGTAAAAAGGCAAGAAACTAATGAGAAATCTTTCTCAAACATCACAACAAACTCGCTCACCTAGGTTTTGGCTAAGGCTGCCACCTATGTCTATTGTTGTTTCCCTTTTCCCTCCTCTAGACACTGTGATGCACAATGTCCATGCTTATGATGTATGAAGCACTTGATTTTACACAGGTCCCTCTTCTTCTCCGACTGTGAGGTTGGCTCCTCGATCCTTCCCTTACCCTTACTGGAAAACTTTCCTTTGTCCTTCTTAATCTAACCAATCAGGGCCAAGTTCTCATCAACTCCCTTCTTGTTGGCTTTAGACTCCAAGATCACCGACTTAGCTTTAACTTCCTTCTTATTATGGGCTACCAACTGCTACAGATCTGTAGGTGAAGGAACCAAATTCTCAATAATATCCTAGGGATCGTTTTCCTCCAACAACAATGTAATTCTAGCTTTCCATCACAAGAAATTTGAGGCTCCATCCAACCTATCCTCAAATCTAAGACTTTCTATTGCAATCTTCCAAATCTAGACAAATTGCACTACAAATGTGCTTAGTCATTCAAGCACCCAGGAAAAATAACTATTGATTCTTGGATTTGATAGATCTATTGATGTAACCTTCAGATTTGCTGCAATAACTACTTCGAAATCGACTTCTTTTGGAGATCTTGCTCTAATACCATGTTAAAATCTCATTTCCAGCCCTAGGTAGATTACTTCCTTACGATACTTAAGTGAAATTACTTACCAAAATTTAAAACAAAAATTCCAAATCATAAAATAATTAGCACAACGATATAAATTAAATGGTTGGTATATGTCGATAGCCAACAAAACAATTACTTCATGATAGATCTCACATTGCCAAGATTTAAAGAAAAAAATCATAAAAATTAACTAAATTATAACTTTATTTTATATTATTAGTGTTATTATTATTAATTATAAAAATATGAGTTAAACATATATGCATTTAAAAAAAGATTTAAGATTTTTATCTATAGAGATTCACCCCCACTTTACAATGAAGATTCTTAAACTATAAATAGGTTTTGTTGCAATACCATGAGCCAATACCATGGCTCACTAATACCACATGCCCAAAAAATCATAACTAATGTTCATATGACACTTGTTTTAGTTGATCAATTTAATTAAAAGGGCATAACTACTTTTGAGATAAATCTCAACCTTTGATCTGTGACTACTACTAAGAATATTTTAGAATATTCCATGGAGGTTAAATCCCTACAATCCACTGAATAATTATTGATAATTAAATTAAATTTTTGGAAGCCCTATTCCAAAACAGACCTACCTAGCAACAGAATTACAATGGTTGGAAATATAACTGGAGGATCAACAACAGAAGTAATAAAGTAATTTTCCAAATACACAACAAATTTTCTACCCTTCAAAATCAGTTTTTCATTAACAGTATTCCAAACTTACAAGGGCTTCCCACGCTGGGAGAATTAACCCACTAAGAAAGATTAACCCACATCAAAACTTGGTTGTCGTAAGGCCTAATTTGTACAACCTCCTCTAGAAAATTGTATGGCAGATCTAGCCAAATTGATGGTTGAATCAAATCCCTTGCTACTATCGTTGCATCCAATTGTATGGCCTTCTCCTACTGGTGCATATGGCCTCCCCTGATTAGCTAAAGTTTGTTCTCTTGTCGCTACTTTCCTTCTCTCCTTGCCTTGCACACTGAACGAACTCACTATCTCTCTATGCAATTGGATAACTGTCACAATGACTTCTTTGTATCTCTTCCTTCTATCCCTCCCTTGCTTTATACTCTTGAGTTGATGACTAAGTCTCCACAAATCTAATCTCTCATTGAGATCAATGACCGAAATTAAATCCTGATCAATGGTGGATATTACATCTAAATCACTAATGTAATTAAATTACATTTTTTTAGACTTTAATCAACTCCAAAAAATTAAAAAGGCTCTTCACTTTAATTAATTACTTTAATAAAGTGAATTACAAAATAGAACGGACTTTGAATGATGACTTCATGCTGTTTGACACAAAACTTGTGCAGAATTACATGTCCAAGCTACAAACATCAACAAATGATTGACGAAGCAGTCGAAATATTGATAAAAGGAACAGTTGATCCATTGTCTGCAACAATATCAAAGGAATCATTGTGCAATAGTCTAAAGCAAGAATTCAACAACTTAATTCCAAAAGAATTCTCATAAAAAATTATGTTTCTCCTGATACAGGATCAAATAGCGGATAGTGTTGATTTTAGTTAACAATGGTATGTTCTTTGCTTAGCACAAATACTTCAATGTTCTTTTAGTAGCCCAATAACAATTTCCAATTTAGTTTTCCAATAGCAATCACACCAACCATAAATCACATTGACAAAAACTAGAACATGAACAATAAAATGCAAAAGACAAGCGAAGACAAGAGAACACCAGATTTGGCAAATGCCAGGGAAAAGCCCCAAGATGGGGAAAACTCTTTGATCAATTATTCTTATTATTATATCAAACGTTCAATAGAGACAGAGAGAGTACAATAAAGTCAATATTGACTTGCCAAATCACAGTCAAAACAGCATTGTCAAATCTACAATCAACAATAGTCAAACTCAGGCCTTACTAGAAAGTCAATGAAACAACAAACAATCCTTTATGTAGCTCAGTCAAACCCAATCAAACTCGGCCTTCTTTGTTGGTCAAAGTCAACCCAAAACAGTCATGAAAACAATGGTCAAAGTTGGTCAAACTTTGCGGTAAGGCCTGTGGTCAACTATGTGATTGGTTTGCGGTCAAAGTCAACAAAATCCCTCAGTTCCCGTGCCAATAAATGCAGACTGCCAAAATCGAAATTCTGACCCAAAAATCACAATGAAATGTGGTCAAAACACCCCTAGTCAATGCTAGTCAAACCTGCAACAGACTCTGAAATTTCGGCCCTGTAATTCGTCCTTCTGCCGCCACACGTATGAGGAAAAGAGATGCCCAATAAGTTGTACGAACCAATCAAATGAGAGAAAAGGATGTGTGAGATGAGATGATGCCAAATGAAGCTTGAGGTCTCTCATATCTATACAAGTCGTTGAGGGTGAAGTGATTGTTGACATGTCCCTTGGGCTTCATGAGCCTACATGATGATGTAGCTAACCTTGACAATTTGCACATGTGTGGGCATAAATTCAAAAACACATTTTTTCTTATCCAAATTTAATGATCTTTAGGTTGATTTTGGTCCTCTCGAAAAGAGGAATTCAATGCAATAATCATCTCCATCAAATGAGTTGTCCAAAGTGGAATTTGGCCCTAGTTGCCAATTTTAACACTCCCTTTCAACTAGGGAGAATTCCACCTGCCAATCCATCCATCATCATGCCATCCTGTCATCATGTACTGTCTTTGCATCTCATCTCAACTCTGTTGAACACTGATGTAATAATGAAGAAGAATCAATCAAGAGTGAGTCACAAGAACTTGCCGCTCTCCACTGACCAAAGTCAGTCCACGGGTAGAACCCAGTCAGACTTGATCCCTGATCAATTTGTTGAACACCATGCATCCTAGACATAGGGAGTACAGTAGTACACGATGCGTCCATCTATAGTGCTATGGTCCCTATCCACTTTTCCCAACTCATTGGTCAGATGAGAGGTACTTCCCATGAGTCACGGACTACATGGGTAGGATATATGTTGGGGCATCCGTAGGAGAAGGTGAACCACTCATCCTACTCACGCCATAGGAGAAGGTGAACCACTCATCCTATGCATATATCATCAATCGTAGGGGATGGTGAACCACTCACCCTACACACGTGTCATCAATCATAGGGGAAGGTGAACCACTCACCCTGTACACAACGCACTATAGGGGAAGGTGAACCACTCACCCTATGGTTGCTCATAGCTTCAAGAAGTACCCCGAGCCCACAGGAGCTCCCATAGCTCAATGTCCAACTCAAGTGGGACCCCCATGAGAGGGTCCTTCCTGGACTCCAAGTCTCTCTCGGAAGGCTAACAATTTGACCTTCCCCAAGGGCTTCGTGAGAATCTCAACAATATTCTCATTAGTCCTGATATGTTGGAGCCTTATCGCTCCCCGTTGTACCATATCCCGTATAAAGTGGTACCTGATATCAATGTGCTTGGAGCGGTTGTGGAACACGAGGTTCTCTGAAAAGAGAATCCCACTCTAGTTATCGCAATAGATCACGGTGGTATCCAGCACGTACTCAAATAGCTCACTAAAGAGCTTCCTCAACCATATAGCTTCACAACAAGCCATACTAGTTGCAATGTATTCGGCCTCGGTGGTGCTTAGAGCAACAAATTTCTACTTCCTGCTCATCCAAGAAATCAAAGTAGACCCCAATGACAAGCAACATCCAGACGTGCTCTTTCGATCCAGTACACTGCTTGCCCAGTCAGCATTAGAATATCCATGAAGCCTCAAATTCTCAGCAGTGTAACTCAGCCCATAGTTGATCATGCCACGAAGATATCTCAAGATATTCTTAGCAACAATCCAGTGTATGTGATGAGGCTCAACCATAAATTGACACAAAGTATTCAAAGCGAAGCATATGTCCGGACAGGATTTTACCAAGAACATCAGGGCCCCCACAAGCTGTCGATACTTGGAAGGGTTTGCCAATTCGGGCCTAGCAGCACTTCCACATAGCTTCTTGAAGTTGAGTTCCATCGGACTAGACACAAACTTGTAATCCACCATCCCACATCTCTCTAGCAACTTCACAATGTATTTTCCTTGAGAAAGGAAATTCTCGCCTCACTTTTGCCAGACCTCCAGGCCTAGGAAGTAGTGCATCAGTTCTAGGTCCTTCATTTCGAACTCGGAAGTCAACTCCCTCTTACATTGATAAATGAGAGGGTCCTTACCAGTCAGAAAGAGATCATCACATAAAGGATCAAAATGAGAAGCATGTTCTTTTCAACCTTGAAGTATAGGTTTGGATCAACATAACTCCTCGTAAATCCCAACTTCATAAAATAGTTATCAATCCTCTCATACCAAGCCCTAGGACTTGCTTCAACCCATAAAGGGATTTCTTCAACCTGCATACATGTGTCCTTCAATATTGTACTTCAAACCCCTAAGGTTGTTCCAAGTAGACTTCCTCCTTAAGTGAGCCATGTAAGAAAGAAGGTTTGACGTCCATTTGATGTAGGCACCATCCTTGATTGGCAGTGAGAGTAATAATAGATCAAATAGTGGTATATTGGGCAACCAGTGCAACTATCTCGTCATAGTCCACTCTGTTGAAGAATCTAGGGCATCTAGATTATAAAGAGATTCTTCTAACGATGATAACAATTTGTGAAGTACTTTTACTTTTCTTATTCACACGATCTTCTTCTCATTATTATTATTGTATGTTCTCTTACTTCATCAAACAGTTACCAAAACACAAGAGACAAGAATGTAAAAATTCCTACACTCAAGGAACCCCTACTGCAGCAAAACTGAATTTACTTCTCCTACTTGATTTTAATATACATTATCAAGTCATTTTCTGAAAAATACTGAAGTAAATTACTTATGCAGCCTACACCAATTTAATTTGATTACATGAAACAAGAAACTGAGCAAAGAAAAATATACATAGGACACTATTATTTTTGGACAAAATAGTCCCCGGAAAAACCCAATGCAGGAAAACTGGTGCAATAGCTCTGAGGGTTTTATATTATTAAGCAGTAGTTTTGAATACAATTCTAGATGCCCTCCCGGCAATCTAGTTACAGAGAAAAAGATACTGGCGGAAAACTGAGTGAGATTACCTCACTTCATCCGGCAGATTCTAATCCGGCAGCAAAACTGGCTAACCCCGGCTATCTTTCCACTGGCCCTGCGTAAGCCTTGCATCAGCCTCAAAGGCTCTGTGTTGTCTCCTCTACCTCCTAGAGCTTATGCGTTAACCTTCCCCGACTGTTCCGGCAGCTCCCCAACAAAATTCTGAATTTCTGCGTGAGGGCAGCTTCTCCTCCTCGTTGGCTCTCCCTGGTTCAGCGTCAAGCCTGCGTGGGCCCAGACTGGCCCAGCGTTAGGCCCTCTAGGTGTTGCGTTGCCTCCACTCGTGGATCTCCACCTCTTTGCCCAGTATTCCAAAACTATCCCTACCCCTCTACTGTAGAATGATCACTTAGTTCGAATTTCTCAGCTTCCAAGCCCTAGAAATTTCGAACTCTAGATCAATTCGTTCTCTCGGTGTCTTTTTTAATGAACCCCAAGCCTCCTTCTTATACTTTTCTCGTTGAGACTTCAATGGTCGAGATTAAGTCTCTAATCAATGGCTAAGATTAAAAACTTGACTTGATCTGCTTTCTAGAACATTCTCACCCATATTTTGATTAATACCCATTAATACTTTAATTTTCCTAAGTTTAGACTTAGGAATCCCATTAAAAATATTAATTATTTTAATAAAATACAATCCGGGTGGAATTTCACCAAACAGTTTCTGGGTTCTTTAGAACTCATGTGCCTTAGCCTCTCCACCAATTTTCATGGCTAGAGCACATCCGATGCTACCAAAAACTAACACTCCCTCTTAGCGAGGGATGTGATCTAGCAACAATGCCCATCTACATGTTGCTCTGTCTCTGAAGCATTTCTTTTCCGCACTATTGTTGCCACCAACATTGTGTTGTTGCTACTGTATTGTTTCCCATGAAACTGCCACTGCCATTGCTGCATCTGTACTACAGCTCCCTCTCAAATGCTACATCTGCTATGCTGCTAGCACTGCCACTACTAACACTGCATTCGTACTGCAACTCAGTTGCTGAGAGAAGCAACTGAAAAACACCCAAAATTACTGAACTAACTGTGTTTAGCATAATACCATGTGAATGTTGGAATCTGACTGCTACTAGTCTCTGACCCTCTGAATCTTCTGCGCTGTGCCATCTGCATTGTTGCCAACCTTTCTCTTCGTTGATCAGTCTCTGGTCTTAGGCTACTGCATCTGTCTCTCCAATCAACCCACTGCATGATCTGATACTAAATCCATCTCGCTATTGCTGAATCTCGAGCTCCTGTAGCAAGGAATTGATCCAAGAGGTGGGTTCCTCAAGGATCATGCCCATATGTAGTCCTCATGACTACAGTTCTATATCGCCCCATCTCCCTGCTGGAGATGCGTGGGCAGTCATGGCAAACTCATCTTCGTCAATTTTTGTTGGAGCAGCCTTAGAATCATGTTTCTCATCCTTATCCGTTTGCTTCAAAGGGTATTGGGATGCAAAGTGGCCCATCTCACCACATCTGAAACATTTCACCTTCGAAATGTCCTTCTTCCGCTTCTGCTTTTGTTGTCCCTTTGATGCTAAAGCTACGTTCTCCTCCTCCTCCTTGGTCTTCGTGCCACTCCCACTGCTGCCATTGAAGTTGACCTTAACCAGATCCCTCCTTAATTCTTCCTGTTGAAGGGTTGCCCACATCTCCTCCCATGAAGGTAGTCATTCCTTGCCCAATATACTTTGGACAAAGACCTGCCATTCATCTGAGACTCCACTCAAGGCAGTCCTTGCAATTGCGGTAGACAGAGGAGTAGACCCCACTGCAGCAAGCTACTCTCTAGTGTCCTAAAGACGTTGAAGATAGGAGTTAACCTCTTTTCCCTTCTGCATCAATGTCCGTTGCAACTTTTGTTCTAAGTACATCTTCCGCTATTCGAAAGAACCTTCAAACAATGAAGACAAAGCTTCCCACATTTCTCAAGTTGTATCTTTGTCCTACAAGTGTGAGACCACATGATCTCGAACTCCATCGAGTATGTACCTCTTCGCTTTTGCCTGCTCGGCCTTGTACTTCTTGTTCTTATCATTGTCCGCGAGAACAGCCACAACACTCTTGACGTAAGCTTCGAGATCGTACTCCTCCAGAACAGCTAAGATTTTGGTCTTCCATATGACATAGTTGGAAGCTCCTTCCAACCTATCCTAATCTTTGAGCCCATGTGATCATGATTGTCAATCCTAGAAGACCACCATCATCAAAAGAAAGAGAAATTTGCAGGATGAGGATCTACAAGATCCTATGACAAGAATCTTCAAAAGAAGGTTCATAAATAAGAGCAGATGTGTCAACAAGAATTCCATTCATGGAATACAAGGAAGAATGATGTGCAGGCAAGAATGGATGAAGCAAAGAAGGGCTACATCAATCAAGAAGGACCATCAAATGAAGTCGAGATGATCAAAGCAGAATCAAGATGAGGTATGTATGCACTAAAAGGTAAAGTCATGTCATCTTATATATTATTAAATCATGGGAATAGATCTAAGACATGATCAAGTACAAAAAGATCTCTTTCACCGAAGACATACTCAAGAGCATGTACAAGTCAACAAGAGAAGTGCTCACATAAGGAGCATAAGGTTGTTGACTACTCCATGAAGCAAGTGAAGAAGAAAATACTCTCCTAAGGAGTACAAGATTGCTAACTAAAAGACATGTGAAGAAGAAATGCTGACTAGTTCAAGTAAGCAGGAAAAGAAGAAAGTGCTCTCATGGGGAAGTATAAGGTTGTTATCTAAACAACTCAAGAAGAAGCAAATGAAGAAAGAGATCAAGCATGTGAAGAACACCATGGTCATAAGGAATCACTATCCGACAAGATCCATTAAAGACATCTCCTGAAAGAAGGCATGACAACTCTGACAAAGGAAGAAAAAGATCAAAGGACCCTTGACACCTATGAAGGCCTTGGAGATATTAAGGTGCAGATAGTTGATTCAACTCTACGAAGATGTCATGATGAAGAGGCCATCCAACAAAAGCACTATCTAATGTTCAACCAAGTCAAGAATAAGTCATGAAGGGCTACCAAATCGAAGCATGGAAACAAGCAAGTACAACTAAGCATCTATGTGATAAGTATTCTAAAAGTATAGACAGATGACAAAGGAGTAGCCAGATGATGAAAGAACCTGACACACATCTAGAAGGACACTTTCCATGAAGAAGCAATGACATGACAAGCCAAGAAGGAAAGTGATCGATGGTCGGTGCCCTACCAAGAAGAAGTTAGAACAAAGAATTCATGACATCAAAGAAGGAGATCAAGCAGTTGAAGGACCCACAAAGAAGAAGTTGTTGATGAATGGACAAGTCCCTAGCTAAGAGGGAGTTATAACAAGTTCTCAATTACAAAGGAACTTGGACAAGTACCTTGTCAGAGGATACTTGGGCATATCTTCCTCAATTGAGAGGAAGAGATAGACACAACATTCTTGTCTTCAATTGGGAAGAAAGAATGGGAGGATTGGGTAATCATCTGGCATCTAATACTCTTTGAGGATGTGTAGGGCATCCAAGACAAGAGTAGGCAAGAGGACCGATATTCTTTGAGGGCTGGGAACCCAAGACAAGAATAGTCCTAGAAGGTCATACTCAGTGAACACCCGGGTGGGTATGTACTATGTACCTTGAGAGACAATGACTAACGTGTCTATAAGTCATTGGTCTCGCCAACATTGTGCTCTGATCTAATGAGAGATAGAGTTGTTAGTCAAGGCCTTGCTATGGATAATGTTGGTTACTATGATGCTATAACAGATGGATTGCCAATCCGGTTTCTCTTATGTGAATTCTTCAAGATTGAAAAATAGCCAAACACCTTGTAATGACTTATGAATACCTCCCTAGCTAAGGAGTGTTGAAGAAAGTGTAACTAGATTAGGTCTTCATAAATGTACTTTTGATATTTGTATTTATTCAAAAAAAGAAATATTAATTTTGTTATATTTATATATGAGTTTCTTGCTCATTGAAGTAGTTCAAGCACATATTTAAGCGTTTCTAGGAAGTCAAAGAGTCAATGTATTTATTGAAGACCCTTAAGGGCATATTACACTATGTATAAACTTGTATAAGAGTCAAAGGAAATATCTCCAAGCAATTCAAGTCCTCTCCATGCAACGACATCCTCCTAGCAGCAAAAATGATGAAGAAACACCAAGTTGGCCTACAGTCTGTTGACCACTACATGTCAACTTCCCAGCAGTACACCCCCTTTTTTTCGCAAAAAAGGGATAGCGCTTGATCGACATGTCCGTGCCATTCGACAGTCATCGACAGCTTGATCAATTTATGTTGTAAACCCAGTCTGCATATTTAATTGTAAATAATCTTAGCATAGTTGAGTCATGTATGTAAATTGCCTAGGTGGACCTAATTTTCTAGTGATAATCTACGTTCCGGAAGGTTTTTTGTCTCACCGATCTATGATCGGCAGAGTTTTCCTTCATCCTAACCCCAAAGCCGGAATGGATTTTGTCATTAGAATCTTAGGAGAATCCTAGTGTGTTAATCTGCTAGATTATAGTTGTGTCGCAGAACTGGGTGGTTTATGAGGGTCTATGTCAAATGGGTTCTCCCCCTTGAGATGTAAAGTTGTAAAAGTCATGATGTAAAGTGTCTTGAGGGTTAGAAAATATTTTAATCCCCTCATAAGTCCTAAGTCCTAGGTCCTAGGTGAATTTTCCAAAGGCTAAGTTCGAGGATCCATTTAAAAATAAATTAAAAAAATTAAAAAATTGAAAAAATAAAAAATAAAAATAAAAATAATAAAATAAAGTAAAAACTTAAAAAATAATAAAATAATAATATTTTGAGTAAACACATGCAGAATTTCAATTTTTTAATGCATTAAAAATTCAACAGATGAGATTAAGAGATATCTTGATCCTCATCGACGGTCGAGATCATTTTGACATGGATCACTCGAACTAGCTATTGGGAATTTTTCCTTTAAATAGGGTGCTAGGGGTCATTTGAGATCAGATTGGATCTGAGAGTCTGGTGCTAAAGAAAGCTCTCTTGTAGTCATTTTTTTGTGCAATAAAGAAGACTTTGGGGTTAAAAATCTTGCTGGTGTTACTCTTCTGAAAATGTTGTAAGATTGTTCTATTTTTTTTTGCATAATTTTATTTTCAGCCATTGATGATAGCTTAATGAAGATTGATCTAGGCACAGGTATCTTGTCTGATCTTTGGGGTTTGAATAATAGTTTAGATTCTGAAATATAGTGGCAGGTATCTCCATTTGATCGGGGTTTCACTATTGTTTTCTCCTTCTATGTTAATGGTTGATTTTAAGCTGTGCAGGAAATCCTTTTTTTCAGATTACCGGGCATTAGGGGAAGTTCTCGGCTGAACCAGCCAACTCCCGGGTTGTGTTTTCTAAAAGAGCCCAGCCAGTTCTTGATCCCGGGCTTATCATTCGAAATATTTTTTATGAATGCATGCAGGGTTTTCTGAAGCATTTTACATTAAAATTAAATTCTGATAATATTACTGTGATTATTGATAAATCTGGCTTCTTAAGAGCTTTCAGTTTGTAAATACTGTAAATTTTTTTAGCTGATCTAGGGTTTTAATTTTGTTTTATGCACATATCATTTTTTTTTGGGTGATTTTTTCATTCCAGGTTGCAGGGTTTGTCTAAGCGATTTTGCTGTCCAAGGGTTTCAGATATCAGTTGTTTTGAGATCTGGGGTTTCATTATTTGCAGGAAGTTTACTTTTATGTGCTCCCCATCAAATTCCAACTCCTGTACACTGCCATTTCAGCCCTCAACGCTGCATGCACCTATCCATTCCGCCTGATCTCCACGCTCGCCCAAACCAGCAACAGCAAGCACAAAAAAAAAAAAAATACCTCCTGTACGTTGTTGCCTCAAGCTCCATCCCTGCAACCCTCGATTTCCTCAGCCACGGCTCCTTCACACTGCAGTCACTGCGTCAACCATCTAACCAATTGCCATTGTCAAAAAAAAAAAAAAAAACTGCGGTGCGTCCATATCCATCACGCAGTCTTTAGTCACCTGCGTATCCATTTTTCTGCCCACGCATGCAGCCCTTTTGTCTTCACGCATAGAGTCAAACCCGTGAAAACCTGCAAATAAAAAAAGGAAACTCACGCATTTTTTCAGTTGCCTCTCTTGCTGCCGTCGGGCTAGCAACCGCACAGAAAAGTTGCGTGCATGGGTGATAATATCTTGTGCGTTGATCCCAGATACGTCTATCTGACCATTCAATTTTTCAAATTGCGTTGCAAGCACTCATTCAGCCGTCAAAGTCTGTTGTAAAATATCACGCACGGGCCAGGTATTTCATGTGTTTGGCGTGAGGTGGCATCAGGTAAATCTCCCAGCTCAAATACGTTTCAAGTATATTTTGTAAGCGTTGGCAAAAAATTTTTAGGGTATCGATTTTCAGTTTAGCTGTTTTCAATCTCGATTTTAGCTTTAGAATTTTATTAATGCTTTATTTTCAAGTTTTTCATGCAATTAGATTAATTTCTTTTTAGTTTTGATTTTAATTAAAATAATAAAAAAAAAGGGTTCGATTTTCATATTTTTTTGTTAGAGTTAAAATTGTATGCATTAGATTAATTTTGTCTTAGTTTTTTAAATTTTATGATTTAGTTTTAGAGTTATTTAAATAAAAAAATAAAATAAAATAAAAAAAATTTCATTTTCTTATTTATGATTAGATTAGAGTTTTAGATTTATTTTTTTTAGTTAATTTAAGTTACATTTTATTTTAAAAAATATATATATATATAAAAAAAAATTATAAAAAGATAAAAATTTCCTTTTTTTTTACCTTTTAGACTTTAGTTTAGAATTAGATTTAGGCTTTTATTTTTTGGTTTTTAGTTTAATTTAATTTAATTTTTTAAATTTAGTCAAGTTTGTTTAAAGTTAGATTTTAATCACAAAAAATAAAAAAAATCATAAGAGCATAAAAAATAATCTTTGAATTTTTCTTTTTTTAGATTTCTTAGTTCTAAGTTTCATTTATTTAGCCTTTAGCTTTTGCTTAGACTAGTTTTGTTTTATTTGAAAAATATAAAAATATTTTGGGAAATTTTTTGCCAATTTCAGTCTTGGCTTGGGAATTTCTTAGGTTTCATCTTTTATGCTGAGGCTAAAATTTTTTGACGTGGGAATTAGTGTTTAATATGATTCAATGTTCATCTGAGGATTAACTGCGTGAATGTGATCTCTGGTTAATATTTTATTGTTCAAAGCACTTTATCTTTCGAAATTTTAAATTGTTGGAGTATCATTAAGCCGTTAAGCATTTTCTCGCATTTGATAAAAGTTAATCTTCGCTCAGGCTTTGATGATAAATGATTGCTCTTAATGAGTTCATATTTCTGCAGCATCTGATAATTAATCGTTTAAACATTAACTCCACAAGGCACTGGTCCATTAATCTTAACAAAATCAATTTAGTGCTTGTTTCTTCGTGTCTCCCAACCCAATTGGTCGACAGTTGGTCTTCATCACCTCATAGGGTCTACCCCCCTTAGCCGCGGGAGACAGGCTTAAACGGAGAGATCAAGGATCAGAGTGACAGCCCCTGGTCTGAGTGTTGTCGTGTCAATCTGTGCGACAACACAGTCAACAAGTCGACCTCAAGTCAGCCTAAAGGAGGGACAGTCCTCTATATATAGAGGTTGTCCACTCCCTCATAACGACGATCACTCACCTTTGAAATCAATGAGCAAGAGAAGTCAAGGAAAAGCGAAGAAGGGCGAAGTTTAAGGGGTCTCCAAGTGCAACGAAGAAGGAAGAAAGAAAAGCGAAGTTTTGGGATTGTTTTTAGGGCAAAGTACAGTCACAGGTGCGAAAAAAAGGAGGGCAGTCTGCAGGTATATCAGTAGCAAGATCACATTCACACATTCATCTTTGTTTGGGCTAGAAACTTAGGCCTACAAGGCCTCCTACTCGAGCGAAGAAGACTCTCTCTCAAGCAAAGGTGAAAGGACCCTAATTCACAAGGATACCTACCACACGTGTGAGAATCCAGGGTTGTTGTACAGTCATAGCAGTCTACATATACATCTCAAGAAGAATCTCATTTGATCAAGAGAAAGGTGTCTCCATAAGTAAAGGACATCATGAAGTATAGAAGAGAAGCATCTCATCTAGAGCTCACATAAGCAAGGTCTATCTCTAGTCAAAGAACGAAGAAGGAGGACGAAGTGCCGGGGAGCAAAGTGTAGGAAGGAGGAAGACTAAGTGTTGGGGAACAAAGTGCGAAAAGGAGGAAGGATCTGACTTGTGCTTGGAGGACATTCTAGTCAAGGGTCTAGAGTTTGGCATTGATCAATAAGAAGCTTCAATAAGAGAAACTTACCAAAGGGTTTTCCTCTCTAAGAGAGAGAAGTTTTGGCCCTGGCAGAGAGCCAGCATTTTGTGTTCTTGTTTCTTATGTTTTGGTAACATTTTGATGAAGTAAATAAACACACTAATAATAAGAAGAAGATCAAGCTAAGATAAATTGTAAAAGTACTTCACAAATTGTTATCAAGACTAGAAGAATCCTAATATACATTATTGCCCTTGATTCTTCAACACTTCTGAACTACATGCATTCCATAATTGTTCGAATGTAGGATTTTCCTTCCAATTGTTGGTACTTGACGAAAAGGCACTCCAAGATGTTGGTAATCCTAGAAATGCAGTGATTACAAGCTCTTTTTCAAGTACTATCTCATTTATTGCCTGGAGCTCATCTCTGATTCTAGTTATCCTTACAAAGAAGGATGCCATAGTGTCTTCCTTTGTCATCTTCATAGTTCTTAGTTCATTCTTAAAACTTGCAATTTGACCAAGATTCTTGATTGTGAATAATTTGGATAAGGCCTCATACATCTCTTGAATGGGATCTATGTTGGATATATATAGGATGGGTTTGTCCTTTATTCTATCCACCATTAGGGTCATGGCCAATATCTCTGTTTCTCTGAACTTTGCCTTTTCCGCATCATTTGATTCATTTGTATGCTTCTTTACCTTTCCTTTGACTAGATCCATGACTTTATTCTTCTCGAGGATGAGATCTATCTTCTTTTTCCATGCCCTGTAATTGAACGCTCCTTCTAACTTGTTTTCTCCCTTCATTGAGTTAGACTTTGTTCTTGAAAATAGTAGGCTTGACTTCTTATATGATCCTTCTCATTGATGACCCTTATTCAAACTTCTTAAAACTATTTATTCTCCTTTCGATAGATCTTTAGGTTGCCTTTTTCTTTGTTCTTCACCTTAGCTCTGATACCATGTTGGGAAATCAGAAAGGCAGAAAGATTTTCTTTATGTTGATAATTAATTTTGATATGCTTATGTTCTTATTAACTTTCTTGTGTTCTTCTTTTATTTTAGTTCATCAAGCAATTACCAAAATCATAGCACGAAGATCAAGGACACCAGATGGAGGCAGACAGACAGGGAAAAACCCCTATCTAGGGGAAAAACCAGTCAACAATTTTGCCTTCAATAGTTTCACAAGATGATCCAAGACTCCTTGACTTAGACACAAACTTCCTCCAATCACCAAGTTAGTTCTTCCCTTCTTTTACAGACGATAACCTTCCAGTAACAACTTCGACCTAGATGCAGCAGCAGATCTTCGACCTAGTAGCAGCAGAAACTTTGACCCAACAGTAGCAGCAGAAACTTTGACCTCTCCAGCAGCAGATCTTCGGCCCCAGTAGTAAACCAATGACTTCGTACAGATGAGAGAGAGAGATAGCCCAAAACTTCGACTTTTATACTTCTTCTGCAATTCTCCTTCTCTTGGAATTTCGCACTTTTTTACTTCTACTGCTTGTATATCGAACTTGTGAGTGTGTTCCTTCAAATGAACCAAACTGCCCTTATTTATAGCCTCTTCTGGAGTTCAAATTACCTTGATGTAGGCCGACTTGGTGTGGAAGTGACAAATGACTTATTTTACTCAATAATAATTCTTTTTACATGATTCAAAAGCCCAAGAAGGGTCTCATAAAATGGACAATGACTCTAATGACTCCATATAAAACCTACAAGTCCTCAATGGTGACTTTGACCTAAAACATGATGACCAAAGCATGAAACCCATGCTTTAATAAATCATAATAATAATAATAATAATAAATTATTTTTTCTTTCTTTTGATAAATACATTTCATTATGACTCAAATACAATTTATGAAGACCGAACCTAGTTACATTCTTCAACAGGGCCGACTTGACCATTTGGGGCCTAGATGAAGCCCAAAAAATACAAATTTTAAATGTTCATTTCCATAATTTTCCTTGGTCAGCTTGGGGGGCGTTTGGCATGCGGGAATACCTCTCGATGCTACGCAAAAATCAACACTTTCCACAGTAGTGACATGTCTTCTTCTTTCGATTCTTCCTAGTCGATGCGAACCCATCACCTTCCCCTTTAGCTTTATGGTCAAGGAATTTTGATCCGTCTCCTTTCTCCTTATGATTAGACTTACCCTATCCTTTGAGCAAGTGAGCTTGCTGTTTCTTACCAAGCTTTCCTTTAACAAGCAACCTTTGTTAATCCTTGATTTGCAAACCACAAAAGATGTCAAAGGTGTAATCCTTACCATCTTCCTTGCACGATCTTCACTTGGAGAAAAATGAGAAATAAAACACATCATATGGTGTTCTCAAATTCATTAGGCCTAGTTCAATGAGTTGTATGTCCTCCTTTGAAGAAAAATTCCCACATTTGCCTAGCTTCAACTATAGCTCTTTACCACGAGCCAAATAATCCTCAATCCTTTCAAAGGAATGGGGATCAAAAGAGATCAACCCTTTCTCTAACTGCATGACCTAACTTTGAATGACTTTGTCAAACAACAATTTTAGCTTCTTCCAGACCTCATGAGGATAGACGGTCCCACTCATATGAAAACAAATCTCTCAAGCAATATAGGTCATAATGATCCTGACAGCCTCATCCTTCTTTTGTCCAAGATAAACTTCATTTAGTCATCCTTCAAATCTGGAATAGTAGTCTTGGTATACTACCAAAGCCCTTTGATATTCAAAATGGTTTCCATATTTGGTGCCCAAATAACATAATTATGTCCATCCAAAATGACATGATGAATCTTGGAAGCCATCTTTAGATTTCTAATAGATCCAAACTATTCTAAAATAGGTTCTAGTCAAAAAATCAATCAGCATAGAGTTGATCACTATTATATCTAACTCAGCACGAATTGTAGACAACAACGTTATGTTAAAACCAATAGCTCTAATACCATGTTGGGGATTGAGAGAACTCGAGAACATAAAATAGAAAACGGAATCCAAAGAAATAAACAAAAAGTAATTATGCTCCAAGATAATGGGTGGTGTTTAAAGACACCGTTACAACACTTATGCACGATGCATGATGACCAGAACATGACAATGCATGATTTACATAACAATCATTTCCATGCCATATTTCACACTCGACCCATAGGATCATTTATTTATAGTATCCAAATCTAACTAGCTTCCTTGAATTGTGGAAGATTCCTTCCACAAAGTAACCTCAACATTTTCAACTGTTTCTGTAAAATAGGTGCTATGTCATTGACAAGTTGATTGTTCTATTCAATCCAATTCTTGTTGGATAATCAACCACTCGAGACGACCCAATCATCTAGTTGATTCCTCCAACCACTTAGTCGGTGGTCACACTAGTCAACCACTCAATCGACCTACCCATTGACCACCCAGTCAACTACTTCACTAGTTGACCACTTGATTGACTATACCTTGTCAATTGATCCTTAGGCAGACCGTCTTCAAAAATTTTAAAGGTATGATGAAGCAACATAACCTTAGGTTCCAACACTTTCCACTTTTCTTAAAAATTTATTACCATCGCTTCTCTTGCATAGGTTTCTAAGTCACAATTTATCTAAACCATAGCCAAAAGTTTGTATGGATCTAGGTAGAATCTCTGTCATCGATACCTCCCAACCTCCATTTCATATAAGACTATTGGGTTTCATTATGCCTGGATGCTTGTTCATGTTGAAGTTCTTTTATGCTTATAAAAGACATGCATTGAAATTTAATTTAGTGATAAAGTGCCTCCATGAACTTTCTGGTGGTATGAAAACACACTAAATGATTTGAATTTAATCACTGATTTGCATATAACTATAAGTGTGAATTAACTTAATGAACAATTGAAAGGTTGAACTGAAGAAATAAATACCTGAAAATAATAGAGACAAGAAAAAGAAGTTGATAATGGAGTTCACCCATCTTTTGCTACGTCTTTGGGTCCACTCCCAGTGATGAACCAATCCATTATAAGATGCAAAAATGCTTGTTACATCCACGTGGTCTCCAACCTACAAACAAAGTTGTCTACAAATTTGTTATAGAGCTTGTGGTAATCATACAAAACCACCTCCCCTTCTCGCGCTATTAAGAAATGGCCTCAAAACCCCTATTCTTCAATTTACATGAAGAGGAATACACCATAATATCACTTGGTCTCGAGCAATCTTTCACAAATAGACCATCTTGGTGCACTGGTAAATACCCCTAGTTATATATCAAGAAATGGCCTCAAAACTCCTATTCTTCAATTTACATGAAGAGGAATACACCATAATATCACTTGGTCTCGAGTAATCTTTCACAAATAGACCATCTTGGTGCATTGGTAAATACCCCTAGTTATATAGAATAAGTCACGGGGTCAAACCCGCAAACCATTGGTGGATTTTTGGGGTATGGACAGGTTCTAATTTAATTACAATATTATTCGCCGTAATATACAAAGCAATCATGTGGTGTGTTGGTTAAGTCATCGTATTACTAGCGCAGATGTTGTCACGTCAAATCCACGGCCAGTCCAATTTTAGACATCCGATAACCATTAAACTTTAAATATAGATCATTCATGTTCAATTCCAACAAACCATGGTTGGTCCAACACTAACTAGTTGTGTTTGTTGTAGAGAGGTCAGGATTTCAAAACTTGCCAACGGATTTTTCGCAAACCAAGTGATCCATCCTTCATAGCCAATTTGAGGTTGCCACATGGAAACTCTGATTGGTCCATGTCACAGCTACACAATCAACCCACCAATTCTTCTACTACAACAACAACCCCTCCATGTCAAGGCTACCACATCAACATCCGTACAATCCAATCAATGTGCCATGTCATCATCCATACAATTCAGTCAACGTGTCACATCATCATTTGTATAGTCTAATCAGGATGCCACATCAGCAATCATACTGCCACCTGTCATGTCCATATTGCCACCCATCACCATCTGAACTACCATGTTAATGTTCATACAACCACATGCCAGTCTCTAGTGATGCCACGTGTCAAGTCTTGCACATTTTTTTGCATGTTTAACTAAAATTTCAGAAGGCCATAACTTTTTCATACAATGTATGTTTGACCTCTTCAAGCATCGTTGGAAAGCTCTCAATGAGATCTTCAACATGGAGACCTTTTTCATCGGCATTTGAGACCATCATTTTTTATCGATTGTAAATACTAAATATCCACCTAGATCACTAAATCATGTGAGTTTATCCTTGCAAATTAAGCTACAAGCACATAAGATCCGAATGGAAATGACTAACTGATAGCAATTATTAGATTTCTAGGGTGGCATCTGTTGGGAAATCAAGGATATTATATTAGGGTTTGATTCTCCTTTCTTGATAGTTACTTGTGAGTGTCTTGGCTTCTTTTATTTCTTTATTATCTTATCTTTCATCAAGCAATTATACATACATGAAGATCATAAAACAAGAGACACAAGATATAGGCATATGCCAGGGAAAAACCTCCCTCGAGGGGAAAACCCAATCAAGATAATTCTTCCTTTCAATAGTATTCTTTGAGACTCTTTACCCTAGACCAGGACCAGACTTTCCCTCCACACCAGGTCAGCCTCCAAGATCTTCAACCCCTTCCAGCAACTTCGACTAGGCAGCAGCTTCTAGCAACATGCAGCGTACGGCAACAACAAAATCTTAGGAGACTTCAATCTCCCAACCCAGACCACGAAACAGAGAGAGAGAAAGAGAGGCACCAAAAGTTCGATTTTCCTCTTCTCTAGAGACTCCCCCAAACTCGCACTTCTTTCGTCCTCCCGACAACAAAATTCGGACATCACTAGCTCTTCTTGAGATATCAAACTTGCTTGAGAGTGTGTGTTCCAAATGACTTCAACCTCCTTCAATATATACGCTTCTTGTGGGTCGAACGGGAGTCCTTAGACCGACTTGATCTTCCTTAGGCCAACATGATGTGAAGGACACATAATTCATATTTGACTTGATAAAAAACCTTTTTACATGATCCGAAAGCCCAAGAAGGGTCTCTTCGAATGTACAATGACTCTATAAATTCAATATTAATCCTAGGAGTCCACAATGGAGACTTTGACTAATATAATGATGACCCAAGCATGAAACCCATGCTTTAAAAAGTCATTGTTACAATAATTAAAATTATTTTATTTATTATTTTGACAAGTACATTACATAACGACTCAAGTACATTATTGAAGACCGAACATAGTTACTTTTTCCAACACTCCCTCTTAACTAGGGAGGTATTCATAATGTACAAATACAATAGAAGATCTCAAACTATATGAAAACATGAAGAACCTTTAGGCACCACAATGCCATGGACCAAATTCCTGACCAAGGCAATCTATCCAACCAATCACTCAACAATTTAAGCACCGCAATGCCATGGACTAGATTCCTGACCAGGGCAATCTATCCAAGTGGGACTAAGGTAGACTCAAGCTTTCAGCCCCTCTAGGTACCATTAGGCCTACTTTCTAACCACCAACCCAAACATACAGGGGTGTATCCAAAACCGAGCTCAATAAACAACACCACCTTTTCAATTCCGAGATTCCTAACATCAACACAGAGTGTCGGCCTGATGTATCCCCAAGCAATGCTTAACTCGCAAAGCCTCAACAAATCTCTTCCATTTATTTATCATCAATACAATCACCAATATCTACCAAACCCAACTGGTTCCTTAGATATTCGAACTTCTTACTAGGAAGAGCCTTTGTCAATATGTCTACTGCATGTTCATCTGTCGGAACATATTCTAACTTCACGATCCCATCCCAGACCAAGTTCCTAATAAAGTGGAACTTATTGTTGATATGTTTCATCCTCGAATGAAACACGGGATCTCCATACATCTTGAATCTTGATACAACTTTGATCATCACAGTTAATCACAGTAGGAACCAGAGACTTTTCAAACAAGTCTGTCAGAAGCTTCCTTAATCAAACAACCTCTTTTCCTACTTCACATGCAGCCACATATTCTGCCTTGGCACTACTCAATGCAATGGGATCTTGCTTCCTACTCATCCATGAGATCATAGCAGCTCCCAGACTAAAGCATCCTCCGGCAGTGATCCTTCCATCGGTCTCACTCCCACCCCAATCAGATTCTGTGAAGCTAATTAGCTTGACTTCCTTACTATCATACTTTAGGCAGTGATGTACAGTGCCACGAAGATACTTCAATATATGTTTGGCAACTATCCAGTGATCATGACAAGGCTCCAACTGAAACTAACTAAGAATGTTTACTACAAAACATATATCTGGCCTAATATTTACCAGATACATCAGGGAACCCACCAACTGACGATATGAGGTAGGATCCACGAGACTCGAGTTGGAACTCCTCAACTTCTTGAGGTTGGTGATCATAGGAGTAACCATCGGCTTGGAGTCCATCATCCCAAATTTTTGCAATAACTTGATGATGTACTTTCCTTGCCTGAAATATATGGCCCCAAGTCTCTACCATACTTCTAGACCTAGGTAGTAATGCATCAGTCCTAGATCCTTCATCTCAAATTTAGCTGCCAACATCTTCTTGCATTCTTGAATTCTTCGTTCTACACCGATGATGAATAGATCATCCACATATAGTAGAATAATGACTGCCTCATTATTCATGACCTTGATATATAGATTCGGATCAATAGTACTCTTCACGAACCCAATCCTAAGAAGATACGCATCCATTCTTGCATACCATGCCCTTGGTGCTTGCTTCAAACCATATAGAACCTTCTTGAGTCTGCAAACATGAGAGTCCCTGTTATTCACTTCAAATCCTTCAAGTTGTTCAATGTACACTTCCTCATCAATGGTCCCATTCAAAAATGTGGTCTTAACATCCATTTGATGGATATTCCACCCCTTGTAGCAGCTAGTGAAACCAACAATCTAATGGTGGTATACTTTGCAATAGGTGCAAATGTTTCTTCATAGTCAATGCCTTCCTTTTGAGAGAAACCCCTTGCAACGAACCTTGCTTTGTACTTGTCTATACTTCCATCAACAACATGTTTGATCTTATAGATCCACTTCGATGTGACAACCGATTTGTCACTAGGTCTAGGAACGATTTCCCAAACCCCATTCTTCATGATGGATTGATATTCTTCCTGCATAGCTTTCTTCCAAACCTCTTCATGCTCAGCTTCCTGGAATGTAGATGGTTCGGCTTCAATCAACTTTGTCATATATGCAGCATAACCAGAATACCTTTTTGGTTTCTTACTTTCCTTGGAGGACCCTTTCGCAGCTTCATGTCCTTCAGCATCTTCTAATGTAGCTTTCAACCAATTTGGCCTCTTCCTTGTGGTTGGGATAACCACCGATTGAATAGGCTCACTTGGTCCTTCTTCTTCATCATTTGCAGTAGAGTTCTCATGAACTTCATCTTCTTCAAATACGGGAACTTCTTCATCATCAGAATCAATAGGAATATCCTTTGATTTCTTGTAAGCTTGATTCTCATCAAATATGACATCCCTGCTTACTTCAATGTATCTTCCCTCCTTTATGTAGATTCTATATGCTTTTGAGGAAAGACTATAACCAACGAATATTCCCTTGATGCTTGTCAAGTCCAACTTCTTTCGCTTGTCTTTCGGAACATGGACATATGTTGGACTTCCAAATACACAGAAATGATCCACACTTGACTTCCTTCCTGTGAATACTTCCTCGAGTGTAGAATTATCAAGAATGCTATGAGGACTTCTATTTTGAACGTACACGACAATCATCGTTGCTTCACCCCATAAGAACTTTGGTAGATCTTGATCAAGGAGCATAATTCGAATGCCTTCTTCGATTCACCTATTCTTCCTTTCGGCCACTCCATTTTGTTCGAGATAGTACGGAACAATGAGCTCCCTCTTAATCCCTGCATCCTTACAATATGCAATAAGCTCTTTCTAGGTGTATTCCCCACCATTGTCAAACTTTAGAGACTTATCTTCTTTTTGGTTAGGGTTTCTACCTCAACCCTAAACTCCTTGAACTTATCAAATACTTCATCTTTAGTTTTGAGTAGGTAGAGCCATGTCTTCCTTGAATGGTCATCAATGAATGTTACATAGTAGAGATGACCTCCAAGTGTCTTATCAAACATGGGCCCGCATACATCAAAATGGATGAGATCTAATATTTCTTTAGATCTAGATTCACTATGATGAAATGGCTTTCTAGTATGCTTCCCCAAAGAACATCCCTTGCACACACCTTCATGGTCTAACTTCATATCAGGAATACCATGAACCAATTGACTAAGTGTAGGGATGACTCTATAATGAAGATGGCCATACCTTCGATGCCATAGTTCCATATGAACCAGCGCTTGAGGAGATGGAGTGATAACACGGTAAAGACTTCCTTCATGAACTCCAATAACCCTAACTTTGTCAATACTAGAGTTCTTTCCCCAAACCAATACTTTTCCATCAATAAAAGCAATTCTTTCCCCTTTATCTTCTAAACAAGAAATAGAAATTGAATTCTTCTTCAAACCTAGAACATAGAGAATGTTGTTGAGATGCAGCGTCAATCCATTGTCCAACTTTAATGATGTAGATCCCAGGCCTCTAACAGCATAACTTTTGTTGTCACCCAATTCCACTGCATGAGAGGATGACTCCTTTGATAGTGTGTGTAGTTGCCTACTTTCACCTATCATGTGTCTCGATGCTCCACTATCAATGATCCATGCATTGTCATCAGTAAGAGATCCTGTAAGGGCAGCCAAGAATCCATGACTCTTGACTTTGTTGAATAGGTAGTAGATGATCTTCTTGATCCATCTTCCAGTAGAGTTGAAACCCAAACTTATGTAGTTCACCATAGAGGGAGAATCCATGCCAACAAAGTGATCTTCGACTTCTCTTGACCTTAGCTCTGATACCATGTTGGAAAATCAAGGATATTATATTAGGGTTTGATTCTCCTTTCTTGATAATTACTTGTGAGTGTGTTGGCTTCTTTTACTTCTTTATTATCTTATCTTTCATCAAGCAATTATACATACATGAAGATCACAAAACAAGAGACACAAGATATAGGCACATGCCAGGGCAAAACCCCCCTCGAGGGGAAAACCCAATCAAGATAATTCTTCCTTTCAATAGTATTCTTTGAGACTCTTTACCCTAGACCAAGACCAGACTTTCCCTCCACACCATGTCAGCCTCCAAGATCTTCGACCCCTTCCAGCAACTTCGACTAGGCAGCAGCTTCCAACAACATGCAGCTTACGGCAACAACAAAATCTTAGGAGACTTCAATCTCCCAACCCAGACCATGAAACAGAGAGAGGCAGAGGACCAAAAGTTCGATTTTCCTCTTCTCTAGAGACTCCCCCAAACTCGCACTTCTTTCGTCCTCCCGACAACAAAATTCGCACTTCACTAGCTCTTCTTGAGATATCGAACTTGCTTGAGAGTGAGTGTTCCAAATGACTTCGACCTCCTTCAATATATATGCTTCTTGTGGGTCGAATGGGGGTCCTTAGGCCGACATGATGTGGAGGACACATAATTCATATTTGACTTGATACAAAACAATTTTACATGATCTGAAAGCCCAAGAAGGGTCTCTTCGAATGTACAATGACTCTATAAACTCCATATTAATCCTAGGAGTCCACAATGGGGACTTGACTAATATAATGATGACCCAAGCATGAAACCCATGCTTTAATAAGTCATTGTTACAATAATAAAAATTCTTTTCTTTATTCTTTTGACAAGTACATTACATAATGGCTCAAGTACATTATCGAAGACCGAACATAGTTACTTTTCCAACAACGTCCCCTACAAGATGAGAAGGATGAGAAGGGTGCCACTTAGCAATTCCCCTACCTAGTCAACACACTCTCATTGTGGAAAAGGACAAGCCAATCGGCTTGTGATAAGCCAAACATAAGCATAGTTGATCTCCTTCTTCTTCTTTGATATATAATGACAAGTTTTTTATTTTTGCATTGGCCATCTCAAAAACTATGAAGCCTCCCAAGCTAGCCAATTGTGGTTGAAAATGATCCTCCAAATTTTGGATGGTATCCAACATCGAATGGTTATGATGAACCTCAATCAGATGTTGCACTAGTGCCTATAGTTTATGTTAGAAATATCGATGTTAATTGTTCATTACACTTGTAATCATGGCTAGAGCCATATTTCATTCATTTTTTATATCACTAGGTTGTGGCTAAGACCAACCTAGTCATCATTTATGGTGGGCCATAACCCCTCCTTGAGGAAGGCAAGTACCATCTTTACAGGTATAAATACACCACTCAACTTCATTTGTATTATTGTATTATAATCTTTGATCATTGAGCTTATTGGCTCTCTTAGCAAAGTGTTTAAGCATATGAGCACCCATATCTAGTGTTGGCACAATCTTGTTCTATGACTAGTTTTTCTATCACTTGTGTATTTGACCTTCCCCCTCTAACACATCAATAGGCAACTCCAACAAAGTTTTTAGTGTCATTCTTCCTCGTTTATACACAAGAATTTGGGCTAACAATATGGTTATTCAATCCTCTCAGTATTTTGCGACCTCAACTTCCAATGAACTAGAGTTTCCATATCTAATTTCCCAACAATTTTGTTTATTCCCAAGTGTAATGCCTTGTGGTTTGGACTTATGCTCTTATCTTTACTTTAAAATTATATGTATTTCGTTGATGTGTGTAATGAGTGCTTTGGCAAAGTCAATCCACATTTTGAGTTTTGCTTAGATTATGCTAGTGCTTGTTGAGGTTCCATGTGCAGCCCACCCTTTTTTGTATAAAAACTTTGTACGTATTGTTTTTATTGTTAAACTCACACAATGTAAACAACAGATTAGATAAATCGTGAGTTACCTTTCTATTCACAAAGATGTAAATATTAATACATTGTCTTATGACCCTTGGTTAGAGGTGTTTCCCATCTCCCCAAAGGGCATTTACATTGTAGTCTATTACTTCTCTCTATCTACTTTGTTGTATGTTATTCATGGCTTTGATGGGGACCCCTTTATAGATTGGCATGCCAATATCACCCAATAATTTGCAATTGGAGAAGTTATTCTTCTAGGTGACTTCTGTGAAAAATTCTAAACTGAAATTCTATCACTGCAGCAACTGATTTATTTCACCTACTTATTATTCTCAATAAGTTATTTACGAAATTCCTTCAGCAAATATTAAAATAAATTCTACTGCAGTTATCACACAATTACCCAAAGAAAAAATACATGCACAAGAATCAATCACATTGACACAGTTATTTTTGGACAATTGTCCCCGGAAAAACCCAATGCGGGAAAACCGGTGCAGCAGATGAGGGCTTTATTAATCTTCAGCAGCAATTGCTTTTACAAGGAATGATTTTACAGAGAAACTAAAAGAAAACACCTGAGACTTTCCCTCTGAGACCATCTGACACTTTGGAGACCCTGCTCCCACTTCTGCGTCACTCTGATTGACCCAACGTGGCTCTGAGTGGCTCTGCGTCCCTCTGCGTCAGCTTGCATAGGCCCTGCGTCTCTCCTCTGGACTGCGTCTCTCTTTCTACGCTGTCTTCCACTGCCCCTGTGTCACCTCCTCCTCGATCACTGCCTACTGTTGAAGCCCTCATCTTCCTCCACCCTACAACTCCTTCTGAAATCGATCTCCTCTTCCTTGAGAATTGAATTTCCTTGAGATACTGAGTATTTGTCAGTGTCTTTCCAAATGACCCTCAAGTCTTCTCTTATACTTTTCCTGTTGATAAATCAACGGTCGAGATTAAGTCCCTAATCAACAGCCAAGATTAAAACACACTTGATCCTCGTCTCTTAGAAGCTTGTCATCCTTATCTTTATTAATACCCATTAATATTTTTATTTTCCTAAGTTTAGACTTAGGAACCCATTAAAAATATTAATTATTTTAATAACTCTTAATCTGGATGGAATTTCCCAAAACGATTTCTGGGTCTTGGAGATCTCATGTGCCTTAGCCTCTCCTCCAAATTTCAAGGCTAGAGCGCATCCGATGCTACCAAAAATCAACACTCCCTCTTAGCGAGGAATGTGCTCTAGCAATGTTTCACTATAGAAACATCACACTGATCTTTCGCATCGGTACCTGTGCTGATGCTTGGCTTGCTACCTCACATCCCCTGCACTACTGCCCATGACACTGCCATTGCCACTGTAGCTCCCTCTCAACCTACTACATCATGTTGCTCATAGCACTACCACTGCTAACTACAACTACTTCTGATACTTATCCATTATTGAAATGGATTCTTTACCATCCCCATCTTCTCCCTGAATTGAACAAACTTTGTTCTTCCTAGAGCCTTGGTGAGGATGTCTACCACCTGTTCTCTTGTAGGAGTGTACCTCAATTGTACTGCCCCTCGTTGGACACAGTCTTTGACAAAGTGACACCTGATATCAATATGCTTCGACCAATCATGAAATACTGGATTCTCATAGATTATCACACATGATCCTAGTCGCTTCCATCCTTCTCCTGAATAGATTCACAAGCAATTTCCTAAGCCATATGGCTTCGCACGAAGTTGTGCTAGCTGCCATATATTTTGCTTCAGCTGAGCTCAGAGCCACGAATTTTTGTTTCCTACTGCACCAGGAGGTCATTCCTGATCCAATGTTGAAACAGTAACCAGTTGTACTTTTCCAATCTACTGAACTTCCAACCTAATCTACGTCAGTGAACCCACTCAGCCTGATGTCATTGTCTCTGGTGTACAATAGTCCATGCTCGACTGTTCCTTGTATATACTTGAGAACATGTTTCGCCGCTGCCCAATGCGCCCTCTTAGGTTCTACCATGAATTGACTAAGGGTGTTGACAATGTAACAAATGTCTAGCCTAGTATTGACCAGATACATTAGCGACCCTATGAGTTGCCTATACAAGGTGGGATCAACATCTTTATCTTCTGATGCATCAATCTTCTTCCAGTTGGTGATCATTGGAGTAGCCATAGGTCTACAGTCCTACATCCTGAATCTCTTCAAGGTTTCGGTAGCATATCTCCCTTGTCCTAAGAAGATCTCACCCTTCTGCTGCCAAACATCCAACCCCAGAAAATAGTGCATCTGTCCCAAATCCTTCATGTCGAATTCTGTGGCCAGATTCTTCTTGCAGTCTTTGATGAGCTTGGATGATCCTGTCAGGAAGAGATCATCCACATATAACACTAGGATTAGAGGCTCATTCTCTACAACAAGATAGTAGAGATTAGGGTTTACGTCACTCTTGACGAACCCCATCTTCTACAAGTAGCCATCAATTCGACCGTACCATGCCCTAGGTGCCTGTTTCAGCCCATACAAGGCTTTCTTTAATCTGCATACATGAGATTTCTTCTCATGTGTCTCAAAACCTTCTGGTTGTTCGATGTATACTTCCTCTTCTATTACCCCATTCAAGAATGTCGTCTTGACATCCATCTGATGAATCTCCCACCCCATCTGTGCTGCAAGAGATATCATGGTCCTAATAGAAGTATACCTGGCTACTGGGGCGAAGGTTTCTTCGTAGTCTATCCCTTCCTTCTGAGCATACCCCTTAGCCACGAACCTGGCTTTGTATTTCTCCACACTGTCGTCTGCAGCATATTTGACCTTGTAGATCCATCTCGAACCTACCACTGATCTGTCCTGAGGCCTAGGTACCACTTCCCAGACATCATTGACCATTATAGAGTTGTATTCCTCCACCATAGCATCTACCCATACTTGATGTTGAACGACCTCCTGAAAACTAGAAGGTTCCCCAACCTGAGCTACTAAGGCCTGGTATCTATCTGGCTGTCTTCGCTCCCTTTTATTATTCCTGGGTGCACCAATGAAGTCTTCTGCATCCCATAGAATCTGTCGGAGTTCCCGGCTCGTTCTTCCACTGGTAGTAGGTACATCTATCAACTCCTCTTCTTCCTGAGATTCCTCCTGTTCTGAAGCCTTGTCTTCAAGAGGATTTCTGGTACCAGTTTCCACTGGTTGAAGTGGTCTGACCAACGGCTTGTCTTTCAACTGCTCCTCAAAAGGCATTTCTCGGGATTTTCTAAAAGCTCTATCCTCCATGAACTTTACATCCCGCCGAACTACTACCTTCCTACTCCCTGGAAGATAGACTTTATATGCCTTATCATTCTCGCTATATCCCACAAGATATCCTTTCTTAGCAGTTTGATCTAATTTCTTTCTCTTCTCTTCAGGGAGCAAGTGTTAAAATTGGCAACTAAGGCCAGACTCCATGTGGGTCATATTATTTAGGGCAGCTGATAATTTTCTTAGATCCCTCTCATCAAAAGGTGTAGGATTGATCTAAAGATCATCCGATTTTGATAAGTATTCATGGAGTTATGAATTTATTTGCGTTATAAGACAATTCGTCAAGGTCGACCAGCAACTAAATAATACCCACATGTGCTCAACGTTTTAGTATAAAAAGAGGTGACTTGATAGTAATTTCTACACACACTTCACTCTTGATTTCTCTCCACTTGTTATGGGTTTTAGTGGAATAGAAATCTAAGAGAGGAAGCCCTAAACGCAGAAGGTAAGGAGCCCTAGTATGAGCCTTAGACTCAGTCAAGAAGGAAGGCTACTTGTTGCCCTGGTCTCTAGAACTCCTAGACGCAGTAGGGAAGGAGCCCTAGCATGATCTATGCATGACCTAGCCGCAGTCCTAGATAATCTACGCATGACCTAGAAGTGATGCCCTAACTCCTAACACAGTGATGGAGGAGAGGCCTAAGTGTTGTCCTAAAGGAGATTCTGGGGCAGTGTGATATAAATGAGATTAAGGAGGCCAAGCCATGGATGTTTTGAGGTCTGTTCTCTTGTAACAGGCCGAGTAAAGGGACCTTGCTAGGCTACAGCTAAGGCAAATTCCAGAGAGGAAAAGAAGGCAGTGTGGAGCCTTCTAGGATCAGTTTTGAGGGCTGGTTGCTACAGCAAGAAGGCTGAATGTGTTCAAGGCTAAACGCAGGTCTATTGGGCAGCAAGCAAGGTAAGGAACTCTGTTTTGAAGAGGGTTGTAGGTGACAGCAAGGACTGTGGTAGGCTGCAGGCCTAACCACTTCAAAACAGGGACAGCATGGAAGTGTTTGGGGCTATACAGTGCCCAGAACAGCAGCACGAATGAAGAGAAGCCTTACTAGCATAGGTCGCAGTTCATAAGGGCAATTCTGGGCCAAGACTTGAGGACAGTTAGGCACTGTTGTGTGCCCTAACCAGTCCCAGAAATTACAGTTGTAATAAAGTGATAAACAGCAGCGTTTGTATGGTGACATGGCAGCAAAGAGGAAAGCAGCTATGACATGGCAACAAAGAGGACAGCAGCTATGACATGGCAGCAAAGATGACAACAGCTATGACATGGCAGCAAAGGACAGCAGCTATGACATGGCAACAAAGATGACAACAGCTATGACATGGCAACAAAGGACAGCAGCGATGACATGGCAGCAAAGGCTACAATGGGACAGCAGCAAAAGCATGGCGCTGCAAACTCATTAGGACAGCAGCAAGGTACAGCATGCCAAGTGGGACAGCTAGGCAATGGTGCTTAGTACAGCAAGCAAACGGGACAGCAAGTACATAGTGCAGCAAGGTGCAGCAATAGTACTTGGGACAGCAATGATACTTGGTGCAGCAAGTACATGGTACAGTCATGATTGGTGAAGCATGATGAAATGCAGCATAGTGATGATGGGAGCAGCATGGTGCAGCATGATGATGAGGAGCAGCAGAACGATAGGTGCAACAAGGTGATGGAGTCACCTTGGAGAATCAGTTGAAGCAGCATGTCTTCCACTGAGTCAGCTACCTCATGTATCATCTACTTAGAGATGATCTATGCTCTTATTTAGATAAGTCAAAGTGTTGACTTCTGTTGTATATGTACTATCTCTCTCTCTCTCTGATGAACTATTGAAGAACATATAAGAAGAATTGATCAAGGGTTTCCCCACATTGGGGTTTGTCCCTACCTAGCGCCACATCTTGTGTCCTCTTGTCTTAGCTTGTCTTCTGCAATCTATGTCCATGTTCTATCTGCAATTTACTTTAATGCTGATGTGATTGCTAATCTGGAAAAGATATTGAGACAACTATGAAAATCGAAATAAATTGCTCTAAGCATAGAACATACCTAAAATTAACATGGTATCAGAGGTGAGGTGAAAACAAAGCCCAAGTAAGAGTGAAAGAGCAATCACCGAAGACAGTTGAGAAAGGACAATAGGATCAGTGGATTCCTCATCCCTCTTCAAATTCACCAAGGGTGAAGTCGAAGCAGAGTATATTATCAAAATGGCGCAGCGGAAGCTTTTAATAGCCTTACCTAGAGATCACTTCAATGGAAAGTCCGGATCTAAGGGTGGAAGGAAAGGCAGATGCCTTATTTGTAATAAGTTCGGCCATTATGCGAAGGAGTGTCTGAGGTAGAGACACATCACTTGATGATGATAACAATCATTCCAGGGACATCTTCAATGATCAGAGGAATGACAGGTAATGCAGGTCATCAAGGAAACAGACAACTCTTTAAAGAAAGCAAGGGACTCCAGGTATGAAGAATCAAATGTTGTTTCTGATAAAATAAAAGAAAGTTGTCTTGTATTGGCCCTCTCCTTCAGATTCTTTGGGAATCTAGCTTATTGATTATAGTGCTTCAAGGCACTTCATCAGATAGAAGGGTGCTCTCTCTAATTTGGTAGAGATGGAAACAATCATGGGACTATACTTGGAGCCAACGCCACCTATCCCGGAAAGGGTGTAGGGAATGTTACCCCTCAATTGAATAAGGCTAACTCGATTCATTTACAAGAATCTCTTTTATGTACCTAATCGCAAGAACCTGGTGTCCATTTCAGCAATGGAAATCAAAGGTTTCAGGGTGGCATTCATCAATGGAAAGGTACGTTTTTGAAAATAGAATATTCAAAGATGCTTTTACTCATGGGTTCAGGGTTGGCAATTTGTATCAAGTTGCAGGAAGTCCATTGGGAACCATGTCAGCGGACACATCTCATCTATAGCACCAAAGGTCTACTTTATGGGGCCTTACCTGATGTGAGTCAGATGGTGACAGGGATGCCTGAATTCAAAAGAAGCATGAAGGTACATGTATGATATGTACCGAAGGAAAATCTTACAAGGGGACCATTCCCCTCATGTAGCAGGTCCACAGGTTTGGAACAACCCGAGGGGTTTGAGATTCATGATCGGGATTCTCATGTGTGCAGGTGGAAGAAAGCCCTCTATGGCTTGAAGCAAAACACCACGGGCTTAGTATGAGAGGATTGATAGTTGTCTGATGAAGCTAAGATTCAATAGGAGTAAAGCCGATCCAAACCCTTGCTCGAAGGTTGTGGATGATAGACCTCTCATACCGGCACCTTCTGAGGACGACCTATTTCTATAAGTGCAGACCCTCTCATTTGCAGAAGTAAGAGGGAGTTGGATTCCGAATGTGGAATGGTAAACTGCAAGCCGTGACTACCTCGAGGATCTTAACTTTCAGAAGTTATATGGTAGTGATGCCGAACCAGATTTGGGAAATGCCTCAGAGTTTCATAAACTCATTTGCATTGATGTTCTTGGTGAACTTCCGTCCGGATACATGTTTTGCAGTTAGCATGTTGGGCTCATATTTTGGTTGAGCCTCACTAGATTGGTGACAAGAATCTTCTCAGATATCTTCGGGGCATAATCCCTCATGGATTGGGATACATTGCCGGAAATATGAAGTTGCATGATTATTCGAATGCTGACTGGGTAGGCAATGTGGAGGATCTCAAAAGCATTTCTGAATGTTGATTCTCTTTGGGTTCTACTCGATATCCCGGATGAGCAGGAAGCAGAAGTCGGTTGCTATAAGCACCGTTGAGACGGAATACATAGCTATGAGTATGATCTCGTGTGAAGCTGCCTGGTTGTGGAAGCTCTTCAGTGAGCTGTTTGTACACATGATGGATACCACCATGATCTTTTATGTCAACCAGGGGGGATTCGATTGTTGAGGAATCTCGTATTCTATGATTGCTCCAACATATAGACATCAGATACTACCTTATCTAAGATATGGTACGTTGATGAGCGAGAAGGCTTCATCGCATTGAAACTGATGTACAGGTCGCAGACATTTCGTCGAAGCCCCGGGGAAAGCTCAAATTTGTGACTTTCCCAAACAACTTGGAGTTGTTGAGAGACCCTCTTATGAGAGTCCTGCATGATGCATGCAATGAGCTCTGGGAGCTGCGGGGGGCTTGGGGTACTTCTTGGAGAACCAAACGACCATAGGGCAACTCACCCTCCCCTAATGGTGTGTTGTGTACAGGGTGAATGGCTCAGCCTTCCCCTATGATACTCCATGGCGACTTATGCACAGGATGATTAGTTCTCTTGTTGAGGCATCCTACCCATGCAATCTGGGACTCATGGGAAGTACCTCTCATCTGGCCAATGAGCAGGGAAATGGGGTTAGGGACCATAGTAGTACTATCGATGGACACATCATTGTATCTATCGTACTCCCTATGCTAAGATGACCTCCATTGATCTGGGATCAATGAAACTGATTTGGGATCAGTATGAGTGGTTTGAGACACTCTCTTGTGATAATGATCTGGGATCAATAAAACTGACTTCGGGTCAGTAAGAGTGACATAACTCACTCTGTTTTGGAACTGATCTGGGATCAACAAGAGTGGTATGACACACTCTCTTCATATGGAATTGACTTCGGGTCAGTAGAGAATGGTATGAGACATCCTCAATCAATTTTTCTTCTTCATGGTTCAGCAGAGCAGATCCGAGCAGTGTAGGGCACTGTTGGCAGAGATAGTACAGTCTAGCAGATGGATTAGCGGATGGAGTTCTCCCTAGTTGAGAGGGAGTGTTAAAATTGGCAACTAGGGCCAAAATCCATGTGGGTCATCTTATTTAGGGCAGCTGATAATTTTCTTGGATCCCTCTCATCGAGAAGTGTAGAATCAGTTGACTAAGTCACCTTGGAGAATCACTTGAAGCAGCATGTCTTCAACTGAGTTCAGCTACCTTATGTATCATCTACTTAGAGATGATCTATGCTCTTATTTAGATAAGTCAAGTGTTGACTTCTGTTGTATATGTACTATCTCTCTCTCTCTGTGCTGAACTATTGAAGAACATATAAGAAGAATTGATCAAGGGTTTCCCCACATTGGGGTTTGTCCCTGCCTAGCACCACATCATGTGTCCTCTTGTCTTGGCTTGTCTTCTGCGATCTATGTGTATGTTCTATTTGCAATTTACTTTAATGCTGATGTGATTACTAATATGGAAAAGACATTGAGAATTTGAGATAACTATGAAAATTGAAATAAATTGCTCTAAGCATAGAACATGCCTAAAATTAACAGCAAGGGAATATGCATCATCTTCATGCTTAGGGTTTTCTCCTAGGGTTTGCATAAGGTTAGGGCAAAGGGTTATTCATGCATCGCAAGAATATTTCCATCACAAACAATGCCACATTGACATCAATGACAACCTTGACGAACAGCCCCATCTCTTGATTTTTCCACCAACCACACCTTGTGGGGTTAAGGGCTTTTCTCACTAACTTAGTGTGTGTGCAAGGTGGTATCAACGCTCATAAAAACAATTTTTTATTAATCCAAAAATAAATATTTTGGATTAATTTCCTCAAAATTTTGACTTTGCCTTAACCACTAAGGTCCAATGGCTCAATTTTTTTCAAAATATCCATTTTTGCCTTGGTGGGGGACCTCCAAAAATTAACTTCTTTTTGACCCACGAATTTTTTGGTCATTTTCCACCTGGAGAAATTAATTTCTCTAGAATTTATTTTTTTACTCTAAATTAATTAAATTAATTTCTCTAGAATTTATTTTTTTACTCTAAATTAATTAATTTTTTGGCTTTAGGATTTAATTTTATTTTCACCAGAAAAATTAATTAATTGACACAAGAGGGGATTAATTATTTTTCCACCCTCCAATACTTTAGCCATCGTGTCTAATTATGAGGGACCATGCACTAAAATATTTTTACATTAGATAATTACAAATTCAACCCTTAAAGGGGGGATACCCATTCGTTTTATACCCTCATAATATATACCTAATTCTACGACACAATATGATCTAGTAGACCAAGCGATCTGTAATAAGATAAGTTAGTCAAATAGCTTAAATTATTTCCAAACCACTTTTACAATAAATTCAACTAAAGTCACTAGGGCTAACCTAAGACTTTGTCAATAAATTCCACCCTAACTTTGGGGTTTAAGCTGGAGAGAAAAACTCTGTCGATTATCCGTGTTTAAAAACATACATAATGCGGTGAGACGAAAAACCTCCTAGGATGAAATTAGTCACCAAAACTAGAGACTTACCTAGGTTGTTACAAATTAAACGATCATACTAGCATCATTACAATTTGCAGAAATTGGGTTTACAATGAAATAAGAACTGGTTGGTTGATGATTATGAATGTTGAAAAAAATTGTACAACTGCTTCCTTGGACTTGTGACAAAATAGGTGCAACATCTAGCTCCATATGGGACACGTTGCCTTAGTGAAGTTTCAAGTGACGTGAGAATCCAGAATCATGTATCCAAGAAAACAGAAGTTCATCAAATAGATATCCGCTCATAATCAAAATCATCATGCATATATAGAATATCTGCTAGAATAGAAAAATTTACTCTAACAAACTGGAGAGTAAAGACATATAACATAAGCAGATAAAAAGAAAAGTAACTAATGACAGAAATAAAAGGAAGTAGGGTTAGAAATACAATACAAAGGATACCTTATGGCATCAAATATCTTCAACATAGTGCATACAGAGCATTTGCCGACTTTCAGGAAAGTTTGTGGGTTGCTTCTCGGATGTGCCATGTTGAATTTTGAAAATGCTGGGACTTCGATTTATCCAAATATCGAATTGTTCCCGACCATCAAATGCATCAAACCCCTTATTTCTTCTTTTCTACTTTTTACTTTTCTTCTTGGTGGGTTGTGATGTCAATAATGGGACTAATGTAGATTTTTTGTCTTGATCTTGAAAATGCTCGGATAAAAGATCTAAAGAATCTGAAGTATGCCCAATCTTATTCTGAATATACTCTGCCAAAGGTGATACATAAGTTTGATCTTTCTCAATTCCTTTTTCAACCATGGCATTTCTAGTTAACTTGTTTCCAATGGGGTAGGAGACCTCCTCGCAATGAGATGGGAAATGATTTAGTGAACTAGGAGGCTTGTGATCCGATCTATGCTAAAATTTCTGCTCATGTGTCTTTTCCATTATTTGCAGCGTATTCTAAAGAGTGAACTTTTCATTTCTTATGGCATCCATTTGGTTAGAATCTTCATCCTTTATAGCATTAATCTCCTTGGCATGGTTTTCCTCCATGGTCATCAACTGGTCTTGCATGGTGGTCATCTTAATTTCCATGGTTTTCAATTCCTCGGCATGTTGTTTTTCTATGACTAATAACCCGCTCTAAAGACTGACTTCCTTGTCTTGCATAGAGCTCATTTCTTTCTCATGATTTTCCTTTATGGTGCTTAGCTCTTCAACATGTTTTTCTTTTATAGCTATCAACTTGGTGTGCATGGATCTCATTCCCTCAAAGTGATTCTCTTGGTTGAGCTTCATGGCTTTCATTAGCTGAGCTTGACTGAATTGCATGTCTTTAATCATTTGATTTAATTCCTTGATAAGATGCTTATCATTTTCTTTTTCATCATCAATATTAATTTGTTCCTTCGTCCCTGTCCTTCCACTATCGAGGATTCTTCTTACAATGGCACAAGTGGATTCGTTATGAAAATGGTGACAAGGTCTGCAATATGGCAAAGGTTGAAGCGGTGCGTTCTCTTGAACCCTGTCTATGATAGTCGGGTCCCTTACAGGGTCATCTTTCTGTATACTGTGATCACCGAAAGGTGAATCCTTTTGACCTCCATATCTATCCTTAAAAGCATCGACGATGGCTTGTAAAGAATCAAAAGAGTTGTCAGGGAAATCACAAAACCACTTCTTAGCATCATCACCTAAGGAAAGGACAAAGACTTGCATCCTGACGTCTTCAAAGCGTCAAGTATCAGAGAACATTTCCATAGAACAATCAAACTTTGTGAGATGATTTCTAGCAGATTGCAATATTACCCGTGAAAGAATGCAATTTATTGATGGCATTTTCTGGAATATCATGAGGAATGTTAGTAAACCGGCAAAGGGCGAACAATTCATTCATGATGACTTGTTTTAAAGGGAAAAGAGGCCAATGGACGTCGGAGAGAGATCCTTGTCCAAGAAAAACAAGAAGTCTTCAAGAGGCTCGCAAAAATTCTTGCAAAAAATGAAAGAAGTGGAGTCGCCACTTGAACATGAATCTAACTCCAAAATCCAAAAGGCAAAAACCGAAAGTTAGTCAAGAATCAAGCAGACGGATATCAAGGAAGGCTTCCTGTATGAGAAAGAGTAAATGTTTATTAGAATGTAATTTTTTAAACCGAGCTCTCAGAGCCTTTTCAAGATCCAAAGCAGGGTTAACCAAGCTACCATGATTTCTTCTAGAGTAAGCTCTTGTAAATGGATGAATAAGTGGAGTCACCACCCAAACAGGAAACCAACTGAAGCATCCAAGTGCTAAAGGTGCGGATAGACAAGATGAAAATATTAGTTAGAGGACAAAGGATAAGGTGACGAAAAGATGAAGAGATATCAATGGCGCCAAAACATGTGGTGTTGATGGATAAGGAATGATGAAAGAATGAGAAAATGAAGATGATCAAGAAGAATGTAGCAACGCCAAGGTCCAATAAATTGGTCCGCGGCAACGGCGCCAGAAACGTTGTGTCGCTTGATGGGCTAATGAAAGGATAAAGAATAAATGATTGAAAAAATATCGTTGAACCGTCAGGAACAGGATAAACTTCTTCTCGGCAACAATGCCAAAAACTGTTGTCGCTCAGCTTGTATAGGCACGGTGCGACAACGACTCAGGATGGGGGTTGTCACTCTAATCCCCGCCCACTCCATTCTAGTTGTCTCCCAACAGCAGGCAATGGTGGGTAGTCCCTAAGAAATGTGAAAATGCAAGATTCGTTGGTAACCAACAAACCCGAGAGACACGATTGAATGGCCTAGCCACTTGGTTGATTATAGCAAGTTTTACACATTCAATTAGATTTATACATGAGACCAATGCCTTATGGAGTCAACTACTGGCTTTATATTAATTAAGGACCAAATGACCGGATGAACAACCGTTGCTTAAATGCTTAACTATCCTAGATGAAATGCAAATCCTATGACTTGGGTGAGACACAAGATCTTGGTTTATTTTAATTAAATGTCTAGCTAAATGTATCCTCCCTCTTAACTATTTTGAAGCTAGTCTCTAGAGTAGGTTGTGAGAAAGAAGCCAGGGGGAAGCAAGCAAAAGCTTGTTTAACAATACCTCCCCTTAGGTTCTAGCCACCCGATGCCTTCGGCGCTGCAGAGACTGTGGCTCTAACGACTGCAAGGTCAACATGTTAACCACTAAAGAGGTGTTAGGCTCCTCAAGCTAGATGAGAAAGGTGGTCCTATTCTCTATCATTCAAGCTTATCTATCATTCAAGCTTATGTTTGGAGGTAAGTTATTAATGCAAGGCTAGTTCTAGGATGCAAATGCAAGATGGGTGAGTGCTTTCTTTAGTTAAGATTGTTTATGTTAAGTACTTAGTTGATCCTTAATTATTGCACAAGAGTACTTAATAAATGAAGACAATTTTATGCAAGATGGAGTGCTCAATATTACAAGTGCCAACAAGATACAAGAGATAACCACGACACAATTGTTCAATTATTGAAAAACCACAAGATAGCTCTAGAAGGAAAGATTACCAATATGCCAAGGATTCACAGTGATTATCAACCATAAATTAAAAACGATAGTAATGGCAAGAAAGAGAAATGAAAGCACTTATCCACGATGTTGTTCAAGATTATTAGCCAATGACAATTACTTAATAAAGAGGCAATAAGGTTATCAATGCTCTTTAGACGACAAGATAATGCCAATATTGTGATTACGATCTTCAACGAGAGATGCCAATAACAATTATTCAAGAGATTTAGAACACTTAGATCTTTAGTACCAATGGAGTTTAAACACTTAAGAGATAGATGACTTAACGCTCTTTTAAACACAATTAGAACAAGTTACTTCAAATGCCAATTAGATTGATAGAGACAGCTAGATCTTCAAAAGGACAATTGATGTAACCAAGATACTCAACAATTTAACAATATGTTCTTGAGATTAATGTCAAGTGCTTTAGAGAGTGAGATTAAGTGCACAATTAGGATTATGGAATTACAAAACAAAACAATGTTAGACAATAGCACATTAAACAATATAAGTGGATCCTTTTCACAAGATGTAATTATCATTAACAAGTGGAAACTTATCCTCTTATGATATTCAATGAGCCACAATTAAATTTTATAACAGCAGTGAGTTAGAGCACTTTTAGTATGCAAAGAAGAGATGCATGTGCATACAAAATGCAAATGAGCTATCTCACTATCAAACCATCACCAAATTCTCAATGTGTTAGGCCTTCTTATGATGCTAATGCCATTGTTTATATCAGATCTCCATAAGCTTATGACAGTTAGCAAATAAACAATGAATGTTCACTAGATGCAATCAATTCCTTTGTATGTCAAGCAACTCATGAGTAACTTTTAGGGCACTTAAATAAAAATTTCACCACTGTTATGAGATGATTATCTTGTTGTAGAAAACAGTGAGGAGAATAGAGGTTTAGAGGTCAAACCACTAGGCCCTAGGCCTAGAAGATGACTAGGAGACTTTGTCCACTTGCTTGCCTAAAATTTCTTCAATAGATAGGCCACCTGCAAACACAATGAACTTGTCCAATATCTCTGCTAAACACCAAAAATTAGCCCAGAAATCAAGTATTAACTACACAAAGATGGGGAGGGGTGAAGAGGGGACAAGGAACAAGGGCTAGAGGCCAAGAGAAAGGCTAAGGAGCCCACAGCAGGAGGAAAAAAGGCAAATGGAGGCCACGGCTAGGGTAGCAAAGGCCTTAGAGCCTACGTTAGGGCTAAATGAGGCTCTTTTAGAGCCTGTGGCAAGGCCAGGGGGAGCCCTTTGGGCTTGCCGCAAAGGAAAAGGGAGGATCTGAGGGCTCACGGAGAGGAAGAGGAAGCAGCAAAGGGATAAGGAAGAGAGATAAGGGCTAGCGAAGGCAGGGAAAGAGGCTTTACAACCTACGGCAAGGAGGAATAAGGGTGCCGAGGGGGAAAGGAAGGGGATACGGCTAGGGAGGAAGCCTTAAGGCTTGCGACCAGGCCTAAGAGACCTAAAAATGCCTACGGCAGGGGAAGGAGAGCCCAAATCAGACTTGCAGCTAAGATGAAGGGCTAGAAAGGGTTGCAGCTATGGTAAATTAGGCCTAGGGAGGCTGACGCTGGGCTTAAAAGGGCCCTACAAAAAATATTTAAGACTAGATCTTACCCTCAAGGGCCTAGATCTAGCTCAAACCCCAACAAATCTTCTTGAAGCTCACATGCACAAATGAAAATGAAAATACCCAAAACCCCAATATATACAAAATTCAAATAAAAACCCCAAACCCCAGTTGCTGCAAAACAAGGGTTAGAAAAAATTATTTACAAAAATTATTCTACAAAAAATAGTTTACAAGTTATATACAAATATACAATGCTTGTGAAAAATAAATATTTTTTGATGAAATAATTTTAAATGATGAGCAATGACAATAGATCAAATGTGTTTCGAAAGTTATGGTGTTTCCCACAGCCTTAGCGAAGTAAGAAAATCAAACAAAATTCTCGGAGAGTCCAAACAAGGCCAGCTCTTCTCCACAGTTTGTGAACTTGGAGTCCAAGAGTCGGGGAACTTGCAACGCTATATATTTCTTCAAGAAAACTTGTTAGACATATGGCAAATCAGATCACCTAAGATAGACCCAAAATCTACCAATAGAATGTTCTTATCACCATCTAATGAATAAACAAGCTTATAAAATTTTAAGCACAATATAGGAAAGCACATATCCAACACATAACACAAATCATCAGACAAAGAACACCATGAACTAAACCCCAAAGTCTTTTATTATGATATTTCAAACGTTCCTAGTAGATCAGTGGAACAACATCGGCGTTACAAAATTACATAGAACAAAGTCAAAGTTTTCATCATGACTTGATAACCAAAATGGCTTCTAATTTATAGGTAAATCCTCCAAGTGGAAAATAACGGCTAGTTGGCTTGATCCCCATCAAAGTAATCTCAACTGTTGATAAATATTTGAACATCTTTTAATCTCTGTCGTCGAACATTTTTATTTTTGAGAAATTTTCCAATTTTTCATAAAAACCATTTTTTATTCATCTAAAATAAATATTTTCGATTAATTTCCTCAAAATTTTGACTTTGACTTAACCATCAAGGTCCAAGGGCTCAATTTTTCTTAAAATATCCATTTTTGCCTTGGTGGGGGACCTCCAAAAATTAACTTATTTTTGACCCACGAATTTTTTGGTCATTTTCCACTTGGAGAAATTAATCTCTAGAATTTATTTTTTGTAATCAATGAATGGATTGAATTGATTTACAATGAGCTATGAAGCTCAATAAATAATACAAATGTATTTACATAGATAGAAACAGCAAGTTTCTACTAAGAAATAGAAACAGCAAGTTTCGTCTAAGAAACTGCTAATAAGACAGAAAATAGAAACAGCATTAATCACTAAAGTAGCATTATTCTAATACCCTCCCTTAATGCTCAATCTATCTATAACGCCTAAAGACCCTCTGAATTTTACAAATTTATCAGGACCAAGAGGCTTGGTGAGGATGTCTGCTGGCTGGTCCGTTGTGGGAACATATAACAATTGAATGGATCCGTCTTCAACAAGTTGTCGAATGTAGTGACAATGGGTTTCCACATGCTTTGTTCGTTCATGGAAGACTGGATTCTTGGCAAGTTTGAGCACTCCTTGATTATCACAGAACAAAGGAGTAGGACCGGCCTAGGAAACATGCATATCCGCAAGCATACGTCGAAGCCAAACTGCCTCACAAGATGCCTTAACTGCTCCCCGATACTCTACTTCTGTTGAAGAAAGAGCCACTGCCTGCTGCTTCTTACTAGTCCATGTGACAGCACCGGATCCCAGACTAAACACATACCCAGCTGTAGATTTACGGTCATCAACCGAACCGGCCCAATCAAAATCTGTGTAACCACTGAGTATAGGATCGGAACTTCGAGTGTACAAAAGTCCATAATCAGGAGTGCCATGCACATAACGCAGCACACGCTTCGCTGCTATCCAATGATCAGCCTTAGGAGCTGACATGAAGCGGGAAATGTAGCTCACTGCAAAACTGATGTCAGGTCTAGTGGCAGTAAGGTAGATGAGGCTGCCCACTAATTGCCTGAATAAAGTTTCATCCACAAGGGGTGAGGATGACTAAGCTGAAAGTTTGAGCCCTGGTTCCATAGGAGTCGTGGCAGGTTTGCAATCCTGCATTCTGAATTTGTCCACAAGATTTCTGGCATACTTGCACTGAGAGAGAAAGATGTTGTTCTCCGTCTGCCAGACTTCAACCCCCAAACAGTAATGAAAGAAGTCCTAAATCCGTCATATCAAAAGTGTTGCACAAATCCTGTTTGATCCCATAGTTAAAATGTGCTGAGCTGCCAGCAATGATAAGGTCATCCACATAGACAACCACAAACAAAATATCATCACCAGTATGCTTGATATACAGGTTTGCATCAGATGGACTCCGCTGAAAACCATGATCTGTGAGGTACTGATCAATTTTCATGTACCAAGCCCAAGGAGCTTGTTTCAGACCATATAGTGCTTTGACTAATCTACAGACTTTCTGTTCTTGAGCGGCAACCTTGAATCCTAGAGGTTGCGTCATGTAGACTTCTTCCTGTAAGTCACCACTCAGAAAAGCACTCTTTACATCCATCTGATGGACTTTCCAATTGAACTGAGCTGCTAAGGCAAGGACAAGCCGTATGGTACTCATCTTGGCTGTAGGAGCAAAGGTCTCCTCGTAGTCAATGCCTTCCTTCTGTGAGAACCCTCGAGCAACAAGGCGAGATTTATACTTGTCTAGGGTTCCATCAGCTTTGTATTTCACTTTATACACCCATTTGCAGCTAATGGGCTTTTTCCCTGCAGGAAGATCAAAAAGGGTCCAAGTGTGATTCTTCTGAAGACTCTGGAATTTAGCTTCCATAGCCTGTTCCCACTCAGGTGTACCCTTAGCCTCTGAATAGGTTTGAGGCCCAAAAATATTGTGCAGGTTAACCATAAGAACAAAATTTATTGTAGACTGTTGTTTGCTCTTATGTCTAGAAGTTCTACCTTCAAGGAGCTCATTATCTAGGAGATCACCAATGGTTTTAGCCCACCATTTAGGCCTGAGAGTAGAGGAACCAATATCGAGAGGAGATGGAGAAGGCTCAGGAACAATAGGAGCAGCAAGAAGAGGGTTATTTTCCGGAGGAAGCTCAGGTAGTGCATCATCAAATACTGATGCTGCATCATCCCTCCCATCAGGTGGACCTACCGGAAGAAGAACACTATGAGGCTAATCCTCAAAACACTGCTCAAAAGAAGGACACTGAAAGAATCCTCTGTCTTTATCAAATACTACGTCCCGACTGAAAATAAGACGACCAGTGGCTATATCTATCAACCTATAGGCCTTGTGATGATCACTGTACCCTGTCATCATGAGTTTCTGGCTTTTGGCATCCAACTTAGAGCGCTTAGCAGCTGGAATCCAAACATATGCAACTGTGCCAAATACTTTGAGGTGACTGATCTTAGGCTTACGGCCACAGACCAAACCTCTTCGGGAGTCTTCCCCTTAACAGCCTAAGTAGGAGATCAGTTAAGAAGATAGACAGCAGTAAATACTGCTTTAGCCCAGAATTTGTTCAGAACATCCCTGTGTTGTAACATGGAACGAGCCATTCAACAACTGTACGGTTGCAGCGTTCGACAACACTATTCTGCTAAGGAGTCTAGGGTGTAGTTAACTGGCGTTTGATGCCATGAGTATCACAGAAGTTGGAGAAAGCAAAAGAACAAAATTCCCCCCTGTTATCTGTCCTAAGAGTTATGATATTACAGCCAGACTCTTTCAACTAAGGATTTAAACTTCTGAAAGATACTAAATACATCATATTTATATTTTAGAAAATGCACCCACATCTTTCTACTGAAATCACCTACAATAAGAAAAAAATATTTGCAACCAGTAATAGAAGATGTATGCATAGGACCAGAAATATCAGCATGAATTAACTAGAGTACCTTAGATGCACGCCAAGATTCTCCATCCTTGAATGAAGACCGATGTTGCTTGCCAACTTGATAAGCACCGCATACTCCCAACTACTGAGTCTGAATATCAGGTAACCCTGACACAAGTCCCTCCTGAGAGAGCTGAGAGAGATATTGCATGTTTAGATGCTCATATCGTTGATGCCACAAAGTGCTAATGGGAAAAACACGAGCTGCTAGAGCTACTTCTGGAGAATCTCCAGTGTGAAGAAGCCTGTATAGAGCATGATCCTCTAGCCAACAGCAACCGTAAGACTAGTGTCCCTGTTGATAATGGAGCACTTGTGCGCACTGAGCACTACATCAAGCTGAGGAGAGTTCCTCATAATCTGGCTGATAGACAGCAGATTAATTTCCATACCAGGAACATAGTACACATTCAGGAAGATGAGTGTGCGCCCACCAGACTGAATTTGAATTGTACCTTTGCCAACCACTGTGTACTCTTCACCTCCGCCGAATACTACTGAATCACTGAAAGGTGAGAAGTCAATAAACCAGTCACGCCTGTGAGAGAAATGGCGTGATGCACCAGAGTCAATGTACCAGGCTGAAGACGGGACATGATCTGAAGACCTTTTAGCCATAAAGGCGTAAAAGGCAGATTCTGTCTGCTCGGAATGTTCTGCAACATTCGTTGTCTGATGAGGCCCTCCCTGTTTCTTCTGTTCTGAAGCAATCCTCTATCAGCAATCTTTCTTCATGTGGTCGAATTTGTAACAATAATTACACTGTACATTTTTCTTCCTAGCAGGATAAAAAAGCTGAGAAGAACCTTTCTGCTAAAAGGACTGAGAGGACTGATATTTGGCAGCAAAAGCATTTTCTGAGGACACTGATGAAGCACCACTACCAAACTGTTGTTTCCAACGATCCTGCTGCATGAGTTTGGTGCATAACTCTGGAAACTTCAAATCAACATTAGTGGAGGTAATGTTGAGTGTTTCTATGAAGTGCTCATAAGATTTTGGTAGACTTTTCAAAGTGATGACTACCATATCTTCTTCCTCCATGGTCCAACCAATGGCTTCGAGCTGATCTCGAAGGTCTTTAATCCTGTTAAGATGTTCCTGTAAAGACATATGTTCGTCCATCATGATGGAGAACAATTGATTCTTGAGAAAGAAAGCTCTGCTCTTGTCGGATGTCTCGTGCAATTCCTTCAAATGCTGTCATATTTCGACAGCTGTCTTGCCGGAAGGAATCTGCGGTCACTGATCATCAGTCACAGAAAGTTTGAGAAACATAACAGCCTCTCGATTTCGATCATCAAACTTATCTTGATCGGTACCAGCTGTACCAGGACGGAGCTCTTTGTTCAAAATGAGTTGATCAAGACGCCTATATTCAAAAATGGTCAACATTCTTTGTTTCCAGTTGTTATAATTGTTGCTATTAAAGCATTGATTGCCTTCCAACATCAGATTGGTTAGCGAGGCCATCTGCACGTTTCCCAAGACACGGAAAACAACAACAACAAAGGAGTCTGGCATGGATTTTAAAGCAGATGCCGTCTGATCCGGACAAAATCTGACAAGTGCTAGAAACAAAATTTAAATCCGCTGACTCGAAAAAATCGAGGCATGGAAAACAATGTACCCAGAAAATTCCGATGACTACCTAGGTGAGATATCACAAAACCCACATCAAATTTGCAATCGAAAAAAATTTCGATAAATGCAAAAAGTAAAATACCTTGGTTGAAAAAACGAGCCACCAAAAGGAAAAAACTCCGTCAATTTACTGACTGACGTTTAAGCGATGGGAATGCCAATACGTGGACAGAATGAGGGATTTGCTTCCGGGATACGCTAAGTGTCTGATTTTACCTGCTCTGGCTAATAATACGACACAGATTTCAAAAATGCAGACTGGCATCGCTCAGATGCAGCGTTTCTCCTAATCACGCATTCAACCAAGCACGAAAACGACCACACGGTTTCGACAACACTGTTCCAGAGCAGAAAAGGCCAAGTTTTGTGATAAGCTGCAACACCCCCAGTTTGATTGGTGCCAACAGATGCACCAACGACGGACTGATCTTTGTGGAAGTTCACACAATAACCTGAACAAAAGTTCAAGCACCGCTACCTCCTCTTCTATGACTTCGACTTGGGCCTGGGCAAAGAAGTATGGCGTCGAATTGCGTCGATATCTTCGCGCCAATACGTTGGTCAACTGAGCTTTCGAGAAGGACGAAATGAAGCGGGCCACACTGACGGCACAGTGCTCTGTCACGGGGTGTGAAAAAGAATATTATTCGCTTGAGGAAGCCTCAAGGAACTAGCCGCCTAATATGACCAGCAGCTTAAGATGACACACCCATGTGACCTCAGAGCTAAAGCGTACAGAGCTCGAGGCAGGGCTTGCTATGTGGAGAAAAATCGTCCGCTGGAGGCTTTTCGATTTTCTCTCGACGTCTCGGGGTGCAGTCACGACAGAAGCTGTAGCCACCATATGAGCGGGCGTTGGACTATCTCATCCAATCAAAACATCATAGCCCAAATGATCTTTCTTCGAGATCTCTGTCCAGTCACTGGTTCGAATCTCTGCATGGATTGTTCTCAATTTTGCTTTTGATTCGGTAAATATAAAAACAGCTTTCAGATCTCAGACCAAGCAAGACATACACAAAGGGTTCTTTGCAAATGGAGACGCTAACCCTTGGGAAAAAAAATCGAACGTGGCCACAATAACAAAAAATCCAAACCCCTAAAGAGCAATTTCGAAATGAAACAAAAATTTTCAAACAGTGAAAAATTATTTCGAAAAATACCTGTGCTTTGATACCATAATCAATGAATGGATTGAATTGATTTACAATGAGCTATGAAGCTCAATAAATAATACAAATGTATTTACATAGATAGAAACAACAAATTTCGTCTAAGAAACTGCTAATAAGACAGAAAATAGAAACAGCATTAATCACTAAAGTAGCATTATTCTAATATTTTGACTCTAAATTAATTAATTTTCTAGCTCAGGATTTAATTTTATTTTCTCTGTAAAAATTAATTAATTGACACAAGAGGGGATTAATTATTTTTCCACCCTCCAATCCTTTAGCCATGGTGTCTGATTGCGAGGGACCATGCACTAAAATACTTTTACATCAGATAATTACAAAGTCAACACTCAAAGGGGGTAGTAAATACCCATTCATTATAGACCTTCATAATATTTAACCAATTTTGCGACACAATATGATCTAGTAGACCAAGTGATCTGTAATAAAATAATTTAGCCAAATAGCTTAAATTATTCTCATACCACTTTTATAATAGACTCAACTAAAAACACTAGGACTAACCTAAGACTTTGTCAATAAATTTCATTCTAGCTTTGGGGTTTAAGCTGGAGGGAAAAATTATGCTAATTATTCGTGTTTAGAAACACACATAATGTGGTGAAACGAAAAACCTCCTAGGATGAAATTTGTCGCCAAAACCAAAGGCTTACCTAGGTTGTTACATAATTAAATGGTCGTGCTAACATCATTACAATTTGCAGAAATTGGGTTTACAACGACATAAGAACTGGTTGGTTGATGATTATAAACGTTGAAAAAATGTGTACAACTGCTTCCTTGGGCTTGTGACAAAATAGGTGCAACATGTCCAAAATCAGATTTTCACCCAAACACAATATGGTAGTCAAGCCAACATTCTGGATGGGACACCTATCCCAAACAATGTGAGCCCTAATTGGGACTTCATACAGGAGAGATCCCCCCTTACTTTGTAAGAGGTGCAATTCACCTTGTCAACAAGACATCAGTTGACAATGTCCAATTTTGATCAAACTACCTAATCCAAGCATTAAAATATGGTAGAAAAAGCTTAACATGCGTAACAATGATTTTGGTTTGAGTGAAGGGTACATTTTTGCTAAGACCATGACAAAAGACTTCAACAAACAACACTACCAACACTGGGATAAATATAGGGCCTTATGAACTTGATTAAATGCCAATCACATACCTTTATACAAGATAGAATCCAATGCAATGTCGCAATCCCATTGATCCTTAAATGTAAACTTTTACTTTCAGAGTTTAACATTACCATTGGGGAGCATCTAGGAAGAGTTTAGGGAGCATCTAGCGAGTGTCCAAGGAGCGCTTAGAGAATGTCCAAGAGATGTGATGGGAGCATGTACGGGAGCGTGGTTCGACACGTGAGAGAATGTACGAAAGTGCAATTCAACATGTGGGAGCGTGTACAAGAGTGTGGTACAGACACTGTTTTCAAAACCGGCCGGCTTGGAACCGACTCGACCGAGTTGGTCCGAGCCAAGCCAAAAAAAATTGACTCAACCTTGGATTCGGTTCAGCCGGCCAGGTTGATACCGAGCCGGCTGAGTTGTCAGTGTGGTACAGACACTGTTTTCAAAACCAGCCGGCTTGGAACCGACTCGACCAAGTTGGTCCGAGCCAAGCCAAAAAAAATTGACTCGACCTTGGATTCGGTTCGGCCGGCCGGGTTAATACCAAGCCGGCCGAATTGCCTAACAACTTGGCTGGCTCGGTATTAACCCGGCCAGCTCAGTCGAGCCAACATTAACCCGACCGGGTTAGAAAAAGAGGCCCAGGCTATGGATGAATTGCCTGGAATAACTTAAGTATCATCAATCAAAAGATTCAATGTTCTTTCGAAAACTGAATTCACTGTGACATTTTAACATGCAAACGAACTTTCTGATTATTGGCTATTTGAATCACAAATGATAGACTAGAAGCCTACAGAATCGAAAATTGAATCCAATAGAAAACTGAGTTTCACCTTGCAAAATGTATAGTTTCTAAAACACAACTCGGACATCAATATTTGTTGCAGAAGTGTGTTGACATGGCGAAATTTCGCTATACCAACAAAGGGAACTAACCCGATCGCAAGCCCCAATTAGACCTGCTTTCGTTTGGGATGGCTAGTTCCAACGGGTTTTAAGGGACCCCATAAACTATTAAATGAATTGAAAGATTGCTTCTGAGGCGAAGGCTTCAATTACATCAACAAAATAAAACAGCTAACCACTATGTATTGAATCCTATCTACACTTCTTCTAACTACTCTAGTCTATGTCCTCACTATCCTAATCTATCTTGCAGGAGCATGACAAAGAGAGGTTAAACATCGTATATGAATTCCAAGTCTAAATGAATCAATTACTGGTTCACATAAGAACAAGGCTGCATTAATTCTTAATTGCAATCTAATCATTCATACAGGAATACACATTCCATTTATACAAATAACACTTGCAACTGATGTTTATCAAAGTCTGGAATCAGCGACTTTTCATGAATTATCAATGCTATTGAATTACATTCAAATAACCATGAACTGCTAGTTATTAATATGCACAAAGCAAATCACATTTGTCTTTATACCAACAACAACACACCGATTCTAAACATATGAGATAAAATGGAAACAAATTTGAAACAACAAGCTCCTTATTGAACCAAACAGTTCTCTTTATTCACAATAAATCAAAGTTGTTTTCTCCCAACAAAAAGCCCTTCTCTCCTATCTGGAGGTAATACTTATGCCTCAGGCCCTGGCCCTTCGTCTTCCCCCCCTCTCTTCAATTCCCCTTTTCTTTGCAATATACAAATCAGAACGTGCCCACGTAGCACAGTTCGTGTAACAGCTGACATGTGAAGGGTATATCTGCTGGAGGGCTTCGTTTCCTAGGGAATGAATCGATGTTGATTGAAAGAGAATGACTGTGTCATCTCTTCACACCTGTGTAGAGCAGACGTTATCCCAATTGAAAACACTGCGCTCATCATCCCACATCTGGCATGACTGAAGGTATGTTTGGAAGTAATGACATCCTGATGGATCATCGCTGTCATGAGTGCTTCTGCTGAATACAGAGAGCACCTCCATCATGCACTATGGCGGTCCGTATTCCCTCTAGCAGAGTGTGTTTCGCAATGCTGACACCAGTGGAGCAAAGGTGTCATCTTGATACAACTCACATTTATTCGTTATCGGGTCTGCTCGAATTTGCCTGCAAAATAATTCATATCAGCTATGACTGTGAGAAATATGGCAAACATGCCTACAAAACATGAATCTTGCGTTTATAACATCAAATGTGAAAGAATTCCCCCTTCTTTTTAATTTATGCAATGATTAAGTCCCGTGAATGTAAATCCGATTTGCACTGAAAATCATGGCCTAACACATAAAGATCCGGACTCAAAAGGCTATAGACGGGAACTTATACCATATCGAGTCCGCCATATGGGATTTTCCATTAAAAACCGCGGCTATAGCATTTTTCGAATACACGGGAAACTACGGGAAACCCCGCGTCCAGCCGTACAGCGAACTTCAAAAATTATGCACTGGATCTATAGTTCCCATCGGGCCCGCCATATCGCATTGCAATGCTTCAATGGGCTTTCCCTTTAAATACCGTGACTATAGCATTTATCGAATACACAGGAAACTACGGGAAAACCCACATCCAGCCGTACAGCGAACTTCAAAAATTATGTACCAGATCTATAACCATCGTTGGGTCTGTCGTATGGTGTCGCACCTTGTGCATGAGCGCTAGACTCCGCCGATAGCGATTTGTGATGGGCGGGGCGGACCCAATAATATATATATATTATGTTTAATAAGATCAGCGGGTCCGCCATATCGCATATGGCAATATGCACAGGCCTAGGACTCCGCCGATAGCGATATGCAATTAGGCTAGACCCGATACATATATATGTTATATTCCATAACACGTCAGGTCCGGAGTATAGTGGCACGCCATATATATATAAGCCTCGAGACCCCGCCAATTGCGATATGCGACATGGCTCCAAACCCGAAATATATGAATTTGGGTTAATACTGTCGTCAGGTCCGGAAGATAACAGTGAACACTAAGTCTTAGTGTTGATTGCAATAGGCAGAAAGGGGATTTACGCATGTTTTTGAGCATTTCCGCTATAAAGAGCTATGACGGGAATAATGATGCGATGGAAGGTTTTGTGGGTTAAATAAATCCCGATGAGCATATTGTAAAGTTTTGTAGATGTTCTATGCTAAGAGCAATTTCACTTTTCTCACAGCAATCATACAAGTAGATAAGCAAAATGCAGATAGAACATATAAGCAGATCTTACAGAAGACAAATCAGAAACAAGAAAAATGTATGTGTTCGTTTCGGCGGTCAACAGGATGCTTCAACCAGCAAAGTCTCCTTTGGTCAGCCAGCCCAGCATGTGTCACAACAACCCTCCAACCAGTAGATGAGTCAACCCAAGTCAGTTCTAAAAAAGTCAACGCTGTCCTGAAAAGTCAACGCAGGGGCAGCAAGCTAAAAGTCAACGCAGCAGCAAAACGGTCAACCCTTTGACCTCGATTTTTGTGCCAGGTAGTACGGCCTTCAAAAATCGACCTCCCACAAGTTTTCAGCTTGTTTGGACCAAGCGTTGACCAAAGTCAACGCTGGTCAAACTTCTGCGAAACCCTAGCAGCAGAAAAAAATCCTCTTCGTCCTTCTCACGTGTGGCTGAAATTCGTCCTCCAGGTAGCTCGTACTTTTTAGGATGAGAGAGGAAGATGTGAGTTATATTCAAATTCTCTCCAACTTTTCCTGTATATATATCCATCAATGAGGGTGTGTGACACATCTGTTGGGCATGTGAGCCTACATTACAAAACTGGCTGACCTTGCACATATAATTTATTAAGAATAATAAATTCAAAATATAAGTTCTGCTCATCGGATTAAGACTATTTTTATATGGATTTTACACCTCTCAGAAAGAGGAATCCAACAAAAATATTAGCCTCTTAATCTGAGCATCAGAACATGGAGTTTGGACCTAGTTGTCCAAATTTAACACATATGAATGAAGGGCTTAAACAAGGTTATAGATGAATCATGCGAGGGATTTATTAAGGGGGCTTTAACCATTTGTGAATTGAAGATTTGACTCCCTAGAGAGCTAAATCCCTCGGGTAAAACAGATCATTCAGAGAGATGCAAGATTAACTTCTAGGGGACCCATTCAAAATTGTTGCCAAGGCAAGTTTTGATAGGGTGGTGGTTGTGGCCACAACAAATGGCGAACCGCTGGGCGAACCAGTTATCTCTGTTTCCAAGTAAACCTTGGATCAATAGAACATCAAGGTGTTAAGATAAACTTGAAATGCAAACTGTATAGATGGACAAGCATGGGTTCCACTTCAACATTAATTGCTTCAGGTGGGATAGAGACAAATAGCTTCTACTGACTGATAGGGTTTTGACAGGCATTCTCCAATGGCAGTGTTATGGGGTTTATTGACCTTCCTTTACCTGTTTCCCACTTTCAAAAATCCTTTTGGGGCCATCACTGGTCTGTCAATACCTGTTTAGGTGTGTACCTTAACTCTTTATTGTTCATCAACCTTGATGTAGATATGTTTTATCTGCACTTTATACAAGAATTTATGTGCTATATTTTCATATGATTGAATGGGGCGCAGTCATGGATCTTGCCATATTTTTAAACCGCTTAAGCAAGGTTGGGCTTGCTGTGTCAACCGGTACTCTGAGCCCAGCAACAATCCCTACTCTAACCGGCTTCCCAAACAACCTATCCTTCTAGATTGGTATAAGGACTTGACATTCCATTTACTTTTAAATGAGTCCTTCCAGTTTCAGGCACAAGGACTAGAGCACAATTGGATTTGCCACAGGGTATATGACAATGAGCTTAGCCCATGAAAGGAGGTTTAATTGTAGATAGCAGGTATTGGACAATTTAGTGTGGTGGATGGGACCAATGGAGAATGACTATAAACCTTACAGGCAAGTATAAGCTAGGTCTGAGTGGGATTTATTTAAAATGCAACGTTCCTCCATGCCAGTCCGGCTATGGTTACACATTTTTTTGTTTTATAAAGATGCCCCCACATGCTCCAGATATCCAAGTTATCAACAGATCTCACCTAGTTCCCAACAAATGCCAATGAGTGGCTTCAATTTGAATTCCACCTCTGATTTACAAGTTCTCATGGGCTCACTGAAAATTTGTTTGATTTGCAAGGTAATGATGGATTTAGAATCAGCAGACTCACTAGCAGGTTAATGAGGAAAGTAAAGGCTGATGGTGGTGAATGAGTGCAATCTGAAAAGGTAAAAGCAAGACCGAAGGACCGAAAACAGTTCGCTGAAAAAGACTGTAATTCAAAATAGAAAGAAAATGAACTTTGCAAAAGAAACGAGAAAGGAAAAGGTGGAAATGTGACTAAACTAACAGCAAAATGAAATAAATCCTAACCTACTCAGGAGGTAACCACCATGTGGTGGCTACTGGAAGTATCTTTTGAGATGCTGGCCATTAACAGGGAGTTTTTCAGTTTCTCCCTGTAAAGTTTTCAATCTGTAAGTTCCTTGACCAATTTTTTCCACAACTTGGAATGGGCCCAGCCATAAGTGTTGGAATTTCGTGTGTTTACCTTTTGGCTCACTCAACTTGTCCCATTTCAGGACTAGCTCTCCTATTTGGAAGTCTTTATCTCCTGCCAGATGATGATCAAACCATCTTTTTACAATCATTTGGTGATTCCTGAATTTATTTCTGGCTTTATCTCTCAATTCCTCCAACCTCATCAGTTGGTTGATCCTCTCTTGAAGTAAGGTAGAGGGGGTTCCTCTTGAAGCTTGGGAGAGTTGTAAAGAGGGAAGGGTAATGTTGGGAGGCAGGATGGCTTCCTGTCCATAGACGAGGAAGTATGGGGAGTTTCCTAAGGCCACTTTTGGGGTGACCCTATTGGCCCAAAGGGCATTTGTTAGAGCGTTGTGCCAGTTCCTCTGGTTGTCTGTGATAAACTTACGGATTATGCATATGAGGTTCTTATTTGAGGACTCTGGAACTCCATTTCCCTAGGGGTAATAATTTGTTGCATACCTTATGTGGATTGATTTATCAATAGCAAATTCAGTCAATTTCAGTGATGAAAATTAAAAAGCATTATCAAATATGAGAGCATGAGGGGTGCCATACCTGTTGATAATGAATTTCTCAATGAATGATATTACCTCATCTTCGTTTACCTTCCAAAGCGGGATGGCTTCAGTCCATCTGGTGAAGTAGTCGGTCGCTGTGAGTATGTACTTATGTTGTTGTGAAGAGTTTGGAGTGATCTCGCCTATGACATCTAGGCCCCATTGCTGGAACGGGCAATAAACCATAACGGGCCTGAGGGGAACGGCTGGCTTTCTTTCTCGTCCTGCGGCAGTTTGACATGCCTTGCATTTCTGGGCGTAAGCGTGCGAGTCTCTGAACACTGTGGGCCAATAATATCCGACTCTTAATATTTTGTGAGCAGTGGTCTCTCCGCCGTAGTGACCACCTGCTGGGCCGTCATGCATTTCTTTCAAGACATGGTCAGCATCATCCTTTTCCAAACACCTCAGCCAGATTCCATCATAATTTTTTCTGTATAATATGTTATTGGCCAAATGATACTGATTAGATTTCAATCTGAGTGCTCTCCTTTGTGATGCATCCATGTGTTCAGGACATGATCCCTGCATTAAATAGAAGCGTATGCCGTAATACCACGACTCAGGATCCAAAATGGCTTCTGACGCTTCGCATTCATATATCAGCGCTTCATTAATCCATAGGGGCTCCTCCCTACGTTCTACTTGTTCGTTTTGCATGCTCTGCGCTTCTGGTTCTTCAGATGCCCCTTCTCTATCTGCCAAGGCTTCTGCTGCTAGCCTGCACAACCCCTGCCCTCGAACTATCTTTGCTGGCTTAATCTCAAGGTCGAATTCTTGAAGTGCGGTGATCCAATTCCCTCTCCGTTCACCCATTTCTTTCTACACGAAGAGGGCTCTCACAGCAGGATGGGGAACGATTACTTTAGTCCTGGCCTTTAATAAATAAGGGCAGAAATGTTTTATGGCCTTAAAAACCGCAAAGCCTTGTTTCTCCATGTCTGGGTAGTTCAGTTCTACTCCTTGGAGATTAGAACTCATATAAGAAATAGGGACTTCATTGCCATCATCATTTTTTTGAGTGAGAATTGCGACATATGAAAGATCAAAAGCAAAAGTGTACAAGAAGAATTCCTTGCCGAAATTGGGGCTGACCAATGCAGGAGCTTCCGCGATGGCTTCCTTGATTCGCTGAAACGCTTTCTTGGCTTCATCGCTCCACTTATACACAATGTCTTTCTTCATCATTAGCTGCATGGGGCGCACTATTTCGACGAAACCTAAGACAAATTTCCTAACGAAATTGATCTTCCCGAAGAAAGATTGCATTGCTCTTTTATTTGCAGGGGGTTGTATTCTCATGATGGTCTCTATTCTTTCAGGATCAATAACAATCCCTTCTTTAGAGAGGATATGACCCAGTAGTTTCCCTTTTGTGACTGCGAAGACGCTCTTCTTGGGATTCAATGATATTCCATACCTTCGGCATCTTTTGAAAATCTGTCTCAGGTGATAGATATGATCCCTCCTGTGATATGAATACACAGTGATGTCATCCATGTAAACCACTATTGATCTGTTAATCAACCCTCAGAAAGCTATGTCCATAGCTCTCTGGAATGTGGCGCCCGCATTAATAAGTCCAAAAGGCATTTTACGATATGCGTAAGTGCCCCATTTAGTGTTGAAGGTTGTCTTCAGCTAATCCCCACTAGATACCAACACTTGATTATATCCTGAAAACCCATCTAATAGGGATAACATTTCAGACCCATAAGCACACTGAAGAATGGGTTCCATAGAAGGGACAGGGTAGTTATCCTTTTGCGATGCTTTGTTCAGGTTTCTGAAATCGATACACAACCTGATGTCTCCATTTTTCTTTCTCACCGGCACGAGATTGGCTACCCAGCGGGTGTGTCTGACCAGGAAAATGATTTTAGCATCCAGCATTTTGTTCAATTCTTTCTTCACCAACGGTTCCAGGCTTGGATGCATCTTGCGAAGTTTTTGTTGGTAGGGCTTAGCCTCCTTTTCTAAAGGAATTACATGCTGCATAACACTGGTATCAAAGGTTCTTAGGTCTCCATATGTCCATGCAAAGACGTCCTTGTATTCTTTAAATAGCTTGACAAATGCAGCCTTTTCTTATGGAGAGCACCCTGAGCCCAAATTAATAGTTTTTGGGTCTTCTTTGGTCCCAAGGTTGACTGATTCGTACTTCATGGATGAGCTATGCGTTTTGCAATTAGTTGGCTTCTTGAATTTACTATGCAGGTCATACAAGTGCTCCATCTTGACAACTGACTTGGGAATCATATTGGACTGATCCTTTTCCTCATCTTCCCTCTCATTCATAAGCTTGTCGTGCTCTTTTTCATCAATGACTGCATTCTTGAATGTCTTCTCGCAGTGCAAGAACTCAAGGATTTGCTCGTCATCTTCAAACACCTGCCAGTTTGAGATGTTATCAGGCACAGATGGTCTGAAAATCAATTCAACATAACATTTATTCTTCTTCAATCTAAAATCAGGCAAAAGTTTAGCAGCCATACTAGCCATTAGATCGGCATCTTGGTTTTTCCCTCGAGGTATGTATGTGATATTAAAAGAATCAAAATTGTCAATTAAGCCCCATACCTCATGCTGGTACCTTACCAGGTGTGGTGAATTGCAGTGTATCCTCTTCCTTACCTGATCCACGATTATCTGTGAGTCACCAAAAACTTTAAGATTTTTCACCTTCATATCAATGGCTTTCTTCAGGCCCTGCAGCAAGCCTTCATACTCTGCCGTGTTGTTGGTGCACATGAACTCCAAACGGCTGGCCATCAGATGTTGGTTCCCTTGTGGATCAATGAGAACGCTCCCAGCACCTGCACCTTCAAGGCAGTTAGAGCCATCAAAATAGAGTGTCCAAAATATAGAGTCTAGTGTTACATCAATTGAATTGCTTCCTACGAAACTAGTTCTATCATCTACTATATTACAAGGTGGTTCATCAGTTGGATTATGGGAGGGAGCTTCCAACTGTGTGTATGTCAAAGTTTCTTCAACTGTTTCTGCATGGAATTCTCCAAAACAGGTTTCTGTAGCATAAACATTGAAACTATAGTTCCCAAGGATGGAGTTGGTAAACATTACAGGTTCATTGGGACCATTTAGTTCTGTTACCACATACTTCATGTATCTTTCTCGATCAACTCTCAGCATATCACCTTTTCCCTTCTGAGGCAGCAAGAGATGGGACCAATCAGTCGAGAAATATCCATTCAGTTTTGCTGACCAATCCCTACTAAGCAGCATTCCATAAGCCTCGGGTATATCGACTACCACTATATCAATGACTTGTGTGTATTGTGGTTTAGCAGTCATCCGGATCAATACATCTTTCAATTCCCCAATTACTTTCACATTTGTCTTGTCTAATTGCATGATTCGAGTTCCAGTTTTCTCAGGTACCGCATGAAGTCTTTTAGCAACAGCGTAAGGCATCACAGTGGACGAGGCACCTGAGTCTACCAAGCAATTGTGTACGTTCATGTTGAAGATTTCAAATGTGATTAGGAAAGGGGGAGTCATGGATTTTGATTTCCTTCCTATCATGGCTGCACTGACATCTTGGGGGTTTCGATTCATTTTTGATAGGGTGGCTTCCATGGCTGCTGGCTTTTGGGCTGTGTTGGGAGTACTAACAGGTCTGGAGACTGACTTCTGGGTTTGGCTGCTCAGGATGGTGGGAGTTTTGCAGTTCCGCTCATTCATAGCTTTCAAGAGCAAATCTCTTTGCTGCGTTAATTTCAACAAATCAAAGTATGTGATATTAGCCCTAGATTTCTTAAGATCATCCACAATATTGTAATCAATGTTATAAACAGGATAGGGCAGAGTAAACATACCGGTTTTGCCATTCTTAGGTGGGAGTTTACCATTTTGAGTCACCTTCGTTGCAGTGGGAGATGCATTTTCTTTCTCTGGATGATTTGCAACTAGGGTATTCTTGGACTGACCACTAGGTCTACCCTTCTCAACAAGAACTTTGGGAGCAGGTGCCTTCACAGGCGGACATCTTTCTTGGTCTGATCTACAGGCTTCATCACACCCGCAAGTGGCCCCTTGCTTCGTGTGTGGATTTCATTAGTGTGGATCTCTGCCATACTGTCTCCTTGGTCATCATCGTTCTCGTTTGTATAGAAATCCCACAGTACGTTGATTTGAGATTCTTCTTCCAAGGGCTCTTCTACTTGGTATTCTTCCTCATCTTCTTGTTCTGGCTCTAGCTCCACTATAGGTTCTTCTTGGTTAAGGAGCGATCCGATAAGAGCTAGCTCTTCTATATTTAAATTCCCTTCATTGGGTGGAGCAGGCAGTGCAAGTGGACCATGACCACCTTTTATCTTCTTACAATAGAAAGGTTTGAAAGGTTTTTTGTTGTTATACTCTCCTCCACTCCCGCTTGTACTCTCTCCAGAATTCCTTTTCATATCGATGACTGTATTTGTCAACTTCTTAATGATCCGATGCAAACCTTCTACATCTGTGGTATCCTTTTCTTTGGTTTCAGCCCCTTTGTTATCACTCCCATTATTCTTCTTGGATGCTTGAGAGGCTTTCTTTTCTCCGGTTGTATGATGGCATGCTGTGAGACTAAGCATTTCATTCTCGACTTTTACTGCTTCATCGATAGCACCCTGTAAGGTTTGTGCGTTACTCCTTTTGACCCACATCGCAGTAGGGACAGGGAGAGCAGTGATGTAGAATTCCATGAGCACCTCCTCAGTAGGTCTAGCGGTGGCCAGGATTCTGTTGAACAAGGTGTTGAACCGGATGTTAAAATCCTTAACCTTTTCTTTGGTTTCCATTTTCAAACGGGATAGTTCTAAAACTAAGGCCACAGGGGTTTTGTCATCGCCATACTTGTCTAAAAAGGCCTATTGAAAGGCAGCCCACGAGGTGATCAATCCGGTTCTCAAGCTAAAGTACCATGTGGAAGCTGCACCAATCAAGGTAAAATGGAATAGGCAACATACTATATCTTCATCGGCTACCCCCAACATGCGCACAACCAGGAAGAAAGAGTGAATATGGTTATCAGCAGTGTCTCCCTTCCCAGGGTCGAATTTAGGCAGTACTCTTTTTGCATTCTTGGGTAAGGGATGTTGTTGCCCAGGTATCGCTACGGCGTCCTGAGCGAGCCAGGGAGGAAGTGCTCCCGGAGGAGGTGGGAGTTGGTTTCCACCTGGTTGAAGCTGGTTCCCACCTGGAAGAGGAACGTTAGCCATATTGTGGATAAGAATGTTCTGGTTGGAGGTTTCTTCAAGGCTTTATTTATTAAGACTTCCCAAATCGGGCCAGGGATTGCCTTCAGAGAGTGGATCTTCAGGAATTTCTTCCCAGGGAGTGTCGATACTTTGCAAGGATTCAAGCACAATATCTTCAAGAGACGGGGCTGCAGATGTCTCTTTGTTTATGGAACAAATCCTTGGCTTTCTTTTAGTTGTCAGAGGTAAAGAGTGAAAGATGGGGAGCTGAGAGAGGGAATGAGCGTAAGCTCGAGTAAGTATTTTGACTGGTTGTTCCTGAGTGACAGGATACTCCCATAGTGTCTCTTCTTCGAAATGAGGCTTTTCCGAATAAGAGGAAGGGTCTTTTCGACCTTCACGATCCATGCATTAATCTTTTCGAGTCCATGCGGACATTTATAAATGAAATCATAAAAAGTTGTGGACAACGGTTCAGGCCCTCCTTCTAGCACCAATTTGTTGACATGGCGAAATTTCGCTATACCAACAAAGGGAACTAACCTGATCGCAAGCCCCAATTAGACCTGCTTTCGTTTGGGATGGCTAGTTCCAACGGGTTTTAAGGGACCCCGTAAACTGTTAAATGAGTTGAAAGATTGCTTCTGGGGCAAAGGCTTCAATTACATCAACAAAATAAAACAACTAACCACTATGTATTGAATCCTATCTACACTTCTTCAAACTACTCTAGTCTATGTCCTAACTATCCTAATCTATCCTGCAGGAGCATGACAAAGAGAGGTTAAACATCGTATATGAATTCCAAGTCTAAATGAATCAATTACTGGTTCACATAGGAACAAGGCTGATCCGAATGGAAAATGGCATCAACCCATGGTATTCATCCACCCATATTATTCATTAACCCATGGTATTGTAAATGGCATCCGCCCGTGGTATTGTAAAATCCACCCATGGTATTCATTCACCCATGGAATTGACCCGTGGTATTGTAACTAAAAAATACTATAAGTAACAAGTCACATTTTGTAAAAGGACAGATTGTCCGCCACAATGTAGCCTTTACAGTTCAGAGGCATGTAGCCACACATCTCTTCTCAGAGATAAGCTACCATCGCCCTAGCTGGTTTATTTCTATTTCTGGTTGTAAGCATATTTCAATATTTTCCATTAATGAAATGAAGTATTATTTCCGCTGCCTCTTTGTGTATATGGTTATCTCTGTAATTTGTTGCGTTCCTGTTTAAGTCTGGATCAGTGGTATCAGAGCAGGTTATGATTCCATGGGAATGAGGGTTTGATGCATATTTCAGTTTTAAATTTTGCAGCAATATTCAACAAACTTCAGGCATGTGCTACAACCTCCACAGAGCACTTTCTTCGGTCAAGCAGGAAGAATTTTTCTTTTTTCATTTTTTTGTAGGAAATTTTTTTTGGGCAGCGACTTTGCAGATCAAATCTGAAACATTTGGTACAAAATTTACAAAAACAAATACCAAATCTGGATTCCTCTCGAAAAATCACCCAATTTCAAAAAAAAATGGGTCGAATCGGAGTTCGGATGTGGGAGATATCGCTGATTTAAAATCAGCTATTTTATCAGAATTTTTGTGACGTCGGAACTATTGCAGCGCGAATCTGAGATCTCAGAGTGTCCAGATAAGGATTTCCAACTCATGGGAAGATGCAAAATGATCCTTCTGCTTCCAAAAACAGGTTATAATAAATATTCTGAGTTATATTGGCCGAGTTATGTCCATTTTAATTCTGGAGCAGCATTCGGCTTGGGTTATTTGGAGATGTGCCCTCCCACCCCAGGCTATGTAGGCACCTGCTACTTCTTCAGCAACCAACATCATGGTTATGGGTCAACCGCATAAAATCCTTGTCATCGAAGTCCATTTGCTAAGCCGCACACAGTCAGAATCACAGTTGGTCACAAGCATTACAGGGTATCTCTATCTTCGGATCTTCGTTTATCAGGGTTTTGGGTTAACCACATAAAACCCTTATCTTCAGTGGCTCTTCATATTCAACAAAGGCTTCATAGGAGGGAACTTTACGCAATGGGGACCATTGCTTCTTAAGGAGGGAGGAATGATCCAAATGGAAAATGGCATCAACCCATGGTATTCATCCACCCATATTATTCATTAACCCATGGAATTTACCCATGGTATTGTAAATGGCATCCGCCCGTGGTATTGTTAAATCCACCCATGGTATTCATTCACCCATGGAATTGACCCATGGTATTGTAACTGAAAAATACTATAAGTAACAAGTCACATTTTTTAAAAGGACAGATTGTCCGCCATAATGTAGCCTTTACAGTTCAGAGGCATGTAGCCACACATCTCTTCTCAGAGATAAGCTACCATCGCCCTAGCTGGTTTATTTCCATTTCTGGTTGTAAGCATATTTCAGTATTTTCCATTAATGAAATGAAGTATTATTTCTGTTGCATCTTTGTGTATATGGTTATCTCTGTAATTGTTGTGTTCATGTTTAAGTCTGGATCAAAGGCTGCATTAATTCTTAATTGCAATCTAATCATTCATACAGGAATACACATTCCATTTATACAAATAACACTTGCAACTGATGTTTAACAAAGTCTGGAATCAGCTACTTTTCATGAATTATCAATGCTATTGAATTACATTCAAATAACCAGGAATAACCATGAACTGCTAGTTATTAATATGCACAAAGCAAATCACATCACCGATTCTAAACATATGAGATAAAAGGGAAACAAATTTGAAACAACAGACTCCTTTTTGAACCAAATAGTCCTCTTTATTCACAATAAATCAAAGTTGTTTTCTCCCAACAAAAAGCCCTTCTCTCCTATCTGGAGGTAATACTTATGCCTCAGGCCCTGGCCCTTCGTCTTCCCCCCGATCTCTTCAATTCCCCTTTTCTTTGCAATATACAAATCAGAATGTGCCCACGTAGCATAGTCCATGTAACAGCTGACATGTGAATGGTATATCTGCTAGAGGGCTTCGTTTCCTGGGGAATGAATCAATGTTGATTGAAAGAGAATGACTACGTGTCATCTCTTCGCACCTATGTAGAGCGGACGTTATCCCTCTGGCATGACTAAAGGTATGTTTGGAAGTAATGACATCCTGATGGATCATCGCTGTCATGAGTGCTTCTACTGAATACAGAGAGCGCCTCCATCATGCACTATGGCGGTCCGTATTCCCTCTAGCAAAGTGTGTTTCGCAATGCTGACACCGGTGGAGCAGAGGTGTCATCTTGATACAACTCACATTTATCCGTTACCGGGTCTGCTCGAATTTGCCTGCAAAATAATTCATATCAGCTATGACTGTGAGAAATATGGCAAACATGCCTACAAAACATGAATCTTGCATTTATAACATCAAATGTGAAAGAATCCCCCCTTCTTTTTAATTTATGCAATGATTAAGTCCCGTGAATGTAAATCCGATTTGCATTGAAAATCATGGCCTAACACATAAAAATCCAGACTCGAAAGACTATAGACGGGAACCTATACCCTATCAGGTCTGCCATATGGGATTTTCCATTAAAAACCGCGGCTATAGCATTTTTCGAATACACGGGAAACTACGGGAAAACCCACGTCCAGCCGTACAACGGACTTCAAAAATTATGCACTGGATCTATAGTTCCCTTCGGGTCCGCCATTTCGCATCGCAATGCTTCAATGGGCTTTCCCTTTAAATACTGCGACTATAGCATTTATCAAATACACAGGAAACTATGAGAAAACCCGCATCCGGCCGTACAACGGACTTCAAAAATTATGTACCGGATCTATAACCATCATTGGGACCGCCGTATGGTGTCGCACCTTGTGCATGAGCGCTAGACTCTGTCGATAGCAATTTGCGATGGGCGGGGGCGGACCCGATAATATATATATTATATTTAATAGGATCGGTGGGTCCGCCATATCACATATGGAAATATGCACATGCCTAGGACTCCGCCGATAGCGATACACAATTAGGCCTGACCCGATACATATATATGTTATATTCCATAACACGGCGAGTCCAGTGTATAGTGGCGCGCCATATATATATAAGCCCCGGGACCCCGCCGATTGCGATATGCGATATGGCTCCGGACTCGAAATATATGAATTTGGGTTAATACTGCCGTCGGGTCCGGAAGATAACGGTGAACACTAAGTCTTAGTGTTGATTGCGATAGGCGGAAAAGGGGATGCATGTTTTTGAGCATTTCCGCTATAAAGAGCTATGACGGGAATAATGATGCGATGGAAGGTTTTGTGGGTTAAATAAATCCCAATGAGCATATGAATGAAGGGCTTAAACAAGGTTATAGATGAATCATGCGAGGGATTTATTAAGGGGGCTTTAACCATTTGTGAATTGAAGATTTGACTCCCCAGAGAGCTAAATCCCTCAGGTAAAACAGATCATTCGGAGAGATGCAAGATTAACTTCTAGGGGACCCATTCAAAATTGTTGCCAAGGCAAGTTTTGATAGGGTGGTGGTTGTGGCCACAACAAATGTTAGTTGCAATATTTGTTGCAGAAGTGTCAATTGACTAGCTACATATAGCACATCACCAAATCCCACTAACCTCACAAAGACCACGACCTTTCACATCTCCTCTTTTGAAAAGTATTGACACAAAGGTGTCAATTTTAAGCCTAAAGATAATTTAGAGACAAACATATTTATAGTAATAGAAGAATCTCTCCGTTCGATAAAGTACAAATTAATATAATTATAAATCCAATAATTTGTTCATTTTCTCCTTCTTGTCACGACGCCTTCTACAATAGTTGTTCTGATCCATGAAATATCATCAGCAATGCCTAAGTTTTATAGAATAATGTGGCATCCACTCCTTTGATGCATCATGCAATAGGCACAGTTTATGTCCCATGCACATAAATGTTTTTCTCTATGCATCCTCCTTTTCCTCCAAAACAGAATTCAATGATTAACTGTAGATCCAAAATAGAACATGGAGATTAAGGGTAAGTTAATAAAGCCACTTGAAGTGGATGAACAGACTGACACTGCTTAATAAAAAAAAAGCAATTTCATCCTTACTGTGCAAATTTTTGGATTGAATTTTCCATGTTCTAATAATCAGAATATCTTGCGTCATTTGTTATGTGTTTTTGTTTTGATCTCAATTCTCTATATCATCATCATGTATGTATTGGACAGTCCACTGAGTGCCATTTTGATATAATGGATATATACATGAGCATGCTTTGATCATATGTGGTCTTCTATCTATATTCTAATGCTGTGTGTTTGGAAACATGAATGAAAATCTTTAAAATTATGTTTTTTTATAAAAAAATTAAATATTTAATGTATTTTTTACAAGGACCGAGTCATTGAAATCGAGCCGGCCGAGTTGATAAGGAGTCGGAGTCAACCCTCGGCCGAGTCAGTGTCGGAGTCGGAGTTTTAAAACATTGGGTACAGAAATGGGGGCATGTATGGGAGCATGGCAGCTCCAAATTTCTAGGAAGCAGGCAAGTCAAGGCCGGAGTGCAATTCCTTTTTTGGGGAGCACACTTCGAGGGGTGCTCCTATAGCAGTCCCACTCAAAGCACAGTTTCAAGGTCTGGAGCAGGGAGGATGGGGCCATTCCTGCAAATATGGTTGTGACCATTGTTGTCCAACTGAACAAGGACTTACAAGTCTTGTTCAGTCTCTTCTGAAATGAGTACGTGGGGTTAAAATTACCCATAACTCCCCTCGTTTACAAACCAACCCAAAACATGCAATGACTTGTTGGAATGCACTAACCATGCTAAATTCACCCAAGACTTGTGAATTTGGCCCCTGGCATGCAAATGTGGACCCCACATGCAAAAAGCTTGAAGAAAAGATAGAGACAAGGGTATAGGAAGGAAAACAAATAGCAAAAACTCCTATAAGGCATAAACTCTTCATTTTACTCTTATTATCATTTCATCTAGGACTCTTGAGTGACATGGGCTTCCTGCAGCCATTAGAGTGACTAAGAAATTTGAAAAATTATCTATTGAAGGAGGGTTTCATATAGTACGAGAGGTCTAACACAAAGATGTTCTCGTGCTTTTATATCTCCTACAGGTTAGTCACTAGAATACCTTCAATCTCTTCTCATGCTTCAAGATCGAAAAAAGGAAGCATAATAAAAATCCTGCTGCTCTGCTGGAGGAGGTAATTTGGAAATTTGGAGAACATTTTTGCCATTTGGAGATGATTCGCTATTGGAAAATGTTTGTACGGTGGAGCTATCGGCTGGAGACCAAATACAAGCCTCCAGGTGGAGAAGTAATCAATCTACCAGTTGGATATTGCTGTTTGGATTTTGATTTATCTTAATGTAGGCTTTTCTGAATATAATTATTTATATATATACCTTCTGGATCCATCACATAACTGTATTAGTTTCCAACGCATTTGGAAGGCATATATCTAAATTTTGATTTATGTTTCAGACTTCAATTTCTGAGACAAATTTCACGTGGAAAATTCCATATTTCGACTTTGATTAGATCACTTGATGGATAGACTGTTTTATAAATTTTATGGATGGAAATGTCACTAATATTTTTTCTGTACAAAATTTCCTATATTTTGAGTTTTACTCTATTTGTTGAGTTTCACCGAATCTATAACCAAGTTTTGATGCATCACTGGGTTTTGACGAGCCTCGAACTGGCCAACTTTTTGTTGAGTTTGAGTAGCACAACCTTCATTGCAATTTCAGTAATCAGCCTCAAACAATTCCAAGTGGGTCAAGTGAACTGGAAGCAGATACCACGCAGATTGAATAATTGAGATAATAACGCATAAAATGACATTCACAAACTGCATAGTTGTTGATGGGAATGTGTGAATGATGTTGCACCATAATGAAGCATGCTCTCAAACGACAACATTGTAAAACATGGTAATGGTGCAAATAGAAATTTGTAATGTGCTAATCACTGTGATTACATGTACTGGATAAAAGTAGACATGGTAGAAGCTAGGGGAATGCATTGTAGCAGGGCATGCTACAATTTGGTGCCCTGAATGTGCGCTATAAAAAAAAACAGTTGCACTCCTTTTAGCAAGCCAATGTAGGAACTTGTTTCTAGTCTTCTAAAATTGTTTTGGAAATGGTTTCCAACAGCCCAGGAAACTTTGAAAGTTAGAACGTGTTCCAGATTGACTTGAAAATGTTCCAGGATTCGTATCTTTAATCATGCATTTGAGTGAACTCGTCATGCAGATAAATCAGAACTTCTGAAATTACACCACTGTGTCAACACAACTATAATTATGTAGACGGTACATAGGTAATGGCTTCTCTGTTCTAAAGACACGCACAAGTTGACTCATGGGCTTTTACTATTTCCAGTGTGTTAGGATCATTCACCAAGTCTGCAGAATATTCTAAGGTTATTTGGAAAACTCCCCAGTCCAGCAAGACAAGCAAGATGATGTTTCTAGAATCCTGTTAACTAGAACATGGGACCTAACAAGTATAGATATCGGCTTCAGACCTAAGCTGGACAAGTCAAAATCAAGTATCAAACCAATAATATAAACCAGCAGAAGCCCATCCAAACCCCGGTCTGGTATGTAATTCAGGTTGCACATCTAAAATTTCAATATTTGATAACTCAGCTCTGTGAACCCGGATGTCTGTGCTAGTGTCCATATTCAATGCATCCAATGCACCATCCAGATTCAATCCATCATTACGCTTACACAAACATGAAGTGTTGATGGTTCATCCCACCCCCACCTGGACTGTAGAGAACCTTACTTCTCTTGGTGCCATAAGAATTACATCGAATTCAATGGCACTGAAAGAAAAGGCAATGGAAGTTCGGCATTTCCCAATATGTGTGATTACTTAGACAGAAACCGAATAAACATTTCCAATGCTTGCATTGGCATATCATGGGACATAATTGCAGAGTAATCAAGATCATACACTTTTAAGGAAGTAAACAATGTTTCCCATTAAACAATATTACATATTCATAGTTTTGTTTAAGCTTCATTTTAAGATTATTCGAGGCCTGTAATAGGAACTCTTCTCTTAGAACCAATATCTAAAACCGGACTTAATCAGAATTTAGTTAGAGATTTGAATTTGAATTTGATCAATCGTTATATTGCACATTTTTTATAGTAGTATATCCGAGGTTTTTTTTCACCAAAAAAAAAATTACAAAATCTAAAGTTACAAATAAAAACAAAGCAATTCGATACTGGCCAAACAATGTTTTCCCGAAAACTACCTGATTTATGTTGGTATAATTGGGGTTGGGGAAGAATTAATCTCGAAGATATCACACTGGCCATCACTTCGGACCCTGTCTGTGCTGTAATAGTTAGGGTTTGATAGAGAAGACTGTTCTCCACATAAATGTGATCAAACCCTTCAATAACCAACAGAAATTTCACTTGTACAGCAATGATAAACCCTGAAAGTTGATAATTTAACGTACCTGAGAGTACAAACTCCTGCTGTACAGAGCGAGATAATGGCCCTAGAATCGTGGGCCTCTTTCTTGCATTTATGGGATATAAAATTCAATCGTTAATTATTTTATGTGAAGAAGGATCCATATCGTTGTATTGTAAAATCTCATCTGGCTCACGATATTTCTTAACTATTCATTCTGTCCACGGGAGATGGGTAGCTTAAGGTTCTAGTTACGACCTCTACTTGCCATGGGCCATGGTTATGATGGATGAAATGCCATCCGATCACATGGGGTAAAGAGCAAAATTTTGTTCACAGCGAAGTTAATTTTGGTGCGTCAAACTTGCACCATGGAAACGGGAAGGGTAAGCCTCTTCCATGATTCCATTTATATTGTTGTTTGTTTCCCTCTCATGCAAAATAAAAGTAAGGTTGGGTGAAGTTTAGGTGGAATTTTGCACATATATATTTTTCACTTTGTGTTTTTGGAAATATATTTGATGATTTATGTTTATATTTAATAATTTATTGTTGTTTCTAAAATGGCATTGATTTATTTTAATATTGATTAATTAATGATAATATTGAGCGTGTGAATTTTTATAGTTAATCATAATGTAATTAAAAAAAAATGGAAGTAAACAATATAGGAGTTTTATTAAATTGTGAATTTTTAGGTTAACCTTTATTATATGTGAAATGATATTGGTTGATTAATGAGAATATATGAATCATAACTTTGAATTGCTGGATATTTCTTGTATCTTTTGTATGTACATTTAGTCAAATCTCTATAAGGGTATAAGGGTTTGCACACTGGCCCATGAAGGGAGGGGGTTTGGGAAGGTGGTATGGGGCATTAGCCCCCTAACCAAAGGTTCAAGGGAGAAGCCCTATAAAAAAGGGGGAAATGATCATTTTATGTGTTATTTGGGCTAATGGTTTTGACCCATTGTAATATAATATTAATTAAAGGATTAAGGTTGAAAGCTAATCCAAATTAACAAATTAGGGTTGACTGGAATACCAAAATAATTTGTATAGTGAATAGTTAAGTTATTACAATGAGATAGAGAGAGGATGCAACTCTCAATTATGTTAATTTTGTTGGTTAAGGGTTTCTAGGATAAGTATTTTGTAAACCATATGAATGAATCATTGGTGTTCATAAGCTTTAGGTTCTATTAGTATTGTTTTTGTTTCACATGTTATCAAACTCTTCATTTGGTATTAGAGTGATTTAAATAAACACTTTTTTTGCTAGGGTTTAGCTCACTCCATGAAATGTAAGGGTGTCTTAGGATAGAGATAAACCTATTCTTGAGTTGGAGCTTTCAATAGTGAATCTTATGTGAAGAAAATTGGCAAGTAGTGCAATAATAAAGATAGAGAAATTTAATGGCCAGAGTTTTGAACTATGGAAGCTAAAGATGAAATATCTTCTTATAGATAGAGAACAATGAGTCATTGCAATTCCAAGTACAAAACCTTTTGGTGTGGCGAAAGAAAACCCATAGAAGTTGGAAAGAAAGATAAGGGGTATGATTCAACTCTACCTCTCAAACTCAATGTTGTTAAATGTAATTGAAAAAGACAACATTGAGAAGTTGTGGGATAAGTAAGGGCGTTGTGTCAATCAAAGTCCCTAGTAAACAAAGTCTTTCTTCAAAATAAGTTGCATCGTCTTAGAATGGATGATGGGGACTCCATGACGAAACATATAAATTCCATTAATAATCAGGTAAGTCAGTTTCTTTTTGTTGATATTAAGATGAAGGAACAAGATAAGTGTATTACCCTATTATGATCTTTGTTTAACTCTTGGAATAACATGGTTGTAGCAATTGGGAGTACTATTTAATCTACATTAAAGTATGATGATGTAGTTGCATCCTTTTTATTAGAGGAAATGAGGCAAAAATCCATAAAGGGTATGACCAAGGATGTTGCATTCATAAGAGGTCATTCAAATAAATAAATAAAAATAACTCTTTAAAGGGCACACTTAAATCTAAAGGTAGATGTAAATCTCAAGGACAATCTAAAAGGAAATGTGATATAGTTGGGCATTATAAGAAAGATCAAAGATCTAAAAATGTCATCAAAAGTAAGGTATCTAGCGATCCCCCTTCCATAAAATGAAATCCTCTATGGAAGAAGGAGGTGATGTTTATTTGAAATCAACAAGAACATATTTAGATCGTGATGTATAGTTGATTGACTTAGATGCTCCATTTTACTTGACTCCTCATAAGGAGTGGTTATGTGAATATGAAAAGTACAATTGAGGTAAAGTTTTCCTATGAGACGACTCGACAACCAAAACCATGAGATATAGACGGGTCAATCCACTACTCAAAGATGGAAGGATTAGAACTCTCCCTCTGGTTTTGTACATTTTAGAGCTTGAAAAAACCTAGTTGTTATACAATATTTTGTCACATTCTGAGTCTCGTATCCTGAAGTGTCGCAATTTGTGTCGCCAATGTCGCAAGTGTCGCAAAGTGATGAAAGTTGTCGCAAACAATGTATTCACCACGAAACATGTTTGTGAAAATCAGAAGAATATCCCTGAAGAAAAGGAGGAAAACTTGCCTTGAAAGAATTATGAAGAACTTGTCAAAAAACCTTGTTTGCAAGCCCAACACATTTCCTGTAACTAATGTCCCGTGCCAGTAAATTTTGGCATTACACATGTCTAGCGTTGCCAGCACGAATTTTATCAGGAAAAACTGCGCTGATCCTCTTAAGGCAGTTTTTCCCAAAATGAAGGAGAAGCTTCCCTTACTAGAAGCTCAAGAACGATGATGTGGTTTCAGGTAGATGAATATTGGAATGAGACCTCCCATTCCTAGCCCTAGATCCTACTTCTATGGATCTCTCCCTTGTGATGTGGAACTCCTCCCTTTTTTCATGGATCCTTAACTCCCTCTCCTTCCTTATAATTGAACTGCCCACCAGCCACTAATGGTTGCTTGTTGGTTGGTTGGTTGCTATCCTAAGAGCTTAATCATGCCCAATTTTTGCCCATTTGCAAAGGAGAAAGGTGTTTGAAGGCTAAGGCTTAAACTTGGAATCTCACTTGAAGGAGGCTTCCAACATCCAGGATTCATTGGTTGTAATGCTCCCTTTTCATCTATTTATATTACAATATATGTTTTCTTTCCGTAAATGTTTCAATTTGTCCATTTATTATAATACTCCTTGATTTGTTACATAATTTGTATTAGAAAGTGTTATGCTTTGCATGGGTTTGTTGTCTCCACTTGATCTTTCTTGCAGGCACTCATCTACAACAACAAAGAGGAGATTGTGAGCTTGGAAGCAAAGGAATCAAGGTCGACATCAAGGATATTAGCATCAGAGGGAGGTAGGAGATCTATCCTCCTTTGCATTTTCTAGTATGAATTAGGAAATATTACATGTAATTTGTCTTCTGTTGTCGCTAGATCCTCCCATAGGACTAGAGGGATTGTCCTGTCTACAAAAAGGATTTCCTACACAATAAAACGGTGATTCCATTGGGGAGTACATAACCCTTCAAACATAATTTTGTTTTCGGTCTCTTTTGATAAGTTTGGCCAACCTCCTAGTGATCTGTAACTTTGATTGATTATGGATCTGCATTTTGAGTGGTGTGTTGTTTAGAGTGTCAAATATGGATCTATATTCAATTCTTTTTATTTTTCCTAAGCTTTTCTCGCCCAGTGCATTTTTTTCTGAAAAACGGAGCATTGGCAACCCAGATTTTGCTAATTGTAGTCGCACTTAAGACCTTATCTTCCACTATCTACCCATGTTGGTCCAAAAAATGAGATTTTTCAGGGTTTTTGTCAGAAGATCTAGAATGTGTTGATCACTAAAATTTTTCTCCTACTCTGTTTGCATAGAATTTTGACTTATTGTTGTTAAATTCTTAATGGTTTGCAAGAGTTTGTTCCATGTTGAAGTAGTGAAAATGAACTTTGGTTGAATCTTTAGTTCTTTGGGTAAATCGAATCTACTATTTTGTTGCTTTCATGTGTTGAAGGAATTACTGATTTGTTGTCTTATAAGCATTTTTAGTCCTCTGGAAAACCAGAAAAGACATTGCATTTGCATTTGTTAAGCCTTCATCTCAAAGTTGATCATTACTTCTGGAAATTACATTAGATTACATTGCACTGGAAAGTTGTTTTTGAGATTGTCATTGAGCATAGATTACATTGCTTGGCATTGAATGTTGATAAGTGCATCTTCATTCATTTAAAAAAAAAATCATGTAGGTGAACTTTAGTGAAGTTGAAAGATCTAGTTAGGAAGATCTTGTTGGCTCAATATTTGATTATTGTATCAATGTTTTCACTTCTTGCCTACACTAGATAGATTTCATCGAAAATGAAAAGAGTCATTTCTTCATATTAGTTGCATCGTAGTTGTGTTTAGCTGACATCGAGTTTTGAGCCTTGAAATCGAAACATAATTCAAGATCAAATTTAAAATTCATCTCAATTAACCTAAGGAGCATTTGGAACATTAACACAAACATCTAGAGGTCTAGGCTAGAGACGTGTTCCGGCGTCGTTAAACGTAGGAGTCATCGTTGTTTTCCAGCGTTCCATCCTGGGGGTGAAATCTTGTTCCATGTACGGAAGTGTATAGGATCGTTCTCCACATACCTTCAGGTATATTGGACGATGCTCCACGCATGAAAAGTATATGGGGACGTTGTCGTCAAACGGTTACACATTAGACAACACTATTACGGATTGCACTCCCACGTACCATCGAGTATATTTTGGGACTGCCCTACAGGTTGTTGTCCATCCATAGGAAACCGAGTCTACCACCTTGTATGTTATAGATCTAACCCGGAAATACTATAGATCTGATATGAAAATATAAGATAATGCAAATAAACCCAGAAATAATATGAAATGATTCTTTATTGATCAAACCCTTAAGGTAAGGCAACACCATACATTCACTCCTTAAGGAAAGAGAACACTCCACAAGCCATATGCCTGTTCATACAATAATCCTTTACACTCTCTCCATGTGGAGTCTCTAGCCTCTATATAGGCCTCATACATACAATACCATGGGTCATTACCATGGTTCCCTCATACCATCAAACTAATACCATGGGCCCATTACATTATTACTAACTACTTGTGGTCCCTTACATGATATGGGTTAACCACCTTATTTATTACTATGGCCCATCCCATTATTACATTATTACCTTGGGTACTTCCCTTGGTACCCCATATTATCCCCCCTAGGTATATAACATTCCACCCCCCTTAGCATGTTTCGTCCCCGAAACATGGGAAGAACACAAATAATAAGATCTACTCAAAAGAGTAGTCCACTAGTACCATGCACGTGCATCTAACCATCCAAGAGAGAGGTGAACCCTCGGTCTCGCTGGTGCCTCGCTCGCTTGAGATGGAAGTTGACCGTGGTAGCTCTTCTGTGTTGATGTGTAGTAGGTGGATCTTCGATCCTCTCTATCTGTCCTACGAGAGTAGTTGTCTGTGTGGCTAATTGGTTGCCATCTTGATGGTTGTCTTGCGGGGTGATGTGTGTGATGATATGTTGAAGTTTTAACCCATGATGGCTTTTTCTTTAATTCATCCCTTACTAGAGCTTGACTGTTATGTTGATATCAATAAAGAATCATTCCATATTATTTATGGGTTTATTTGCATTGTCTTATATTTTCATATCAGATCTATAATATTTATGGGTTAGATCTATAACAAGGGGTATCAGAGCACTTTCTTGGGCAAAAAAGTGGAAATTTATTTATTTATTTTTATTTTTATTTATTTATTTATTTATTTTATTTATTTATTTTTCGGGGGTGGCGAGTTTGCAGATCATATCTATATGTTTTGGTACAAGATATCCAAAATATAATTGCATATCTGGATTCTATGTGAAAAAATACCCGATTTCAAAAAAAAAATTCGGTTGAATCGGAGTCCGGATGAAGGAGATATCACTGATCTAAAAATCAGTGGTGTTGCAGACAATTTTTTCGGGGCAGCGAATTTGCGGCGCAGATATGGATGTCCTAGCACAAGATTTGCAAAATCTAATTGCAGATATGGATTCTTTGTGAAAAAATAGCTGATTTAAAAAAAAAAATCGGTTGAATCGGAGTCCAGATGAAGGAGATATCACTGATCTAAAAATTAGTGGGGTTGTAGACAATTTTTCAAGGCAGCGAGTTTGCGGAGCAGATCTGGACGTCCTGGTGCAAGATCTGCAAAATCTAATTGTAGATCTGGATTCTGTGTGAAAAAATACTCAATTTCAAAAAAACAATCAGTCGAATCGGAGTCTGGATGACGGAGATATCGCTGATTTAAAATCAGCTCTTTTGTGTAGAAATTTTGGTGACGGCACCAAAATTTCTGCAAAACAACGCTAATTTTAAATCAACGATATCTCCCTCATCCGGACTCCGATTCGACTGATTTTTTTTTTTGAAATTGAGTGTTTTTTCAAACAGAATCCATATCTACAATTACATTTTGCATATCTTGCACCAGGACGTCCAGATTTGCGCCGTAAACTCGCTGCCCTGAAAAATTGTCTGCAACCCCACTGATTTTTAGATTAGCGATATCTCCTTCATCCGAACTCCGATTCAATCGATTTTTTTTTTGAAATCGGCTATTTTTTCGCAAAGAATCCAGATTTGCAATTAGATTTTGCAGATCTTGTGCTAGGACGTCCAGATCTGCACCGCAAATTCGCTGCCCCGAAAAAAATTGTCTGCAACACCACTGATTTTTAGATCAATGATATTTCCTTCATCCGGACTCCGATTCAGCTGATTTTTTTTTGAAATCAGGTATTTTTTCACATAGAATCTAGATCTACAATTATATTTTATAGATCTTGCACCAAAACATACAGATATGATCTTCAAACTCGCCGCCCCCAAAAAATAAAAAAAATTCTCCACTTTTTTGCCCAAGAAAGTGCTCTGATACCACTTGTTATAGATCTAACCTGGAAATACTATAGATCTGATATGAAAATATAAGATAATGCAAATAAACCCAGAAATAATATGAAATGATTCTTTATTGATCAAATCCTTAAGGTAGGGCAACACCATACATTCACTCCTTAAGGAAGGAGAACACTCCACAAGCCATATGCCTGTTCATACAATAATCCTTCACACTCTCTCCATGTGGAGTCTCTAGCCTCTATATAGGTCTCATACATATAATACCATGGGTCATTACCTTAGTTCCCTCATACCATCAAACTAATACCATGGGCCCATTACATTATTACTAACTACTTGTGGTCCCTTACATGATATGGGTTAACCACCTTATTTATTACTATGGCCCATCCCATTATTACATTATTACCTTGGGTACCTCCCTTGGTATCCTATATTATCCCCCTAAGGTATATAACATTGTATATCGTGATACAACGAACATAACATTCGGGGATATTGATTGACGTACGTTAAGTCCTTGTTCGCTAAGGTGTATATTGCAATTCATGGTTGCTTGGTAAAATTTTTTGCCTAGATTCTCCTCTTTGATTTATTTTTCTTGTTAATTTCGAAAATTAATTAATTGATCGCAGAATAACATCCTCTTTGTGGAATAACTTCTTAGTGGATCTTAGGTTGAGACTAATGGAAATTGTTCCTGAGTCTACCAATCAAGGAAACCCCTTTGATGGGAGTCTAGGTCCTTTTCTTCATTTTGGGAATGTTCGTTCTCCTTATATGGCAATGTTGTCTCTTCCCAGATTTACCATTAGTTTGCCAGTTTGGTTGTTTTCAACCCCTATGGTTCTAAATGTCCAAATTGCTTCTCAACCGAGTTCTCCTCCACCTGAATAACGTTAACCTCATGTTGACCCTAAAGTTTTCCCCTTGCCTTCTTCACCTATTATTTCTTCATCCCTTTCTCCCTCTTTGCCTAGTGAGAGCATTGATTCTAGTAACCAGGGGGCTAAGAAGAAGAAGCAAAATAAGCAAGGGGCCAACCAAGCAACCATTGCTACAAATGCAACTAATGTGGAGAAACCTTCCAATTAACCCCACAAAGTGAAGTTACCTTGCAAGTTATATAAGGGTGACCACTTTCTTAGAGATTTTCCTGGTATTCCCAAGGTAATAGAAGTATGTTCCACAGGCTCACACCAACCTTTGTCATCAACTTCTAGAGATCATGTCGGTGATAAAACCCTCAACTAGTGATATTAAGGTCCATGGGAAAAAGGGTAAAGTTAAATTTCCTTGTAGGTTATGTGAAGGGAATCTTCTTATTCACCTTTGTCCTTATATGGATGAAGCCACAAAAGTGTTGGACAACCTTACAACTTCTCAGCCTCGTCTTCCGACTGGTTATCGAAATTTTTCCCTTAATCCTCCATTAGTTGACCAGGTGATTGATCATAATTCATCTCTAGTCAATCCCACTCTCTATGAATGTGAATCCCATGAGCCCATTACCAACCAACCATTAGTTGAGAAAATGTTTGACATGATGCATTCTCCCATTCCCATGGCACCCCTTGCAAGTAGTATGGTCACTTCCTTTGATTGGAGCCGACTTACAAGATATCATCTTCCTCCTTATGTGCCCTTCCAGATCATAGTACAGGGTTATAATATACCCGTACCTGGCACAATCATAGATGAAGGTGTGTCAATTAATATTCTATCCTCAACTACTTGGAAAGATTTAGGTTCTCCACAACTTGTGCCCGTTACCTAGAATCTGTTAGCTTTTAACAAAGGAACCAGTCAACCGTTAGGGATCCTTCCTAAGTTTCCTATTACTTTGGGAGGAAAAATCGTCTATATTGATGTGATGGTTGTCCAAGGCCCTTTGGATTTTAATGTACTCCTTGGCTATGACTATGTTTACATCATGTGAGCTCTTGTCTCTTCTCTCTTTTGTGTCATATGTTTCCCGCATGAAGGAAGAATTGTGACCATTGATCAACTTTCGTTCATTGGTCCTAATTTGACTCCCAATCAACCATCTTCCCTAAATTGTCCTTGTATGTAAGTGGTATCAACCCCGCCATAGGTTAATTATGTGGCCACCTGTTCCATGCCCACATTTACTGATGATCTAGTTAGTGATATAGTGCATCATGTACTAGGGGCATTAGAGCTTGGTCTTTCCATTATATCCCTTGATATGTATCCCTTCAAGAGCGTTGTTCTCCCATCTTATGAGAACCTATTCGAAGTCATGGCCTCTTATGGTCCATAATCAAGGTTTTTCGGAGCAGAGTTCTTTGTCTTGTGTCAATCTTCTTCAAAATGAATCAGGGTTCCCGAAGCATAGTTCCTTTACTTGTGTCAAGCTCGTTAAAAAGTAAAACAAGGTGTCGGAGTAGAGTTCCTTTTCTTGTGTCAAGCTCCTTAAAAAATGAATCAAGGTTCCTATTATACAATAATTTGTCTCACTCCCTATCTCATACCCTGAGTTGTCAAACTTTTCCCAAAATGTCACAAAGCGACAAAAGCTGTCAATGAATTCACCATGAAAACATTGATTAGAGCATCCCTGAAGAAAAGAAGAAGAAATTCTGGAAGAGCTTGTTAAAAAACCCTATTTACAAGCCCAACGCTACTTTTAGCAGGTAAACTCGTGCTGTTACCCTTTGGTCTAACTAGTGACTGGTGCTGGCAACACGAATTTGGATAGGAAAATCTGCGTTGATCCTCTTCAGGCAGTTTCTCAAAAAATGGAGGAGAAGCTTCTCTTACTAGATGCCTTGAGAACGACGAACTAGTTATTGTTGAATGAGGATATGGTCGAGTTCTCCCATTTTGAGTCCTTGATCCTACCTTTAGGGATCTTCCCCTTAAGATGTAGACCTTCTTCCCCCTTTTTGTGGATCCCTAACTCCCTCTCCTTCCCTATAAATGCATTCCCTTATACCCTCAAATGGTTGGCTAGATTAGATTGGTCATGCCTAAATGCTGCCAATTTGTGGAGAAAGGAGAGCTTGAGAAGACTTCGCTTGGACTTGGAAACTGATCCAAAATGGATCCTAAAAACCTCTAATTCTTCATATACATAACTATCAGAAACACTATCGCATGGGAAAAACATTAAGAAATGGCGAAAAACAGAGTAAAGCGAAGGTTCAAACAGGATGCACAAGAGCCATCGGATCAGACCAATCAACGGTCTAGATCAAATCGGCATATCGCAATCAACGGAGGCCAGCGGGAGATATCGGAGGGAGCCGTATAAAAATCGCGATAGCAATCAGTGCGAGTCAACGAGGACCATCGATTGAGCACGTAGATCAATGGTCCAGATCTACTCGCAATATCGCATTGCTAAACCACAAGGAGGACTTAACCCGCAGCCCGAAAACTAGGCGATATGCGACTGCAATATATCGCATCGCAACTATACAAGGGGTGATACCAAAGACCAACGACCATGCGATGCGCTGATAGCCAATATGGTCAATCGGAGCGATCGGAGATCGGGGAAGATATTCGACATGCGATAAAGACGGACCCGAAAGGGTTATGGATGTGAATTGATATATTTTTAGTTCCAATAAAAAGGGATTTGTCGGGTTTTTCTATGTATTTATGCATTTCCACTATAAAACCGAAATACAAAGGAAATGCGCCCGAAGCGATAAAACAGGACCCAAAAGGTTTATAAATGCAGCTCTATATTATTTGAGTTCCGTGGTAAGCGGGATTTTGGGCGAGCCTCAGGCGGTAAATAGTATTGGATGGGCTCCGCCTGATCCCATACACTCGCCGACACGTGGCTTGGCACAGGAGAGAGAAACTGCCTTTTCGGGTGGGTAACCTCCGTACACATAAGCCACTCGAAATGGATATCAACCATTGGATCGAAGATCACGGAGATCAACAATGGACTTGTGATAGCGACCAAAGGCGGACCCGATAGGATTATAGGGCAGATTCAATGTTATTTGAAGTCCAATAGAAAGTGTTTTTACGGATTTTTCAGCGTTTTCTGTGTATTTCTCTGTGTAAACAAAGAAACGACTTTTGGGGATTTCAACCGCGCCAGTGGTCCTTTCCGTTTAGAAACAAGTGGCCACCATACCTGAGGGCGTTCTACAATGATTGTTTAACGCTCAAAAATGGATTTGAACAGACAGCGCCCAGGAGCCAAAGAGCCCGAAAGGGGAGACAAACAGACAAGCGCCGATAGGCTTAAAAGCCATTCAATGGCAGAGACAGGGGGCAGTTGCTGAGACAGAGAGAAAGCAAAAGACAAAGAGCAAGAGGGAGAGTCTGTGTACTCTTGTAGACTTGAGGATTTCAAGTAAATCCCTATTGTTTTGTCATTGTTGTGTTGAGACTTGGTTTGAGCTCACACTTGTAATAATATGCTCTCGAAGACATAATATAGAGGTCAACACTAAAAGCTGGACTAGGAGACGTAGCCAGGAAGTCTGGCGAACTCCTTGATTATTTTGTTGTGTTAATGTGTGTGATTGTTGTGTTTTCTAACTGCTCATTGTCTATATTATTCACAATCTTTTTGATCCGTTGCACTAAGTAATATAAACATTCCTGCACATGAGTTTCTAATACCTTTATATTGATTTAAGATCTCATTTTCAGATCAAGTGGTATTAGAGCTTTAGGTTTTGTTAAGGTTAGACAAGCTTGTGCTGGATTGTGAATGCTAACTAGATTAAAGCTTAGATTAGGAGAAGGAGAACTTGTTAAGGCTAATCCATAGATTGGAAGAGTCTATTCTCATAGGAGAATGGCAGAAGAAACTCCATTGGAATCAGAATCTCAATTTATGGAAGGTTTTAAGGCACTCCAAGCCATGGTGGAAAAGATGTATTTGGAATTTAAGAAGGGTCGAGGTGAAAGCCACTTGACACCTAAATCAGACAAAGGAGCAGAGAAACCTTTTCTAGTTGCCTCTCCATAATGCAAAGGAAAAGGAGAAATGCCTCCTCCACCATCACCTTCATCATCCTCATCATCTTCTTCGCATAAAACTAGCCCTGAAAAGAAAAAGAAGAAAACTTCTTTGATTAAATTAGATGTGAAGTTTGATTTGCCAATTTATGATGGAAAACTAATGCAGAGAAGCTAGATAATTGGATAAGATAGATTGATGCATGTTGCAGGGTGCAGAACATTGATTCAGAAAGGAAAAAGATTCAGCTAGCAAACCTTCGACTTAGAGGAACTTGTTATGAAACCAGCTCAAGAAAAGATAGAAAAGATAGATCAACACCTTAGAATTCAGCCTCTTCAAGGGGGCAACCTCCTTTACATTACATAAATGAACAATTCTTTGATGATACAAATGACAAAACCTCCTTTCTATATATAGGAGTCTAACAAGTCACAATATAATCCAGCCGACCTAACAATAATAATATAAAGCCACAAAAATAACAATAGAGGGATTCTATGGGGCACAGAAATAACAACATGGGGGTAATAGGGGCACAACAATATAAATAAGGGGTATAACTACAATAGTAATGGGGTAATCACTAGTATTATAGGGACCCAACATGCCCCTCTCCTTCAAAAAAGTGTTGTCCTCAACGCTTGAGTAGTTCTGGATACTTCTGCATAAAATTCTCATCCTCCCATGTGGAATCTTCAGCGGATAAGTTCTTCCACTTGATAAGATACTCTGAAATTGATCGATTTCGTAGCTGTCGAGTTCTTGTTTCTGTGACTGCTTCCGGTTCCAATATAATTTTTCCTTCCTCGTCAAGTTCTGGCAATATTGTTTGAACTGGGAGCTTGTCGCCTATAACCTTCTTTAAACATGAAACATGGAAAACTGGGTGCAATCGAGAAGCTGCAGGAAGCTCCAATTTGTATGCCATAGTACCAATCTTTTGCAACACCTTGTACGGACCATAATACTTTGGTGATAATTTATTATCCTTCTTAGCTTGCTTTAGGGACATTTGCTTATATGGTTGTAGCCGTAGGAATACCCAATCACCTACATCAAAACTTCTTTCACTGCGATGTTGATCTGCCTGTTGTTTCATTCTATTTTGTGCCAACACGAGGTTATCCTTTAAGAGTTGGAGGACTTGTTGTTGATGTTCGATGTGATGTTCCACTGCCTGAACCTTAGAATTTTCTCTTAAATATGATGTGATGGATGGTGGTTGATACCCATAAAGTGCCATAAATGGGGTCATTTTTGTTGCTGTATGGAAGGAAGTGTTATACCACCATTCAGCCAGAGGCAACCATTTGACCCATTGTGTCTGTTTATCAGATACAAAGCAACGAAGATATCCTTCCAAACATTTGTTTACTATCTCAGTTTGCCCATCAGATTGAGGATGATAAGATGAGCTATGAGCTAACTGAGTACCAAGACAAGAAAATAATTCTGTCCAAAAATTTCCAGTGAAAATGGGATCTCTGTCACTTACAATAATCTTTGGGTTTCCATGTAGCTTTTGAATTGTTTCCATAAATGCAGTAGAAACTGTACTGGCTTTAAATGGATGTGATAATGCACAAAAGTGTGCATACTTGGTAAGTCTGTCAACTACCACCATGATGACACTCTTTCCCTCAGACTTGGGTAAACCTGTGATAAAATCCATTGAAACCTCCTCCCAACGTTGGCTTGGAATGGATAAAGGTTGTAATAGACCCGGTGTCTTAATTGTTTCAACTTTATTTTGTTGGCAAACCAAACATTCCGCCACAAACTTTTGAATATCTGATTTAAGGCCATCCCAAAAAAATTCCTTCTTAACCCTGTGGTAAGTTTTTAAAAATCCTGAGTGCCCTCCTAAGGGAGAAGTGTGCAATTCCATAAGAATCTTTTGTTTTAGCTGGGAATTCTTACAGAGGTATAAGCGATCTTTGTACCATAACGAATCATTTTGCCAGCTAAATGTATCAGACGTACTGGAATCTTGTTGTAGCTTTCGAATAAGTGCCCACACTTCTTCGTCATTCTTCCATTCCTCCCTTGCTTCGTTTATCCAATCTGGTTGGATAATAGAAATGGCGCACAACAATGCTTCCACATCCTCATCCTTTCTTGAGAGTGCATCTGCCACCACATTTTGCTTCCCTTTTTTGTAGATGATTTCAAAGTCATAACCCAACATCTTTGTGACCCACTTTTGTTGCTCTTCAGAGGATAATCTTTGTTCTAAAAAGTATTTAAGGCTATCATGATCCGTTTTTACCTTGAAGTGTCTTCCCATTAGGTAGGGTCGCCATTTCTTAAGTGCATGGAGTATTGCCAACATTTCCTTCTCATAAATAGCTTTGCTTAAAAACTTTCCCTTGATTGGACGACTTTCAAAAGCAATGGGTCTTTCATCTTGCATTAGAACAGCACCAATTCCATTTCCTGAAGCATCACATTCCACAATAAAGGTTTTTGTGAAGTCCGGTGTAGCTAAGACCGGTGCTTGGCACATTGCCTCTTTAAGATGTTCAAAGGCCTTTGTTGCTTCCGGAGTCCATGAAAATGCATCTTTCTTCAATAATGTTGTTAGAGGTGCTGCTATTCTCCCATAATTCTTAACAAACTTGCGATAATACCCTGTCAACCCAAGAAATCCTCGCAGATGCTTTATGGATGTGGGGATTTTCCATTCCTTAATGGCTTTAATTTTGCTAGGGTCTACCTTAACTCCTTCATGAGATACAATATGACCCAAATATTCCACCTCCTGGACTCCAAAGAAACATTTGGATCTTTTTGCATATAATTGTTTCTCCTCCAATAGTTGTAGCACCCTGTCAACATGTTCAACATGATCCTTCCAAGACTTGCTGTAGATTAGTATATCATCAAAAAATACTAACACAAATTTTCTAAGGAATGGTTTGAAAATTGAATTCATCAAACCTTGAAATGTTGAAGGTGCATTGGTAAGGCCAAAAGGCATGACCAAAAATTCATAATGACCCTCATGAGTTCTAAATGCCGTTTTCGGAATGTCTTCAATCTTCATTCTGATTTGATGATATCCCGAACGAAGATCCAACTTGGTGAAGTAAATTGATCCATGCAATTCATCCAGTAATTCATCAATGACAGGAATGGGGAACTTATCTTTAATAGTGAGCTTGTTGAGCTCCCTATAATCCGGACACATGCGCCATGATCCATCCTTCTTGTGCACCAATACTACTGGAGCAGAGAAAGAACTTTGACTCGGTTGAATTATACCAGCCTCTAGCATTTCTGCAACCATACGTTCAATTTCACTTTTTTGGACATAGGGATATCTGTACGGCCTGATGTTTGGAGGAACACTTCCTGGAATCAGATGAATAGCATGATCATGATCACGCATAGGTGGGAGACCTTTGGGAGTCTCAAATACCTTGGAATGATTGTCCAGGACTTTTTGGAGATCTGGAGAAATAGATGATTCCAATGTGGAAACATCTAGCGAACATAATTGTGCAATTACACCTCTTTGCTCCTTTTTTAGAAGCTTTGTCATACCATTAGAGCTGATTATCTTTCCTGGTTTCCCTGCAATACCCCTTAATTCAACTTCCTTTCCTTCCGTAGAAAATTTGATGAAAAGTTCTTGAAAATTAAAAGCTATTGTACCCAAGGATTGTAGCCATTGGACTCCTAGTACAACATCAGCACCTCCCATTGGAATGGAAAGCATTGGGCTAGTCAATACATATTCTCCCATGGATAGCTTGATATTATGGCACTTTCCAGAGCAATTTATTGTTCCTCCATTTGCAATCATCACTTGACACTCTGGTGCTGGATATAGGAAGCAATTCAATTCTTTTGCTACCCTACAATGAATAAAATTGTGGGTGCTTCCTGAATCAATCAACACTATTACCTTTTTCTTCTTGATTTGTCCTTCTATCTTGATGGTTTGAGGAGTGGTAATTCCCGCCAATGCATTACAAGATATGGTCGGATTTATTTGTTCTTCATCTAGGCTTTGTTCCTGGAGTATATCTTCTTCTTTTGACCTTTCTTGCTCCTTTTCTTCTTCCTCTTCACAATCTATGTAGAATAATTTCTTCTCAGCACACTTATGACCTTTAGTGTATTTGCTATCACAACTGTAACAAAGCCCTTTTGCTCTTTTTTCTTCCAATTGTTGTGGTGTCAACCTTATAGGTTGTGGAAGACTAGGGGCAACAACACTTCCGTCTTTATAGTTGTGAGTGGTATGCTTCCTGGTTGCCATAATTTTGCTTTCCATTTTTCTTGCTAACCTGAATGCCTTCTCTAATGAATCAGGTTCCCAAAGGCGAACATCATGTTGGATATTATCCTTTAAAGACCCTATGAACACATCAATCCTATGCTCCTCTGGAATATCTTTTACCCTTATGTTCAATTTTTGGAACTCCTCAATGTGCTCCATTATTGAACCCTTTTGTTTGAGACTTATCAATTGGCTAAAAAAAGTGTTGCTTTTTGTATCCTCATAATGTGCTATCAATTCTTCCGTAAAAATTGCCCAAGTGATAAATTTTTACGAGAGCAAAGCCATTGATACCATACAAACTGATTTGGTTCCAAATATACAGTTGCCATACGTACCTTTTGTGTGTTTTGCACATTATTGAGATCGAAGAATTGCTCCATCTGTAATATCCATGTGGCGGGATCCTTGCCATCAAACTTCCTCATATCGATTTTTGGAATATGGTGGGTCTTCGATCCAACATTAGCGTCTATGGAATCATGATTAACATTTCTTTTGTTCTCATCATGAGTTTCCTTTACAACCTTTTCACCATTAGTAAGTATTTCTTGTAGAAAATTTGTCAAATCTGTCTTCAAATCTGCCATGTCTGTCTTCAAATCTATCTTCAAATCATCCATCTTAGCTTCCATGCCCTTTATCTTAGATTCCACGCCATTTATCTTAGATTCCACGCCACTTATCTTAGCTTCTGTTAGCTTTTGTGAGCGTGACATTTGTTGCACTTGTTCTTGTAATTTTGATATATCATGTAGCATTTCTTCCTCTTCTTCATGAGTCATGCTAGAGCTTTCAGGTTCCTTACTAGGTGTTTGCATTTTCTTTCCTCGGGGCATCAGTTACCGATAATAATGCTTTACTATGCCCTTTGAATTCCGTTAAACCAAGCTTACACAAAAATTTAAAAAAAAAACTACACACCTTTTTTCACTTTATAGAAGCCTGATATTGAATCTGATGTATCTCTGTAATTTCAGATCATCCAGTTCTGAAATTGCGACCTGTAGTAGCCTTCTGCGTCCTCTTTCCAATGCCACAAGTCTGACCCAAATTGGATTCTCCAAGGAAGAGTTATGTGAAATCTCCCACAGTGACTTGCTTTTAGACTAGTTCAGTAGAGCGAACTTGTACGACGTGCCACGAGTCACTGTTTCAACCTTTGAATCTGAAACACACATACAAGAAACTACAGTCCGTCCTCTTTCTGTACCTTCTTACGAAATTTCAATCTGATCCCCAGAGAGAAAGTTATGACGATTTTCCCCAGGTCACCTGTTTTGAATGTAATTCAGGAGTCTGCAAAAAGACCAACTTCCTCAGATCATATCTCCGCAAATATTGCACGAAAAGCTCTGAAATTTGGACCCAAGGTTCAGCGCGATTTCTTCTCAAATGGGTTTTTTTTGCGACTTCTGAAACGTCACAGAAAAAAAGTTATAGCGAAAATTCCACGATGACCTGTTTGGAGCAGCGAAACCCTAGAATCCAAAGCTCTGATACCAAATGTTATGAAACCAGCTCAAGAAAAGATAGAAAAGATAGATCAACGCCTTAGAATTCAGCCTCTTCGAGGGGGCAACCTCCTTTACATTACATAAATGAACAATTCTTGGATGATACAAATGACAAAACCTCCTTTCTATATATAGGAGTCTAAGGAGTCACAATATAATCCAGCCGACCTAACAATAATAATATAAAGCCACAAAAATAACAATAGAGGGATTCTATGGGGCACAGAAATAACAATATGGGGGTAATAGGGGCACAACAATATAAATAAGGGGTATAACTACAATAGTAATGGGGTAATCACTAGTATTATAGGGACCCAACAAAACTGCACTAGTATGGTGGGAAGGCAAGACACAAGCTGATTTGAAAAAACATGTTAAAATCCTTTCTACCTGGAAAGACTTTGTTACTTCTATCAAAAAGCAATTCTATCCTTTAGCTTACATGTAGCAGGCAATGATGAGTTGGCAAACTCTTCACTAGTTGAAGGGTCAGAGTGTACAAAGTTATACTCAGGAATTCAGGAAAAGAGCTTTAACTCTAGGAGTATCATTAGACTCACTTGAGACTTTATTGAAGTACATAGGTGGTCTGCATGATTATTTAAATCATACTACACTCATGTTCAATCCCACTAGCCTAGATGATGTATCAGTTAAGCCACACATCTAGAAGATAGAAGTAAGAATGTAAACCTAGAGGTTGGGGGAACATCTAAATATTCTGTAAGCAAGAGCAAGGAAAAGAAGAAACTGAAATGGAAGGAGAGGAAATCAAACACTGTAAAGAAGAATAAACCTTCATGCACTCATTGCAAGAAATAAGGACACGATGAGGCACATTGTTGGTCTTTGCATCCAGAACTGAAACCCAAGAAGTTCAGTGGTAAGGAGAGAAAGAATTTTGCAGCTATTCAGCAGGACTTGGGATCAAATTCAGGCAATGAAACAACAGTTATAGCCACAGGTATTAGAGGTAAAGATTCTGAAGCATCCACAAGTAATTCTGCACAATCTGTTAATAATGAAAGTAATGAGAGAGAAAGAAATGAGCTTTTTCGTATTAGAGTAATTTCCAAGCATAATAAGATTGATACTTTGTTTGATAGTGGATCACAAGTAAATTTGATTTCTGAAACAATTGTAAAGAAGTTGGGATTACAAACAAAACCTCATGAGAAGCCATATCCATTAGGTTGGGTGTGTGATAAAACAAAGCTACAAGTAACGAGATATGTTGGACACAGATTGTCATTGATGTCAATATGGCAATATTCGAGGAGAAAAAGGATCCAAGAGGAGCAGACGGAGCCAGGAGGAGCAGATGGAGCCAAGACGAGCAGAACTCAAATATATATATGTGTGTGTGTGTGTGTGTGCGTGCATGCATTTAAACAGCGTTCGAGGACCATATATGCCAAAATAGAGCTATCGGAGCTACAGAGGAGCCATATATATACCATACATATATGCCAAAGTACAAGAGCAAACAGAGCTAACAGAGGACACAAACAACCATCAGAGCAACAAGCAGAGCTATAAGGAAGCAAACAGAGCCATCAGAGGAGTAATGGGTGCATTTATATTATCGGGGGCTATCAGGCCACAAAAGAATTATATGCATGAAGATACAGGCGGAGGAGCATATATCATACATAGGTGTTTTTACACTATCAGAGGCGCAGAACCTTATATATATATACATTTATATTATCGGGCCCATAAAACATATGTATGCATGCTTTAACACTATCAACAGACAAAAAGCCCATATACATAGGCTTAACACTATTGGAGGCGGAAGACTTGGCTCTAGGGCAAATACACTATCGGAGGCAGATTGCGTACTTGAAACTCTATACATGGGAGTGTTGAGTTGTATCGGGTCCGGCACATTGCATCGCTATGAGGGGTCTACGTTAACGTCGAGTCGTGACCCTATGCGACTTGCGATCATCGATAGCGAGTATCGCATCGACACTTCGGAAGCGGGAGCTACAATATATCAAGCGGTCCATTGCAATCGTCGATAGCGATATCGCATCGGACCTCCGCTAGGGGCAACTCTCGACTGTGATGCATATCCACGCGAACCCGCCGCACATTACAATATGACTTAATCTATGATCACATACGTTGCACATCGCAAGTCGTAAAGCCTTGCCACATTGGAAGCACCGACTGCGATAGGCTGTGGACCCGACGGGCATACTAACTATGGTTTAATACCATATCACATCCGGTCCATCGGAGCAATGGAGGATCGGCCATCAGCCATCGACGGAGTCATGGGTCCAATATATAAAGGACCCTCGGGTGTTACGAATCGCCGATTGCGATTTAAGCACAGACCCAATACAGGAATAGGTGCGATTGTAATATTTCTTGAAGTCCACCTTTTAGTCTGTTTGATTGTTTTTTCTCATATTCTCTGTGTAATGAAATATTTGGCTTGCGTTGGGTGTCTTTAAGCCGAAAGGCTTACGATGGATGTTCTGATGGTTTAGAAGGTTGAATGTCAGTTAATAGGGGTGAATCATGGCGATTATGATTGCGATCGAGACAAAACATCTTCGTTTAACTAAAAGAACTCTGTGTATGCCCGCAATCATTGCCAAAAGGAGCATTGTTATGGTAAACCGGGAAGATGTGTTCTCCGTGGATCGTTTGGACCTGTCTAATGAATCTACGTGTCCCCAGAGCTTCAGTGAACTTTCACAGCGTAGAGGAAATCATAGCGACTGAGGAAGAAGCCTAAGAGGCGGTGTAAGCAGAAACGAATGGACAGAGGCATGGGAATGAATAAAAGAGTAAAAACAGAGAACTGTGGTTGCAGTGGTTGTGGTGAAGAACCAAAGGGTGAGGCAGCATAAGCAGTAGAGGCAGCAGAAGCAGCAGAGGCAGCAGACGCAGCAGAGGCAGTATAGGCAGGAGGGTAGGAGTGAAGGAGAACCTCAGTTGAACAGAGATTAGTAGTATACCAGTTTATACCAAGGTTGGGTTGGAGTCCAAGAGGTTGGAGCCTCAGAACTGAAGTCCTTAGGGGTTGGTGCTCCTAAGTGCAGAACCATTGCAAAACAAAGTTGGTGCTTTGGAGGTTGGAGCCTCACTGAAGTCCAAGTTGGAGCATGGCAACTAATCACAATCAGAGATATACTTATATTATATTTATTTCGTTGCACTGTGTTGTGTTTAATAAAAGCATTAATTTCAGCTGTTGATTTCTGTGTTATATATATATACACATACATATATATATACATACATATACACACACACATGTATACACATATATATACATGTATATATATATATATATATCTATACATGTATATATATATATATATATATATATATATATATACATGTATATATATATACATATATATACATACATACATATATATGTATATGTATGTATGTATATATATATAGATATATACATACATGTATATATACATATACATATACATGTACATATATATATATACATATATATATATCTATACATATATCTATATCTATACATGTATCTATATCTATATCTATATTTATATATACATCTATATATATATATTTATACATGTATAGAAATATACATACATGTATATATATGTAATATCCCTCCCCTTAATAATAAATAATAATATAATAATTAATAATAATAAATAAATCACTTAATAATAAATAATAAAAATAATAAAGATAATAAATCATAAATGTTAAATAATAAATGATATTAAAAATATATACAAGAAAATAAATAAAAATAATAAAAATAAAAATAGTAATAACCATACTAAAACTCTAAATAAGAATAAATAGAAATAAAACAAGAAAACTATCAAAAAGAAGGAAATAAAATAAGAAAGCTAAAAATCAAAAGAAAAGCAAAGAAATAAAACAAGAAAGCTAAAAATCAAAAGAAAGTTGCATGTAGACACATGGATTGATTCTGAAAATGGAAGAGCTTCACTTTGTGAAAGAAAATATTTAAAGGAAGCTGAGAAATTGATTCTGGAAATGGCAGAGCGCTATTAAAAAAAAAAATTAATGGAATGATTAATTAGCTGTACCTGTAAAAATATCGCTGTAGGTTCCGACCATGGGTCGACCTACTGACCTCCCATCCAAAGTTCCAATGGATAACCATTGGACTAATCACACTATTTCTCATAAGAGTTATGAACTCAATCCCAACCAATGTCGCTGGTTTGAAATTTGCACGTTGTGATCTTCGATTCAAGATCCATACTGAATTTTACAATATGGGGAAGGATAACCTTCCCAGTCATCCGATCCGTTTTGGGTCGGGTGGTGGTGTCTCTTCTTTATGGTGTGGAATATTTCTTGGTTGTTTGATTTCTTAAATTTCCTTAGGGTAATCATTTAATAGCCATAAGAATCTGAAGATACATTCAATAACTTTGTTTAATGATTTATTTTGTTAAAAGCAATCCATTTAATTCTTCTAACATAAGTTATGATTGCTTAAATAGATACTTAAATATTTCACGCTACAGCACAAACTTTCACTTTATCTTTATCCTTAAAAATCATGAATCTGTAGAATTAACATAGGAGTGACAAGCGAAATTCTAAATGAGTCACTTAATTAAAAGTATATAGTTTTGTTATGACTCATTGATTCATTGGAAAAGTATATAATCTTGTAATCTTGGATGGTGATAATCTGCCCATAATTGACGATGTAAAAATCTCTGAAGGATTGCACTATTGATATGGTATACTGCCATGTTTTTTTTTTAACAAATCTTTAATGCTGGTGTAACTACTCACCACCGGTTCATTTTACAACACAGTTTACATAGCACTTGAAGTATTTGGATAATTGAAATTGAAATTTGTCACCAATTAAAGTGCTCTAAAATAGTGAAATCTGTTCCAATTCACAATGGATAAACTCTGATATCTTATTACCTTTAGATGATCATTGTTCACTAGCATTTGTTCATTATTTTACTGTTCAATCTGATCTAAAAACACAAAGATGACTTTCCTTGAATGTTGATCATGCTATTCACTAATTGGGTTGGATTGATGTTCTCATTGTCCTTTAGCGATAGCAGTTGCTTGGCATTTCTCTGGTCTATTATTGCAAGAACACGACTCTCTCAATATGATCTTCTCATAAATTTAATTTGCATTGCAATTGCCATTCAGATTACATGTATCTGCTCATTTACTACTCATATAATTTGTATATTAAACATCATCAAGCTACCATTGAAGTCCCCTTCATTCTTGAGTAAACCACAAGATGGTATATTTTAGTCTGCAAGGCAAATCGTACAAATTTGGATTTCAGTTCAGATGTTGAGTATAATGTTACATGGGGTTTCATAATTCAAGGTTAAATGCATATATTGGATAAAGTTGTCTATGGAGAAGTGGAAAGGAGAAACTAATTTTTTTTAAAAGGATGATAACTAATGATAGTTCAAGTGATTATGGCCAACTTGGATCAGATGTTTAAGGTGGTAGAGAAGAAGTACCACAAAAGGGGTAAGAAATCAATAAGAAGAAACGACCTATTTTAAAACATAATAGAAGAGTTTGGTATAATCATGACTTGGTACTCTAAATGTATCACTATAAGGTCTATCTAAGGATGATGCACATAAAGAAGAAAGTATTGGCAATCAACTAATGAAGTTGAAAAATCAGGGTAATAATGAAGGTTATTTTAAGGAACCTGTAAGGTATGATAAATAGAATGATTGCAAAAGATAAGTTGTGTGCATACCAACATCTATAACAATGGGAGAGCCACATTGTAAATATTTCATAGGTGACTAACTATATGAATGAATTATGGATAACAAGATGTATGATCAGGAGATTTATGTATTACCCAAGTTGGAAATAGTAACAACATTTCCAAGGACATCAATGCTATAGGAGAGAAGGAGAAGAAACCACAATTCAAGTCAATTTAATGAAGTGAAGAAACTTCCATTTTTAGCCAGTAGACATGGAATAGTAGGAAATCAAGACAGAGAGAAAAATAAAAATATATCTATGAATATCGGTAGAAGGAAATGAAGGCATGTTCTATAAAGAAGGAAGTTCTTTTTTAGGTATTGATGAGTAGAGCGAAAAAACATGATTGGTAATGGTTATAATGATGATCTACATATTTAAAAAATATGAAGGTGTGAAGTTGCATGATGAGATGGTAGTAGTGTTTCCAACTGTTTCAAAATCTAAAATAATGATATTATTTAATAAGAAAGAGTCTTTTGGCCCAACTTGAGGAAACTGAATTTATGATAAAGCAATCAAGTGGTATTAAGGTATGAACTTTACGAACTCGACGAGATAAGAACATATTTTTGTGGATGAAGTGCTAATTGTTAAATAAGTCAACATGGATCAACAAATCCTCATGCAAGGAAATCAAGCATGATATAAAGTTAAATCATGATGAAATAGTGTTTATATGCAATTGCATATAGCGGTATTGGAATCAGTAAGCCCAAAGGGTAAATGGATGTAAAATCAAGGGATTTTAATTTTGAGATAGATGATTTAAATAATGATGGTATCACTAGTAATATCTTAAACAATGAAATTCACTAAAATTTCCTTGGGGAAGGAAGAATATATGATGAGAGATTAAGACTCAAGATGATGACGCTCATGTGAAATTTAATGATATACTTAGATGATTATACCGTTGGTGTAAATGATCAACTACCTAGTAGAAAGAAGTCGAAATGATTATTGAAAAGTGATTGACAACTTGATGAAAACATATTGACGATGTTTCATGATATCATGGTAGGAAGATAATGATGTACATATGGTTCTTATAGTGATAATGTATCCATATGATAATAGCGATATGCATAGGTATTATGACGTTATGTCAAGGTATATTGACATATTCATTTACTACGTGATGATAGGTATTTAATGTTCAATACTCATGATGGATATGATATGCATAACGTGGCATAGGAATTATGATGCTATAATATAAGGATTATTGACATGTGGTTCATTTATGTGAAGTCATGATATGTCTTAGATATAATTATGTTGATGGTATAACTGAAGCATATGATAGTTCCGTAGAAATCTACGACATGCATGAGCATGCCATTCCTTATTTTTCATAATATTGCAATTAAAGATGAATGTTCTCAAGATGACATGCAAGACTTGGCATGTGGATTATTTCCTATGATACTATGATGGTTAATGCATTGGATGCATGTTGAGATGTGATGATTCACAGGACTCCACAAATGGGCTGAGAGGGCCGGTTTATTTCATGATCTCGTGCAAGCCCATATGCATGAGGGAGAATAAGTAACACCATATGGGCTGGGGACAAAACTCAATCAACACTACATATGCGAGTGGTTCCTTTGTCTTGTGTATAGCTCTTGATGGATAGCTCTTGAAGAGCTATGGGACCATCTTGAGGAGGCCAAGTGCTTGATGTGCTAGGCTAGGTGCCTATTATTGGATTGGGATGCCGAAGTCTGGAAGGGATGTCAAGGACTTTGATGCCTGGGGCTGTGCACCTTAAGTAGTTGTGCAGGGAGTGGGCCAGCCTTGCGAGATGCCCGGGTCATTGAGTACAGGACCGGATGCCTGCCTTGGGGCAGATGAGGTCTAAGTCAGGGCGAGCCTTGGGGCCAGCCTTGGACTGGGATATAGACCGGGTCAGGCTTATTCCTGGTGTCGAAAGTGGGAAAAAGGACAAAGATTCCTTGAGATTTCCCGAGGTGTTGGGGACTTTCGATGCCTGCTGGTTATACTAGTTCAGCAGAGGGTGTTGGCAACATGAAGTTAATAAATAAATAATAAATAATAAAAATAATAAAATAATAAATAATTTGACTTAACTTCGGGACGAAGTTCCTTAAAGTGGGAGAGTATGTAATATCCCTCCCCTTAATAATAAATAATAAATAATAAATAAAATAAATAAATAAATAATAAATAATAATAATAAATAAATCACTTAATAATAAATAATAAAAATAATAAAGATAATAAATCATAAATGTTAAATAATAAATGATATTAAAAATATATACAAGAAAATAAATAAAAATAATAAAAATAAAAATAGTAATAACCATACTAAAACTCTAAATAAGAATAAATAGAAATAAAACAAGAAAACTATCAAAAAGAAGGAAATAAAACAAGAAATCTAAAAATCAAAAGAAAAGTAAAGAAATAAAACAAGAAAGCTAAAAATCAAAAGAAAGTTGCATGTAGACACATGGAGTGTGTACATGTGGTTCCCCTTCCAATGTTGTTCTATTTAATAGATGGTGAGGAAGGTGAGAGGCATTCCTGCATTCCATCATTCCGAGATTCTATCTTTCATTCTCTTGGGAGAATGGTGTTTTAAGACTTAGGAGTCACTGGCAGTAGTACGTTGATTGAGGGCTCGGGGGTGGCCAGTTGTAGCAAGACTTTGCACAATTGAGCCTACGGTTGGGTGGAGATTCGTCCCCAAAACCTTGTTGCGGTAAGCCTACTTCTACCACAGGTAAACAGGTAAGCACTATTCATTAAATTTGAATTTAGTTAATTAATTACATGTTTATTTGTCTAAGTAAGTGCCACTCTCATTTAAATTTAATGTTAATAAATTAATTAGATATTTATTTTGGGTTGTTACAATATCTATATATATATATATGTACATATACATATGTATGATATATACATACATGTATGTGTATATATGTATGTATAGATATATCTATACATGTATATATATATATATATCTATACATGTATATATATACATGTATATATATATATCTATACATACATATATATATATATATACATATGTATACATATATACATACATGTATATATATCTCTACATATATATATATATATATATATATATATTTACATATATACATATATATATATATATATATACACACACATATATGTATATATACACATATATGCTTTTGGTAATAACTAGAACAATTAAAAAGAAATATTGATTCACCCCCCCTCTTAGTATTTTCAACAATTATCAGAGCAGGCTTCTTCATACTAGCCTAATAGCTTGAAGAAGGATCCGCAGCCATGATGAGAAATCACGAAGCATTAGCAAGACCTCCTCTGTTCGATGGCACTAACTTTGGCTTCTGGAAAAAAAGAATGACCTACTACTTAATGTCCCTTGGACTTGAAGTCAGGAATTTTGTTCAAAATGAATACCAAATGACTACCACTCTTCCAACAGATCTAGACGAGAGGAAAGCCTACATCGCAAATGCAAAGGCCTTGAACTCCATCACTAGTGGAATCACTGATTCGAGTTTACAAAAGTCATGCACTATACCTCTGCCAAGGAAATGTGGGAGAAGCTAGTTGGCGTATACGATGGAGACTCAAAAGTCAAGAAGGTAAAGCTTCAAACTCACAAAAGACAATTTGAAAGTCTGAGGATGGAAGATGAAGAAGATATTGCAGCATACCTCCTCCGAGTAGCTGAAGTGGTAAACTCCCTAAAAGGATTGGACGAAAAAATTGAAGAAAGTACCATTTTCCAAAAGGTATTAAGATCTCTTCCTGACAGATTTGACTCCAAAATAAGGGCTATGGAAGAAGCAAAGGATCTAGATACCCTCAAAATGGATGAACTCCATGGAATTCTCACTGCCTATGAGATGAGGAAAGGTAGCCCAAGCTCCAAAGATGCTGCATTCAAGGCCTCAAAGTCAAAGAAGGGGAAAGAAAGGAATGACTGTAGTGATGAGTCAGATGTGGAATCGAATTGGCTCTATTTGTACGAAAGCTGAAGAAAGGATCTAAGCTTAAAGGCAAGTACCCTCTTATCTATTTTAAATGTGGAAAAATAGGTCATTATGTAGCAAAATGTCCTCATAAACATGACAATGATGATGAAGGAAATTCTAAAAGAATGGAACACAAAAAGAAAGGGTTCAATAAGAAGAACTTCTTCTCTAAGCAAGATGAGTCTGATGAGGATGAGTTTATGGTCATCAAAAAGAAATCAAATGAGGAAAGTTACCATGATGAAAGCCAAGAAACATTATTCATGGCACTCGAAGATGATGATGACTCAGGGCTGGAAGGAAATCTAGATGAACTATTAATAAGCGCCATTGAAGAAAATGAGAAACTACGAAATAAAATCATTTCTCTCAAAGTGGAAAACGAGGAAACAAGAAGGAGAGAAGATCTCTTGGAAGAAAAGCTAAAAGAAAAAGAAGAGACTTGTGAATAACGTGAGGCCGAAATAGTGTCTCTGAGAAAGGAGTTGGAGCAAATTAAAAAGGGCTATAAAAGCTCTCAAATACTTGAGACTATTTGAAAAATCAAAAACCTCAACATGACAAGTCTGGAATAGGTTTCAAAGGAGAATCCTCAAGCACTAAGAATAGTGCGAAAATCTATGTCGATGCACTTTCCTGCAATCCAAAAGAAGAAAAAGTATGTTATCAAAAGCGCATCCCAGATCCAAAGAATGAAGAGAGAATTATTCCAAAGAAGAACGTGGAGTCGAATCATGGACACTACAGCAAATACAAACCTGTAATCCACCAAGGGTCTATCTCAAATCCAAAGAATGAGGGAGGAGTAATTCCCAAGAAGGAAATCGACTCAAACCGTGGCTGCTTCAACAGGTATAAAACCATCTTTCTAGGACACTTTTTTTACTGGAAAAACTTCAGCCACCAAGCCAGACATTGCATGGCTCATAGAAGTGAAACACCAAAGCTAAAGGACCGAATAATCAATTCATATGCCCCCAAAAGGCAGGGACAAATCAAAACCTTCAATTCATTTGATCCCTTGACCAAATTTGATCTGATTTGCTCATTCTGCTACAATAATGGACACTATGAACAAGACAGACCACTCAAAGGAAGAAAGACGAGTAGTAAGAACTCCACCATGGATAAATGCAACCTAGCTCTATATGCTCAAAATAATGGAAACCATTGGTTTGTGGATAGTGGGTGCTCCAGACACATGACATGAGACAAAAGGAAGTTTGTCTCACTGAGCAAAAAGGAAGGGAATGTGTCCTTTGGAAGTGGATCTGGCAGAATTGCAGGAAAAGGAACTGTTACTCTGATCAATGGAAAAGGAAAAGCTCAATATGCTCTGCTAGTTGATGGACGCAAACACAAACTCCTGAGTGTCAGCCAAATTTGCGATCAAGGACATAAGGTTGTCTTCATCACAAAGACTGTGAAATAAAGAACTCTGCCTCAGGGTAACTTGTGGCAAAAGGGGTGAGAACACCAGATAACATTTACATTCTGAACAAGATTCAAGAAAATAAATGCTACATGAGTCAGAGAGATGAAAGTTGGTTGTGGCACAAGCAACTTGGACATACAAGCTTCGAAAATCTGATCAATATCAACAAGATCAAAGCTGTACGAGACATCCCAAGCCTGTTCAAACCAAATCAAGGAGTATGTGGTCCATGTCAACATGGAAAGCAAACTAGAACCAGCCACAAGACAAAGGAGCTCTCTACATCGAAGCCCTTAGAGATCATCCATGCTGATGTGTGTGGGCCAACTAGAAATCAGGCACTACAAGGAGAAAGGTACTTTGTGTTATTTGTTGATGACTATACTAGAATGATGTGGATATATTTTATAAAGTATAAATATGAAATTTTGAGTGTTTTAAGAATCTAAAAGCCCTTGTAGAAAATGAAAAAGATTCAAAAATTAAGTGCCTCAGAACAGACAAAGGGGGATAATTCACATCAAACGAGTTTAGTAAGTTCTGCAATATTCATGGAATTAAAAGGGAATTCTCTGCTGCCAGAACACCTCAACAAAATGGGGTAGTTGAAAGAAGAAACCGAACAATCCAAGAAATGGCAAGAACAATGTTACTAGAAGGAGACTTGTAGTCGAAATTATGGAGAGAAGTAGTAGGGACAATGTTCTATACATTAAATCGAACTCAATTGAGACCAAAATGTGAAAAAACACCTTAAGAGTTATGGAAAGGAAGTCCAGCTTCAGTAAAGTACTTCAAGATCTTTGGAAGCAAGTGCTTCATAAAAATCAATGATGGCTCACCAGGAAAGTTTGATTCTAGGGTTGATGAAGGGATATTTCTTGGATACTCTACACGGAATAAGGCTTACAAGTGCTACAATTTTTGACTGAAGAAAATAGTGGAAAGCATTGATGTAAACGTTGATGAAGGACTTCCAGAAAAAGAAATTGAAGAATATGAAGATGATCTTTTCATTGAAGAAGCAGAAGGACCTAAAGAAGAAGAAATAGATGAGGAAGAAGAAGAGGAGAAAGAACCACCTCATACCCCTTCAAAGATGAATTTTATCCAAAAATATCATCCAAAAGAGCAGATTATTGGCAATAGAGATGAAGGGATGCAAACCTAAAGAAGGGTGACCATTACACCAAAGAGAAATGTTATTGCTCTTCTATCTATGACATAACCAGAAACATTTGCAGAAGCAAGTAAGGATCCTCATTGGGTAAAAGCCATGGAAGAAGAAATGTCCCAAATTGAGAAGAACAAGACATGGGATTTGGTACCTCGTCCAAAGGACAAAAACATAATAGGAACCAAATGGGTGTTCAAAAATAAAATGAATGAAGAAGGACAGGTTATCAGAAACAAGGCAAGGCTTGTCTGCAAAGGCTATTCACAAATTGAAGGAATTGAATTTGAAGAGACATTTGCACCAGTAGCCCGTATGGAAGCTATCAGGATGTTCTTAGCTTTTGCTTGCTCAAAAGGATTCAAAATCTATCAAATGGATGTGAAATCAACATTTCTAAAGGGGGAACTCAAAGAAGAAGTCTACATGGAGCATCCAGAAGGGTTTGATCTAACAGAAGGAAAGGACTTAGTTTGTAAGTTGAAAAAGGCTTTATATGGGTTGAAACAAGCTCCTAGAGCTTGGTATGCAAGATTGGATCACTATCTACAACAACAAGGCTTCAAAAAGGGAGTGGCTGGAAGTAATCTAGACATAAAGGCAGATGAAGGTAAGTTACTAGTTACTCTTGTTTATGTCGACGATCTGATTTTTGCTAGTAATAATGATGAAATGAGTCATGAATTTTCTCAAAACATGTCAAAAGAGTTTGAGATGTCAATGATAGGAGAGTTGTCTCACTTCCTTGGACTTCAAGTATCTTAAACTAGAGCAGGATTGTGTATATCTCAAACCAAATATCTAAAAGACATGCACAAAAAATATGGAATGGAGGACTGTGCACCCATGAGCACACCTATGACCACAAACTGCAAATTGAGCAAAGATGATGACTCCCCTCTAGTAGATGCAACTAATTACAGGTCAATAATTGGAGCCCTTCTATACTTAACAGCTACAAGACCAGACATAATGCAGGCAGTAGGAATGGTGGGAAGATTTCAATCTGCTCCCAAACAATCCCATTTATTAGCTATAAAAAGAATTCTCAAATATCTTAAAGGAACTCTTGATTTCGGTCTTTGGTACCCAAAGAGCTCAACACTGACTGTAACTGCATACACCGATGCCGATTGGGCTGGAAGTATAGATGATCAAAAAAGTACTAGTGGAAATGCGTTCTTCCTAGAAGACTTTTAATGATCCTGGCTCAGCAAAAAACAGTCATCCATATCATTATCCACAGCCGAAGATGAGTATATTGTTACAGCAGACTGTTGTACTTAGATACTATGGATGAAGGAAGCTCTAAAAGATGTTGACATATGTACGGATCAACCGATTACCGTCTATTATGACAACACAAGTGCTATCAGTCTATAGCAAAAATCCAGTGATGCACTCAAGAACCAAACACAACCAATCGAGTATCATTTCCTCCGTGAGCAAGTAGCTGAACAAAACATTGTCCTGGAATATATCAGTACTAAGGAGTAGATAGCTAATATTTTCACAAACCTCTTCCTCGAGAAGCATTCGAACATTTGCGTCAAAAGATGGGGGTTATTTCTTTATCATCACTCAAGTTCATTCATAAAGATGTAGCAAGACAGGGGGAGTAGTTTGACAGGGGGAGTCCATATGCATTCCTTTGCCATTGATGTCAAAGGGAGAGAGCAGAAGAATATTGCCATCAATAACAAAGGGGGATATTGTTGGACACAGATTGTCATTGATGTCAATATGGCAATATTCGAGGAGCAAAAGGAGCCAAGATGAGCAGACGGAGCCAAGAGGAGCAGAACTCAGATATATATATATATATATGTATGTATATGTGTGTGCATGCATTTAAATAGTGTTCGGGGACCATATATGCAAAATAGAGCTATCGGAGCTACAGAGGAGCCATATATATACCATATATATATGCCAAAGTACGGGAGCAAACAGAGCTAACATAAGACGCAGACAGCCATCGGAGCAATAGAGGAACTAGCAGAGCTATAAGGAAGCAGACAGAGCCATCAGAGGAGTAATGGGTGCATTTATATTATTGGGAGCTATCGGGCCACAAAAGAATTACATGCATGAAAATATATGCGGAGGAGCATATATCATACATATGTGTTTTTACACTATCGGAGGTGCAAAACCTTATTTATATATATATATAGATATATATACATATACATTTATACTTTCTGGCCCGTAAAACCCATGTATGCATGCTTTAACACTATCGACGGACAGAAAGCCCATATACATAGGCTTAACACTATCGGAGGTGGATTGGTGACTTGAAACTCTATACATGAGAGTGTTGAGTTGTATCGGGTCCAACACATTGCATCACTATGAGGGGTCTATGTTAACGTCAAGCCCTGACCCTGTGCGACTTGTGGTCGCTGATAACGGGTATCGCATTGGCACTTCAGAAGCGGGAGCTACAATATGTCAAGAGGTCCATTACGATCGCCGATAGCGATATCGCATCGGACCTCCGCCAGCGGCAACTCCCGACTGCGATGCATATCCACGCCGACCCGCTGCACATTACAATATGACTTAATCTATGATTGCATTTGTCGCATATCACAAGCCGTAAAGCCTTGCCACATTGGAAGCACTGATTGCGATAGGCTATGGACCCGATGGGCATATTAACTATGGTTTAATACCATATCACATCTGGTCCATCGGAGCAGTGGAGGATCAACTGTCAGCCATCGGTGGAGTCATGGGTCCGATATATAAAGGATCCTTGGGGGTCACAAATCGCTGATTGCGATTTAAGTTCGGACTCGATACAGGAATAGGTGCGATTGTAATATTTCGTGAAGTCCACCTTTTAGTCTGTTTGACTGTCTTTTCTCATATTTTCTGTGTAATGAAATATTTGGCTTGCACGGGGTGTTTTTAAGCCGAAAGGCTTACAATGGCTGTTCTGATGGTTTAGAAGGCTGAATGCCAATTAATAGGGGTGGATCATGGCGATTATGATTGCGATTGGGACAAAACATCTCCATTTAACTGAAAGAAATTTGTGTATTCCCGCAATCATTGCCAAAAGGAGCATTGTTATGGTAAACCGAGAAGATGTGTTCTCCATGTATCATTTGGACCTGTCTCATGAATCTACGCATCCCCAGAGAGTCAATGAACTTGCATAGCGCAGAGGAAACCGCAACGACCGAGGAGGAAGCCTAAGAGGTGGTGTAAGCGGAAACGAATGGACATAGGCATGGGAATGAATAAAACAGTAAAAACAGAGAATTGTGGTTACAGTGGTTGTGGTGAAGAACTAGAGGGTGAGGTAGCAGAAGTAGTAGAGGCAGCAGAAGTAGCAGAGGTAGTAGAAGCAACAGAGGCAGTAGAGTAGAGGCAGGAGGGTAGGAGTGAAGAAGAACCTCAGCTGAACAGAGATTAGCATCATACTAGTTTATACCAAGGTTGGGTTGGAGCCCAAGAGGTTGGAGCCTCAGAATTGAACAGGACTGAAGTCCTTAGGGGTTGGTGCTCCTAAGTGTAGAACCATTGCAAAACAGAGTTGGTGCTCTGGAGGTTGGAGCCTCACTAAAGTCCAAGTTGGAGCTTGACAACTAATCACAATCTGATATATACTTATATTGTATTTATTTCATTGCACTGTGTTGTGTTTAATAAAAGCATTAATTTCAGCTGTTGATTTATGTGTTCTATATATATATATATATGCTTTTGGTAATGACTAGAACAATTAAAAAGAAATATTGATTCACCCCCCCTCTCAGTATTTCCAACAAGACAATGTAAACTTAGGTTTGCTATTGGATCAACATTTGTAGATGAGGTTGAGTTAGATATAGTTCCCTTGGATATATGTGGTAGTGTTTTGGGAAGTACATACTTGTATGTTAGGAAAGCTATCTTCTATAGAGCTGAAAATAAGTATCAACTCACTAAAGATGGAATAGAATATATTGTAAGAGATCATAAACTCAAAAATAACTATTCTCTCATTAACTCAGGACAAATGAAAAGAATTGTGAATTCAAGTAAGCAGTTTTTACTAATGTTTGTAAAGGCAAAGGATCCTGAAAAATCCAATGCATTTGAAGGCTGTGATTCTAAACAGAAAGCTGATTTAGTTAAAAAAATTTCAGAGTATGATGTTCTATTTCAAGAACCAAAAGGTCTGCCACCGAAGCAAGAAATAGTACATGATATTTGTTTGCAGCAAGATGCTCCATTACCTAACATTGGAATGTACAAGTTGTCAGCTTTAGAGAATGCAGAGATAAAGAAATAGGTACAGGAGTTGCTCGATAAAGGGTTTATAAGACCAAGCACATCACAATGTGGATCTCCAATCGTGCTAGTGAGAAAGAAAGATGGTTCGTGGAGAATGTGCATTGATTATAGAGCACTAAATAAAATAACAATCAAGAATCATTATCCTCTTCCTCGTATTGATGATCTATTAGATCAATTGAAAGAAGTAGTTTACTTTTCTAAGTTAGACTTGCGAAGTGGCTATCATTAGGTCAGAGTTGCAGAACAAGATGCATGGAAGACTGCTTTCAAGACAAAGCAAGGACTGTATGAATGGTTGGTTATGCCTTTTGGCTTAACTAATGCTCCTGCTACGTTTACGAGAGTTATGAATGATGTACTCAGACCTTTTATTGCTGATTTTGTAATTGTTTATTTAGATGACATTCTTGTTTTTAGTAAGACATGGGAGGACCATGTAAAGCATGTAAAGCAGACTTTAGATGTTTTGAAAAGAGAAAATCTCTATGTAAAACTGTCAAAATGTGAGTTTGGCAAAATATCTTTAAATTATTTGGGTCATATTGTAGGGGGTGGTGAATTGAAGATAGACCCCTCTAAGGTTGAAGTCATTGTGAGCTGGCCTAAGCCCAAATATGCTACAGAGGTTAGTGGTTTCCTAGGGGCAGCACAATACTGGAGAAAGTTTATTGCTAACTTTTCATTGATTGCAGCCCCATTACATGCTTTAACAGGATTGAAACAGGTGTTTAAATGGGGAGGAAAATAGTAGAAAGCCTTCGACACCTTAAAATAAAAAATTAGCACAACACCAATACTAGCACTGCAAGATCTTCAACATTCATTTGAGATTGAGATAGATGCCAATGACTATGCCATTGGAGCAGTGTTGATGCAACATGGTAAACCCATATGTTATCATTATGAGATATTTACTTCTACAGTAGTTAATTATCCCACATATGATAAAGAATTGTATGCATTAGTACAAAGTGTGAAAAAGTGGAAACATTACCTAATGGGTAAGGAAATAATCATACATATAGATCATCAACCACTTCAATATTTGCACTCACAAACTAAATTGCAGCAATCAAGAAATTATAGGTGGATGGGTTTTCTACAACAATTTCATCTTGTCATCAGATATAAGAAGGGCATACACAATAAGGTTGCAGATATGTTGTCAAGACCAATCATAAATGCATCTACTATACTTAAGCATAACTCAATAATGCATGAAAGTTACATTGAACAATATGCTCAAGATGTAGATTTTAAAGATGTATATACAACTTTAAGTCATGGCAAGCAAGTAGATGAATTGGATTATTATGTAAAGGACCAACTCTTATATCATTTGGGAAAGTTATGCATTCCATAAACTGAAAGAGTTAACATAATTCGAGAAGCACATACTTCTCTAATATCAAGTCATTTTGGTGTAAGTAAAACAGTTGCACAATTGCAGAGGTTCTGTTATTTGCCCAGAATGCATGAAATAGTTTCTAGATATATCAAAGGGTGTACTATGTGTGCTACAAGCAAGCCCAGTAATAGAAAATTAGGCTTGTACACTCCACTTCCAATTCCTTCTCGTCCTTAGGAAAGTGTTTCCATGGATTTTGTTGGGGATTGCCAAAATCTAGAAAAGGTCATGATTATTTGTATGTTGTTGTGGATAGGTTCAGTAAAATGTGTATTTTGATACCTTGTAACAAGCAAGTTACAGCTGAACAAACAGCAAAGTTGTTCTTTCAGAATGTATGGGTTCATTTTGGTTTACCCACTTCTATTGTATCTGATCGAGATTCTCGATTTGTTGGGAAGTTTTGGTCAAATCTAGGGGAGTTGATGGACACCAGGTTGAAGAAGAGCACATCATTTCATCCACAAATAGATGGTCAGACAGAGGTGGTCAATAGGACGGTGATCCAGTTGCTCAAAGGCTATTGCAGCAAGCATCCCAAGCTTTGGGATGAGCACTTGTGCTATGTGCAACATGCTTACAACTGTGCCAAGCACTCTTCTGCTCAGAGATCTCCTTTTGAGACTTGTTTTGGTTTTATACCAAAGTATCCCTTGGATTTTGTCTTTGGTAAAGACATAGCAGTTGATGGACACAGTGATGTGGATGAAGCAACCAAGTTCATTGAACAAATCCAAGAAATTCACCAGGCAGTACAGTAACAACTGGAAAGAAGTCAAGCTAAGTACAAGGGAGGACATGACAAGCATCGAGTTGAGCATAGTTTCCAAGTTGGTGATCAAGTCTGGCTGTATATTAGCAAAGACAAAATGTAAGGTGAAGGTAAGAAGCTGAAACCAATAAGGTATGTACCTTTCAAGGTAATTCATAAAATTGGTGAAAATGCTTCTCGCCTTAATTTACCAGCTTATATATAGATCTATTAAGTCGTTAATGCAGAAAACTTGAGATTGTATGAAACATCAATGATTGAAGATCCTGAAGAGCGAAGTCAGTTGCCTTCTATTGAGGATTTGTTGCCTGAATATCTCAATGAGTTGCAGGAAGACATAGTTCTGGACAAGAAGGTAAGAACTACGCATCGAGGGGATGTTGAGTACCTGAGAATAGGGCTCAAAGGTTCAAATCCGAGCAAAGCATGATGGATAGAAGTTAAACAAGTGAGGGAGTTGTATCCTCACTTGATTGATACCTAAAAACCAACTTTTGGTGGTCCAAAAGCTTTTCAGTGGGAAGGCGTGATCCAAAATGGATCCTAAAAACCTCTAAGTCTTCATATACATAACTATTGGAAACACTATCACATGGGAAAAACATTAAGAAATGGCGAAAAACAGAGTAAAGTGAATGTTTAAACAGGATGCACAGGAACTGTCGGATCGGACCGATCAACAGTCCAAATCAAATCGGTAGAGGCCAACAAGAGATATCAGAGGCAGCCGTATAAAAATCACGATAGTGATCAGCGTGAGTCAACGAGGACCGTCAATTGAGCGCTCAGATCAACGGTCTAGATCTACTCTCAATATCGCATCGCTAAACCACAAGGAGGACTTAACCCGTGGCCCGAAGACTAGGCGATATGCTATTGCGATATATCGCATCGTAATATCACATCGCAACTATACAAGGGGTGATACCAAAGACCAGCGACCATGCGATGCGCCGATAGCCAATAAGGTCGATCGGAGCGATCAATGATCGGAGATCGGGGAAGATATTCAACATGCGATAAAGCCGGACCCGAAAGGGTTTATGAATGCGAATTGATATATTTTAGTTCCAATAAAAAGGGATTTGTAGGGTTTTTCTATGTATTTACTCATTTCCGCTATAAAACCGAAATACAAAGGAAATGCGCCCAAAGCGATAAAACCGGACCCGAAAGGTTTATAAATGCAGCTCTATATTATTTGAGTTCTGTGGTAAGTGGGATTTCGGGCAGGCCTCAGGCAGTAAGTAGTATTGGATGGGCTTCGCCCGATCCCATACACCGGCTGACACATGGCTTGGCGTAGGAGAGAGAAAACCGCCTTTTTGGGCGGGTAACCTCCGTACACATAAGCCACCCGAAATGGATATCAACCGTTGGATAGGAGATCATGCAGATCAACGGTGGGCTTGCGATAGCAACCAAAGGTGGACTCGATAGGACTATAGGGCAGATTCAATGTTATTTGAAGTCCGATAGAAAGTGTTTTTACAGATTTTTCAGCGTTTTCTGTTTATTTCTCTCTGTAAACAAAGAAACGACTTTTGGGGATTTCAACCACACCAGTGGTCCTTTCCATTTAAAAATAGGTGGCCACCATACCTGAGGGCGTTCTACAATGATTGTTTAACGCTAAAAAAGGGATTTGAACATATAGCGGCTGGGAGCCAGAGAGCCTGAAAGGGGAGATGAATAGACAAGCGCCAATAGGCTTAAAAGCCATTCAATGGAAGAGACAGGAGGAAGTTGCTGAGATAGAGAGAAAGCAGAAGTTAGAGAGCAAGAGGGAGAGTCTGTGTACTCTTGTAGACTTGAGGATTTCAAGTACGTCCCTGTTGTTTTGTCATTGTTGTGTTGAGACTCGGTTTGAGCTCACACTTGTAATAATTTGCTCTCGAAGACATAATATAGAGGTGAACACTGAAAGATAGACAAGGAGACGTAGCCAGGAAGTCTGGTGAACTCCTTAATTATTTTGCTGTGTTAATGTGTGTGATTGTTGCGTTTTCTAACTGCTCATTGTGTATATTATTCATAATCTTTTCGATCCGTTGCACTAAGTAATATAAGCATTCCTACAAATGAATCTGTAATACCTTTATATTGATTTAAGATCTCATTTTCAGATGAGAAACCCATCCGAAGGAGGCTTCCAACATCAAGGAAGTGGTTGTATGCCTCCCTCTTGTGTTTATTATTAATACAATGCATGTTTACTTTCCATAAGCATGTAAATGACTACTTGCTTAGTATGATTCTCCTTGATCTATCGTATGGTTTACATTAGAATGCATATGCTATGTTTTTCTTTTGTTGTCTTTGTTTGATCTCTCTTGTAGGTATTCATTCGCAACATAATAGCAAGGATTGAGCTTGGAAGTGAGGAGATCAAGATCGACATCGAAAAGCGACCGCATAGGAGTGAGGCAGGCCATATTTCCTCTCTCATGTCACTCTGATTTAAACTAGGGGAGTTTTGCATGTATTTGTTTTGGTTGTTACTAGATCCACTCATTGAATTAGAGGGATCACTTATGTCCGTAGAAGGGATTGCCTAGATAACAAATTGGTGACTCCGCTGGGGAGCCTATAGCCCTTTCAACCCTCCTTTCGCACTCGGCCTTTTTGATTAGTTTGACCAACCTTTCAATGATCCTTGGTTTTGATTTCCTTTGAGTATGTACTCCGAGTAGTCGGTCATTTAGGGTATCAAGTCTAGGGTTTTGCTCAATATCTACTTATTTTTCCTCAAATTTCCTCGCTCAACGCATTTTTTATCAGTTACAGTCACGCTAACAATGCTACTTTTTCCCAGTATATTCGCACTGAAAACCCTGTCTTCCACTGTATGCCCGCATTGGTCTAGTTTCTCGTCCAGCACGGATTTTGCTGTGTAAAGTAGTGCTGCCAGCATGGATTTTTCTATGTAAAGTAACGTTGATGACCTTGTCAGCACAGATTTTGCTATGTAAAGTAGTGTTGATCTTTAAAATTGAGAATTTTTAGGGTTTATACTAAAAATCCTAGTGTGTCCTGATCTTTGAGGTCATCCTCCTGCTCTGTGTGCATTGAATTTTCTTTGATTTGTGTTAGTTTCTTTGTGGTGTGAAAAAGTCCCTCCCATTTTTTGAAGTCGTGAAAGTAAATTTTGGTTAAGTCTTTGATTCTTAAGTCAATTAAAATGTTGTTTGTTGCTCATATGTTCGGAAGTAATAATGATTTGTTGTTGTTTGAGCATTATTAGTTCTTTTGAGACCACAAAAGAAAATTGATTTTGCGTTTATTTAGTTTTCATCTCAAAGTTTACTTTTCGTAAAGTGCATTAGATCACATTGCATTGAAAAGTCATATTTGGGATCATCATTAAACATAAATTACATTGTTTATTGATTGAAAGCTAAATCGTGCATTGAGTGCATTCTCATTCATTGAAAAAAAAATTGAAATCATTTCGCTTTTGGTGGTTGCATTTGAAAAATGAAAGTGAAAGATCTAGTTAGGAAAGCTTTGTTTGTTGCACTATTGTTTGTTGCATCATTGAATCTCTTTCCTTACTAGATTAGCTTTCATCGAAATGGAAAGGACCATTTTATCATGATAGTTGCATCATAGGTGTCTAGGTGACATTGTTTTGAGCCTTAAAACCGAAACTTAATTGACGATAAACTTAAATTTTACCTTAATTAACCTAAGGAGCATTTGTCATTATCGAAAACATATAGAGGTTTAGGCTAGAGACGTGTTCCGACGTCGCTAAATGTAGGAGTTGTCGTTATTTGCTAGCATTGTATCTTGGGGTGAAATTTTGTTCCACGTACGGAAGTGTATAGTAATATTCTCCAGTACTTTCGGGTATATCGGAGGCGCTCCACACATTGTAAGTATATGGGAACACTCTCATCAAATGCTTACGCATTAGACAACACTACTATGGACTACACTCCCACGTACTATCATGTATACTTTTGGAGTCCCCTACAGGTTACTATCCATCCATAGGTAACCAAGTTGGCTGCCTTGTATACCGTGATACACCAAACACAACATTCGGGGAGATCAGTTGTTATACGTTAAGTCCTTGGTTCACCATGGTGTATATTACAGTTCACGATTTCTTGGTAAACCTTTATGCCTAGTTACCCCTTTTTGATTTATTTGTTGTTAATTTCTACAATTACTTGATTGCGAAATAATATCCTTCCTGTGGAAATACTCCATAGTAGATCTTAGGTTGAGACTAATGGCGATAGTTCCTCGGTCTACCAACCAAGTAAACCCCTCTGATGGGAATCCTAGTCCTTTTCCTTCTTTTGGAAATGTTTGTGCTCCCTATATGGCAACATTATCCCTTCCTAGATTTTGTCGGTTTGGTTATTTTCGACCCCTATGGTTATGAATGCCCAAAATGCTCCTCAACCAAGCTCTCCTCCACCTGAGCCATATCAACCTCTAGTTGATCTTAAAGTTGATCCTTTGCCTTCTTCACCCATTCGGTCTTCTTCCTCTTCTTTGTCTAGTGAAAACATGCAAGTTAGTAACCAGGTGGATAAGAAGAAGAAGAAAAGGAAGATTGAGAAGAAGAAAAGTAAGCAAGGGGGCAACCAAGCAATCGATGTTACTGGTGCAATTGATGTTGAGAAATTTCCAATCAACCTTGTAAAGTGAAATTCCTTTGCAAGATTTGTAAGGGTGACCACCTTATTCGACAATGTCCTGGTATTCCCAAGATATTATAAGTGTGGTCCACAGGTTCACATCGAACTTTGTCATCAGCCTTTGGAGATCATGTTGGCGATAAATCTTCAACTAGTGACAATAAAGCCCATGTGAAAAAGGGAAAATTCAAATTTCCTTGTAGGTTATGTGAAGGGAATCATCATATTCACCTTGGTCCTTATATGGATGAAGCCTAGAAAGTGTTGGCTAACTTTACCCCTTCTCAACCTCGTCTTTCGACTAGTTATCGGAAGCTTTCCCTCGACCCTCCAGTAGTTGATCAAGTGATTGATCAGAACTAATCTATGGTCAATCCCATTCTCTTTGATGTTGAATCCTATGAGTTTGTTCCCGACCAACCAATGGTTGAGAAAATGTTTGACCCGATTCTGCTTTCAATCAATCATATCCATCTTGTAGAGAGTGAAATTCATATCGCTCAAGTTCTTCTGGTTTCTTCAAATTCCAAAGAATTAGGGGGAAATCCTCCTATTCCCACAATACAAGGGGATGATCCTCCTATTCCAATGATCTAGGGGGTGATCCTCTTATTCCTGTAATGCAAAGGAGAAATTCTCCCATTCCGATGGCACCCCCTCCAGGTAGTTTAGTCACTTTCTTTGATTGGAGTCAACTGGCAAGATATCGTCTTCCTTCTCATGTGCCCTTTCAGAACATGGTACAGGCTTATAATATACCCGTACCTGGAACAATCATAGATGAAGGTGCATCTATTAGTATTTTGTCCTCAACTACGTAGCAAGATTTAGATTCTCCGAAGCTTGTGCCTGTTACCCGGAATCTATTAGCTTTTAACAAAGGAACCAATCAACCCTTCGGGATCCTTCCAAAGTTGCCTATTACTTTGGGAGGAAAAATTATCAATCTCGATGTGATGGTTGTCCAAGACCCTTTGGATTTTAATTTACTCCTCGGCCATGACTATGTTTATGTTATGGGAGCTCTTATCTCTTCTCTCTTTCATGTCATATGCTTCCTGCATGAAGGAAGAATTGTGGCCATTGATAAGCTTTCATTCGTTGGTCCTAATTTGACTCCCGATGAACCGTATTCCCTAAATGGTCGTTGAATGCAAGTGCTATCACCCCCGCCACAGGTTAACTATGTGGCCACCTGCTCCATGCCTGCGTCTACTAATGATCTAGTCAGTGATATAGTACACCATGTACTAGAGGCATTGGACCTTGGTCTTTCCATTAGATCCCTTGACATGTATCTCTTCTAGAGCATTGTTCTCCCATCTGATGAGAACCTCTTGGAGGCCATGGTCTCTCATATTCCATGATCAAGGTGAAGAGGATAGTTCTTGTACTATGTCAACCTCATTAAAAAATGAAATAGGTTCCCATGATGATAATTCTTTTACTATGTCAACCTCGTTAAAAAATGAAACAGGTCCCCATGAGGATAGTTCTTTTACTATGTCAACCTCGTTAAAAAATGAAATAGGTCCTCAGGGAAAAGTTCTTTGACTTGTGTCAAGCTCCTTAAAAAATGAATCAGCGTTCCCGAGTAGAGTTCCTTTACTTGTGTCAATCTCGATAAAAAATGAAACAAGGTGTCATGAGCATGGTTCTTTTCATGTGTCAAGCTCATTAAAAAATGAAATAAATCCCCTTCCAATTCGAATCTTTGATTAGATCTCGTAAATCCCCAATTGAGTCTTTCACTTGATCTCGTAAGTGAACCTTCATTCCATCCACCTATTAGTAACCAATAGTCTACTTAGGTGAATGAAATGAAGCTTGGGGGGGCATGTACCTCGAATTGAGTGATTATGTTGGGGCATGCAAACTTATCTCAAGCATAGTTTATATTTGTTTCAAGTTCATGTAAAAATGAAACCAAATCCAAGCATAGTTTGTTTCCGTTTCAATCTTGTGTAAAAATGAAATCAAATCCAAGCATAGTTTTTCTTTGTTTCAAGCTTGTGTAAAAATGAAACCAAATCCAAGCATAGTTTGTTTATGTTTCAAGCTTGTATAAAAATGCAACCAAATCCAAGCATAGTTTTTTCTTTATTTCAAGCTTGTGTAAAAATGAAACCAAATCCAAGCATAGTTTATTTCCATTTCAAGCCTGTGTAAAAATGAAACCAAATCCAAGCATAGTTTTTTATCATGTTTCAAGATTGTGAAAAAATGAAACCATTTTCAAGTATCCTCAAGCATAGTTTATCTTTGTTTCAAGCTTGTGTAAAAATGAAACCAAATCCAAGCATGGTTTGTCTCAATTTCAAGCTTGTGTAAAAATGAAACCATATCCCTTTTTACCTCTCGTGATTATCGTTTTATCAACGTGCTTTTACCAGATAAGCCTTGGTTTTTCCCTTTCCATCATCACCATCTCCTTGGTCGATCATACGTTTTCACTTGGTTGTTTTACCATTGCTTGAGAAACATCCGCGATGAGTGGTCTTATTAGCCATCTTCTTGACCTTTACGTGTTTTGAGAAATTCCATCATGACCAGAACAAGTTGATATCCTTTTATACCACTCGTTCCTCTAGGAGGAGTCCTCTTTTACTCTTTTCAGACTCCAAAAATATGAAAAGATTGTCGAGCACTTGTCTTTTAAAACTTGTAAAAGTAAATGAAAAGACATCTACTCTGTATAAGTTTAACCATTTTCCAAACTGAGATGGAATAAATACGAAAAACGAATACCTTAGTCAAACATGGCTAAGAGGTTGTCTTGAATATTGTTTTCTACCTTTTCGGATTTGAGAGACTATCTACGAAAAGGTACCTTTGGAGGTTTCTTTTCCACCTTTTTTTCAAACTCTCTAAACATGAAAAAGATGTCGAGTTACCCTTCTATCGGACTTGTAAAACTAAAACGACAAAGGACTTGCCACCACGACGAGACCGAGTTACTCCTTCCTAGGGCTCGTTAAAAATACTAGGATGGATTCATCCGAAGGATGAAATTATATGACAAGCATATGGTATCCTCTTCAAGCTTGTGATTAAAAATAAAAAGGTACTCGCTAGAAACAACGAGGGGGAATGGAAGTAAATGTGTCTTGTATTCTGTATGAAAGGTAGCATGTCGCTCTTGAACATGACACTCATTTGCATTTCGTGTCGAGTTTAGGATATCCTTTCTCAGTCCCGTGTTTGGGAAATCCATTTTTCTCTCATTTGATCGTTACCTATCATCATCATAACCATTGATCCCATTTTGAGTCAAATGCTGCCAAACTTTGGAGTTGTGTCGTCGATATGTTCAAGAGAAGTTCCACCTACAAATCAAACTTTTTATACCAGATTTGAACTTCTCTGCTACAATCCTAAATCACTCTCACCAAATTTACAAAGTCCTCTATTTCGTGTCGATGATGTGGGAAACATTATGGCCCTCCTTCAACGGATCACTTCCTGTCCACTTCAGCTCATTATCTAGGAAGATGATCTAGAAACTCCCTTTTAGTACCTTGGAGCTTGCATGCCTCAATGGCAGGTTCTTCACATTCAATGATAGGTTCACATCATTGCCTTCGATTGAATGATTCTGCAAGTGTTCAACTTCAACTTCCTTATTCACACTCGTGGATTGTGTTGTTGTACGTTGAGATCCATTGCCAATATTGGTGGTTTCTCTCATACTTGTTAACGATTTACATCATTAACTGGTAATCAGGTGGTTTATACCATGTTCGACTCTGACACATTTATTCACATGGTTATATTCGTACTTTGGTTGGACTGGGACAGAGATGAAGACCCTGGATTTCATCTAATAAATCTAGGTTGTGTGGAGTTATTTAGTATTCATGATTGTATAAATGATCCTTTCTAGTCGGATGGTTGTGTCCATGCTGTGGATCCATACATATGATCCTTTTTAGTCGGATGGTTGCGTCCATGTCGTGGATCCATACATATGATCCTTTCTAGTCAGATGGTTGCGTCTATGCCGTGGATCCATACATATGATCCTTTCTAGTCAGATGGTTGCGTCCATGTCATGGATCCATACACATGATCCTTTCTAGTCAGATGGTTGCACCTGTGTTGTGGATTCATGTGTTGTTAAATGCCTAATTAGAGATGTCATATATGTTGCATTATGTTTCATTTGCAAGTCTTCTAACAATAGTTCTCCAAAGTCCTTGGCTTGTGTTGTAAAGCACTTCAGCCATCACTTCCTACTCTAAATTCCTGCTTTAGGGGGCATATGTTATACAATAATTTGTCGCACTCCCTGTATCATACCCTGAGTTATTGAACTTTGCCCAAAATTTTGCAAAGCGACAAAATATGTCAATGAATTCACCATGAAAAACAGTGATAAGAGCATCCTTGAAGAAAAGTAGAAGAAATGCCTTTAAGTAATTCTGGAAGAGCTTGTCAAAAAACCCTATTTACAAGCCCAACACTACTTTTATCAGGAAAACTCGTGTTGGTACCCTTTGGTCCAACTAGTGACTAGCACCAGCAATGCGACTTTGGATAGGAAAATATGCGTTGATCCTCTTTAAGCAGTTTCTCCAGAAATGGAGCAGAAGCTTCTCTTACTAGAATCCTCGAGAACGACAAGATGGTTATTGTTGAATAAGGATATGGTCAAGTTTTCCCACATTGAGTCCTTGATCATACCTTTAGGGATATTCCCCTTAAGGTGTGGACCTTCGTCCCCTTTTTTGTGGATCCCTAACTCCCTCTCCTTCCCTATAAATTCATTCCCTTATACCCTCAAATGGTTGGTTAGACTAGATTGGTCATGTTGGTGCTAAATTGTGCTTAATTGCTGCCAATTTGTGAAGGAGAAAGGAGAGCTTGAGAAGTCTTGGCTTGGACTTGAAACCCATCCCGAAGGAGGCTTCCAACATCAAGGCAATGGTTGTATGCTTCCATCTTGTGTTTATTATTAATACAATGCATGTTTACTTTCCATAAGCGTGTAAATGACTACTTGCTTAGTATGATGCTCCTTGATCTATCGTATGGTTTACATTAGATTGCATATGCTATGTTTTTCCTTTGTTGTCTTTGTTTTATTTCTCTTGCAGGTATTCATTCGCAACAAAATAATGAGGATCGAGCTTGGAAGTGAGGAGATCAAGATTGACATCGAAAAGTGACAACATATGAGTGAGGTAGGCCATCTTTCCTCTCTCATGTCATTCTGATTTAAACTATGAGAGTTTTGCATGTATTTGTTTTGGTTGTTACTATATGAACTCATTAGACTAGAGGGATCGCTTCTATCCATAGAAGGGATTGCCTAGATAATAGTTCCTCGAGTAGAGTTCCTTTTCTTGTGTCAAGCTCCTTAAAAAAAGAAACAAGATCTTATGAGGTGTTGTAGCGGCTACAACCACCCTCCAAAATTTTGGCCTACACCCAAATTCAGAGCCTCCCTTGAGAGTTTCACTTGATGGTTGCATACACTCAGGTTCACTTCATGAGCTCGTGTGAGCCTTCGCACCCACCTTTCTTGTTCATTCCACCCAAGCTTTTGCATGTGATGTGAATGTCTTGCTTGCAACCGTGTTCTGGTCATTCTCAAGGTCTTCACTTCGTGTGTATATGTTATGTTCGCTATGAAAACATATGTCACAATCACACACGGAGTCACATTCACTATCACGCAAGCGTCGTCACGATTGATCAACGATCAATCACGAGTGTCGTGCTTGTTGCTTGCACCGTCGGTTATTCATGTTGAACATGTGTGTCTGGTTGGTTTGATTCATCTCGTCGTCAAGTCATGAGGGTGTGTGTTTGTAAGATCACATTTGCATCTTTCACTCGTTCACACACTTAGTCATTTTGCTGAAGTTTTGACGACCAAAATCCCCTTTGATAGTTGGACCATCATCTCGCCATTGACTCAATCAACTGTCACCCAGAACAATGTAGAAACACCAAGAAAATATTTTCAAGTTGCGCTGCTCACAAGCATTTCACTCAACCTTCATGCTGGCCACTCAGAGAGTCGGATCTGGCAGCCACCCCAGGACCGATTCCCCTCAAAAATTGCGTAGAGGCTGCTGATCTTTCCCACTCTACTAACTGAGAAAATTGTGCAGAGAGGGCGAAAGACACCTAGTGCCCGCCCCTGTCTCCCTCAGAAAATTGCGCAGTTTTCTCAGTCAGTCCTCCCAATAGTCGACCGACTGCTCATCCAGAAATTGTGCAGTTTTCATGAGCAGGCCATCTACTACCCAGTAGTCCACTCAGCTCATACATTATGCAGAGATGATCAATAGGCCGGCCTCCCAAGCTTAATGTAGTTTCTCCCGCTAGTAGCTCCGAGTAACAGATTGACAGTTCCCTCCAGGAATTGTGTAGTTTCTGCTGCCAAGCTCCCGACAGCTAATTGCCAGTTCCCCTTGGGAATTGTGTAGTTTCTACTGCCAGTGACCCAGCGTCCAGTTGCCATTTCCCTCCAGGAATTGCACAGTTTTGGCTTCTAGGCTCTCGGCCAGTTCCTCCAAAAAACTGTGCAATTTCTGCCTATTGATCCTCCATGCAGCTCGACTTGTTCCTCCAGAAAATTGTGCAAATTTTGTTGTCAAGCCCTTACTACCTGCTCATTCCAAAAAATGCGCAGATTTTGTCTGCCTTGCCTTCCTGTAGCCTAGATTGTCCCTCCCAAAATTTGTGCAGTTTTTCCTTCCAACCGAGCCAGACCTCGCGGACAATCACTGTCGACTTGGATTGCCCATCTTCATCACCCAGTGACTCTTGCGCAATTTTCATCAGCAGTGCCCGGAGCCATCATCCTGCCTCGTAGCCTTGTTGCCTCCCCTGTTCACCTACATCCAAAATGATCATTTGTCATGGTAAACTAGGAGGTTTCTAGATTTGATGTCGTCTCGCCATGAGTGACTGCAAGTACCAGTACACCAACAAACATGGCGTGATGATGAATGGGATGAATGAAGGGAGCACATGCAGAAGGACAAGTTCACCAACAGATGAATGAACGATACATGTGAAGAGATGTGCTCGTGAATGGATGATCATGAAAATATGTGTTCACGGACGGACGAACGAGCAAAAATGCAAGATGTGCTCATGGATAGACAAACATACGAACATGCACCTTTCGTGAACATATGAGCATGTCAAGCCTTCCAACATACAAGTAAGGAGAAACATGCCAAAGAAACATCAAGTGAACGAACGACCATCGAAGACTTCGCACACTTTGCCATGTGGAAGTGAAGTTGTGACACACCATGAAGACATCCATCACCTAGCAGCATTGTAGCTCGACATGCACTCCAGTAGTAGCACAAATGTACCAGCACTGTCATGTCGAGTCATGTTGTCCACATCTCCACTGTGGTCCATGTTGTCAAATCAATGTAATGTAATGTGGAAGTCCAAGAGACCCACTTGTTGTAGAAAGAGTATTGTAAAGTCGAAAAGTCATGGAAGTCAAATAGTCATGAGGGTAGTCGAACAACCACAAGGGTCAGTTTCACCCTTGGCTATAAATAGCCCCTCATTTGTACATGCAAAGGACTTTTTAGCTCAACTCCTCTCACATAGCCAAGAGAGTCTGTAATCTTTTCTTTGAGGAGTAAGTAGTGGCTCCAACGCCCCGCGCAAGAGGTTAGTGATGTATGGTGTAACGATGTGTCTTGGAACTTTCGCTTAATTCAAAATCTTGCTAACAGGCCAACACGTTTTCACACATGTATTGTAACTGTTGTAAGACTAATCTTGAACACTTGTAATGCATGTTTCTTTAACCTGTGTTGAACACTTGAACTTATTTCACTTGTTGTAATGCATAATTTGTTAATGAAAATTTGTTGTATATGATGTTAACATTGTCTCGCCTGTGGTGGCTATCTCCCGGACATCAAACAAACCTTTCACATAAAACTTGTTGTAACAACCGTTGCACTCTTGTGGACTATTCCGTTGAGTGTTATACATGTTATCTTCCATTGTGTGTTGTGACTGCCGCATCCATGTGGACTGTTCCACCGGAAGCTGCACATGTCCTATTGTGTTGTGTGTTCCTAGCAAAGTAGGGACTTCTCCCAACCGATTTGGGACTCACTCCCACCCTCTCCCTCTACGGTGAAAGAACCATTGACACTTACACTCACCAGGCACGTGAACCTCACTTCTCGGAAGACAAAGCAGACCACTCTCCTGTGCTGACAAGTAAGAGTTGAGGCAAATATTTAAGATAATGGCAACCGGGCCATCGTACCAGATGGGACTCCTACACCAAACGATGTGAGGTCTAGTTGGGACTTCATACCGGGGAGATCCCCTGATGTTGGCGGGTCTAGCACCGTCAACATTTTGGTGCTAGAAGGAGGGCCAGATGACAAGCTGAGCCCATACATCTGGGTTGAATCTCTTACCCATGAATAATACACAATTTGTGCTCTTGGGGTGTTTCTCTCATTTCTCCCTTAATCAGTTATCAATCCCTGATGAGCTTCTCGATCACTTGTCCTTGTTAAAGTTTGATAGTGAGGACAGAACATTCGTAACCGAGCACATTTATGATTTTCTTCATTTCTGTGAATCTCAGGAAATTATTAGTGATGAGATTGTTTGTGTACTCTTCTTCCTCACCCTTGAAGGTCATGCTAATTGATGGTGTCATACCCTACCACCTGCTTCCGTCCATTCCCTTCTCAGTTTCCTCAAGGAGCTCCATCAAGCCTTCGATGAGTGTGACCACTAAGATGTCTATGAAAGAATCTCTCGTTTAAGAATGAAGCCTGGTGAATCAGTTGAGGACTTTTCTACCTGCTTCCTTCACCTATGTCATGAAATTCCTGAGCAGTTTGTGGACCTTGAATTCACGAGCCAAGAGCTGAAATGCTTGGTTCATGCCTCCCAAAATGGTGAGCTTCCCGATTTCCCTTCTTCCTCAACTCTTGTGGATCATGGGACATCTCATGTCTCGAAGAGGGTCCCCCCTCACAGTGGTTGCAAAGCTGAGAAATCTATGCAGCATGTTTCCAATCCATCTGCTTAGCTGTCTCCTGCCCCAATGGAGGAATTTCTAGAATGGTTAGGAAAGCCTATGGCGAAAACTCATCCCTCCATTCCGCAATAGGAAATCACCATTCCTAACCCAAGTCTTAAGTCTAATTTGCATCTCTTCCATCCTCCATCATCTACAAGCCATGACTCCTTGCACCATGACTCGCTTGAGCGATCTACTTCACAAGATAGCTGCGCGCACTCTCTTGATTCTTGAGTTGCTGGCTCAAGTTGCAGTCATGTGGAAGGCAGTGTCATCATACAAGCGGAGGAGCAGGACAATGAAGACACAATCAATTCCTCTCAAGACATTGAGCTTCCATTCTTGATCGATCCTTGATCCGCGAATCTTGGTGAAACATCATGCATAGTCAATTCTTTCGATCAACCTCCAATATTGGGTTGTCATCACTCCCATGCTTCTGTATGTCGTGATGAATGCCCAAGCACATCATATGATCTATTTTCATCTCATGTACACTCTAAGTCAGATCTAGAATGTGTACCGGTCAAAGCAGACATCCATATTGAAGCTTCCTCTGCACCTCACTTGCTTGTGTGTCCTATCATTCACAGCGCATCAACATGCGTCAAAAACACTCCACATTCTCTTGCTTCTTCATCTTCTAAGTTATCTCCTCGATCGACACAAGGCAATGAGGTTGTCCATGATGAAAATAGTCTCAGCACACATGACTCTTCCCACTCGTCATCATCTTGTGTGTTGCATGATGATAGCTCATGAAGTTAGCTTGCTGAAAATTTTGATGAAGCCTGTGATAGAGATGGTTGTCATTCTAAGAGAAGTTTTGAAATCAGTAACAACAACCATCCTCAAGCCATGCATGATCTGGTTCACATCCCCAAATGCAATGTTTCAATTCTGGAAAATTTTGGGACGTGCTAGGGAGTCGAGGCACTTCAACGTCCGTTTATGGTTATGTCAGGACCTCGCGACTCTAGTAAGCCCATCAAACCAAAGCATACCTCGTTTATCAAGCACAATCCGTCTATCTGCATGGTTGCACTCGACATGGATCCCCGAGTAAAGAATATTTACTATTCAGGTTATTGTATTTCAAAATCTCAGATTTTCACTAATGATCAAATCCACGAGTCTGTTACAACATGTCCATCTTCATCCACCTCTCTTACATCCAATTCGGGTTGGGAGTGTCCGTCCCTCATCCAATCATGGGACAGTGAAGTTGACCATCTCAAAGACTATCTCCATCTGGAATCACACTTATTAGATGTTCTCTCTCGTAATCGTCTCTTGGTCTTTTTGAAAATTTCGCACATGAAATCTTCCCACTCATCACACCAACAATCTCCCTGTGTGATGACGAGTGCACAACCTATCACGCGAATCAAGTTACTCTCATTTCACCACACCGCAACTGGTTTCACACATTCAAAGTGCTTGCATCCTTTCCACATTTCTATGATTACCATGATGCTTGTGCACCTTTTCACTAGTTGCAGGTGGGTGTTCTATCATGTCTAGCGGACAACGAACTTGGTTCCCTCATTCAGAGCATTTGCACAATTGTTTAAAAATATTCTTTGTTCATGTCAAACTGGGAATCTGTCATCTCGACCGACTGGTCTGATTTTTCTTCTACCTTGGGTGGTTGTCATGCAGTTTATCATTTTCCCAACATTACATCTAATGAAAGTCGCTTCACACACTATGATTTTCATCATGTAACATCTTTATTCTTAGATTTTTGTCAAGCAAGTGAGGCACCTCGGCGTGCGCTGATGGCTATGGTAGGCCCTCGCTATCTTGACATGACTGATGAGAATGACTAGATCTATCCATCCGTATCAGATTCCCATCATGATACCCTCTTTTGAATCAAGAATCCATCCTGTCAAAGATCACGAATCGTTCAAAACATACATCACAAATTTTAGGATCCAATCGCTGAATGGCTAGAACAATCTTACTTGGCGAGTCATGTTACAGGTAACAAGCTTCAGTCCTTCCTCACTAAGAAACTTGGTGCAGAACAACAAACACTCGAAAGAGTCCTCTAAGGTTTGTTGAAAAACAGTAGTCACGGAAGAGGTAAGCATGTGTGTTGGGTGGTTGTGACACATTCTTCCACCCACAGGCGAGACCTTCTCTCTCATGTGCAAGTTTTTCAAGTTTTTTCATTTTCTGTTGCACACTATTTTTTATCTGTTTTAATCACTCGTATCTTTGTGACTGCAGGTCGGGTACGCCTATGGTGGCTTCACTGGAAATTTCATTTCACGTAACCCTGACCATTTAACGTAGGAGTAGGAGTAGTGTTTTCTTTTTCGCTTGTCTTTGCTTTCTGGTTTGCATGTTTGTTTGCTTGCTAACTTGGTTGCTTTGCTTTGCTTATTATCTTTTTTTTTCACTTTGCTTGCTCTTCTTACTATTTTTGTTTATGTTTGTTTTTTTAGCCCTGTATATTACTATTTTTGCTTTGGAAAATAAGTGCTGCCAACTACTATGTTCTGGCTTTTGAATAGAGTATGTGGCTGAAATTTGAAGAGACTTGTTACACTGCAACACTTGGCCAGTCTTGTGTTCTTCTTCTCTATGCTTGGTTATAACCTTCGGCCGATAAAGTCTTGACGAAAAATACAAACTTTCTACAAGGGAATTTTTTTTTCAACCATGAACCTGTGTCCACACTAGGAATCCCCATGCCTGTACTTAGCCTTCTGCTCTGTGTGTTCAAGCTCATCCAACTAGTAGAAACGGAGAAGGGGAAAATCTAAATGAGCAAACCTATGTCAGAGGTCTCACATGCTTCTCTGAAGGAACAACCTCTTCTACTCTCAATAAGTTAGGATCCCTCTTACACCCCAAAAATTAATAAGTGCCTATGCACAGTCCTCTTGAAAATACAAAGGCGAAAGAAGAGAAACACTTCCTGCGCAGAGAGGCGAAGCATGCAACTCCACTGGGGTACTGACCAGGCTCGTTGGCAGTGGAGCAATGTGTGTGTTCTTGCGTGACTCCATCGGGGTACTGTCCAGGCCTGCTAGTAGTGGAGCAACACCAGAGATGAAAACTTATACTCTGAAAATCTTCAACTCGCGAGCTAAACTACCCTTCCTAGATTCGAAACACTGTGATCAAGATAAAATTTTGATTGTGTTTGACTAAGTTGGAAAAAGGTGAACCATGTATGTCCATGGGGTAAGTGGGGAAGCCGAAGTAACCCACACATCATTTCAATACTCCCCGAAATACCAAGGCTGTGTGCTATCAATGAACCAAAACAGAGAAGCTGGAGTTCTACCAGTGTGTCACCAAGTGTTGTAGTGGCTACAACCACCTTCCAAAATTTTGGTCTACACCCAAATTCAGAGCCTCCATTGAGAGTTTCACTTGATGGTTGCATACACTCGGGTTCACTCCGTGAGCTCGTGTGAGCCTTCACACCCACCTTGTTTGTTCATTCCACCCAAGCTTTTTCATGTGATGTTAATGTCTTACTTGCGACCATGTTCTGGTCATGCTCAAGGTCTTCACTTCGTGTGTACATGTTATGTTCGCTATGAAAACATCTGTCGCACTCACACATGGAGTCACATTCACTGTCGTGTAAGCGTCCTCATGGTTGATCAATGATCAATCACGAGTTTCGCACTTGTTGCTTGCACCGTCGATTAGTCATGTTGAACATGTGTGTCTAGATGGTTTGAGTCATCTCGTCGTCAAGTCATGAGGGTGTGTGTTTGTAAGATCATATTTGTATCTTTCACTCGTTCACACACTTAGTAATTTTGCTGAAGTTCTGATGACCAGACTCCCCTTTGACAGCCGGACCATCACCCCGCCATCGACTCGATAGACTGTCAACCAGAAAAAAGCAGAAGCACCAAGCAAGTATTTTCAAGCTATGATGCTCGCAAGAATTTCACTCAACCTTCAAGCTGGCCACCCAGAGAGTCGGACCTGACAACCACCCTGGGACTGACTCCCCTCAAATATTGCACAGAGGCTGCTAACCTTACCCGCTCTACTGACTGAGGAAATTGCAGAGGTGAAGCTGTGACACACCATGAAGACATCCATCACCTAGCAGCACTGCAGCGCGACATGCACTCCAGCAATAACACGAATGTACCAACATTGTCATGTCAAGTCATGTCATGAGTCATGTTGTCCACATATCCATTGTGGGCCATGTTGTCAAATCAATGTAATGTAACGTGGAAGTCCAAGAGACCCACTTGTTGTACAAAGAGTCATGTAAAGTCGAAAAGTCATGGAAGTCAAACAGTCATAAGGGTAGTCGAACAACCACAAGGGTCAGTTTCACCCTTGGCTATAAATACCCCCTCATTTGTACATGTAAAGAACTTTGCACCTTAGCTCCTCCCACATAGCCAAGAGAGTCTATAATCTTTTCTTTGAGGAGTAAGTAGTGGCTCTAATGCCCCATGCACGGGATTAGTGATGTATGGTGTAACAATGTGTCTTGGAACATTTGCTTAATTTAGAAGCCTGATAACAAGCCAACACATTTTCACACATGTATTGTAACTGTTGTAAGACTAATCTTGAACACTTGTAATGAATGTTTCTTTAACTTGTGTTGAACACTTGAACTTATTTCAATTGTTGTAATGCATAATCTGCCAATGAAAACATGTTGTATAGGATGTTAACGTTGTCTCGCCCATGGTGCCTATCTCCCCAGACATTAGACAGACCTTTCACATAAAACTTGTTGTAACAACCGTTGCACTTGTGCGAAATATTCTGTTGAGTGTTATACCTGTTATCTTCCCTTGTGTGTTGTGACTACTGCATCCGTGTGGATTGTTCCACTAGAAGCTGCGCATGTCATGTTGTGTTGTGTGTTCCTATTAGAGTTGGGACTTCTCCCAACTGACTTGGGACTCACTCCCACCCTCTCCCTCTACAGTGAAAGAACCACAAGTGACACTTACACTCACTAGGCACACAAACCTCACTTCTTGGAAGACAAAGTATACCACTCTCATGTGTTGACAAGTAAGAGTTGAGGCAAATCTTTAATAGAATGGTAACCGGACCATTGTACCGATGGGACTCCTACACCAAATGGTGTGAGGTCTAGTTGGGACTTCATACCGGGGAGATCCCCTGATGTTGGCGGTCCATTAACGTCAACATGAGGATAGTTATTTTACTATGTCAACCTCGTTAAAAAAATGAAATAGGTTCCTAGAGCAGAGTTCCTTTTCTTGTGTCAAGCTCCTTAAAAATTGAAACAAGCTCTTGTGAGGATAGTTATTTTACTATGTCAACCTCATAAAAAAAAAGAAATAGTTTCCTATGAGCATGGTTCTTTTCATGTGTCAAGCTTGTTAAAAATGAAATAAATCCCCTTCCAATTCGAGTCTTTGATTAGATCTCATAAATTCCCAATCGATTATGTCACTTGATCTCGTAAATGAACCTTCATTCCATCCACTTATTAGTAACCAGTAGTTTACTTAGGTGAATGAAATTAAGCTTGGGGGCATTTACCTCGAATTGAGTCATTATGTTGGGGGCATGCAAACTTATCTCAAGCATACTTTTTATTTGTTTCAAGCTTGTGTAAAAATGAAACTAATCTCAAGCATAATTTGTCTTCATTTCAAGCTTGTGTAAAAATGAAACCAAATCCAAGCATAGTTTTTTCTCATGTTTCAAGCTTGTGAAAAGATGAAACTGTGTTCAAGTATCCTCAAGCATAGTTTACCATGTTTCAAGTTTGTGTAAAAATGAAACATTCCCACTTTACCTCTTGTGATTGCCATTTTTATCAGCTTGTTTTTGCTATATGAGCCTTGGTTTTTTCATTCCATCGTCACCATATCTTTGGCCGATCATACACTTTTAGTTGGTTGTTTTACCCTTGCCTGGGGAACATCTGTGATGAGTGGTCTTATTAGCCAACCTCTTGACCTTTACATGTTTTTAACAATTCCATCATGATCGGAGCCCGTTGCTATCCTTTTATACAACACATTCCTCTAGGTGGAGTCCACTTTTATCTCTTTTCAGACTCCACATATATGGAAATATTGTCGAGCACTTGTCTTTTAGAACTCGTTAAATTAATTGAAAAGACGTCTATTCAGTATACGTTTAACCCTTTCTGGACTGAGATAGACTAGATATGAAAAAGGAATACCTTAGTTGAACATTGCTAAGAGGTTCTCTTGAGTATTGTTTTCTACCTTTTTGGACTTAAGAGACTATATACAAAAAGGGACATTTGAAGTTTTCTTTTCACCTCTTTTTTCAAACTCTCTAAACATGAAAGATGTCGAGATACCCCTCCGTCAGACCCATAAAACTATAACAATGAAGGACTTGTCACCATGACAAGACCGAGCTACTCATTCCTAGGGCTCGTTATAAATACTAGGATGGATTCATCTGAAGGATGAACTTATACGACAAGCATATGGTATCCTCTTCAAACTTGAGATTAAAAATAAAGAGGTACTTGCTAGAAATAGTGGGAGGAAATGGAAAGAACATATTTCCTCTATTTTGTATGAAAGGCAGTATGTCTCTCTTCCATGAAACTCATATGTATCTCATGTCAGGTTTGGGGCATCCTCACTTTGTCACTTGGCTTACTAGGTTTGGGAAATCCATTTGCCTCTCATTTGATTATATTTTATTTTCACCATGACCTTTAATACTATTTTGAGTCAAATGATGCCAAATTCCATAGTTGTGTTGTCGATATGTTCAAGAGAAGTCGCACCTGCAAATTCAAACCACTTATATCCTGTTTGAAATTTTCTTCATCAATCCTGAATCATTCTTGCCAACTTTGAAAAATCCTATGTTTCGTGTTGATGATGTGGGAAACATTATGGCCCTCATTCGATAGATCACTTCCTATCAACTCCAACTGATTATCCAAGAAGATTATCTAGGAACTCCCTTTCAGTACCTTGGAGCTTGCATGCTTCAATAGCAGGTTCTTCGCATTCGATGATAGGTTCACATCATCGGCCTTTGATTGAATGATTCTGTGAGTGTTCAACTTTAGCTTCATTGTTCACACTTGTGGATTGTGTTGTTGTACCTTGAGATCCATCGTCATCATTGGTGGTTTCTCTCGTGCCTGTTAACAGTTTACATCATTGACTGATAATCAGGTGGTTTCTACCATGTTCGAATTCGACCCATCTATTCGCATGGTGAGATTCGTACTTTGGTTGGATCGAGATAGAGGTGAAGACCCTAGGTTTCATTTGATAAATCCAGGTTGCGTGGAGTTATTAAGTATTCATGATTGTAAACATGACCCTTTTTATTCGGATGGTTGTGTCCATGTCGTGGATCGATGTGTATTGTTATATACCAACTTTTTAGGCATACTTACATCAAATATGTCAGATATATTGTATTATTTGCAGGTGTCTTGACAGTGGTTCTCTAAGTCCTTGCCTTTGCTTGTAAAGAACTTCATCCATCACTTCCTGTTCTGACTTCATGCTTTAGGGGGAATCTGTTATACAATATTTTGTCACACTCCCAGTCTCGTATCCTGAAGTGTCGCACTTTGTGTTGTCAATGTCGCAAGTGTCGCAAAGTGATGAAAGTTGTTGCAAACAATGTATTCACCATGAAACATGTTTGTGAAAATTAGAAGAATATCCTTGAAGAAAAGGAGGAAAACTTGCCTTGAAAGAATTCTGAAGAACTTGTCAAAAAACCTTGTTTGCAAGCCCAGCATGTTTCCTATAACTAATGTCCTGCGCTAGTAACTTCTGGCATTACACATGTCTAGCGCTGCTAATGCGAATTTTATTAGGCAAAACTGTGTGATCCTCTTAAGGCAGTTTTTCCCAAAATGAAGGAGAATCTTCCCTTACTAGAAGCTCGAGAATGACGATGTGGTTTCAGGTAGATGAAGATTGGAACGAGACCTCCCATTCCTGACCCTAGATCCTACTTCTATGGATCTCTCCCTTGAGATGTGGAACTCCTCCCTTTTTTCATGGATCCTCAACTCCCTCTCCTTCCCTATAAATGAATTTCCCACCATCCACTAATGGTTTCCTGTTGGTTGGTTGGTTGCCATCCTAAGAGTTGAATTATGCCCAATTTTTGCCCATTTGCAAAGGAGAAAGGTGTTTGAAGGCTAAGGCTTGGACTTGGAATCTCACTTGAAGGAGGCTTCCAACATCAAGGCTTCATTGGTTGTAATGCTCCCTTTTCATCTATTTATAATACAATATATGTTTTCTTTCCATAAATGTTTCAATTATTGTCCATTTATTGTAATACTCCTTGATTTGTTACATAATTTGTATTAGAAAGTGTTATGCTTTGCATGGGTTTGTTGTCTCCACTTGATCTTTCTTGCAGGCACTCATCTACAACAAAAAAGAGGATATTGTGAGCTTGGAAGCAAAGGAATCAAGGTTGACATCAAGGATATTAGCATCAAAGGGAGGTAGGAGATATATCCTCCTTTGAATTTTCTAGTATGAATTAGGAAAGATTACATGTAATTGTCTTCTGTTGTTGATAGATCCTCCCATAGGACTAGAGGGATCATTTCTTTCCACAAAAAGGATTGCCTACACAACACTAGTGTTCATAAGTGAGAAGAGTGATGTGTGTGAGCACACTATATTTGAGAAAATAAGGTGCAATATGGTACAAGGATCTATGGTGTTTTTCAAAGGAGTCCAAATGGAACTTTATATAAGTTGTCAGGTAGCACGATTACTGATGGATGGAATAATCATGTTGTTTCTAAGAGTATTAATGAAGAAGGAAAGACCTTTATCATCCCTAGAGAGAAGATAGTGTTATGGCATCAAAGGTTAAGACATATTGGAGAGAAGGGCCTTCGATAACTACATGGTAAAGATATGGTTGAAAGTACACATCCTATTGGTGACTGTTAAATCATCATCAAGAAAATAAAATAATTACCTCTATTCCCAATCAACACAAGCATTCAATGATAAAGATTATGATATCTTAAACCTAAAAATTATGCTTTAATTCACTGAGTGAATCTTAGTTTCGAGTGATGATGATGTATATTTATAATTTAATCGGCCTTCATACAAAGACATCATGGTGGTTATTTTGTTGAATTACCTAGGTCTATCATTAAGGGCGACAAAAACCAACAAACTTGACAAATATTGAATCCCTCATGACATGGATCTCCAAATCATATCAGGCATAGGTCAACTTCAACTTTCTTGCCTATCTTCAAAATTAGGATTATTTCAATAACATTTTTGGATAGTGTGAGAGCGTTATGTTTACTTATCAACAACTTTCATTTGAGTGTTATCCTAGATTAGTAAAATTATGATCCTTTCAAGACACAAGATGAGCTTTACAAGCATTGAATGTTGAAGTTTGAGTGCACAATAAATATGAGAAATTGTAAGTATAAGCTAGTTGAGCGAGATAACTTCAAGAAGATGGATTTTGTAGGAACTCCAAAAGAACCTTGGAAATGATCTTGGAAATACAAGAAACAAAGAAGATTAAATTCCTTTTCTTGAAAAGGAGTTCAATGTTAAATGTGATTTCTTTGAAGATTCAAGTTTAATGCACGAACAATCATTTTCCTTAAAGCATACAAATCAACATAATGATTGAAAATGGCATTGATATGTGATGCAACTTTATAACATGATAATGAAACTACTATGGCTCTAAAATTCCATGAAATTCTCAAGAGAATTCAAGCTAAAGATGCACCTTAGAGGATGAGGATAAAGGTAAAGCATGGGTGGATTTTTCACTCGAGCAATATAAAATTCATGCTTGTAGATTGCAATGCATGTTATGGTAGTATAAATCTTAAAAAACATGTGAATGAAGCAGCACCTCTCCAAACCATTATGCATTCAGAAGAACATAAATAAATATGAAGCAAGATGAGCATAGACAAGGTGCCTTGCGAAAGCATGAGCAACCATAATCCTTAATGATAACTAAGCCATCTAAGGATTTGACCAATTGAAGACATAGACTTACTTGTTAAAACCTTGAAAAGTAGGGGGGGGACCCAAAATTTAGGCATATATGCTATAAAAAAATTGGTTGGGGGGGGGGGGGATGTTGTAGGGGCTACAATAATTAGTAAATGATTAGTAGAATCTAAATCTCTTCCTTAGTTTGTTTAACAAATTGAGTCTTATTAATGATTCAAGGAAGTATTAAGTAAATACTTCAAGTACCACTATGGACTACCTAACCATTGGTAGATGTGCAATATATCTGTCTCTTTATCTAGGTCCTGTTAGTCTTTAAACACTCAACCAAAAGTTCACACATGTTAATTTTCAACAATGATATAGAGAACATGATAGAGGGTTTATTTTAATCAGAACATAAAGTGAGTTTATGGTGTTCTTCCACTGCCAGTGAGTATTCATAGCCCCAGTGGAGTCACTCAAGAAATCACAAGAATCAGAGTGACTCAAGAAATCACAAGCATCGTTTCACTACCAACAAGTGTCCATAGCCCTAGCGAAGTTGCTTGCATCACCTTTCTACAAAGGAATCCTTTCTCATGCCTTTACCCTTTATTTGATTTTTTTCTTTTCTATGCACTTAGTATTATTTTTATGGCATTCATTGTGCCAAGGTAGATGAGAGATCCCAACTCATATTACAAGTAAGAGAGGTTTCTTGTTTTACAGAAACTATAATATTTTGTGACTTAGGTTTTCCCTCATGTCACATTTCCCCATCATATCTCCAACTAACAGGTGTACAATGAAAAGACACAAGTAAAAAATGTTCAAGACTAGACTAGAAATAGATTTCATGTTATAGATATAGGTCTTACGAATGGATTATAGGTCCCGAAAAATACCAACTCATATTTTCCTTGATAATAGCTCAAAGTCATGTAAAAAATATGTGGGACAGGGTTTCAATACCACGGTTTGCATGAGGCTGCCTCTTGGAGTGACTATAACAACCACACAAAACCATGTATTGGGATGTCAACATTTGGGCAAGGCAGATAACAAAGCTTTTCATGGTATCATTTATGTATAGACTTGAAAAAGACAATGCAGAGAATAGGGCTTGAATGGGAGGATGTACGCTAGCGTAATGCAATGCAAAATGGAAGAGAAAATGCAAGGAAATGTAAGCAAAAATTGAATGCAATTCAAGAAGAAGATAATGCTAAATGCTAAACTAATATAACAATTCAATCCAATGTAAGTAATTTCTTAATGCAATGAAATGCAAAGTAATCTAACAAAATGATACTAAATGTAAAAATAGTCAGAATTGCAAAGGCATAAACTAAATGTAGAGATAACTAGAGATGTCTGAAATGAAAAGAAGATAATGTGAAGAAAAGAAGTTAAATTAACAATGTATGAATAATTCAATGCAACCCATTAAGGCTAAATGCAATGAAATGAAAAGTAATGCATGAAAACGATATTGAATGCAAAATAAATGCATAATGTCATGCAACAAACAAAAGCTACCTGCAATAAATGAGAAGAGAATGTTGGAAAACAATGTTTGTGCAAAGGATGAGATCACTAACTAGATGCAATAAAGGAAAGAATAAAGAAGTAACCAAAATTAAATGAAAAATAAAAGAGTTATGTAATGCAAGGGCTATGCTAGATTCAAAGCAAATGCAACTATATGTGGAACAAAAATAGAGTGCAAAGAATGAGGTTAATTATATGAGTAAACAAGCATGCAAAAATATTATAAAAAGCAAATAATTAAAACTAAACCTAAACCCTAATCTAATTTAAGAGAAGAAATTGAGCTCGTGTGGAATGTGATTTCCAATGGAGCCATCTAAGTTGTTCCCAACTTGCAAGCACAAATATATCAATGATTAGAACTATCATGAAACAATGTTCAATAACAAAGATGCTTACTTTAATAGCTCGCACAAGAGATAAAAAGTATCGCCTATTGACCGAAAAGTGTGCCAGAAAATATTGCTCAACTAGACCGTAATTCTATCTTGATAAAAAGAATGATAAACATAAAAAATTAAGACCTATCGCAAATGTGCATTCATTTGTTGAAAATGACAAGAAGAAAATCTTGATTTAATTTTCCCTTTAATTAAATAAGGAGAAAATCAAAATTCCACATCACAAGACAACTTAAATGAGTTAACTAAGTTAGTTTCACTTAATTAGTTTAGTTGATTCGAATTTAGGGCCTAACTTGAGTTTTGTAGAGTGATTCCTAAATTTTAGGAGCCTAGGTTGAGTTTAATTTGAGTTGTAACAATTTAATTCAGTTAAACTGAGTTAAAGTCAGTTAAACTAGTTCCAACTGTTGGAGGAACTAGTAGGAGGTCTAGCAGTGGGGTGCAACTTCAGTGTTCAACCAGTTAACTAATAAATCAACCATAATTAACTCATGCATGCATGAAATACGAGTTACCCAATTGAGATTGGAGTTCAAGGGTAGTGTACTATCAATTGTATAATTATCCAAGTTGTACAGGTGGTGCATGTAGTCAGAGAAGGACCTATAGGGATTGCACAGTTTAGGATGGGGATTTCCCTAATTAATAGGGGGATAATTCCTTGAGAAACAACACAAGGAAATAGGAGCTTTCTTGGGTTATGTTATATTCTTTCCACGACTAGCCTAGAAGTTAACCGGGGGGTTAGAAGGGGGGTGGAGCCCCCCCTTCGTTGCACCGATTGCGTAGCAGGGGGAGGGGGTTCATAGGGTTTGAGGCCCCGGAAAATTTTGTCTTTGGACCCTATATTAACTTGGGCGGACCTACCTATGGTTTTGTGCATGATTTTTCGCACATGGTTTTGGACACAATGGTTTTCGGTCCATGGTTTTGGATGCTTCGGCATGTATAAATATGTATTGTAACATTGAAAGGAACATAATGAAAAATCAAGCTGGTAGTCCTAGTTTTGGGATCCATGGGAAAATCTCTGTGTATATGTGTTTTATGTGTTATGCTCTCACATTGTTTATTTTCTACGTTTTAGAATTTGTATGCAGGTAATTTCTGTAGGGGTTAAAACCTACATTTGGTATCAAAGCTGTTTTGGCTTCAAGGGGACGCCTTTGTTGTTGAGGGGTTTCACTAGGGCCTGTGGTAGACCCTGTTCAGTGGGAGATCCGCAAGATCGATTCGGGTGGTGAAAGAAGATGGTGAGCAGTGGAAAGATAGAGATCGAGAAATTTAATGGTCAGAGTTTTGAGTTGTGGAAACTCAAGATGGAGGATCTGTTGGTGGATAAAGATCAGTGGATCGTGGTAGATCCGAGTACTAAACCAACAAGAGTGTCTGATGAAGAATGGAAGAAGTTGGATTAGAAGGCTAAGAGAAAAATACGATTGTGTGTCTCAGATTCAGTATTGCTGACTGTATCAAGGGAAGCTACGGCGAAGGCTTTGTGGGACAAGTTAGGGACTTTGTACCAATCTAAGTCTCTGGTGAATAAACTGTTCCTACAGAAAAAAACTATATAACCTGGGGATGAAAGATGGAGACTCGGTGATAGAACATCTGAATGCATTTAATACTGTGGTAGGTCAGTTATTATCTGTTGACATTAAAATTTTAGATGAAGATAAGTGCATCAGTTTGTTGTGTTCTCTACCAGATTCGTGGGATAGTCTGGTTATTGCAATAGGTAGCAATGCAACTACCTTGCATTTTAATGAAATAGTCTCATCCTTGTTGACGGAGGAGATGAGACGGAAAAATATGGAGAGCCAGAATGGTGATGCCTTATCTGTACGAGGACGGTCCCAGAACAGAAAAAAAAAAGTCATCGAGTAGGAGATCTAAATCTAGAGGGAAATCTAAATCTCCAGGAAAACTTGTAAAGGTGGTGTGCTGGAAATGCAGAAAGGAAGGGAACTACAAAAGGGACTGTAAATCTAAAGCTCCTGATAAAGGAAAGGGATCTGATGATGCTCCTTCTGCAGAGGCGAAAACCACCTCAGACGAAGGTGGGGATGTGTACTTGGCTTCTTCAAGTACACATGTAGATCATGAGGCATGGTTGATTGGCTCATGTGCATCCTTTTACTTCACTCCCCATAGAGAGTTGTTCTGCGAGATGAGAACTATGATGGTGGCGATGTCTTCTTGGGGGATGACGGGAAGGCTAGAATCGTTGGTTGCGGAAAAGTAAAGTTGAAGCTGCAAGGTGGAAGAGTTAGAACACTTCTGGGTGTTCTGCATATTCCTGCATTGGCCAGAAATCTGATTTCCGTAAGCAAGCTAGATGATGCAGGTGTAAAAACAGTGTTCGAGAAGGATACCTACAAAATGGTTTGGGGAGCACTGTATTGATGCGGGGAGTTCAGATTGGAACTCTGTACAAGCTGCAAGGTAGCACTGTTATTGATGGGTGCAACAGTTCTGTGGTTCCTGAAAGTGGAGCAGAAAATTTAGTGCTCTTTGGAGAGAAGACCATGCTGTGGCATCAAAGGCTTGGACATATTGGAGAGAAGGGCCTTCGAATACTTCATGGTAAAGGTATGAGTAATAGCTCTCTAGATTTTGATTTCTGTGAAAATTGTATATATCGAAAGCAGAATTGGGTGAGTTTCCCCTCTGGTGGTAAGAGGACGAAATAGATATTAGAGCTTGTGCACAGTGATGTGTTTGGACCTGTGAAGGTTCCATCACTGGGTAAGTTTGTGTACTATGTATCATTTATAGCTTACTTCTCAAGGAATACATGGATATATTTCCTTAAGAAGAAATCTGAAGTCTTTGACAGGTATAAAGAATTTAAGGCTCTGGTGGAAACCTAGACAGGGAAGAAGATAAAGGTGCTGAGGACAGATAACGGTGGAGAGTTTTGCAGTAAGGAATTTGAAGATCAATTATGTAAGAAGTGTGGTATAGCACGACAGAAGACTACTCCATATACACCTCAGCAAAATGGAGTTGCAGAAAGAATTAACAAGACGTTGATGGAAAGGGCAAGAAGCATGCTCAGTGGTGCTGGGTTAGGACAAGAATTTTGGGTAGAGGCTGTGGGGACTACATGTTACCATGTCAACAGATCACCTTCATCAACATTGGAAGATAAGACTCCACAAGAGGTATGGACTGGTAAGAAACCTTCTCTTTCACATGTAAGGGTATTTGGATGTGATGCATATGTACATGTTCCAAAGGAGAAAAGAGCCAAGTTGGATAGTAAATCTAAAAAGTGCATCTTTATTGGGTATAAGGATGGTTTAAATGGTTATAAGCTTTGGAACCCAGTAACAAGGAAGGTTGTGTACATTTGAGATGTGGTGTTCAGAGAGGTGAAAGATGTTATTAAACATGAAGTCCAACCAAAGGAACTGTTAGAGTCGGTCTGGTCATCCCTCCGTCAAAGATCAAAACTCTTTTTGCATTCCATTTTTAGGTGTCCCATTTTTCTCGATCAGTTGCATTCCGTTAGGAGCATGCCATAATCTGACGGAAGGGCTTTGTCATTCATCCCCCTCATGCTATGCACTGCTGGCTCAGGTCTGTTCATCAAAATCAAGTTTTCATGTCTTTTGATCAGCAAGAGTTATTTTCAGTCACTAGGTCTAGGGTTTCACAAAATGTGTCTTCACAATGTCTAATAATGCCAGCAGGCCAGAGGGAGGTTCTACACATGTTCTTTATTTCATGAATTTCATCGTCATGTTGATGGATTATGACTGTTCTTCAAAACTCTGTTTTGAAGAAAAGTCAAACATTTTGTCCTTTTGTAATAATTTTCAAAGTTTTCAGTTTTTCAAATCTTCAGGCACAACCCTGGTCTCCTTTGCCAAATTCCATGTCAGCTGTCCCTACAAAAATTGCCAAAAATTTCATCATTTTAGTGAAAAATAAAAAAGGAAGTGTGAAAAACAGAGTTACATTAAAGTGTGAAAAAGTGCCAATGTCAAACATTATAAAAATGGGTTTTGGAGAATCAAAAATCAAAACCATGTCTCCATGTCTTTATAAAGATTTCTCCATGAGGGTCAAGGTCATTTTGAATGCCAAGAGTAAAGAGGTAACAGTTCAAAGCAATTGGGTGAGCAAGTGCGCGTTTTGGGTGAAGTTGGAGGAAACTTGGCGGGCGCGGCGCATAGAACAGGTGGCGCGGCGCACTGGGGAGGCGCGGCGCACTGGGAGAAATTGTCCAGTGCAAATCTGAACGGGCGTAGCGCACTGGGGAGGCACGGTGCACTGGGAGAAATTGTCCAGTGAAAATCTGAATCAGTACGGCGCACTGGGAGAAATTGTCCAGTGCAAATCTGAATGGGCGCGGCGCACTGGCAGAGCGCGACGTGTTGGGTATGCGGCGCAGCGCATACACCTGAAAGCTCGAAACTCGTTCAAAACTTCGCCAAATTGCCATTTAATCGTTTGGATTTGCCAGGTAGGACCACCATCGTAATGTTTCATTCATTTTTGTGCCAATGTGATGGTGGTTTATAGCTGCTATTGGTTGAAATAAAAACTCTCAAACCCCACCTCTAAAATTCCTCAAGCCAATTGCTGTTAGGGTTGCAAATTCATTGTTTTGTTACCAAGGTTCCCCCTCCATCCCATTTTTCCCTTCTTTCCATCATTCCCTTCTCCCTTATTCCATTTCTCCTGAATTTTATTCTTCCCTATCCCTAAAAATGACCAAATTCCTATTCCCAATTCCCTTCCACACCTTTACAAATGTAAAAACCCCAAACCCTACCTTAGATAAACTTTCCAAAACCCTCCTACATTTCCCTAAACAAAATGTATCCTAATATTCCCTAAACTCTTCATCTTTTCCCTCCCCTTCCTAACAGTCCCTTGTTGCATTTTTCCCCTTGGTGGCAGAATTTGAATACATCACTAAAAAGAGCAGTTCAACATAGTCTTCCTACACCAGCATCTTTTCTCTAAGGCAGTTGAAAAATAGTAGTCATGGCATCTGAGCATTCATCTGACTATGAAGTGGAAACCCAAAGTGACTCACCCTTGGAAGAACAGGCACCCCAGAGGCCTCATAAAGGTGGCAGACATGTTAGAGAAGGAGCGACCGCCTTTACAGAATTGCAGGCCTGCCCTCTTGCCATGTTTTGTTTTCAGCATCAGTCATGCTATGAGTTTTGTCAAAAGGTGGCTAGTGTTCAATTTCATCATGTGCTGGCTCGTCTTTTTGTGCTACACTTACATGGAGATCAAGATATCTTAGCTGGTGTCACATTCACACTTACACCAAAATCTGTCTCATTAGCAACCGGCATACCGAACATTGGAGAACCATGGCACAAGAAGCAGAAGATTGACTGGCAGCATTATGAGCCATACATTAAAGCCGATTTCTTGAGGCAGCTCAAGAGAGTGTTCCCATTCCAATATCTGAAAGATGAATATGCTCCACTAATGAAGTTGATCATGAAATATTTCAGCTGTGAGGGACGGTTCTCTCGTCTCTATGCTTATCACATCAGGTTGCTCATGCATTTCACCAGGGTATGGATGATGAACATTCCGTATTTCATTTTCTGGAACATAGAGAGGATGACCACCCTTGTGCAGCATAAAACACCTCAGCAACAACTTAACAGTGTCTATCATTTTGCTCTTATTAAGATTTTGGTGGTTCATCAGCTTGGAGTACAGGGCATCACATGGGATGATTTCATCTCCCGTGACTTCTTTAGAGCTTCACAGGGATTATCAGAGGTTAAGCATGAAGGTCAACCTTCTCATCAGTATGAGCGCCATGAGACCGCTAGTGTGCCGGTATTCATCACATATCAGAGAGGCACCAGACATTTGTTTGCAGCGGCAAAGCGAGTGTTATCTCCACCCAGGGTGGAAGGGGCCTTGCTTCCTCCATCAGCATCACAGGTACAGGACAAAGGCAAGAGGCCAATGCAGGATGAGGGGCCTTTAGGTGAAAGAGAGACCAACTTCATTCTCATTCATGATGATGATACAGATACGGGCCCACAAAGTGCCAAACTTAGGGAGATCATCCAGGAGCAGCAAACAGAGATCCAAGCCTTATCCCTTGACTTGGAGAGAGCTAAGTGGACCATGAAATACTTGGAGCAGAGGAACAAATAGCTTGAAGATCAGCAAGCAATCATGGAGCTACAAAACATTCGCGAGCATCGCCAAGCTGCACAAAGGAGAAGAATTGAGCTCACGTCATTGGAGCAAGAGATTAATGAGGATCGGGAGGCTAATATCGAGAGAGTTAACATGCACTTAGAGAGGCTATTGGACAAGGCCGATAAGGATCATGCATTGCTGAGACACATGGCTTTCCACTACATGGCACGAAACAAGGTTTGCAAGGCCCGAATCAGGAATTTGAAGGCAAAATTGAGGAAGGCAATAAGGAGGCAAAAGAGGCAAAGGGAGCTTAGTCGTCTTCAGATACTAGCCGAAGCCTCTTTAGCCCAACATAACACTTAATGAAGAAGCTCCAACCCAAATTTCAAGAAATTTGGGGCATTTTTGACATTTTGGAAATTTTTTGTACAAAAAACAGGGTTTTTCTCCCTGTGCGCCGTGCCACGTGGCGCGCGCTTTTGATAGGAAGCCCCAAATGGAAAAAAATTTATATTTTTGGATTTTTCATGAAAAATCATGACTTCTGGTGCATGGCCAAGAAGTTTGGGCAAGTTTTGAGTCCCCAGGAGGTCAAAAAACACTCAAAAATGACCTTTCTGCCCCTATTTTGACACACAGGAAGCAGTCTTGGGAGATTGAAGTTTTGGAGGGGCAAATGGGCACCAAATTCAGAAATTCCACTTGGGTTAGAAAGTAGACAGGCAAGGCTTTCCAACAAGCACACTTGGGCTCAATTTGGACTTTATAAAGTGCCTCAAACTCAGCCTCAAAGTGGCGCGACGCACAGAGAAATTGGCGCGGCGCACAAAGGATTTTTGCTCAATTTTTCACCTTCCAGCTCAGAAATTCAGCCAGTTTGACTAGTTTTGCTTTGTGATGTAATTTTTGATCTAAATTGATGTAATTGGATAAACATGATGTAATGTTTGCACTTATTTACGTGTTCTAGAGGATTCATTCACCAAAAAGTGAAAATTTAATGAATGAATCAGTTTCCTACCTTATAGAGGCAAGTTGTTTTGATTGCCTAGATTTTAGTGCTTTGTTTAGAATTAGTTCAAACAACTCCTAGAATGATGAGCTCGACCCCTAGAGGCAAGGGAATGGGTTGGGCTAGTCTATATCATGTAATTCCCAAGTCATTTTCAGGGTTGGACACTTGGGATTGTTTTGGCATATCATTGTACATTCTATCTCTGCATTTTTGGCTAAGGAAAGACCAAGGTTTTGCAACACTGTTTGGGATCCATGTGGCTTTATGTTTTGATGGTGTGCTTCTCTAAGTAATTGTAAGTTCATTAGTGTTATGTGTATCATTTTACTCTCTTTTCTTCTGAATTTGAACAAATGAGTGATTAAGGTGGAATCCATTAACTATTATGCTCTGCCTTTGAATTTGTTTAAATTTCCATGTTTTCATCTGTTTAAGGAGAATTCTTGAGACTTTCTTGCTCTCCTTAGCTCCTCACCAGTCTGATCTATCCATATCACTCACTTTAAAGCATAAAAACGATTTCCTTCCTTGCCCTAATCAGAACTCTGCAGAAACTGTGCCTCATCCCCAAGCCTAATTTGCCTTTCCCTGTTTCCAGCACAAAACCCCCAAAAACTCAAATCAAACCCTTGTACTTCATACCTAGCCTAAAATTAGTTTGTTTTTCAGTCATCTCGAGCCCTATCGCTTGTCTTTTGCCGAGATTGACCCGGAGAGAGCCCTCTCCTGTCCTCGTAGGGCTAGCTACGAGGCTGAGCGTGGTTTGATTTGGACCTAGAACCTTGTCTTTTCAGCCTGAGAAAAATCTAGGCTCTAACAGGAACCTAAGAAGATAGAGTTTGAGCTAAAGGAGGAAGAATCAGACTCTACAACAGAGGAGGAATCAGAAGATGAAGAGCCACAAACTCTGGGTGTGAGAAGATTAGTTCGAGAAAGAAGGCAGCCAGAAAGGTATAGTCCATCTGCTTTCTGTTCAAATTTTGCTTTATCTATTATTGATGATTATCCCAAAACTGTGAAGAAAGCGGTAGATTCAGAGGCTGGAAAACTCTGGAAAGAGGCCATGGTTGATGAAATGGCATCTTTGCACAAAAATGAGGCTTGGGATCTGGTGGAGTTGCCGGCTAGAAGGAAACCCATTGGCAACAAATGGGTGTTCAAGAAGAAGACAAATGCAGAAGGAAAGGTGGAGAAATACAAAGCTCGGTTGGTAGCAAAAGGTTATTCCCAGGTGCCAGGAATTGATTTTGGTGATATTTTTTCTCTTGTTGCCAAGGTAGCTTCTATTAGATTACTTTTATCTATTGTTGCTGCTTTTGATTTTGAGGTAGAACAGATGGATGTGAAGACAACATTTCTTCATGGGGATATGGAAGAGGAGATCTACATGAAGAAACCTGAAGGTTTTGCGGTGAAGGGTAAGAAAGAACTGGTATGCAAGTTAAAGAAGTCTAAGTATGGGTTAAAACAATCACCAAGGATGTGGTATCAGAAATTTGATACATTTATACAGGGACTTGGCTTCCCCAGAAGCAAAGCATATCACTGTGTGTATTTTAAATTAATTGGTGACCGTGTTATTTATCTGGTCTTGTATGTGGATGATATGTTGTTGGTTGGAAATGACAAAGAAATTATCCAGGATTTGAAGACCCATTTGTCCTCCAAATTCGACATGAAAGGTATTGGTGCTGCAAACTATATTTTGGGCATAGAAATTAAAAGATATTGGACAAAGAGGAAGCTCTAGTTAAACCAGAGGAAGTATGTCGAGACAATATTGCAGAGGCTTAATATGCAGGATAGTAAACCGGTGAAGGTTCCTATTCCTGTAGGTGTAAAGTTATCTGTTCAACAATGTCCTATGACACAAGAAGAGGAAGAGGACATGTCCCATGTTGCATATGCAAGTGTAGTCGATAGCTTGATGTATGCAATGGTCTGTACTAGACTAGAAATTGCACATGCAGTGGGAGTATTGAGCAGGTTTATGTCGAAACAGGGAAGGAGCACTGGACAACAGTGAAGCAAGTTTTCAGGTATTTGCGTGGCACTAGTGATTATGGTTTGTGCTACCAAGGAAGACCAGGATTGGACAGAGTGTTGGATATTCGTGGCTTTGTTGATGCAGACTGGGCTAGAAATCTTGAATCAATTCTCTAGTACCTTAGAAAATTCACCCAATGTCATGATGAACTAGGTGGGGTCGGTGTGACTTTCCAGAAAAATATTTGGTAGCTCTAGCTCTGTTGGGTCTTCTCAAGAGTTGACACAGTTATCAGGATTTGGGAATGGTAGAGACAAACTACCAAGCTGGGAGAGGTTATGGTATGATCTCGTGCAGGAAGAGATTAGGTGGAGAAAAAGAGACAAGAGTTCATCCAAGGTTGAGGATGAGGAGAACTGTGTCTTGGCTGGAAAGGAAAAGAAAGGGAAAGGGAAGAAATCCCAATCCAAAGGATATTCTGGTCAGGTAGGCAAGAAGAAATACTTGTCGAAAATCAAGTGCTTTCATGTCATGATTTGGTACACTATGCCACGAAGTGTCCACACAAGAAGGTAGGAAAGAATCCCTTAGGAGGAGTGGTAGGTGAATCTCTAGCTTCACAATTGGAATTGGATTTAACCCTCATGGCATGCATGGTGACATCGGTGATGGGTCGTGTGTGGTATCTGGATAGTGGAGCCTCATTCCATATGATAGACAATAAAGAATTTTTCAGTGACTTAGAGGTGAAGGGCCTCTAGATGCACATCGTGTTAGGAATCACGATTGTCGTTAGACTAAAACCTGCAGGTGCTAGTCAACGATCACATCGCTAGAGATAATGATCCATGAGAGGCGGTTAGTCCATGTCGCAAAACACGCAGGGAGTGTTGGTTTATCCAATGTCCAACGATCTCCCCCTAATGCGAGTTGGGTGTGTATCGCACTCGTGACCTACGCTTTGATACCACTTGTTAGGTATCACAATTTTTGTTAGACCAAAACCCGCAGGTGTTAGTCAACGGTCGCATCACCAAAGACAAGGATCTACGAGGGGTGGTTAGTCTATGTCGCGAAACGCACGGGGATCGTTGGTTTATCTAATGTCCAACAAATCAAGATGGGAGATGATGGAAGGTATAGCACCACTAGCATCAGTATAGTTACTTTTGAGAGGAAGTCTGACTCCCCTTTCACATTAAAAGATATCATGTATGTTCTAGGTCTGAAGAAGAATTTAGTTTTAGTTGCTATGTTGGAAGATCATCGCTACAATGTGATATTTAGAAAAGGAAAGGCTTTCCTAAAACACATCGCCATGGGAAAAGTGAAGCGGATCGAGGTTCCGGTGAAGAACCTCTACAAATTGGATGTAGAAGACTAGGCTGCTTTGAGCACGAAAACGGAGAAGGTGCAAAGTCGAGACATCAGTGAATTATGTCATAGGAAACTTGGCCATTTTCACCATGCAATTTTTAAAGATCATGCAACAGATTTCTACAGAACTTCCCAAGGGTGCACTAGAGTAATGAGATACATGCAAAGGGTGTACACTGGGGAAGTAAACCAAAGCCACCTTTCATGATAAGGACAAGAGAGCACAAGAAATCCTTGAAAAAGTTCACTCGGTTGTGTGTGGACATTTATGACAGCCTCCACGACCAAGCATAGGTATTATGTTATATTTGTAGATGATTTCTCATGTAAGTGATGGATTTTCTTCATGCAGAAGAAAGACTAGACATTCTCCAATTTTTGTGAATTTAAAGCACTTGTTGAGAAAGACACTGACAGGAAAGTGAAGGCTCTCAAGAGCGATAATGGTGGTGAATATGTGTCGAATGAGTTCTAGAACTTCTGTGTAAAAGAAGGCATTTGATGGGAGTTGACAACACCCCATAAACCACAACAAAATGGAGTGGTTGAGAGGAAGAACATAATTATTGTGGGAAATGCACGAGTGATGTTGCATGATCAGGGCCTACCATTTCACTTGTGGGTTGAAGCATGCAACACAAAGGTATATGTGCAGAACAGGAGTCCTTGTCGGATTCATGGGATGAGTACACCAAAAGAAGCTTTTTCAGGGAAGAGACCATATGTGTCACACTTCAGGATCTTTTGTTCATCAATTTACTATCATGTTTCCAAGGATGCAAGGAAAAAGATAGATCCTATTAGGGTCCTATATTTTATAGGAGGAGTTGTTTTTACCTGATGATCTTCTTTTTGAAAATGTAAATAATGTTTCATGTTTGAAATTTATTTCCAAAATATCTCTATATATATATAGAAAAAAGAAAAAAAAATAAATTGTAGGGGACAGAAAAACTAGAATAAAGAAAAAATGAAAGGAAAGAAAAGAAAAGACAAAAAAATATATATGGAAAATGTTCCCCTAGGTGAGCAAGTCCAAATGCCACCAGCAAAAAAAAAAAAACCTTAAATTAGAAATGTTTGTATGTAAGTATGCAGCTTGTTTAAATTCCACTTAGAAATAAATGATGCAGTTAATCATACTATTTAATCATGATTAAACTAGGTCCCTTAGGTTAGATAGAAAAAAGAAAAAGAAAAAAAATTGTAGGGGATAGAAAAACTAGAATAAAGAAAAAATGAAGGAAAGAAAAAAAAAAGACAAAAAAATATATATGGAAAATGCCACGAGGGGAGAAAACCTTCATTTAGAAATGCTTGTATATAAGTGTGCACCTTGTTTAAATTCCACTTAGAAATAAATGATGCAGTTAATCATACTGCCTAATTGTGATTAAACTGGGTCCTTAGGTTAGGTTAGGGAAATAAATCAACCATCTAGCTTAATCTTGGTTGAAATGGTTAGTTAGATTAGAGGAAAGATTAGCCAAATTATTTAAGCTAAAGCTCAATGAAGCAGTTAAATATAATTTCATATTATTTGAACAGGAAAAATAAAATAAAAGGCTTGCAAATCATAATGCACCTTTTGAATAGTTTAATCATGCTTAGGATAAGTAATTAGGTTTAGAAAATTAATTGTGTTATTTAACCACGATTAAAAATATGTAATAAAACATGCTAGGTATTAAATATCGGGTTTTCTCATAAGTCAGAAAACGATTAAACATTTTGTCACTAGGTGATATCTTGGGTGCACAATTGAACGACCGCAATCTACCCCGCCCAGATCAACGACATGGGATCGTTTTTTCCCCCCAAGTCCATCATGCCGTTATCGGTTGGGGGGAGGGGGGGGGGGGTCCGAAGAGCGGTAATCCAATCCTTGGGCACCATGCTACGTGGCGGCCATTGGTGACTTCGCACCCCCCCTCCCTCCGAAAACCACTTTCCTCTCCTCCGCGCTCGCCAACGGTCATCGACGGCAACTCTCACATTCTGACACTCCGCTCCTGTCATCGTACCAACTGTCCCTTCGTCATTCACCTAACAAAGTACCCATTATATCATAAGCCTGTTGCACTCTCCCATTACAATTATCCGTTTGATCATTTATGCCTAAATCCACTCGTCTTGTAACGGACATGTGCGCAATGACCACCAATGTGATTGATATAAATCAACCTTGGAAAACTTGCACGGTCCCCCTTTGCACCCTTTATTTTCTATTTACAGGTACTAATATTTCATATAACATCTCCCACCCACCACCAATATGTGTCGTTTCCTTAAATTCAATGCTAAATTGCCCATCTAAGTACAGTTCTGATCGAATCCCTGTCCCTTTCCTCTTTCTACAGTTTGTACACCTCGTTGACCAGTATTACAAGATTGCTAATACTGAGTGTGAATTCAACTTGTTCGGATTACACCACTAGTTGAAGCAAACCTATCTAGACCAGGGGGACGACATTAATATATGAGAATCCTTACTGTCCATGTTCATGTTCCCACAGGTCCCTTATTTCCCATATTTCATCATATGGTGTCAAGCCAAATACAATCCAACTCAGAGAACCATTATGGCCCAGAATGGATACATTCTGGTCACTATTGCACCAGAAACTATAAATCAAATGTTATTAATCCATCAGAATGATTCCATCAATTAGTTTTCTGCAGCTTCCCTAATGGATCTGTATCATAAACTCACCTTCCCTTAGAGAGCCCAAATATTTGAGATTTTCCTCCGAGAGGATGCTCAACTTCTCAAGAAAATCCCTCCCTATCCAGCTTCCATGTTCCCAGAAAAAACTAAGCAGATCATCTCTCTAGTGTTTTGCCTTATAGGGTACCAGTGAGACCAATGGGTGGATGAACCCATTCTAGGTTTTCTGTCCATATTTTCTAAGGAACATAAGCCAACATTCATGTTTAATTTTAGTCACCTTTTAGCTGATAATATCCATGAAAAATTGATGAAGATCACCACCGAAGGCATGTTCAAGTATCCATATGTATTAGTTTATATGTTTTTTTTCAACAAGGTGACAAATTTCCAATAGCATTGCAAAAAAAGTTATCCAAGGAGTCAATCAGTCAGTGATAGAGTGGACCTCATTGGTAAGAAGAAATACAATGGAGTTCAGTTTCACATATTTCATAGGCAAGTTTATTCATACAGCTGCATGGCTTCTCAACAGTCAAATTGAGCCAAGGATCAGTCCATAAATTAAGAGGATTTTGCACCTAAGTGATCAAAACAAAACTGGAGATTGGTATCTGTATGAGAGCTACACAAAAATAAGAGTATATGGGTGTGAATTACCGCCATATAAGCTGCCCAAATATATTCCAATGAGGATATTTTCTTTGGAATATATCAGACAAATGATTAATATGGATGAACTTCATTTTGTTTTAGGTAAAAGAAAATCACAATTCAAAATCAAGTCACAAGTCGGACCTTTTATATGTAATAGCAGCGCAATAGGGATTGAGGCAGATTCAATCCTCAAGCAAATGAATTTTCACCTAAGTTTCACCTGGTCCTATGACCCCTTCAGTATAATTTCCAATTTAAGGGTGGAGTGGCAACTTGTTCCATGCATTTTCCATCTATCTGTGTAGTGATTCTGCATCCTCTATTATTTCCACCATGCACTCTATAGGGGTTTCTTTTGCCTCTTCAATTTCCCCCCCTTACGATGAAAATCGCCTTAGAGAACGGATCATAGGAGATGGACCTGAAATTAGATGGATGGGACTCCATGATGATTTTTTTCTTCCCATCATTTCATGTACACGACTCTATCATGGAAATTTTCTAGTCCCTGCATGAGAGAAATCATTGCATTTTCATTCGTCTTGCTCGATTATTTCAAGATGGTAATGTTGTGCTTTGATTTGGGTCCTCTAGTAAAACCACGAGCAAGATCGAATCTCTTTTATTTCATGGTGGTCGCTTTTCCAATCCATGTCTGTGAACTCAATTCAGAGGGAAATTATGAAATAAGACCTTCAAAATTGACAACTTTGATGAAAGTGATAGCAGAAGGATGCCTATTATTAATACTCCTATACATCTATTCATTCAGGACTCAGTTTCCCCAGAATGTGATACTTGTATTCTATGTGGTGCATCTCTACTTGTTTCTAGATATGTTTCTTGGAAGCCTGTTAGTTCTCACAAATGTGTGTTTGGGAGAAGAAATAGAACCCCATTTCAACAAACCCTATCTTTCTAGAACTAAAACTTTGTGCCCATCCGTGTATAATCCAATCTTGAACATCTGTTGGAATACCGACAAAAGATTATAGAATAAAAATGCAAATTTAAGTCTTGCGAAGAGAGATGTGAGAAGGAGAGATGTGATTTATGAGTCAAGAGATATTAAAAGGCCTTTTCCAAGTGTTGCATCAATTTTGGATCCAGACGAAGAGTTTGTTTGGAACCAGTGGTTGTCATCTTCTTTTAAGGAAATGGGATTACAATGAACATTGGGTTATTCTTTTGCAGGTTTATTTCGCATTGTGAAGTTCTTGTTTGTAGCACACTATTTTAATTCTCTTATCAGATTATTTAATTGCTTATCTTCTCATCACTCACCCAAACAAAGCATCTCTCCTTGAAGGCTTCTATTTCTAAGGTTGGGTATGAGATATGCTCCTAGAGGTATTTGTATAGCAGGTGAAGACCCACTTATCGGTTCTCCTGGGGCAACAACGGTGATAGTTATTCTGGAGTTTGGATAGATAGAGTATTATTGTCTGTTTTAAGGATTTGTTGTAACAAAGTTTCCTATTGTGAAAGGAAAAAGAAGAAGGGTCTTGAACGAGAGATGTGATAAGTGTTATCAGAGCTCCTAGGTTCAACATTTGGAATTAAAGGGCTCTATCACGAAATGAAATTCGATTAGCTTAGGACAAAATACAAGGGAGACTCGGTGAGAGAGATCAGACCCAGCATATGCATTTTGAAGAAGACTGGCCAAAAACATCCAAAAAAATGAAAAAAGAAATGTTGAAGTTATAGTGGTTATGTTGTTTGGGATTCCTAGTCCAATTAGTAGAATATATTTGGTCCCTAGAGAAATCCTCTCAAGCTTAGAACCTGGCTTGGGGTGACTAGGCCTCAAGAATGATTACAACACAACCTAGTCTAAGGTTGGGTGGAGAAGCATGGTCTTGAACTTAGTTCTCGGTCTCGTCACGAGATAACAACGTCCCCTTCTTCCTTTGTTCAATGTATCTTGTGCTCTCCTCATCGCTGGTATGACTAGTTACATGGCTTCATTTTGGTGAGATGTGCAATGCCTTCCTTATTCATGTATTAGTGTTTAATGTTTCACATTTGTTGGTCACAAATATGTGGTTTAATGGGTTGTTTTCTTTCTAACCTATGTGCAAATGAAATAGAGACTTGGTTTTGAATGAATTGGAGAACATTATTGTTACGTTAAACCTAAAGTCCATTGCACAAGAAACTAAGTCTCCTCCAAAGCACTAATCAATTGATCACAAAGTGTGATTGTAGCCCTGCATTTCTATGCAAGATCTCTATGACTATACTTTGGCGCACAAGGAGGGAAATATATTATTATCTTAGACTTACAGTCTTGCTCACACACGTTGTTGGGAGATAGATGCATACACTCATATTCACATTGAAATAGTAGAGATTCATGCGCAGTCACATGTGGATTTTAAGCGTAGTTCTAGTGTTATTAAAGAAAGTTGCTATGGATTAGCCCATGGGCCTAATGGGTAAGTCTTGTTCTTAATTGTTCTATTCAATTGGACCCCCACAAGCTTTGTATGAACATGCTGAATGATCTAATAATAATATGAGATCCATGTATGTGTGTTACATGGATCCTAATTTCTGAATCAAACTCATGGACTCACTAAATAATTTTTGAACCTATATGAAAATCTCTAAAATATTTTGAGTTAAACATGTATCTTTATGTGATTTATCATTTCTTTCTTATTTGACTGTGTATGAGTTTTGTGGATAAAAAAAAGAAGAAAATAGAGATCAGAACTTATAATGACAAACTCTAGTTCCTTGCATTATGAATGCTCATTATGGTCATGGAGGGGTATTGAAAGTGCAATTGTTGTCTAAGCAGGGTTTCAAGATAATAAGAACATGAAAGCTTAAATTTTGTTTCTCAGTCTTTTGTTTTACATGTAATTTTTCATGATAGTAAAAAATTTTGAATATGTGTGGAGGATGGTGTGAGCAGTCTTTCCCAAGTTAGACTCTTTTTTCTTAGGAAAATGAGCCAAGTCAGATCTAGAAGAGCAGTTCTAGTGATTTGAGGCTTGACCTCCCCAACTTGTTCATGACTGGTGTAGATTGTCATGTGTTTTTAGGTTTGTACCAGGCTCCCATGTAATAGAGTATTTTGTTTTGTTAATATAAAGTATGGATGTGATTGATCTGGATAGACTGAAGTCATTAAGATTGTTATCCTTCAACAACTATACCAAATCCAAGATCTTGTGCAGTGTCATGACAGTCACAATTTTTTATGTGTCCATTTTATATGAATTATGTCTATCTCCTATTTGTTATAACTTCTGTTTCGATGAATGGGCTTATATGGATATAATATATTATGCCATCAAGGATAGAATAAATGGACAGAATGATAATGAAATCACTTTCATGGCAGTTAAAATTGCACTCTCTATTGGTTCTTGCATTGTTTTATGTTCTATCAATGTGCCTTAGGTGAGACTTCGTTATAACAAGGGATTGATATGTCAGTATAGACTACAATGTCATCATTGGACACCTAAGTGAACCATTTCTATAATTCAAGTGAATAGATATGTCTCAACATGGGAAGGGTGTCACTAGTCCATTTATTTCCATTAGAGCGATATATATGACTCCAAAAAAAGTTGAGCACACCAATATTTTCTTAAAAAACAAACTATGCAAGACAATATATAGAGTTCACATTGTCAAGCCCATCCCTACATACAAATTACTAGAAATTAGCCTATTTAATCCGGAGGTTAACAAACAGAATAAATGGACCTAGATCGATAGAATTTTGGATGGAATTACAACAGATTGAATGAGATGTTAGACTTGGAAGATTATTTTAATTCTTCCTAGTGATTACAACAATCCATTACATTATTAGATAGACCAAACACATAACAGTTAGTGTTAACATTTACATTGTTGGCTAACTATTGGGAACAGGTTTCCTAGGGGTCAATTTTGGGGTTAAAAACCCAAGTTTTGGGGCAGAAGGCCCGAATTTTGTATAAAGAAATGTAAAGTCTCCACATTTTGTGGTCACGGAGCACGAAGATATCTAAAGTCAATAAGGGTTTTCCTCCGTTAGTCTAGATAGGTTGTGTCGGTTTTGGATATCCACCCTTGGTCCGCGAACCCTGGGATTGTATAAAAAGAAGGTCTTAGAGGAGTCTAAGCGAGGGAGTCAGTGAAGTAGAAATACTTGATGAGTTTGTAAAGAGATAAGAGCGAGATTCTTAGCATAGGAAGAGGCTTTGTAGCTAAGTGCGCAGAGGCCTAGGGTAGAAGTCTGCAGTTGACTACGCAGACCCCTGCAGTTGTGTGCATAGGGCAGATAGAGTCTGTATTGAGAATCCAAATCATCAATAAAGAGAAGTATTCTGGAATTACTGTGTACGTTTCATCTGTGTGTGTGTTATTTTTCTTCTGCTATGAATGTTGCGATTATGATATGTTGAATACGGGGTTATGAATTAATGCCACATTAATGCGCGAATCTATGTATTTTACTTTGTCATATGAACGCAAGTAAGAATATATGTTTACGCGAAGATAAATATAATGCACGTTAAAGTTAACCAATACTTAAGCTAATCTGGGTAGACACAGAAGTAAGGATAATTACAGAGGCGTGTAAGCCCCTAATCTATCTATTTAGGGTTTGCAAAGGACGATCAGAGACGTTCATGGAGGCTCCAAGGATGAATAAGAGAAGTACATTGATAATCCCTAAAGGGCTTATCGATCTGCATGAAGGCAGAGTTAAGGTTTACAAACCAACATCAAAACCATCTCAGGGTGCGGAAACTTGGTTCCTACATCCCCCCATATTGCTTCGGGTGAGACTTCAGTCCGCACTCTGCGGATTGATGCCGAAAGGGCCAGTAGTGTAGGGGTTTGCTTGGCTACTTAACGATGAACCTGGGTCAGGACCCATCAAGCCAACACTAACAATTTTGACTTCTCGGGACATAGCCATATTTGATCCTATCAGTGGGAGAGTTTCCAGCCTCTCAACATTTGGTTTTCAATGTCTCTTTACTATGTATGATGATTAGCATAGAAGAGGAGGATATTGTGTGGACCCAAAATTTGTCACTAAGAAGGTGACCTAAATACAAGCACTATTGATCTCAATTATGATGTAACAGTTAAGCAACTAGGTGGTTCTCAATTTTGCAGTTGATATGCTAAAGATATGGTAGAAGGAACGGATTCTTGTCCATCAAATTATACTAAATGTGTCTGTTGTCATGATTTAAAGTATATAAACACTTTTCCTAGGGGTAATACATTAAATATAAAAATGGGAACAAAACAAGAAATGGGTCATGCATATTAGGTTCTTCCACTTCTAGATATGGATGTAATGAATCTATCCCCTTATGCCAATTTACATAATGATTTTATCCAAGGCCTTTGCTATGAAGGTTAACTAGAAGTAGTTGTAATAGTAAATGAGAAGATGTTTGAAACTAAGCACACACTAAATTGAATTTTCCATATTATCTTGTTAAATGGCTCCTTAAGATTTAAAAGGGTGATTGATGCATTGAAAATTTTGGTTCGTTACGAAGGTTGTATGGGAAGCTCAAGGTATCACGGACGACCAAATGAAGAAAGCCACGTTGGTTAGTGCTTTGCAAGACCGCACACTAACGTGGTACATTAAGTACAGTACTGATAACCCAACGTCCACGTTGGCAGATATCCAGACTACGCTGAATAGAGAATTTGGTAGACCTAAGTCTCAAGCGCAATCAATTGTGGGTTTCAAAGGAGATCATGATGAAGCCTGGGGAGACGTCATGGGATTTGGATCAAAGATTGAAGTGTACGATCTGAGAAGCCAACATGAACCTAACTGATGGACAACACCATGAATGGTTTGTGGCCTCGCTCCTGCCCCACCTAAGGGTTGCGCTATCACAACAAAAGATTGGGATCCAGGCAGAAGCTCTAGAAATCATGATGAGACTGCATGAGACAACAATGCAGGATGCTAATCTAGGGGTTCAGGAGATTCATCCGCATTTGTAGAACCTTTCCCTCGAAATGTAAAGTCTGAAAAAAGACAGAACAACTCAGTCGGAGGCATGCGAAGAAGTTTGGTGCCTAAAATGCAAAGGCCAGGGGCATGAAAAGGATCATTGTCCAGTCTTTGTGAACTATGTTGCAGAGGGGGGACCAATGCCTCTAAGGTTGGAGGCAGTGGCAGGGCCAAGTGCAGGGCCCACGCTATGGTGTGCCATATGCCAAGTAGCTGGGAAACATGCGACCGACAATTGCCATTTGCTGCAGAAATTCATGCAAACACCACAATAGTTCTTCTACAATTTCTTTCAATTAGTAGGTCATGAGGAGCGCAATTGTCGTAGTTACAAATTAATGATGTATAGGGCACCTTCATACAGGGTGCAGGCAGAAACATGGCCTCTGGGCCAAGGTGCTGGGGGAGCGCGAGGTGAGTATCAGGGGCGCGGGCAAGACTGGGTTTGGGTAAATCTGACAGCAGATGGATGTATTGCATGGGACTGCGAGAGCTCCTACACATCAGATTCAGACAAAGAACTAGAGTACTGGTAGAACCAGCTGCATGAAGTATCTACACTGCGTTGTAATATGATGACCAAGTCATTACATTGCGTGTCATCAGAGGTAAGGAATCTCCCTTAATATGATGGGCTAACTGACATTGATCTCTTTTTGGATGCATTTGAAAGAGAATTGTCAAAGAAGCATTGCTTCTAGGCCTTGGATTGGGCATTGCACACTACACCCACAAGATGGTGGGGCACAAACAAGGATAATTTCAGTGATTGGCGCAAATATTTGAGGATGTATGGATGACAGACAAGTATGATGGAAGGGATGATCTGCGCGATCACCTAGCCAAATGGACTAAGGCTTATGGAGTGGAACCCCAGCCTGAATGGGTGCATCTATTTTGTCATATCCTGAATGTCATACCATTGAATTGGTACTTAGAAATAGAGCTTTTCCATGGCACTAAAGAATGGGACATCTTGCGTTAGGGGTTTATAATGACGTTCAACTTTGAGGATGGGTTTGATTGTATTGACACAGCGCTACAAGAGGTTAAAGCAGCGATCTTTAGGATACCACAGGATCCTTTGGACCTGATTCAACCTGATTGGACTACCCAGCTGAGCCATGCATTGGAATGCTATAACGTGACTGCTGAAGAAGAAGACAAGGATCCTAGAAAGATTAATATTCCGAAAACCGAGGGTCACCGCGAGGTTGAAGGACCATAGATAGAGGATCCAGACATAACCGCGTTGCTAAAAACTAGACAGGTCAACATTGGCACAAAAGTGGAGCCGAAATTTGTGAAGATTGGGGACTATTGGGATGATGCAATAGTAGATAAGGTCATTGAGCTCCTCCACGAATATCAAGATTTGTTCCCCACGAAGTTTTCTGATCTGAAGGGAATAATAGGAGACCTGGGTGTCATGAAGATCACCCTGAAACTAGACACGAAACCTGTGAAACAAAGACCTTACCACCTTAATCCGAAGTATAAGGAAAGAGGGCATGATGAGTTAGATAAGATGCTTGCGGCAGGTATTATTGAGTCGGTGGAAGAATCCGATTGGGTAATCCCAATAGTGGTTCAGGAAAAGAAACATAAAGAAGAAATAAGGATATGCATGGATCTCCGGAAATTGAATGACGCTTGTATGCATGATCCTTTCCCGACCCTGTTCACTGATGAGGTCCTGGATAATGTAGCTGGAAAAGAAGAATACCCTTTCACTTATGGATTCTCTGGGTACCATCATATGAAAATTGCACCTGAGGATAGAAGCAAGATGACCTTCGTGACTGAATAGGGATGTTTTTAGTACACCGTAATTCCTTTTGGGCTGCAGAATGTGCCAACCATCTTTTTGCATGTAGTCACTGTGACATTCAAAGACTCCATTCAAAAATTTCTGGAGGTATACTTTGACGATTGGACAGTGTTTGGATTGGTCAAGCGCCATGTGGCGAGTCAGCACTTGATGCTAGATACATGTAGGAGATACCAGATCATGCTCAATCTGAAGAAGTTTCTGTTTTGTGTCCCTTTTGGGATCCTACTGGGTCATGTGGTATGTAGACAAGGATTGATGGTTGACCCCGCGAAGATCGTGATGATAATCAAATTGGAGGCACCGAGGAATGTGAAATAGCTGCGCACAACTCTAGGGCATACCAGATGCTATAGGAAGTTCATCAAGAGATATGCCCACCGCACCTATGGAGAAATTGTTGAAAAAGGATGCTACGTTCTGTTGGAATGATGAATGTCAAAAGAGCTTGGATGTGTTGAAAGAGAAAATGGTCACCGCGTCGATCCTAGTCTTCCCAAACTGGAAGAAGGATGTGCACGTGGACGCATCATGTATTGCACTGGGGGCCGTGCTGACACACGCTGGTGAGGGAGAACTGGATCATCCTATAGCATTTGCAAGTAGGAAGCTGTCTCAAGAAGAGAAAAATTATTCCACGATAGAGCGTGAAGGATTAGCTATGGTGTACGCGCTCCAGAAGTTTAGGCACTATTTGTTGGGCAGACAATTTAAGATGTATATGGATCATTCTGCGTTGAAGTACCTGGTCAAAAAGCCTATGTTGGGGGGGGGAATATGTAGGTGGCTGCTGTTGTTCCAGGAGTACGGCTTTTAAGTTATTGTGAAGTTAGGACGACTGAACGTGGGACCTGATCATCTGCCGCGCATTGCAACTGGAGAGGAACATACTAATTTGGAGCAAGGGCTACCTGACGTGCATCTCTTTGCGGTGCACGTCGCAGACAGTCACTTTGAAGATATTATCCACTCATGCAAGCAAGGAAGCAGTTTGGTTGCAGAGATTGTGTTCAAGTATGGGGTTAGTACAGGGAGCTATAAGGATAGACTGTGACAACCAAAGTGAATTTTTCTTTGCAAAGAACCCTGCATATCATTCAAAGACAAAGCACATTGATGTTCAGTATCACTTTGTGAGGGATATGATAGAAGACAAAAAGGTGTTGTTGGTAAAGGTGGACACTTTGAAGAATACTGTAGATGCATTGACAAAATTTGTGAGCTTTGAGAATTTCTCTTGGTGCAGAGAAACAATGGGTGTTGCAGGGCTGGATAAATGACTAAGCTCTCTTGTGGCCCCCTGCGGAAAGAAAACAATAAGTGGGAGAATGTTGGGTTGTGTTATATTCTTTCCACGACTAGCCCACGTAGTTAACTGGGGGGTTAGAAGGGGGGCGAAGCCCCCCCTTTGTTGCACCGATTGCGTAGCTCAGGGGGGGGTGTCACAGGGGGTTTGAGGGGTGCAGGTAACCCCACTCTATGGGGTAAATTTTGTTTTTGGACCCTATATTAGGTTGGGCAAACCTACCTATGGTTTTGTGCATGATTTTTCACACATGGTTTTGGACGCGATGGTTTTTGGTCCATGGTTTTGGATGCAATGGTTTTCAATCCATGGTATTGAATGCTTTGGCATGTATAAATATGTATTGTAACATTGAAAGGAACATAATGAAAAATGAAGATGGTAGTCCCGGTTTTGGGATCTAGGGGAAAATATCTGCGTATATGTGTTATGCTCTCGCACTGTTTATTTTCTATGTTTTAGAATTTGTATGTAGGGAATTTCTGTACGGGGTTAAAACCTACAAGCTTGGCAGGCAAGAAAATTGGCTAAGCGTTGGCCAGAGTCAACTTGTGAGATAGTGAGATAGATTATACTTGTGCGGAGGTTCCTCAGGATTAAGCAAGAATTGTATTTCTTATTTATTTTCAGACTAATGCAATATAGATAGGAACGGATCTGGAGCTATTAATTTCCCCTAGATATATCCTCGTGTTATGTGTATTGATTCATGTTGCATGATTTTGATATTGCTTCTCAATCGTGAATTCCATTCCACATATGAGTAGAGTAGATTTGATTCTTATGTTTTAGAACATTACATGAGCAGTATTGAATCTACAATTAATTTGTACTTGGTATCGGAGCTAGAATCACAGTAGAGAAGAGAATTCGAAGTTTGTGTAGGAGGTTCAAAGTTCAAGATCAGTGTTGTAGGCTTTCTCTAGGACTAAGAATATGACTTCCACCGGACCTAGGCATTAGTATGCTTTGGAAGGAACCGCAAATTTTGTGGCATGGAAGATCCATATGGAGGCGGTATTAGATGACAATGAGCTACTAGATTACATCAAGACAGATGTAGTTAAACCCCCAACAGTTGATGCCTAGGATCTCACTAAGTGGAAGAAGGATGTAGCTAAAGCGATGAGGATCATATTAGAGGGAGTTTAAGATCATATTGTTTGGAAAAGGACAAGATTCGGAGCATCAAAATGCATAAGGTTGAATCAATTCTCTAGTACCTTAGAAAATTCACCCAATGTCATGATGAACTAGGTGGGGTCGGTGTGACTTTCCAGAAAAATATTTGGTAGCTCTAGCTCTGTTGGGTCTTCTCAAGAGTTGACACAGTTATCAGGATTCGGGAATGGTAGAGACAAACTACCAAGCTGGGAGAGGTTATGGTATGATCTCGTGCAGGAAGAGATTAGGTGGAGAAATAGAGACAAGAGTTCATCCAAGGTTGAGGATGAGGAGAACTGTGTCTTGGCTGGAAAGGAAAAGAAAGGGAAAGGGAAGAAATCCCAATCCAAAGGATATTCTGGTCAGGTAGGCAAGAAGAAATACTTGTCGAAAATCAAGTGCTTTCATGTCATGATTTGGTACACTATGCCACGAAGTGTCCACACAAGAAGGTAGGAAAGAATCCCTTAGGAGGAGTGGTAGGTGAATCTCTAGCTTCACAATTGGAATTGGATTTAACCCTCATGGCATGCATGGTGACATCGGTGATGGGTCGTGTGTGGTATCTGGATAGTGGAGCCTCATTCCATATGATAGACAATAAAGAATTTTTCAGTGACTTGGAGGTGAAGGGCCTCTAGATGCACATCGTGTTAGGAATCACGATTGTCGTTAGACCAAAACCTGCAGGTGCTAGTCAACGATCACATCGCTAGAGATAATGATCCATGAGAGGCGGTTAGTCCATGTCGCAAAACACGCAGGGAGTGTTGGTTTATCCAATGTCCAACGATCTCCCCCTAATGCGAGTTGGGTGTGTATTGCACTCGTGACCTACGCTTTGATACCACTTGTTAGGTATCACAATTTTTGTTAGACCAAAACCCGCATGTGTTAGTCAACGGTCGCATCACCAAAGACAAGGATCTACGAGGGGTGGTTAGTCTATGTCGCGAAACGCACGGGGATCGTTGGTTTATCTAATGTCCAACAAATCAAGATGGGAGATGATGGAAGGTATAGCACCACTAGCATCAGTACAGTTACTTTTGAGAGGAAGTCTGACTCCCCTTTCACATTAAAAGATATCATGTATGATCTAGGTCTGAAGAAGAATTTAGTTTTAGTTGCTATGTTGGAAGATCATGGCTACAATGTGATATTTAGAAAAGGAAAGGCTTTCCTAAAACACATCGCCATGGGAAAAGTGAAGCGGATCGGGGTTCCGGTGAAGAACCTCTACAAATTGGATGAAGAAGACTAGGCTGCTTTGAGCACGAAAACGGAGAAGGTGCAAAGTCGAGACATCAGTGAATTATGTCATAGGAAACTTGGCCATTTTCACCATGCAATTTTTAAAGATCATGCAACAGATTTCTACAGAACTTCCCAAGGGTGCACTAGAGCATTGAGATACATGCAAAGGGTGTACACTGGGGAAGTAAACCAAAGCCACCTTTCATGATAAGGACAACAGAGCATAAGAAATCCTTGAAAAAGTTCACTCGGTTGTGTGTGGACATTTATGACAGCCTCCACGACCAAGCATAGGTATTATGTTATATTTGTAGATGATTTCTCATGTAAGTGATGGATTTTCTTCATGTAGAAGAAAGACTAGACATTCTCCAATTTTTGTGAATTTAAAGCACTTGTTGAGAAAGACACTGACAGGAAAGTGAAGGCTCTCAAGAGCGATAATGGTGGTGAATATGTGTCGAATGAGTTCTAGAACTTCTGTGTAAAAGATGGCATTTGATGGGAGTTGACAACACCCCATAAACCACAACAAAATGGAGTGGTTGAGAGGAAGAACATAAGTATTGTGGGAAATGCACGAGTGATGTTGCATGCTCAGGGCCTACCATTTCACTTGTGGGTTGAAGCATGCAACACAAAGGTATATGTGCAGAACAGGAGTCCTTGTCAGATTCATGGGATGAGTACACCAAAAGAAGCTTTTTCAGGGAAGAGACCATATGTGTCACACTTCAGGATCTTTTGTTCATCAATTTACTGTCATGTTTCCATGGATGCAAGGAAAAAGATAGATCCTATTGGGGTCCTATATTTCATAGGAGGAGTTGTTTTTACCTGATGATCTTCTTTTTGAAAATGTAAATAATGTTTCATGTTTGAAATTTATTCCCAAAATATCTCTCTATATATATAGAAAAAACAAAAAGTAAATAAATTGTAGGGGACAGAAAAACTAGAATAAAGAAAAAATGAAAGGAAAGAAAAGAAAAGACAAATATATATATATATGGAAAATGTCCCCCTAGGTGAGCAAGTCCAAATGCCACCAGCAAAAAAAAAAAACCTTAAATTAGAAATGTTTGTACGTAAGTGTGCAACTTGTTTAAATTCCACTTAGAAATAAATGATGCAGTTAATCATACTATCTAATCATGATTAAACTCGGTCCCTTAGGTTAGTATACAAAAAGGAAAAAGAAAATAAATTGTAGGGGATAGAAAAACTAGAATAAAGAAAAAATGAAGGAAAGAAAAAAAAGACAAAAAAATATATATGGAAAATGCCACGAGGGGAAAAAAACCTTCATTTAGAAATGCTTGTATATAAGTGTGCACCTTGTTTAAATTCCACTTAGAAATAAATGATGCAGTTAATCATACTGTCTAATTGTGATTAAACTGGGTCCTTAGGTTAGGTTAGGGAAATAAATCAACCATCTAGCTTAATCTTGGTTGAAATGGTTAGTTAGATTAGAGGAAAGATTAGCCAAATTATTTAAACTTGGCTAAAGCTCAATGAAGCAGTTAAATAGAATTTCATATTATTTTGAACAGGAAAAATAAAATAAAAGGCTTGCAAATCATAATGCACCTTTTGAATAGTTTAATCATGCTTAGGATAAGTAATTAGGTTTCGAAAATTAATTGTGTTATTTAACCACGATTAAAAATATGTAATAAAACATGCTAGGTATTAAATATCGGGTTTTCTCATAAGTCACAAAACGATAAAACGTTTTGTCGCTAGGTGATATCTTGGGTGCACAATTGAACGACCGCAATCTACCCTGCCCAGATCAACGACATGGGATCGTTTTTGCCCCCCAAGTCCATCATGCCATTATCGGTTGGGGGGAGGGGGGGGGGTCCGAAGAGCGGTAATCCAATCCTTGGGCACCACGCTACGTGGCGGCCACTGGTGACTTCACACCCCCCCTCCCTCCGAAAACCACTTTCCTCTCCTTCACGCCCGCCAACGGTCATCGATGCCAACTCTCACATTCTGACACTCCGCTCCTGTCATCATGCCAACTGTCCCTTTGTCATTCGCCTAAAAAAGTACCCATTATATCATAAGCCTGTTTCACTCTCCCATTACAGTTATCCGTTTGATCATTTATGCCTAAATCCACCCGTTTTGTAACGGACATGTGCGCAATGACCACCAATCTGATTGATATAAATCAACCTTGGAAAACTTGCACGATCCCCCTTTGCACCCTTGATTTTATATTTACAGGTACTAATCTTTCGTATAACATCTCCCACCCACCACCAATATGTGTCGTTTCCTTAAATTCAACGCTAAATTGCCCATCTAAGTACTGTTCTGATCGAATCTTTGTCCCTTTCCTCTTTCCACAGTTTGCAGACATGGAACCCAAGGGAAAGGGGAAATCTTCCAATCCCAAACCAAATGAGGAAAACCCTATGTCCTCTGCTACCCCAGACCTCGACCATATACCCCTGGCTGACCAGTATTACAAGATTGCTGATACTGAGTGTGAATTCGACTTGTTCGAATTACACCACTAGTTGAAGCAAACCTATCTAGACTAGGGGGATGACATTAATATCTGGGAATCCTTACTGCCCATGTTCATGTTCCCACAGGTCCCTCATTTCCCAGATTTCATCATATGGTGTCAAGCCAAATACAATCCAACTTAGAGAACCATTATGGCCCAGAATGGAGACATTCTGCTCACTATTGCACCAGAAACTATAAATCAAATGTTATTAATCCATCAGAATGATTCTCTCAATTAGTTTTCTGTAGCTTCCCTAATGGATCTGTATCATAAACTCACCTTCCCTCAGAGAGCCCAAATATTTGAGATTTTCCTCCGAGAGGATGCTCAACTTCCCAAGAAAATCCCTCTCTATCCAGCTTCCATGTTCCCAGAAAAAACTAAGCAGATCATCTCTTTAGTGTCTTGCCTTATAGGGTACTAGTCAGACCAATGGGTGGATGAACCCATTCTAGGTTTTCTATCCATATTTTCTAAGGAACATAAGCCAACATTCATGTTTAATTTTAGTCACCTTTTAGCTGATAATATCCATGAAAAATTGATGAAGATCACCACCGAAGGCATGTTCAAGTATCCATATGTATTAGTTTATATGTTTTTTTTCAACAAGGTGACAAATTTCCAATAGCATTGCAAAAAAACTTATCCAAGGAGTCAATCAATCAGTGATAGAGTGGACCTCATTGGTAAGAAGAAATACAATGGAGTTCAGTTTCACATATTTCATAGGCAAGTTTATTCATACAGCTGCATGGCTTCTCAACGGTCAAATTGAGCCAAGGATCAGTCCATAAATTAAGAGGATTTTGCACCTAAGTGATCAAAACAAAACTGGAGACTAGTATCTGTATGAGAGCTACACAAAAATAAGTATATGGGTGTGAATTACCCCCATATAAGCTGCCCAAATATGTTCCAATGAGGATCTTTTCTTTGGAATATATCAGACAAATGATTAATATGGATGAACTTCATTTTGTTTTAGGTAAAAGAAAATCACAATTCAAAATCAAGTCACAAGTCAGACCTTTTATATGTAATAGCAGAGCAACATGGATTGAGGCAAATTCAATCCTCAAGCAAATGAATTTTCACCTAAGTTTCACTTGGTCTTATGACCCCTTCAGTATAATTTCCAATTTAAGGGTGGAACACAAAACCACACCTTATAATCATACCCCTAGACCAGAGATTGAAAAAATCATGAATCAAGATCAATGGGAGGAAAACACATTACAAGAAGCAGAGGAGTAGACTCTCTCAACAGCCATATCCTAAACTTGAGTGCCTCAAGATAAGCAAAAAAAAATATTGAGGGAAGAAATATCTTCACCAGTTACAAGAATCAGTGCCAAAGAATTTATTATTTATCAGAAAAGGCAGAGGATTGACCCTAAAACAATCCCCATTCAGCAGGAAGAAGGGAAGGAAACCCATTTTATGGTTGCTACACAGGTTTCAATAGGGTCAAAGGATCTTTTCTCTGCAACTCCATCCTCCTAGACCTCACAGGATCCCTCAGAATTAGTACAGTCAACAGAATTGGTAGATAATCAAGATGAGCCAAACATCTTCAATAAATTTCTGAAAATCAAGTAGAAGAATGAATCACTCAAGGCTGACACATATGCTTAGTTTTGGAAGCATGCCTCTACTTCCTAGCATAGAATATTAACAACATTTTGTAGTGATCAAGGAAGAATGAATATGGCATTTTTATAAGCTCAAGTGCCATTTCCAAAGTCCCCTTCAGATTATAAGAAGACTATTTTTTCATTTGATGCAAAGCAGATACATCCTATAGATCAAATGGATATGCATAGATAGTTTGGAGAAATTATTTTCTCCACCATGACCAACACTGCTATGACAACTTCAAAGTTAAGGACATCACTCAGCAATGTCCAATCACAGTTAAAGCTGGAGAAAATCTCCTCATTAGCAAAGGACAACAAAATCAAATCATTGGAGGACTTAGTGATCAAACTGGGTTATGATCCTAGTGATGTCAAAGCAGTGGAAGAAATATTGAAGAAAAAGAATACAGATATAGCAACACTTAGAAAGCATCTTAAATTACCATATACGGAGGATCCACAAGCAAAAGAGATAGAAGAAAATGAGCAAGATAAAAAAGATATGCTCAAACTCATGATTAACCAAAATGTACAGATTAAGGAGATGGAAGAGCAAATAGAAAAGTTACTGAAAGAAAAGGAATATGACATGTAATTAGCTATGACTACAGTCACAACTATACCGATTTCTATTGCAGGAACAATCGAGGATTCTACATCAACATCAAGTGACCTAAACAAAATTATTCAGGACCTGTCTCTTCAGAGACAAGAGAATGATAAGTTAAAGAATAAATCGAAGAATCTGGAAGAACAGAAGTTGAAAATTGACAACTTTTTTGTAGTTGAGTTGCAGAAATCTCACCAGCTGGCCCAAAATATTAAGAGATTGGAAAATGAGTCACTGATGGCTCAGACTTTGGCACAGGCCAAGGAAAATGTTTGGCTGAAAATTAGTCAATCCATGACTGATATTTGGCCATCCATTCAGATAATTTTTGAGCAGAAGAGATGATAGAAAGACCTAAGACAATAATAGAACATGCTAGAGATGCTCTGGGACACAAACCAGGCGAGGACACAACCATGATTAAAGTGTTGAATTAAAATACCAGATCAGAATTAGAATAGATGCAGATAGCAGACAAGACAGAGACTATCTCGGAGATCAAGAAAGTATTTCAGAAAAGGAACCTGATGACCTAATTGGAGACTAAAACTCTGACTCTAGAAAATGTTGTCTGGAGATTTCACACTGAGTTCAATCTATTGAACCAGAGAGGATTACTAGGATTAGTAGCACCAGATGATAGATTGATCATCTTGGATGATTACTGTTAGAAACTTTATGTTCTTTCTACAGATAAATCCAAATTTGCAGGTATCAAGGGACATATCACAAGGAAAGCTTCTTAGAAGCTTTGGATTTTGATTTAACTTTTAAACATGAAATCAAACACATCTTCATCAACAAGCCAACCTTTGAGAAGTATACAAAAGTCGATGAAGTGTATAGAAAATTACTCAATCTTTCTATCCCCAGTGATGAAAGATGGGATCAATTGTGTGACATCATTGAGTAAAAGATTTTCATCTCCAACACACAAAAAACAAGGCAACACATTTTGAGGACAAGTCATCAACAATTTTCCTCAAAGTTAATACCAACAACTCCAGCAGTTAGAAGATCCCTAGTTTTTTGTACTACTTTTGTAATTAGTTGTTACATATTTTTAGGATCCTATCTTGATATTGTAGATCAAGATATTTTGTAAATTTTTTTGTAAGTACTTCATAATTCGAATTATGAAGGGTTGGGATTAGTTTTGAAGAAAGAATTTATATTGTAAAGAAGCTCGTAGGGCTACCTTTGATCATTTTCTAGTAATACAACTCAAGCATTACACGATTCTTGTGTCAATTTCATTGGTGAAGTGCATCTTTCTCTGTTGAATGTTTTCATTGTTTTTCACATATGTTTCTATAATCTAAATTATTTTAAGAAGAGTACGAACATAATTTGTTTAAAAGTACACTATGTATCTAACTTATGAATAATTTCCATGTTTTCTTCTAAAAATTAATAACAAAATTCTTAATTACTCTGTTTATTAATTGGATTGCTTTATCTTTTTCTGCTCTTTCACACCTTAAATATTAAAGGATCCAATAAAGTTGCCTACCCTGCCCTGTAAGTTTAGATTGTAAATTATGTGTTTGATCAACCTAAATATGTGAATCCATTGCCCAATGGCCTAATTCCACTATCTCAACCCAACTACACAAAAAACCCAAACTTGAACATGATAACTAGCCTAATATCATGAGTAAAACAAAGCTAAATCCTATGCCATGCAATGGTTATTTCAAACTCACGCCCTCCGATTTTCATGGCAAAGCATTCCACGATGGTTAACTTTTGTGTGTAGTACAACCTTAAATTTCACTTAACCGAATCGAGAGGACCTCTGCATCCATATTACATTTCTGTATTTATATTACGTTTCTTTTTTATCTTAGTTTCTTATTTTATAACATTCTATTTTACATTTGATTATTTTTAATAATTTTAATATTCTTAAAAAAATTGAATCATGGCCTTATTTATTTTCCCCCACCTAGGTGTGCAGTCAAGCGTACATGGTCTAATGACTATGAAACAAAGTGGAAATTGGATATGGAAACCAATAAGGTATAGTATTGGTTGTTTATTGCACTTGGCACGACCTGTGTTAATTCGATACAACGATAGTTGGCTTGTGGGAAACATTTTACCAACATTTTTCATATAGATTGACCAGCAGGTGGTTTTATACCCACCGTTCGATCAGCCTTAGACCATGGACTCTCCACATCGTTCCAGCTCTCGATAGGGTAACCACCTTTGGCTCCATCCCGACTAGAAAAATTTCATTTTCTGGGTCGACAAGGCGAGTCTGAGCTCTACAACATGAACAACAGTATCTAATTTTAAGGTTGAGGTTTTGTTATTGTTCGGGGTCTACAGGTATGTTGATGTTTTTCTGTTAACGCCTTTAGTAGTTTTATTATAATAAATATGTATGCACCCTACGCCACTTAAATCCATAAGAAGGCTGACATTTCTTTTCACAGGTAAAACTTGTCCAGGGTTTTGGGGTGAGTCTTGCAGCTCCGTATAAAACCACACCTTATAATCATACCCCTAGACAACTTTTATGTAATTGAGTTGCAGAAATCTCACCAGCTGCCCCAAAATATTGAGAGATTGGAAAATGAGTCACTGATGGCTCAGACTTTAGCACAGGCCAAGGAAAATGTTTGGCTGAAAATTAGTCAAGCCATGACTGATATTTGGCCATCCATTCAGATAATTTTTGAGCAAGAAGAGATGATAGAAAGACCTAAGACAATAATAGAACATGTTAGAGATGCTTTGGGACACAAACCAGGCGAGGCCACAACCATGATTAAAGTGTTGAATTAAAATACCATATCAGAATTACAATAGATGCAGATAGCAGAGAAGAGAGAGACTATCTCGGAGATCAAGAAAGTATTTCAGAAAAGGAACCTGATGACCCAATTGGAGACTAAAACTCTGACTCTAGAAAATTTTGTCTGGAGATTTCACACTGAGTTCAATCTATTGAACCAGAGAGGATTACTAGGATTAGTAGCACCAGATGATAGATTGATCATCTTGGATGATTACTGTTAGAAACTTTATGTTCTTTCTACAGATAAATCCAAATTTGCAGGTATCAACGGACATATCACAGGGAAAGCTTCTTAGAAGCTTTGGATTTTGATTTAACTTTTAAACATGAAATCAAACACATCTTCATCAACAAGCCAACCTTTGAGAAGTATACAAAAGTCGATGAAGTGTATAGAAAGTTACTCAATCTTTCTATCCCTAGTGATGAAAGATGGGATCAATTGTGTGACATCATTGAGTGAAAGATTTTCATCTCCAACAGACAAACAACAAGGCAACACATTTTGAGGACAAGTCATCAACAATTTTCCTCAAAGTTAGTACCAACAGTTCCAGCAGTTAGAAGATCCCTAGATTTTTGTACTACTTTTGTAATTAGTTGTTAGATATTTTTAGGATCCTATCTTGATATTGTGAATCAAGATATTTTGTAAATTTTTCTATAAGTACTTCATAATTCGAATTATGAAGGGTTGGGATTAGTTTTGAAGAAAGGATTTATATTGTAAAGAAGCTCATAGAGCTACCTTTGATCATTTTTCAGTAATACAACTCAAGCATTACAGGATTCTTGTGTCAATTTCATTGGTGAAGTGCATCTTTCTTTGTTAAATGTTTTCATTGTTTTTCACATATGTTTCTATAATCTAAATTATTCTAAGAAGAGTACGAACATAATTTGTTTAAAAGTACACTCTGTATCTGACTTATGAATAATTTCCATGTTTTCTTCTAAAAATTAAAAACAAAATTCTTAATTGCTCTGTTTATTAATTGGATTGCTTTATCTTTTTCTGCTCTTTCACACCTTAGATATTAAAGGATCCAATGAAGTTCCTACCTTGCCCTGTAAGTTTAGATTGTAAATTATGTGTTTGATCAACCTAAATATGTGAATCCATTGCCCAATGGCCTAATTCCACTATCTCAACCCAACTACACAAAAAACCCAAACTTGAACGTGATAACTAGCCTAATATCATCAGTAAAACAAAGCTAAATCCTATGCCATGCAATGGTTATTTCAAACTCATGCCCTCCGAGCAAAACACACTACAAGAAGCAGAGGAGTAAACTCTCTCAACAGCCATATCCTAAACTCGAATGCCTCAAGAGAAGCAAAAAAAAAGATTGAGGGAAGAAATATCTTCACCAGTTACAGAAATCAGTGCCAAAGAATTCATTATTTATTAGAAAAGGCAAAGGATTGACCCTAAAACAATCCCCATTCAGCAGGAAGAATGGAAGGAAACCCATTTTATGGTTGCTACACAGGTCTCAATAGGGTCAAAGGATCTTTTCTCTGCAACTCCATCCTCCTAAACTTCACAGGATCCCTCAGAATTAGTACAGTCAACAGAATTGGTAGATAATCAAGATGAGCCAAACATCTTCAATAAAATTCTGAAAATCAAGTAGAAGAATGAATCAATCAAGGCTGACACATATGCTTAGTTTTGGAAGCATGCCTCTACTTCCTAGCATAGAATATTAACAACATTTTGTAGTGATCAAGGAAGAATGAATATGGCATTTTTATAAGCTCAAGTGCCATTTCCAAAGTCCCCTTCAGATTATAAGAAGACTATTTTTTCATTTTATGCAAAGCAGATACATCCTATAGATCAAATGGATATGCATTATTTTCTCCACCATGACCAACACTGCTATGACAACCTCAAAGTTAAGGACATCACTCAGTAATGTCCAATCACAGTTAAAGCTGGAGAAAATCTCCTCATTAGCAAAGGACAACAAAATTAAACCATTGGAGGACTTAGTGATCAAACTGGGTTATGATCCTAGTGATGTCAAAGCAGTGGAAGAAATATTGAAGAAAAAGAATACAGATATAGCAACACTTAGAAAGCATCTTAAATTACCATATACGGAGGATCCACAAGCAAAAGAGATAGAAGAAAATGAGCAAGATAAAAAATATATGCTCAAACTCATGATTAACCAAAATGTTCAGATTAAGGAGATGGAAGAGCAAATAGAAAAGTTACTGAAAGAAAAGGAAGATGACGTGCAATTAGCTATGACTACAGTCACAACTATACCGATTTATATTGCAGGAACAACCGAGGATTCTACATCAACATCAAGTGACATGAACAAAATTATTCAGGACCTGTCTCTTCAGAGACAAGAAAATGATAAGTTAAAGAATAAATCAAAGAATCTGGAAGAACAGAGGTTGAAAATTGACAAATTTTATGTAGTTGAGTTGCAGAAATCTCACCAGTTGGCCCAAAATATTGAGAGATTGGAAAATGAGTCACTGATGGCTCAGACTTTGGCATAGGCCAAGGAAAATGTTTGGCTGAAAATTAGTCAAGCCATGACTGATATTTGGCCATCCATTCAGATAATTTTTGAGCAAGAAGAGATGATAGAAAGACCTAAGACAATAATAGAACATGTTAGAGATGCTCTGGGACACAAACCAGGCGAGGTCACAACCATGATTAAAGTGTTGAATTAAAATACCAGATCAGAATTAGAATAGAGGCAGATAGCAGACAAGACAGAGACTATCTCGGAGATCAAGAAAGTATTTCAAAAAAGGAACCTGATGACCCAATTGGAGACTAAAACTCTGACTCTAGAAAATGTTGTCTAGAGATTTCACACTGAGTTCAATCTATTGAACCAGAGAGGATTACTAGGATTAGTAGCACCAGATGGTAGATTGATCATCTTGGATGATTACTGTTAGAAACTTTATGTTCTTTCTACAGATAAATCCAAATTTGCAGGTATCAAGGGACATATCACAGGGAAAGCTTCTTAGAAGCTTTGGATTTTGATTTAACTTTTAAACATGAAATCAAACACATCTTCATCAACAAGCCAACCTTTGAGAAGTATAAAAAAGTCGATGAAGTGTATAGAAAATTACTCAATCTTTCTATCCCTAGTGATGAAAGATGGGATCAATTGTGTGACATCATTGAGTAAAAGATTTTCATCTCCAACACACAAAAAACAAAGCAACACATTTTGAGGACAAGTCATCAACAATTTTCCTCAAAGTTAATACCAACAGCTCCAGGAGTTAGAAGATCCCTAGTTTTTTGTACTACTTTTGTAATTAGTTGTTACATATTTTTAGGATCCTATCTTGATATTGTAGATCAAGATAATTTGTAAATTTTTCTATAAGTACTTCATAATTCGAATTATGAAGGGTTGGGATTAGTTTTGAAGAAAGGATTTATATTGTAAAGAAGCTCATAGGGCTACCTTTGATCATTTTTCAGTAATACAACTCAAGCATTACAGGATTCTTGTGTCAATTTCATTGGTGAAGTGCATCTTTCTTTGTTGAATGTTTTCATTGTTTTTCACATATGTTTCTATAATCTAAATTATTCTAAGAAGAGTACGAACATAATTTGTTTAAAAGTACACTATGTATCTAACTTATGAATAATTTCCATGTTTTCTTCTAAAAATTAAAAACAAAATTCTTAATTGCTCTGTTTATTAATTGGATTGCTTTATCTTTTTCTGCTCTTTCACACCATAAATATTAAAGGATCCAGTGAAGTTTCCTAACCTGCCCTGTAAGTTTAGATTGTAAATTATGTGTTTGATCAACCTAAATATGTGACTCCATTGCCCAATGGCCTAATTCCACTATCTCAACCCAACTACACAAAAAACCCAAACTTGAAAATGATAACTAGCCTAATATCATCAGTAAAACAAAGCTAAATCCTATGCCATGCAATGGTTATTTCAAACTCATGCCCTCCGAGTTTCATGGTAAAGCATTCCACGGTGGTTAACTTTTGTGTGTAGTACAACCTTAAATTTCACTTAACCGAATCGAGAGGACCTCTGCATCCATATTTCATTTTTCTATTTATATTACGTTTCTTTTTTATCTTAGTTTCTTATTTTATAACATTCTATTTTACATTTGATTATTTTTAATAATTTTAATATTCTTAAAAAAAATTGAATCATGGCCTTATTTATTTTTCCCCCACCTAGGTGTGCAGTCAAGCGTACATGGTCTAATGACTACGAAACAAAGTGGAAATTGGATATGGAAACCAATAAGGTATAGTATTGGTTGTTTATTGCACTTGGCACGACCTATGTTAATTCGATACAACCATAGTTGGCTTGTGGGAAACATTTTACCAACATTTTTCATATAGATTGACCAGCAGGTGGTTTTATACTCAGCCCTAGACCATGGACTCTCCACATCGTTCCAGCCCTATATCATTCCCCATTTAATGGTGAAGCACAGTCTAGTCCGGTCGTTTTATAATTTTCGAAACTGAATGTTTTGATGATATTACGTCTCCCATTCTTTGTGTCATTTTTTTTAAAGAGACACATAATCCTGGTTTCATCGATTTTTGTATATAAATTCTAAGTCCGAATGTCCTTAATTACATTGTTAAGATGGCTTAAGCAATTTATCAAGAATTAGAATCTTCTTGAATTATACAATCCTAAAGTCTTTTCTCTGGAGAGATTCTGGACATGTATTGAACACATTTCTTCTTTTGTTTTAAGTTCCACCGAGGAGTGAACTTTTCTTAACTAATACGCAGTCTTTCCCCTTCTTATAAAGAGAATATGTTCGGTATTATGAAGTCTAAACTAGACAGGTGGTTGTGTTCTTTACATATGTTTTTCTATTTTTTAGTTGATATTACATAATTCCTCTTTCCCTCCATGTATAAACTAGACAGGTGGTTGTGTTCTTTACATATGTTTTTCTGTTTTTTAGTTGACATTACATAATTCCTCTTTCCCTCCACGATGTTTTTTCTGCCATCTGCATTCTAGCAATCTACCTCTTACTTGGAACACAATGGAAAAAGAATTCTTTTCTTCTAAAAGAATGACATTATATTGCATTCTTATCAGTCTATTTTAACTACATTTGTCTAATGTAATATGTAGAGATAAACTTCTTCTTTCTAGCAATTATATTTACAGGTTTATACATGTATCTCTTTGACACAGTCATTTAACCAAAAACAAGTTCTATGCTTTGCTAGTAAATAAGCTCATAAAATTTACATAAAAGAAAACTGTAAAACTGTAATATTTACTTATCTTTTAAGGTTCTGTGTGTTTTGTTCTTCGTAAATATTTGCCTCCCAACAGTGAAATAGGCTATTACATCATGTTCCCCCCAAGCCTTTCCTTACCCACGGTCCTTCTTTTCCTTTGAAAGTATCGTGTACCTGTACCTGGGTCTCAGGATTCCCCAATCCAACCTAGTACTGTACCTTTAAAAATCAGTTTTGAATAGGGTTCAACTGACTTTCTATTTAGCTATGAAACCCCAAACTAGGCGATTCTGCCCATGTCTCAAACCATCATTCTGCCCATGTCTCGAACCATCTTGGTTTCGCTTTTCTTTTCTTCCTATCTTTCTCCAATCGAACACCTTTCTCTCTCGGTTTTTCCTTTATTTTTCTGTTTTCGGCTTAGAGTGGGATTTGTCTGCCCCTCTCTAGGAAAAGGAGAAGGAATATCAAGACATAAATGATTTTTAACTGTCAAGCCCAAAATAGAAATTATTTTCCTTATTATTATTATCATTCTTGGGTCACTCCCCATGACCTCATCATTGCATTTTCTATTATAAAGTCTTTTAAACACAATTCAGGTTGCTAACTACATACATAAAATTTAAATAATTGTTCAATAAATAATAAAACTTATTCACGTAATGGGATGTTACAGTTATAGCAGAAAATCTAGGAGTGGGGGTAAAAACAGAAGTAAATATTTTATTACCAAATAGATGAAGGGAGTTTAAATGTTTGGAAAATGAGACACCTAGAGATGAGACTCTTTCCAAATGAAATCTCAATGGTGAATGGAAATGGATAATTCTTTCATTATAAGAATTCTAGATCAAATTCTAGATAAGCTTAATGGATGGGAGATAAATATCCATTAAGTTGCTTAGCTGGAGAAAGATGCTAAGTTTGGAATTAAATACCCATTTAAGAGATAAAAAAGAGGTTGTTGATCAATGGGCAAGTACTCTCGGCTTGGGGATGAACTGGAGGAAGTAAGGTCTAGGTTGGGTGGTGGTGCTTGATTTTCCATGTGACACCCTTTCAGCTAATCCTGTTTGAATCAATTGCATTGGATGTTTCTAGATCATTGGACTCCTTATGTTTTATCTTGATTTTATTTAGCATACAAATAGACATGCATGTGATCTCCTTTCTTATAACATGATTAGATGCATCTATATGTGACAACTATTGAACATAAATTTAGATAAAGTTATTATTAGAGGTTTGAGCATAATATGTGGTTGTTAGTATTGTAACATGGAGTTATTAGTATTATAAATTGCAAGTTTTTAAGAGATGTTGTGTACCATAAGTAATTAAATGTGTTTTGGGTTGAGATGCTGAGGAGGATTGGGGAATTTTGGGGAGAGGAGTTTGAGTGGTGTGATATTCAATCTCCCCACATTTACTGACAGTCAAACCCAAACAAAATCGAAGAATATTTCCCCAAATCGCATTTCGATCGGGTTCAAACCAGAAAATTGTGTACGAATCATCGGAGAAAATGAAAAGGGAAAAGAGATAAACGGAGGTGTTGATAAAGTGGATCTGATTTTGGTTGTGTTGTATTTTCATGGATTTCCTATCAATATCATAATAATCAATGAATGCTTCTGACATGACAATTCATTTTCTCGTGACTCCAAATTTAATGGTGAGCATTTCAACCCAGATGCAGAGCATTTGAGGCTGTGGAGTTGTAGAGACTGGACATACTTATGGAGACTCAATTTAAGGAGTTTTGGTGTTGTTAAGAGTATTGTTACCAGTGAATAAGGGCACTCATTGATACCCAACATCAAATAGAGTTGGTACTCTGTGTTGGCGATTTGAGTTCATGATTTTCATTGTTGGAATATTCGACCCCATGATGGAAATCAAATATCTCTTATAGCAAGAGGCATATAATAGTAGGGGGTCATGAGGTTGAATCCCTCTATTGGAAAGGGAGAAAGACCAAAATGATGGCTCATAACCCTCTCTGTTGATGGATTCAAAAAATGGGTCTCCTTCCCTCTGGCTCCCTTAACATTCTATCCTCACAATACCTTTATATGGAGCTCATGTTCTCCTCGCATGTGGTTGATTTTCCTCTTTTCATCTCCATATAAAGTTCATTACAAAGAGACCCATGTGCATATACAAGCTTATAGCCATTTATTGGCAGCCCAAAGGCCAACGATTGGGGTTGGTTATAATCTTAATTACAAAGATGAGAGATGGTATGAGCAGATCATCTCAGTCCCATCGAAGTGAGTGGAGTGGCAACTTTTTCCATGTGTTTTCCATCTATCTGTGCAGTGATTCTGCATCCTCTATTATTTCCACCATGCACTCTATAGGGGTTTCTTTTGCCTCTTCAATTTTGCCCCCTTACGATGAAAATCGCCTTAGAGAACGGATCATAGGAGATGGACCTGAAATTAGATGGATGGGACTCCATGATGATTTTTTTCTTCCCATCATTTCATGTACACGACTCTATCATGGAAATTTTCTAGTCCCTGCATGAGAGAAATCATTGCATTTTCATTTGTCTTGCTCGATTATTTCAAGCTGGTAATGTTGTGCTTTGATGTGGGTCCTCTAGTAAAACCACGAGCAAGATCAAATCTTTTTTATTTCATGGTGGTTGCTTTTCCAATCCATGTCTGTGAACTCAATTCAGAGGGAAATTTTGAAATGAGACCTTCAAAATTGACAACTTTGATGAAAGTGACAACAGAAGGATGCCTCTTATTAATACTCCTATCCATCTATTCATTCAGGACTCAGATTCCCCAAAATGTGATACTTGTACTCTATGGGGTGCATCTCTACTTGTTTCTGGATATGTTTCTTGGAAGCCTGTCAACTCTCGCAAATGTGTGTTTGGGAGAAGAAATAGAACCCCATTTCAACAAACCCTATCTTTCTAGAACTAAAACTTTGTGCCCATCTGTGTATAATCCAATCCTGAACATCTGTTGGAATACCCACAAAAGATTATAGAATAAAAATGAAAATTTAAGTCTTGTGAAGAGATATGTGACCAGGAGAGATGTGATTTGTGAGACAAGAGATATTAAAAGGCTTTTTCCAAGTGCTGCATCAATTTTGGATCCAAACGAAGAGTTCGTTTGGAACCAGTGGTTGTCATCTTCTTTTAAGGAAATGGGATTACAATGACATTGGGTTATTCTTTTGCAGGTTTATTTCGCATTGTTAAGTTCTTGTTTGTAGCACATTTTCTTAATTCTCTTATTAGCTTATTTCATTGCTTATCTTCTCATCACTCACCCTCTCCTTGATGGCTTCTATTTCTAGGGATGGGTATGAGATATGCTTCTAGAGGTATTGGTAGAGCAGGTGAAGCCCCACTTATTAGGTCTCCTGGGGCAACAACGGTGACAGTTATTCTGGAGTTTGGATAGATAGAGTATTATTGTCCGTTTTAAGGATTTGTTGTAACAAAGTCTCCTATTGTGAAAGAAAAAAAAAGAGGGGTCTTGAATGAGAGATGTGAAAAGTGGTACCAGAGCTCCTAGGTTCAACATGTGGACCTAAAGGGCTCTATCACAAGAGGAAATTCGATCATCTTAGTACAAAATACAAGGGAGACTCTGTGAGAGAGATCAGACCCAACATATGCATTATGAAGAAGACTGGTCAAAAACATCCAAAAAAATGAAAAAAGTAATGTTTAAGTTATAGTGGTTGTGTTGTTTGGGATTCCTAGTCCAATTAGCAGAATAGTTTTGGTCCCTAGAGAAATCCTCTCAAGCCTAGAACTTGGCTTGGGGTGACTAGGCCTCAAGAATGATTATAACACAACCAAGTGTAAGGTTGGGAGGAGAAGCATGGTCTTGAACTCAGTTCTCGATCTCGTCGCGAGATAACAACATTCCATTCTTCCTTTGTTCAATATATCTTGTGCTCTGCTTATCACTAGTATGACTGGTTACATGGCTTCATTTTGGTGAGATGTGCAATGCCTTCCTTATTCATGTGTTAGTTTTTAATGTTTCACATTTGTTGGTCACAAATATGTGGTTTAAGGGTTTTTTTTCTTTCTAACGTATGTGCAAATGAAATAGATACTTGGTCTTGAACTAATTGGAGAACATTATTATTACGTAAAACCTAAAGTCCATTGAACAAGAAACCATGCCCCCTTAAAATCACTAATCAATTGATAAGAAAGTGTGATTGTAGCTCTGCATTTCTATGCAAGATCTCTGCGACTATACTTTAGCGCACAAGGAGGGAAATCTATTATTATCTTAGGCTTTTAGACTTGCTCACACACGTTGTTGGGAGATAGATGCGTATACTAAGATTCACATTGAAACAGTAGAGATACCTGTGCAATCACATGTGCATTTTAAGCCTAGTTCTAGGGTTATTAAAGAAAGTTTCTATGGATTAGCCCCTGGGCCTAATGGTTAAGTCTTTTTCTTATATGTTCTATTCAATTGGACCCCCACGTTTGTATGAACATGCCAAATGATCTAATAATAATATGAGATCCATGTATGTGTGTTACATGGCTCCTAATTTCGGAATCGAACTCATGGACTCACTGAATCATTTTCAAACCCTTTATGAAAATCTCTAAAATATTTTGAGTTAGACATGTCACTTTCTGTGATTTATCATTTCTTTCTGATTTGACTGAGTAAGAGTTTTGTGGGTTAAAAAAAGAACAAGATAGATATCAGAACTTATAATGAAAAACTCAAATTCCTTGCATGATAAATGCTCATTATGGTCAAGGAGGGGTATTGAAAGTGCAATTGTTGTCTAAGCAAGGTTTCAAGATAATAAGAACATGAAAGCTTAAATTTTATTTCTCAGTCTTGTGATTTAAATGCAATTTTTCATGATAGTCAAAAAATTTGAATATGTGTGGAGGATGGTGTGAGCAGTTTTTCCCAAGTTAGACTCTTTTTTTTTAGGAAAATGAGCCAAGTCAGATCTAGAAGAGTAGTTCTAGTAATTTTAGGTTTGACCTCCCAAGTGTAGATTGTCATGTGTTTTTAGTTTTGTACTAGGTTCTCATGTAATAGAGTATTTTGTTTTGTTAATATCGAGTATGGATGTGATTTACCTGTATAGACTGAAGTAATTGAGATAGTTACCCTTGAACAACTATACCAAATCCAAGATCTTGTGCAGTGTCGAGACAGTCACAATTATTTATGTGTCTATTTTATATGAATGATATCTATCTCCTATATGTTATAACTTATGTTTCGATGAATGGGCTTATATGGATATGACATATTATGCCATCAAGGATAGAATAAATGGACCCAATTATAATGAAATCACTTTCATGGCAGTTACAATTACACTCTCTATAGGTTATTGCATTGTTTTATATTCTATCAATGTGCCTTAGGTGAGACTTCCTTATAAAAAGGGATTGATATGTCAGTATAGAATACAATGTCGTCATTGGATACCTAAGTGGATACCTAAGTGGACCCTCTCTACAATTCAAGTGAATAGATATGTTTCAACATGGAAAGGGTGTCACTAGTCCATTTATTTCCATTAGAGCCATATATATGACTCCAAAAAAGGTTGAGCACCCCAATATTTTCTTAAAAAATAAACTATGGAAGACAATATATAGATTTCAAATAATTAAGCCCATCCCTACATACAAATTACTAGAAATTACCCTATTTAATCCCAAGGTTAAAAAACAGAATAAATGGACTTAGATCGATAGGATTTTGGATGGAATTACAACAGATGAATAATATGCTAGAATTGTAAGATTCTTTTAAGTCTTCCTAGTGATTACAACAATCCATTACAGTATTAGATAGACCAAATACATAACAGATAGTGTTAACATTTACATTGTTGGCTAACTATTGGGAACAGGTTTCCTAGGGGTCAATTTTGGGGTTAAAAACCCAAGTTTTGGGGCAGAAGGCCCGAATTTTGTATAAAGAAATGTAAAGTCTTCGCATTTTGTGGTCACGGAGCGCGAAGATATCTAAAGTCAAAAAGGGTTTTCCTCCGTTAGTCTAGATAGGTTGTGTTGGTTTTGGATATCCACCCTTTGTCCGCGAACCATGGGATTGTATAAAAAGAAGGTCTTAGAGGAATCTAAGCGGGGGAGTCAGTGAAGTAGAAATACTTGATGAGTCTGTAAAGAGATAAGAGCGAGATTCTTAGCATAGGAAGAGGCTCTGTAGCTGAGTGCGCAGAGGCCTAGGGTAGAAGTCTGCAGTTGACTATGCAGACCCCTGCAGTTGTGTGCATAGGGCAGATAGAGTCTGTATTGAGAATCCAGATCATCAATAAAGAGAAGTATTCTGGAATTACTGTGTATGTTTCATCTGTGTGTGTGTTATTTTACTTCTGCTATGAATGTTGCGATTATGATATGTTGAATACCGGGGTTATGAATTAATGCTATATTGATGCGCGAATCTATGTATTTTACTTTGTCATATGAACGCAAGTAAGAATATATGTTTACACGAAGATAACTATAATGCATGTTAAAGTTAACCAATACTTAAGCTAATCTGGGTAGACACAGAAGTAAGGATAATTACAGAGGCGTGTAAGCCCCTAATCTATCTATTTAGGGTCTGCAAAGGACGATCGGAGACTTTCATGGAGGCTCCAAGGACGAATAAGAGAAGTACATTGATAATCCCTAAAGGGCTTATCGATCTGCGGGAAGGCAGAGTTAAGGTTTACAAACCGACATCAAAACCATCTCAGGGTGCGGAAACTTGGTTCCTACATCCCCCCATATTGCTTTGGGTGAGACTTCAGTCCGCACTCTACGGATTGATGCCGAAAGGGCCAGTAGTGTAGAGATTTGCTTGGCTACTTAACGATGAACCTGGGTCAGGGCCCATCAAGCCAACACTAACAATTTTGACTTCTAGGGACATAGCCATATTTGATCCTATCAGTGGGAGAGTTTCCAGCCTCTCAACATTTGGTTTTCAATGTCTCTTTACTGTGTATGATGATTAGCATAGAAGGGGAGGATAGTGTGTCGACCCAAAATTTGTCACTAAGAAAGTGACCTAAATACAAGCACTATTAATCTCAATTAGGACGTAACAGTTAAGTAACTAGGTGGTTCCCAATTTTACAGTTGATCTGCTAAAGATATGGTAGAAGGAACGAATTCTTGTCCATCAAATTATACTAAATGTGTCCCTTGTCATGATTTAAAGTATATCAATACTTTTCCTAGGGGTACTACATTCAATATAAAAATGGGAACAAAACAAGAAATGGGTCATGCATATTAGGTTCTTCCACTGCTAGATATGCATGTAATGAATCTATCCCCTTATGCCAATTTACATAATGATTTTATCCAAGGCATTTTCTATGAAGGTTAACCAGAAGTAGTTGCAGGAGTATATGAGAAGATGGTTCAAACTAAGCACACACTAAATTTAATTTTCCATATTATCTTGTTAAATGGCTCCTTAAGATTTAAAAGGGTGATTGATGCATTGAAAATTTTGGTTCGTCGCGAAGGTTGTATGGGAAGCTCAAGGTATCACGGACGACCAAATGAAGAAAGCCACGCTGGTTAGTGCTTTGCAGGACCGCACACTAACGTGGTACATTAAGTACAGTACTGATAACCCAACGTCCGCGTTGGCAGATATCCAGACTACGCTGAATAGAGAATTTAGTAGACCTAAGTCTCAAGTGCAATCAATTGTGGGATTCAAGGAGATCATGATGAAGCCTGGGGAGACGCCCTGGGATTTGGATCAAAGATTGAAGTGTATGATTTGAGAAGCCAACATGAACCTAACTGATGGACAACACCATGAATGGTTTGTGGCCTCGTTCCTGCCCCACCTAAGGGTTGCGCTATCACAACAGAAGATTGGGACCCAGGCAGAAGCTCTAGAAATCGCGATGAGACTACATGAGACACCAATGCAGGATGCTAATCTAGGGGTTCAGCAGATTCACACGCATTTGTAGAACCTTTGCCTCGAAATGTAAAGTCTGAAAAAAGATAGAACAGCTCAGTCGGAGGCATGCGAAGAAGTTTGGTGCCTAAAATGCAAAGGCCAGGGGCATGAAAAGGATCATTGTCCAGTCTTTGTGAACTATGTTGCAGAGGGGGGACCAATGCCTCTAAGGCTGGAGGCAGCGGCAGGGCCAAGTGCAGGGCCCACGCTATGGTGTGCCATATTCCAAGTAGCTGGGAAACATGCGACCGACAATTGCCATTTGCTACAGAAATTCATGCAAACATCACAACAGTTCTTCTACAATTTCTTTCAATTGGTAGGTCATGACGAGCGCAATTGTTGTAGTTACGAATTAATGATGTATAGGGCACCTTCATACAGGGTGCAGGCAGAAACATGGCCTCTGGGCCAAGGTGCTGGGGGAGCGCGAGGTGAGTATCAGGGGCGCGGGCAAGACCAGGTTTGGGTAAATTTGACAGCAGATGGATGTATTGCATGGGACTGCGAGAGCTCCTGCACATCAGATTCAGACAAAGAACTAGATTAATGGTAGAACTAGTTGCATGAAGTATCTACACTACGTTGTAATATGATGACCAAGTCATTGCATTGCGTGTCATCAGAGGTAAGGAATCTGCCTTAATATGATGGGCTAACTGACATTGATCTCTTTTTGGATGCATTTGAAAGAGAAGTGTCAAAGAAGCATTGCTTCCATGCCTTGGATTGGGCATTGCACACTACACCCACAAGATGGTGGGGCACAAACAAGGATAATTTCAGTGATTGGCACGAATATTTGAGGATGTATGGATGACAGACAAGTATGATGGAAGGGATGATCTGTGCGATCACCTAGCAAAATGGACTAAGGCTTATGGAGTGGAACCCCAGCCTGAATGGGTGCATCTATTTTGTCATATCCTGAATGTCATACCATTGAATTGGTACTTAGAAACAGAGCTTCGCCATGGCACTGAAGAATGGGACATCTTGCGTCAGGGGTTTATAATGACGTTCAACTTTGAGGATGGGTTTGATTGTATTGACACAGCGCTACAAGAGGTTAAAGAAGAGATCTTTAGGATACCACAGGATCCTTTAGACCTAATTCAACCTGATTGGACTACCCAGCTGAGCCATGCATTGGAATGCTATAACGTGACTGCTGAAGAAGAAGACAAGGATCCTAGAAAGATTAATATTCCGAAAACCGAGGGTCACCGCGAGGTTGAAGGACCGTAGATAGAGGATCCAGACATAACCACGCTGCTAAAAACTAGACAGGTCAACATTGGCACAAAAGTGGAGCCAAAATTTGTGAAGATTGGGGACTATTGGGATGATGCAACAGTAGATAAGGTCATTGAGCTCCTCCGTGAATATCAAGATTTGTTACCCACGAAGTTTTCTGATCTGAAGGGAATTATAGGAGACCTGGGTGTCATGAAGATCACCCTGAAACTAGACACGAAACATGTGAAACAAAGACCTTACCACCTTAATCCGAAGTATAAGGAAAGAGTCCATGCTGAGTTAGATAAGATGCTTGTGGCAGGTATTATTGAGTCGGTGGAAGAATCTGATTGGGTAATCCCAATAGTGGTTCAAGAAAAGAAACATAAAGAAGAAATAAGGATATGCATGGATCTCCGGAAATTGAATGACGCTTGTATGCATGATCCTTTCCCGACCCTATTCACTGATGAGGTCCTGGATAATGTAGCTGGAAAAGAAGAATACTCTTTCACTTATGGGTTCTCTGGGTACCATCATATGAAAATTGCACCTGAGGATAGAAGCAAGATGACCTTCGTGACTGAATAGGGATGTTTTTAGTACACCATAATTCCTTTTGAGCTGCAGAATGTGCCAACCATCTTTTTGCGTGTAGTCATTGTGACATTCAAAGACTTCATTCATAAATTTCTAGAGGTATACTTTGACGATTGGACAGTGTTTGGATTGGTCAAGCGCCATGTGGCGAGTCTGCACTTGATGCTAGATACATGTAGGAGATACTAGATCGTGCTCAATCTGAAGAAGTGTCTGTTTTGTGTCCCTTTTGGGATCCTACTGGGTCATGTGGTATGTAGACAAGGATTGATGGTAGACCCCGCGAAGATTGCGATGATAATCAACTTGGAGGCACCGAGGAATGTGAAACAGCTGCGCGCAACTCTAGGGCATACCAGATACTATAGGAAGTTCATCAAGAGATATGCCCATATCACCGCACCTATGGAGAAATTGTTGAAAAAGGATGCTACATTCTGTTGGAATGATGAATGTCAAAAGAGCTTGGATGTGTTGAAAGAGAAAATGGTCACCGCGTCGATCCTAGTCTTCCTAAACTGGAAGAAGGAATTTCATGTGCACGTGGACGCATCATGTATTGCACTGGGGGCCGTGCTGACACAGGCTGGTGAGGGAGAACTGGATCATCCTATAGCGTTTGCAAGTAGGAAGCTGTCTAAAGAAGAGAAAAATTATTCCACGATAGAGCATGAAGGATTAGCTATGGTGTACGCGCTCCAGAAGTTTAGGCACTATTTGTTGGGTAGACAATTTAAGATGTATACGAATCATTCTGCGTTGAAGTACCTGGTCAAAAAGCCTATGTTGGGGGGGGGGGATATGTAGGTGGCTGCTGTTGTTCTAGGAGTACGGCTTTGAAGTTATTGTGAAGTTAGGACGACTGAAAGTGGGACCTAATCATCTGCTGCGCATTGAAACTGGAGAGGAACATACTAATTTGGAGGAAGGGCTACCTGACGTGCATCTCTTTGCGGTGCACGTCGTAGACAGTCACTTTGAAGATATTATCCACTTCCTTATGACAGGATCGACTCTAGAAGGTTATACAAGTCAACAGAAGAAGGAACTCATAGTGTGCGTGGCAGACTTTTCTATCATTGCAGGGCACTTGTAAAAAATGGGGTCAAAGGAAATATTGCAATGTTATGTGCCTGACTTTGAATGAAGCAGCATCCTCGCTGAGGCTCATGGAGGAGCTACGGGAGGACATTATGCAGGGAAAGAAACAACGCAGAAGATTCTACGCGCTGGGTTGTGGTGGCCAACCATGCATAAGGATTCGAAAGCATATTGTAGGGCATGTGACGCATGTCAAAGGACTGGCAGGCTATCGTGAAGGGATGAGGTCCCTCAGGTGACGTTACAACCATTCGATAAATGGGTGATTGACTTTTTGGGTCCAATTCAGCCTCAACAAAAGAAAACGGGTGTGCAAAAGTACATCATCACCACAACTGAGTACTTGACCAGGTGGGCGAAGGTGTAGCCTGTGAAGGATTGTACATGTGCAATAGTAGCAAATTTTATTTTCGAATATGTGTTGATGAGTTTTGGTTGTCCAAATATCTTGATGATCGATTGCGGTATGCACTTTCTTAATGAAATAATCAGCACGTTGATAGAATAATTTCACGTATATCATCAGAAAAGTATGCCTTACTATACGTAGGCTAATGGGATGCTGGAAGCATTCAATAAGATACTGGAGAGTGCATTGACAAAGGTCTGCAATACTCAAAGAAATGACCAGGATGTGTGCGTACCTGCAGTGCTATGGGCCTACAGAACGACTTGCAAGAATATGACTGGGCAAATGCCTTTCAGACTCATGTATGGCGTAGAAGTTGTGATGCCAATGGAATACATTTTACCTAGTTTGCGCATAGCGACACTCACAGGAATGGTGGATTGTAGAGCCCTAGAAGAGAGGCTCACGCAGCTAGAAGAGCTTGAAGAGGACTGATTTCTAGCTGGATTTCATCAACAAGTTCAAAAGGAGCACGAAAAAGCATGGCACGATCGGCACATCAAACTGCGCACCTTCAAGGTAAATGATTTGGTCTTGTTATATGACAGTAAATTTGATAAATTTCCAAGGAAATTTAGGATGCACTGGCTAGGGCCATATGTCATCAAGGAGATTACCGATGGTGGAGTAGTTCAACTGGTTAAATTGAATGGAGAACCCTTCCCAGGGAAGGTGAATAGCAGCTGATTAAAGGCATACACCAGTAATCCAGCTAGGAGACTATATGAGGGAAGCACAGTCTTAGCACTCCAGGCAGCTGAAAGGAAGCACAGGACTATAAACTACATTTCCCAGGTTGGAGAGTTGCACGATTAGGGAACTATGCGGAACAAAGATATGTCACAGAGCCTGTAGAAGCGCGTAAGAAGCTGTGCTACCAAAGGAAAAATCGTGCAGGCAGCTGTGCTACCAAAGGAAAAACCACGCAGGATGGCTGGAAAGTGAGCGTTAAAGTCACTGTTCAGGATTTGATGATGAAAAAATGGCCAAAGGGAGTGGGGGTGCGACATTTAAGTCGTAATTTATGAACCATATCTTTGAAAATTTGTTGCCAATCTATCACTAATGAATCGATTTTGGGTGGAACGATCAGATTTGAACTTGAAAGTGCCTATAAATCACAGATGGCTGCCCAATGAAAAACACTTGGCATTTTAAGAATTGAGTTGTTGAGCTCTCAGGCACACATGAACCGTGAAACCTTTGAAGTTTTGCTAGCAAGTTCAGTATTTGAGACATTGCCACAGGAGACACAGGAGTTGTTTCATAGCATCATGTCGACGCCTACAGAAGCTATGAGCGTTGAAGTAGTGACAGCTGAGGGAGTTGTTCCAGAGGTAGCTATGGCAGCAAAGGGAGTTGCCTTGGAAGTTGCGCCTGTGGAAGTACCGACAAAAGTACCTAAATCCCCCAGGACACCCTGGCCAAGGCCTACGCCGACCCAGGAGGGGCCAAAACCGAAGAAGGACAAGCAAAAAATGCAGCCGCCAGTGCGTGCATCACCTAGGAAGCACCCACAGTCGGGAAAACCCACCGTGCAAGAAAAGGCCAAAATGATTGACCTAGAGCCGGAAGAAGAGGTCGAAGAAATCCCCATGGATGATGAGGATATTGCAGTGGAAACAGAGGCCGTTGAAATTGAGGGGTTGGACCCCATATCTAAGTTGCCTGAATACATTCCTCCGCGCAGGGATAAGACGAAGGTGCCCAAAGATATTGATGAGAGTAAGGTCACCCTGCACACACCCCTCCTGCCAGACCAAATCGTCTTTGAGGGACCGCGCTTGGGGCGTGTCCCCCTTTTGAAGTTGGAGGACTGGGACTTAGCTGACACAAAGCGCTTCCCTCATTTAGTGACAGACCAACTTATGCACTGGGTCTTCCACAAAAATACTGGAGTGACCGCGTTGGAGCTGAGGAAGTGGCTGAAAGGTGTGGATAAGGCAGTTTTGCTAAACCTTCTATTTGTTTTGCATTACAACCGCACACCTATCATGCTAGTAGTGATCAAGCAGCTGATGTGCTTGGTGCACGACGGGTGTCTGTGGCTGGAGGAGCCGATACCCATCATGGACATGCTGATCCATAGGATCATGCGGCTGCCATACATAGGAGAAAATATGGCCATGGCGTTTGGCGGAAAGGCCGACGAGCATGCGCTTGCCGAGGCGATGAAGGAAAAATTCAAGCTGGTAAAGAAGTCGCGTGGCTACGCCATTTCAAGTATCTGTGACCCTATGATCAAAGTGGCAACGTAAATCTTAGCAGGGAAGGTCATGCGAAAGTGTCATGCAGATGAAGTGCCGGCACCAATGATAGATTTGGCAGCCCAGTGCGTGGAGGGAGTCCAATTTAACTGGGTGCGCTACATCTGTGGTGAGTTCCTCATGAACTGTCGTGAGGCACAAGATCACACTAAGACCTTTCACTATGCATGGCTATTGTTGTCCATAGCGTTGGTTGTGTGGGAGCTACCTGAAGATATCTAGTTCCCTTTGGTTGCGCCGGACCTACCAGAGGTAGCAAAGTTCGCTTCGCTGTGGGCGAATAAGGATCCTCAGTAGATAAAGGACAACAAGATCCTCTGGATCTTGATGGAAATGAGCATACATATGGCCATTAACCACAAGTCACGGCTGGCACCTACAAATTTTGAGAAGTTGTAGGAATACGTGGAGTTCAAGGCTGACTTCTACCATGTCTCAATACGAGCATGGAATGACCCTGAGTAGAAATGGCACGAACTACCATACTTGGCCACAGATGATGCAATTGCAGTAGTTTTTGATTGTTGGTCGGCAGATTGGTGCAATGCCATGGAACCAATAGCGGGATCTAGCAAGACCGTTGTGTAGCGGAAGAAGGAAGAAGCCAAGCTGGAGATGGAACAACTGGCCATGAAGAGGAAAAAAAGGATGTTGATGCCAAGGCCAAGGCAGAGCATGCTGCCACAGTAGTCGGCTGGATAGGCAGGTTAAGAGGAGCGCAACTCTGACAAGAGTCAGAAGTCGCCTTCCCCGAAGACCGAGTGTGAGGTAGGAAAGTGTTCCCTTTGCGGACAGAGGCAACCCCTCTAGCCCTAGAGTGGGTCTAGTCACAACAAGGACAAAACAACAATTGATTCCCTTAAATAGTCATCGTTCGAGGCCTACCTCAAACCGGTGGTTGATGAAGTTCCGTTGCGCTGTTTCAGCTTCCGTTTCCTTCTCCTTAATGAGAAATCAACCTGAAACACCACAAGAAAACAACAGAGCACGTAACCGAGAACAACAATGATCTATTTACTCATAAAGTCAAGAAATCATGAGCTATCAAGTAAATTACATACAAGACATAGGAAATAATCATTGATTGTATTAATAATAAATCAAGAGCAAAGCTTAAAACCAAGTCTTAACATCGCAAACCTTCTCGGAGGGTCCAGCCAATATGTTTCTTCAAGCATTCACTCTCAAGGATGGGTCTCCCAAATAAATAATATCTCTCTCTCACTCACAAGCTTTAATACAAGGTTAAGGGCACTCCACAACCTCTTGCAAACTATTTAGCAATCCCACACTTGTCACACCCACACCAAAGCTATCTACCAAACTCAAATGCACTAGCAGCACTATACAACCAAAAGAACTAACTAGTTAAAAAAGCTAGCAGATCATAGCAATGGTGAGTGATTTTATAGTAGGAGGAGCCTCCATGAAATGAGGGAGAGGGAGCTTATCCTCAAGGAAGGTAGCACAAAAGACAGAACTACCATCCCAGAGGGGGAAGGGTGACCCAAACTGACCCAACAACCAGGTCTAGAGACATCAAGAAGGCCAACTGTTGGAACAAATTCGCCCAATCTGGATCATCGCAAGTCATGAACTGGGTACTAGTGACGACGTCGCAACGATATAGTGCATGACAGAGAACCGTCACGCATTTTAAGGGTTGACTAGTGACGATGTAGGAACTTAGTAAAAAAGGGTCAATCTTCAGCATTAGAGAGCATTTGCTTAATCTTCTTGCATGAGTAGGAAGATATGGACATGTGTATTTGATACATGACACAACAGAGGGAATGAGATGAGGAAAGTGACAAATTATTGTGTAACAGATTCCCCCTAAAGCATGAAGCCCGAGAGAGTGGGAGGGGTGAAATGCTTTATGAAACTGTTTGAACTGGAATACCACCTGGAAGAACCTACAGGTGCAAGTACAACTAATATCTCTGATAGTGAAATACATGTATTCTAGGCATGGGCGCAGCCATCCAAAAGACATATGAAACTTGGTCTGTGGTATGGACGTAGCCACCCAGTTGACAAGACCATGATAATGATAAAGGTATGGTCGTAGCCACCCATGAAGACTCAGGTATGGTCGCAGCCATCCATCAAAGGGTCATGTATGTAATCACGAACCAATCCATGCAACCCGAACATATGTAATCTTAGTTCGGGATCTTGAAACCCAACCAATCATAGTACAAATTCTAGCATGTGAACAAATGTGTTGAGGTCGAGCATGATAGAAAGTCGCTTGATTAGCATTCAATAATGAAGACCATTAACAAGCGCGAGAGAAACTGCCAATGATGCCAATGGCTCTCAAGGTACTGTGAAAAATGAGCTGAAGTCGAACACTCGTGGAATCACCCAATCGAAGACCAATGATGACAGTCTATCATCAGGCACCAAGAAATTGTCATTGAGGCATGCAAGCTCCAAGGTACCGAAATGAATCTCTAGACCAATCTCTTGGATAATGAGCCGATGTCGACAAGACACGATCCATCATAGGAGGGCCATAATGTTTCCCCCATCAACGACACGAGATAAAGAACAAGTGGTAGATGGTAAAACAAAGTATCAGAGGAGGAGGTAAGGGTGTGAACTGTAGAAGGATTATACTCTTGAACATATCGGTGACATGACTACGGAATGTGGCAGCATTTAGGTACCAAGGGATTGGAGGCTCGATGGAGACAACATGGATCAGATGGAATGAGGCAAAATGGCAACCCAAAACCCCGGAAGGACAAATGATGATGTATGGATATCCCAACCCGACAAGAAGCAAAAGTGTTGGTGTTTAAGAGTGACTAGCTACTACAGGTAACCAATGATGATTCCCAAATTGCCCCCCACCATTGCTGGCGAGTACCCCAATTATTTTTGGAAACAAGCTTGAAGGGGATAGCATATGCTTGTAATATAAGTTCGTCCTTCAGATGAATCCAACCTAGTAATAATTTAACGAGCCCTAGGGAGGAGAAGCTCGAGTCTCGTCATGGTGATGAGTCCAATGTCGTCAGGGTTTAACGACTCTGACATAGGTAAAACTCGGAGTAATTTTCACGTTTAGAGAGTTTGAAAAAGACACGGAAAATAAAACTCCAGAGAGGTCCTTTTTCGTAAATTTGTGTCCCTCGAGCCCGAAAAAGTATAAAATAATACTCGAGAGAACCGCTTGACCATTATGATCAAGGATTACTTTTGGTAATTAGTGGCCCCAATCCAAAAAAGTAAAAAAGCGATTGAAGACATGTCGTTTCATAACCAGTATCGAACTCGAAACGACAAAAGTCCGGCGATCTTTTCATGTTTATACGGTCAGAAAAGAGCTGAAAGTGGACCGCCTTTTATTCTGTTTAACAAGTCAGAAGGGAAAACTTGGCAATATTTTCATCTTTTACGAGTCAGAAAAGAGCTTAAAAGGAGACTCGTCCTAGAGGAACAAGTGGTATAAAGGGTAGCAACTGGTTTCAACAATGGTGGAACTGCTCAAAACATGTAATGGTCAAGAGGCTGGCTAATAAAACCACTCATCGCTGCGTTCCCTCAGGAAAGGAAAAACAACCAAGTGAAAGCATATGATCGGCCAAAGAGATGGTGGCGATGGAATGAAACAACCAAGGCTCATCTAGCAGAATTTAGCGGATAAAAATGACAATCACGAGGTGTAAATCGGCTATGGAGAACTCTGCTTGGATTTGGTTTCATGTTTACACAAGCTTCAAATGAAAAACTATGCTTGTTATAAGTTCACATGCCCCCAGCATAATGATGCAAATCGAGGTACATGCTCGCCAAGCTTCATTGCATTCAATGAGGTGGATGGAATGAAGGTTCACTTTCGAGATCTTGGAAAGACTCGACTCGGATTTTACGAGATCTTAATCAAAGACTCAATTTGGAAAAGGGAGTTGTTTCATTTTTTATTTTTATTTTTTATTTTTTAATGAGGTTGACACAGTAAAAGAACTATCCTCATAACCCTTGTTTCATTTTTTAACGAGCTTGACACAAGACAAGGAACTATGTTTGAGACTCCTTGTTTCATTTTTTTAACGAGCTTGACACAAGACAAGGAACTATGCTCCACACCCCTTGTTTCATTTTTTAACGAGGTTGAAATAGGGACAAACTATCCTCAAGACTCCTGTTCATGGGCCATACGAGAACATGGCTCCCAAGAGGTCTTCGCGGGATGGAAGAAACGCACTCTGGGAGGAATACATGTCATGAGGCACTAATGACAGATCGGGTTCCAATGCCCCCAGTACATGATGTACGAGACCATATGCATGATCATCAGCAGAGGCAGAGACGGAATGGGTAGCCACATAATTGACCTGTGGCAAGGAAGGTACTGCTTGTGAGCAAGAACCGATAGGGGATGACGGCTACGCAGGAGGCACCGGGGGACTAAAGAATGATAATTAATCTATGGTCACCATTCTTCCGTTGTGTGGAAAACAAACCACACGGAAAAGTGAAGAAACGAGGGCCCCCATGGCATAAACATAGTCATGACCAAGGAGAAGACTGAAATCTAAAGCACCTTGGACAACCATGACGTCTATAAAGATAGTTTTTCCCCCCAAAGTAACAGGAAGCTTTAGGAGGATCCCTAAAGGTTGAATGGTTCCTCCGTCAAATGCCAACAGATTCTGTGTGACCGACACAGGCTGTGGGGAGCCCAAAGCTTGCCAAGTAGTGAAAGGCATGAGGCTAACCGACGCACCCTCATCCAAGACAGTGCCAGGTACTGCCTTATCATAGGCATGTACTGTAATCTAAAAAGGCACATAGGATGGAAGGCGGAAAGCAGTCAAGTGACTCCAATCAAAGGAAACAACTGAACTACTTAGTGGGGGTATCATATGATTGCCCCCATGCTCTATAGGAACCAAAGAAGGACTCTCTGAATCAGCTGGGATAGGAGGGTTGTTTTCGGACTCAGAAGAATTTGACAAGACGAGAAGAACATGAGCATGACGCTCCTTCAAAATAGAGTGATCAACAGGTGGTGAACCCAAGTCGACACTCTCTCCGACCAATGGTTGGTCTGGAACAGGCTTATCACAGCTAGGCTCGGAAAGAGGAGGACAGACAAGAGAAGAATCTAAGTTAGTCTCTTTGTTAACCAGGAGAGGGTCTAAAGAGAGCCTCTGATAACCAACGGGAAGTTGGGGTGAAGAAGCTGTAAGACTTTCCAAAATGGCGAAAGCTTTATCCATTAGCGGACAAAGGTGAAGGGGATGGTTGCCTTCACACAGTCTACAGGGGAATCAAATCTTCCCTTTCTTCTTACCATTGCCAGTCGATAGGGTAGCATCATCATGAGCTTTAGAGGACGATGAGGGATGAGCCGGATTATGAGACCAAACTTCTAATATCCTCGGAATAGCAGGACAATCACGAAGAAGATGGTCATCCTTGCACAATTTACAAGGAAACTTAACCTTCCGCGGAGGAGCAGAAGGTGGTCCAACCTGAGATGTACTTGGAGCAATAGCTACACAGGTGGCCTCGCATTTATCGGACTTCTTCTTCTTTTTCATCATCATCTTCTTCTTCTTAGCCTCCTGGTTACTAGATGTGAAACTTTCGCCAGGTGAAGGAGGAGATGAAGGTGAGGAAACAGGGGAAGAAGGCGCGCGCTCAACCTTGGAATCAACATGTCGTGGTTCAGATGAAGGAGACGGTGGAACATGAGCCATGACGCTCAGGACCACCGAGGTCGAAAATAACCAAACGTGAAAACTGATGGTTAACCTCGGTAAAGACAATGTTGCCATATACAGAGCACCAACATTTCCAAAAGAAGGAAACGGACCAGGATTTCCATCTGGGGGAAAACCTTGGCTGGTAGACTCGGGGAATGTTGCCATTGGAATGAGCCTGAAAAACACTCTTATCACAACCAAGAACTCAAACTGTTACCAGGAATATTTCATGGGTAGTAAATTTTATGACGTAGGAACAAAACTTGACCTTTCATGTTTCAAGAGTCGAGAAAAGGACGAAAAGGTGACTCTATCTCTTTCGAGGTTTAATGAGCTTGAAAGGACAAATGCTTAGATGGAACTTTTCTTTTAAAGAGTCTGAAAAGGAAAGAAAGTGACTACTCTGGAGAACTAGGCAAAAGGTTAACCAAACAACCTGTAAAACTGCATATACACCTTGGCGATCATATGAAAACCAAGGACTTTCCGTACGGTATTCAATCTTCCCGAATGTTGTGTTCGGTGCGTTACGGTTTGCAAGGTAGTAGACACAGCTTCCTAAGGATATAGGATGATAACCTAGTGGGGTCTCCCAACATATACTCGACGGTACTGGGAGCACAAGTCCATACTAGCAGCTATTGAGTCACAGAAGGAGGAATCACCCAAACTTAAGTGAAAGCAATAGTGACTAGGTTTAACGACGCGAGAGCACGTCTCTAGCCTAGACCTCTAAATAATGTGCATTAAGTTCCAATTCCTTGTTAAGTTCATTTTAGAGTTGATCTTGAATTAGGTTTCAATTTCCAGGCCCTACCGTATGTATATAAAAAACCCTAGGATGCAGCTAGGATGAGTGAAGCATCTTTCATTTCGATGAACATCTACTTAAAGGAGGGTAGAAAGTTCATCCCCAAACAAACACAAGAGAATGCAAACACTAAGGAACACAATGCATCAATACACTAATCTTACGATGCATCGACACTACTAATGAAATATTTAGAGTTATCTTTTCAATTTCTCAAACATGGAAATTTGAAATGCACATATACTTTCACTTTCCTATATCAAATGAATGCAATCCCTTAATTTTTTTTTTTTTAGTTTTGGATTTAAAGAGACAAAAAAGCAAGTGTGAAATGATCGATCCAAACAATTGTGATCTATGCTTGGTAGTAAAGAAATCGAATCAATATCAAAAATTCGTTCAATAATCGACCAGCAAAACAAGTGATGAAAAATCCTCAAGCAAATCAATAAGACGGTCACGGATGAACCTTGGGTAGATAAGCAACCAGGACAGACAATTCAAAAACTTGAAAGAGCTATGTCACACGGGCAACAAACACAAGATTCGCTCAATGAAACCAAAGAGACAGTACCTTAACCAAAAGCAATCAAAACAAGCTAATGAGAGACAAGAAACAACAGGGGATAAACAAGATGTATGGATTCAGGAGGTAAAGTTGTAAAAACAACTTTACAGGAATGGTCGCGGGTGTTACACTGACAACTAGAGACTAGTCGTTGGTGTTACACTAACAACTAGAGACTAGTCATTGGTGTTACACTGACAACTAGAGACTAGTCGCTAAAGTACACATGTTTTTAGAGACGGTCCGATTTCAGGAGCCGTCGCGGGAATTAAACTAGAAACTCGAGACGAAAGCCAAATAGTCGTGGGTACAAAGCTAGAACATCAGCGACGTCATCGTGACTGTTAGGCTATCTTCAATGACAATCTTTAAGCAAAAAACAAAGTAAAATCACCTAAATGACACCAGATTATTCTTCCAGACAGTAAGGGGACTTCCCAAATTGACCCAAGTAACCCAAAAACTGATTGTTTAACCCCAAAATTCAAGAGACATTAAAATAGAAACAGATCAGGGGTGAAAAAGAAGAAAACATACAAAGGACTCCCCAGCGTAATCGCCAACTTGTGAGGTAGGAAAGTGTTCCCTCTGCGGACATAGGCAACCCCTCTAGCCCTAGAGTGGGTCTAGTCACAACAAGGACAAAACAACAATTGATTCCCTTAAATAGTAATCGTTGCAGGCCTACCTCAAACCGGTGGTTGATGAAGTTCTGTTGCGCTGTTCCAGCTTCCGTTTCCTTCTCCTTAATGAGCAATCAACCTGAAACACCACAAGAAAACAACAGAGCACGTAACCGAGAACAACAATGATCTATTTACTCATAAAGTCAAGAAATCATGAGCTATCAAGTAAATTACATACAAGACATAGGAAATCATCATTGATTGTATTAATAATAAATCAAGAGCAAAGCTTACAACCAAGTCTTGACGTCGCAAGCCTTCTCGGAGGGTCCAACCAATATGTTTCTTCAAGCATTCACTCTCAAGGATGGGTCTCCCAAATAAATAATATCTCTCTCTCACTCACAAGCTTTAATACAAGGTTAAGGGCACTCCACAATCTCTTGCAAACTATTTAGCAATCCCATACTTGTCACACCCACACCAAAGCTATCTACCAAACTCAAATGCACTAGTAGCACTATACAACCAAAAGAACTAACTAGTTAAAAAGGCTAGCAGATCATAGCAATAGTGAGTGATTTAATAGGAGGAGGAGCCTCCATGAAATGAGGGAGAGGGAGCTTATCCTCAAGGAAGGTAGCACAAAAGATGGAACTACCATCCCAGAGGGGGAAGGGCGACCCAAACTGGCCCAACAACCAGGTCTAGAGACATCAAGAAGGCCGACTGTTGGAAAAAATTCGCCCAATATAGATCGTCGCGTGTCATGAACTGGGTACTAGCGACGACGTCGCAACGATACAGTGCATGATAGAGAACCGTCACGCATTTTAAGGGTTGACTAGTGACGATGCAGGAACTTAGTCAAAAAGGGTCAATATTTAGCATTAGAGAGCATTTGCTTAATCTTCTTACACGAGTAGGAAGATATGGACATGTGTATTTGATACATGATACAACAGAGGGACTGAGATGAGGACAGTGACAAATTACTGTGTAACACCGAGGAAGAAGATGATCAGATGAAGCAAGGAGGAGCGGACCTAGAGATGACTCCATTCTGCACCAAGTGCACCAGAGATAAAGAGAAAGTAGGGTCGCAAAATAAGTCCAAGGCTAGCAAGATGTCTCTGGACCCGATCACCCTGACAGATGGGGACTTAAATGATATAGGTGATACGGTGTGGGATGCCACTGCGAAACTATTGCAGCAGTTTGAGCAGAAACAATAGTAGGCGTTGGGTGCTATACAGATGGGTTTGCACGAGCTACAGATCCATGCATCATAGATACAGACCAGCGCGGCGTCAACTAGATTGGCACCCAACACCTCAGAAGCTACAAGATGCTGCGTGGAAGGGATCCCGAAGCAATAATGTTGTCAAATGGAACACTAACAACAAAGACTGAAGCTGACATACCCGCTGTCAGCACACTCAAGAGAGTTGGACTCAACCTGGCCGCGCTTCCAAATGAGGTGCTTTACCTTTCGCAGGATGGCGTGATCACGGAACGTCGGTCCTATGAATAGCATGCGTTACAGGTGATCAGTGAACAGAAGGTCAACAACACCTAGCTAACTGTGCAGAGAGACTCCGCCCTTAACCTTGTTAAAGACATTACAAACAAGAACCAGTGCATTACCACCATCATAACTGAGGCGTGTAGGACTGTCTCGGAGTTGGGAATTCCCAAGGCTGAGCCGATAGATGTGAGGGTTTGGAAGCTCACTGCTGGAGTGCACGACACACGAACTGAATTGGAAAAGGTTTAGCTGGAGCTGAATCTCAAAATTGCAGAGTTGCAGTTGAAGGCCCAACCTTCGACTCCACCAGAGATTAGAGAGTAGTGCGAGATCGCTGTGAAATACGCGATAGTAGCAGTAGAAAGCGTAGTAAAGGACTTTACCATGCTCTTTGAGCAGTCGCTAGAGGTAGTCACCTACCTACAAGAAGATCATATGGTACAGTGGCTGGAAATAGAAGCACGAGAGCTGCAGCAATGCTATGATGAAGTCAAAGCGACAACGCGCACTATTCGCCATCACGCAGAAGTTAGCTAAGTTGCAGGATTCTAAGGCATTGAAAGAGAAGGTAGATGCAGCTCAGCTCAAGGAAGTCGTGTTGAAGGCTCGCTTGAAGCCTTGGTTGGACAAGGCCTACTTGATCACGACCACTATTGAAGGCAAGCTGGTTAATCTGTAGGAGACTCAACAGAAGATTAAGTCAGACAGCGCAGGGTCAATGACAGAGCAGTTGGTTGAGGAGATGAAGCAAGTAGCAACACAGTGTGCCACCGAGGTAGCAGTTGTCCAAATCGAGCAGGGAGGTCTTCGCGACAAGATCTCTGTGCCAGTTAAGTGACTCGAGGGCAAGTCACCATGTTTGTGTTGGGGGCCTGTTGGGAACGGGTTCCTTGGGGGTAAATTTTGGGGTTAAAAACCCAAGTTTTGGGGAAGAAGGCCCGAAGTTTGTATAAATAAATGTAAAGTCTCTGCATTTTGTGGTCGCGGAGCACGAAGATATCTAAAGTCAAAAAGGGTTTTCTGCCCTTAGTCTAGATAGGTTGTGTCAGTTTTGGAGATCTGCCCCTGGTTCGCGGACGGTGGGCTTGTATAAAAAGAAGGTCTTAGAGGAGTCTAAGTGGGCGAATCAGTGAAGTAGAAATAATTGATGAGTTTGTAAAGAGCTAAGAGCGAGAATCTTAGCGTAAGAAGAAGCTCTGCAGCTGAGTGCACAAAGGCATAGGGTAAAAGTCCGCAGCTGAGTGTGTGGACCCCTGTAGTTGTGTGTGCAGGGTAGATAGAGTCTGTATTAAGAATTTGAATCATCAATGAAGAGAAGTATTCTGGAATTACTATGTACGTTTCATATGTGTGTGCCACATTTTACTTCTGCTGTGAATGTTGCGATTATGCTATGTTGAATACTAGGGTTATGAATTAATGCTATATTAATGCGCGAACCTATGTATTTTACTTTGTCATATGAACACAAGTAAGAATATATGTTTACATGAAGATAACTATAATGCATGTTAAAGTTAACCAATACTTAAGCTAATCTGGGTAGACACAGAAGTAAGGATAATTATAGAGGCACATAAGCCCTTGATCTATATATTTACGGCTTGCAAAGGACGATCAAAGACTTTCATGGAGGCTCCAAGGATGAATAAGAGAAGTACATTGATAAGCCCTAAAGGGCTTATCGATCTGCGGCGAAGGCAGAGTGAAGGTCTACAAACCAACATCACAACCATCTCAGTTTGCGGAAACTTGGTTCCTAAATCCCCCCGTACTGCTTCGGGTGAGACTTCATTCCACACTCCGTGGATTAATCCTGAAAGGGAAAGTAGTGTAGGGATTTGCTTGACTGCTTAACGCTGAACCTTGGTCAGGGCCCATTAAGCCAACACTAACAATTTTGACTTATAGGGACATAGCCATATTTTATCCTATCAGTGGGAGAGATTCTAGCCTCTCGACATTTGGTTTTTAATGTCTCTTTATTGTGTATGATGATTAGCATAGAAGAGGAAGATATTGTGTGGACCCAAAATTTGTCACTAAGAAAGTGACCTAAATAGAGGCACTATTAATCTCAATTATGATGTAACAGTTAAGTAACTAGGTGGTTCCCAATTTTGCAATTGATCTGCTAAATATATGGTAGAAGGAACGAATTCTTGTCCATCAAATTATACTAAATGTGTCTATTGTCATGATTTAAAGTATATAAACACTTTTCCTAGGGGTACTACATTAAATATAAAAATGGGAACAAAAAAAGAAATGGGTCATGCATATTAGGTTCTTCCACTTCTAGATATGGATGTAATGAATCTATCCCCTTATGCCAATTTACATAATGATTTTATCCAGGGCCTTTGATATGAAGGTTAACCAGAAGTAGTTGCAGGAGTATATGAGAAGATGGTTGAAACTAAGCACACACTAAATTTAATTTTCCATATTAGCTTGTTAAATGGCTCCTTGAGATTTAAAAGGGTGGTTGATGCATTGAAAATTATTTAAAGAGATATACACAAGTCATACTCCAAGCACTAGACTATCCAATGTCTTTATAAAGGGATTTTGTTTTTAGTAGGCAATGTAGAGCTAGCACTAATGTTCTATGAAGCACGTGATCGGGAAAGGACTCATCACCAATATTTTGTGCTATGTGGAAGTTATTCATTATTTATACATAGGTATATAAACAAATCTATATATAGTTTGGGAGTACAGGTAAACTCCATTAGTTTTATGCATTTCCAAAACATAAATGGGTATGACATCCATAACAAGAAATCATTTCTAGCATGACAAAAGCTTTTTCTTGAGAGGATTGATGATGTTTCGTACCTTTAGTAGTAAACAACCAACCTAAATTCTACCCCTTGATGGAATATACTCAAATTTATTGTGGCAACTTTGGTCATTCTATTCCATTGAAAAAATCTTGAATGGAAGTCTTAGGGGAAAACGTTATTGGTAGACAACTTCTTGCTATTTCAAAATTGTGTAATAATGAACAAGAACACAGTAATTAGAGAGAGAATAACAAACCATGCAACAACTAATTGTTAGGTCAATGTGATGCTTCAACCATATTGGCTGGCTAAAAAAAAAAGTTAAGTAGGTACTTGTGATTGAGATTGTTGTGCACAAGGATAATTGGTTTCAATAAAATGATATCTAGCAATCTATTCAAATTGATTTACAATCATACAATATGGGATGCATATTTTGTACAACTATTTCCTACCAAGCAATATTGGAGAAGTTTTCCTGTCAGATTGCATTGATATTACTGTTAGGTTTTTAATATGGCAACATAACAATTGTTGCATAAACTATTCTGGCATTTATTTTAATGAATTTGATAATTGATCTTGTTTCCAATGAATGAATTATATTCTTTTTTCTACTAGGTTGTGATCTAATGTTTAAGGTGGGGTGTCAACATGTTGATGACCTAGGTTCAAACCCTGGTACACATAGTTCCCTGGAAATTAAGTGGTTGTGGAGTTTGAGAACATTGTAACCTTTGTTTATGATTCATGTATAGGAGGTGTATGTACATGCATACTGATTGTTTGATTTGTTTTGGATATACACATTGGATTATTCATGGCCCAACAAGGTGTTGGAGTAGTGTTAGAAAGAGAAAACATGAATTCATGAAAAGAAACCACTGCAAGATAGTTAAAACAAAAAGGGATGAAATCATCTTGCATAACTCGACTATGTGTGATGTACTTTTGAGTACCAATCAATTATTTTCTCGGCTAAGGACATGGTTAAGGTTGTCATTAAACTTCAAATATAACATTGTAATCCATACTATATTAACTATCATTGACAATGGTCTGCTTTATGATTGGATGGAGGTCATGTTTCTATGTTCATTGAGACCTTGTCTTGTGATAGATTCAATCTCAAAACCCAATTTAATTGGTATTGTACAATTGTATTATGCGTGATTACCTCTATGTTGTCATTTTCTCTCATTGTGTTGAATTTTCCTACAAACACAAGATATATGGCCAGGATTAGCTCAATAGAAGCACTTGAATCCTTTGATATGAATTTTTTTAGTTAGGCTCTAGTTTCGGAAGTTGAACATGTCCATTATTTCTCTATTCTCCATTTGACAAACCGAGCTTGGTTTGATTGGACCTACCTAAATGTAGTTGTGAATAAATGATTAAAAGGAACCTTTGGCGTTGACTTGATGTTATGTTAATGATACTAACATTGTTTGAAAACATGTGGATAATGTGACTGATGTAGGGAGACTGTAGGAAGTAAGTGTTAGTCAAGAATTATGAACGCATTGAAAGAATGAACATTGCTTTCTATTATTTAAATGCAATGAAATTGAAAATGAGGAATCATAGTTAAATGACGGGAAACATTAAACCCGTAGCTACTAAAATAGTAGTACTGTTATATTAAAGTTATGATATTAACTGTTGTAAACTAGAATTTAGAAGAAGGCATCTCATGTCTCTCACAAAATTGATTGAAACAAATGTTACAAGTAGCACTTGAAGGAGACTTGCTGGTAGAACTCCTTTGTATCCTATATCTAGGAAAGATCTGATTTAGGTGGCAATGCAATGGGAACTTGCAATTTCAGAAACGACTACCTGAGAATGAGGAAATAAATTGTAAGATGCAGAAATGACTAGAGAATACACCAAGGATGGTGTGAATTTAAGGGGGGGAGGAATGTAATACCCCTTCGTTGCTATCATGTTGGGTAAAGTTAGACTGAGTTATAGCAGAAAAGCTAGGACTGGAGGTAAAAATGGGAGTAAATATTTTATTACCAAATAGATAAAGGAATTTAAATGCTTGGAAAATGAGACACCTAGAGATGAGACTCTTGCCAAATGAAATCCCATTGGTGAATGGGAATGGATAATTCTTTCATGATAATAATTCTAGATCAAATTCTAGATAAGCTTAATGGATCATCATCAATCAATCATTGGTTTTAAGGAGATCACGATGCTCCCAGCTGAGACCCCTTGGGATCTGGACCAAAGACTGAAGGGTATGATTCGCGAAGCCAACATGATGTTGACAGATGGACAGCATCGCGCATGGTTTGTAGCATCACTGACACCACACTTAAGGACGACGCTGTCACAGCAAAAAATTTCCACCCAGGCCGAAGCTTTAGAAATGGCAATGAGATTGCATGAGACCCCTATACAAGACCCTGGTCTAGGAGTCCAACAAATCCACGCGCAACTGAAAAATCTGTGTCTAGAAATGCAAAGTTTGAAACAAGACAGGACACCTTGGTTGGAGGTGCGCGAGGATATATGGCGCATAAAATGCAAAGGCCAGGGGCATGACAAGGACCAATGTCCAATGTTCGCGAACTACTTGGCAGGAGGAGGGCCGATGTCTTTAAGACTTGAGGCACAGACAAGGCCGAGCGCGACGCCTGCATTATGGTGCATGATCTGTTAGATAGGAGGAAAACACACTACGGATAATTGTCATCTATTGCAGAAATATACGCAGACGTCCCAACAATTGTTTTGTAACTTCTGCAGGTCGGTAGGCCATGATGAGCGCACCTGCAGAAGCTACGAAATAATGATGGATCGAACTCCTACCTATAGGGTGCAGACCGAAACACGAGCCCTTAACCCAAATGCAGGAATGGCGTGCACTGGATTTTAGGGGCACGGTCGAGGTCGAGGTGGAATGGGACTAGGAAGGGGTCGCAAACAGTTAATTTGTTATAATTGTAGAGGGCCAGGGCACTATGCCCATGATTGTACAAATCCCACAAGGACATCATGTTTGTACTGTACTCAGTTTGATCATGGGGCAGAAGACTGCCCTACACTGATAGTGAGACTGCGTGAAAAAGGGGTACTTCAGTACCCTCCGACTCAGAATTTGCAGATGATGAGGTCTGAACCACGTGAAGAAGACTCGAATGTAAACATGATGCTTAGGAACAGGGTGACCACTGGCGATGATAAAGGGAATAAGGTAGAAGAAAGTGTGTGGGTTCGCAAGGCTCCTACAAAGGAACCTGAATTTGATTTATAACGCGCGAAGGAGACATTCATGGAAGCTAAGAAGAGCTTCCCGAAGGCCTCCACTTCAGGTAGTAAGGATCAATTAGAACTAGGAATGGATCCTTCAATGCTCACTACCTTCCTGGAGACATGCATGAAAGTGCTACGCGATAGCAAGGCAGTCAAAGGACTACAGGAACTTATCACTAGGTGCGTGGGGTGAAGAGAATCGCACGTGGTCCAGAAACTTGGAAAGCATGCTTTGTGCACAGGAAGGGAAATGAGGTTGACTGCGCAAATCGACAAGTATGAAATGGATCAGGTAATCCTAGACCTGGGATCAGACCCGAATGTACTGCGAAAACAAACATGGGAACGCATGGGCAGACCCGCGCTATAGTGGTCTCCTATTCAGTTATGAATGGCGAACCAACAAAAGATCTTGCCCATGGGAAAATTGCAAGGGATAACAGTAGATATTGAAGGTGCGAGCGCGCAGGAGGATTTTGAAGTGATAGAGATTGTCGATGACAGTAATCCCTATCCCACGCTACTAGGAATAGACTGGGCCACTGATATGAATGGAGTCATAAATCTGAAGAAGCGCAAAATTATCTTTGAGAAAAAGTCACTACGTGTAGTAGTACCGCTAGATCTAGCCGAAGGAGCGCGATACACGGAACTGGTGCGCGATGATGATAGTGATGACGACCTCGATTGTATTTACAAGATAACCGCACGAGAAGAGCATTGGGTGAATCTGACCGTAGATGGAAGGAATTTGTGGGAGCGTGAAAGCTCTTGCACTTTAGATTCAAACGAAGAGATAGAGCGATGGCATAATCGACTGCACGAAGTAACAATGCTTAATTGCAACATGATGGTTAGATCACTACGCTGCGTGACAACTGAGGCAAGGGATTTGTCGACATATGATGGGTTGACTGTGGTCGATGAATTCCCGAACAAATTTGAAAGCGTAGTACTATAACAACAGTGGTTCGATGCGCTGAAATGGGCACTGTGCACAACGCCCGCACGATGGTGGGGTACGCATCAAGGAAATTTTGAGAACTAGCATGGATGTAGAAGGATGATGCGCCTACGCTTTGGAAAACCTTAGCTTAGAACACGAGCAAGTTAGGAGGGGCGGAACGACTTGCGTGACCACCTTTCCCGATGGGTACGGACATATGTTGTACAACCCGCACAAGCGCACACCTCTCCAAAAATAGAGAATCGAAACAAACCACAACATTAGGAAAGGCAATGCGTGCTACCAAATATCCAGGAAGAAGCATTCGATACGGTGTGTGAAGTACTAAACAGGGTTCACCAGGCAAGTCACATTGAGTGGGACCTGCAAGTACCAACGGTTCAATGGGCCTATAGGACCATGTGCAAAACCCTGACCACAGAAATGATTTCAAAGGTGTGGAACAGAGTAGAGACCGTAATTTCTAAACAGAATGGAAAGAGGAGTCCACCCGTAAGAGCTTCCACAGTCGTAATAGTGTGCGAAGCCCAAGATGAAGAAATCACACAACTACATGAGGTCGAACACATAAAGATTCAGGAAGCCATTCAGCAAGGGAACCTTCGACTCTGCGAACTCGAAAAAACTAGTTACGATTGAGGAAGAAAAGCCTTTTGATGGACGCCGAGATCAAGAGGCTGGAAAACAAGATCAAGCAATCATGTCTCGTCAATAAACCAAGGATGACAAAACAAGGTGCGGATGATCATACCACTAGATTAGAAGAGTGTCGCCGAGAATTTATGACTCTGCTGCCATGGCTATGACTGCACCTCACCAAACGGAGTAGGCAGGGAAGTGCACTACATATGATAGAACGCGCGACGCCGACTGTCGCACGAGTAATTGTGGATTTTCTGCGGACTATACTGGAAGGCAAGTTGAGGTCTCGCACAGGTGGTGCGACCACCTGACTAGCCGTAGGGAGCACAGTCTCAGCGCTCTAGGCAGTTGAAAGAGAGCGCGAGACTATAAAAGAGTCTATTTGGGAGCTGCACAATGAGGGAGGTGCGCGCAGAATCAGCATGTCACAAGGTTCGCGACTGTGCACGAGTGGCTGCGCTGCCGCACGGATAGGCTGGGAAGTGACCATTGGTGTCACTATTCATGACGGGATGTCCGACTTAAGGAAAAAGGGAGCGGGAGGTGGGCATTTAAGACATGAATTAAGGGCAAGATTTGGGACAATCTGCCGCCAAGAAAGCATTGATGGCCCAGAATTGGGGGGAATGATTGAATTTGAATTCAAAAGGCACTATAAAACTCCAAGGGGTAGCCATGAGACAATTCTTGTTCACTTGAGATTTGAGCAGTTGATTAGAGCACAAAGTGTTGAGCACCAAGTGATATTTGAGCCCCAAAGTTTGCGAAAGACCATAAACAGTTCAAACAGGATGGTGGCTACCAAGAGAGGTTTGGGATCTGCAGAAGGAATAATTGACAAGGCCGCGCATAACCCCATAGTACATGATGTTCCCAAAGATATTAGAGTCGTGCCGGAAATCCCGAAATCGCCTCGGACTTCGAGGCCCAAGAAAGATAAGCAGGTAGCGGGACCAGTTCACATGTCCCCGAGGAATCTGCGGTTCGGTAAACTCTCAATGGAAGAAAAGGGCAAGCTGTCACCATTGAGAAAAATGACGAGGAGGAGGACCTACAGGCTCTCATCGATGAGATAGAGGAAGTAGAGGACATGGAAGAGGACATCCAGCTGGAGCGCGGACCTCCGAGCAGTACGAAACCAGTTGGAGGGGCTCCGCGCCAAGATCGCCACACCAACATAGTGACTCGGAATGAGTCACGATGATTGTGTTGAGGGCCTGTTGGGCATGGAATCCCCCCACAACATGTTTTGGGGCTCAAAGCCCAAGTTTTGGTCAAATGTATTATAAGACTCTGCGAATTGCAGGCGCGGAGCGCGAAGTATAGGTTGAGTCATAGGGTTGTTCATCCTAAGTATTGTAAAGTAATGTAATGTCATGTTGGCCCACCCATGGTCTGTGGACGATGGGATTGTATAAATAGAGCAAGGCTCTAAGTTGTAAATATGGCATATGGGAGAGATAGATGAATACACATGGTTCAAGCATAGAGTCAGAGTCTAAGTGTATTGGGTCATAGTAGTAGGAAGAGGCTCTACAGCTGAGTGCGCAGAGGCCTAGTAGAGTCCACAGCTGAGTGCACGGACCCCTGCAGTTGAGTGCGCGGGGCAGTGTCGAGTCTGTAATCTTGAACGAAGAATAAATAAAGAGAAGCTAATTCCAATTTCTGTGCATTTGCTTGTGTATTACCTTCTTTACTTTTATATTGTTTTGTTTATCATGCGCACTTATATGATTGTTGGATATACTGTTAATTTGTCATAAGTATTACACAAATAAGTTAAGTAATCGGGTAATAACAGATTAAATAGTAAGGACCTTGGGTATAATATGGATCGCGCCCCGAGTAAGGTTGCGCGGAGGCAACATCATAGGTTGTGAGGGACTAATAGGTGTGCGTAGCGACGTGTGTGCAGGGTCAAACCACGGACCTCCAGAAGCTCATTAGACATCCCCAGGGTGCGAAAACCTGGTTCTAGCACCCTCCCATACTACTTCGGACTGTTGCCAAAAGGGCTAGTAGTACTGGGATTTGCTTGGCTAAATCACCTTTAAACTTGGGTCAGGCCCATATAAGCTAACATATGGGAGATAAATATCCATTAAGATTCTTAGTTGGAGAAATGTGTTGAGTTTGGTAAAAACATAAAAGCCTCGTGGGAGAGAAAGGTGAGCTTTTATGGGAAAAGCACAGGAAAGTGGATAAAAAGAGCCACAAAAGCAAGATGCCGCTAAAGGAAACCTTATTGTGAAAGAAGGGAATTAAATACCCATTGAAGAGATCAACAAGAGATTGTTGATCGATGGGCAAGTACTCTCAGCTCGGGGGTGAACTGGAGGAAGTCAGTTCTAGGTTGGGTGGTGGTGTTCGATTTTCCAAGTGACACTCTTTCAGCTAATCTGGTTTGAATCAATTGCATTGGATGTTTCTAGATCATTTGACTCCTTATGTTTTATGTTGTTGTTATTTAGCATATGAATAGACATGCATGTGATTTCCTTGCTTATAAGATGATTAGATGCATCTATATGTGACAATTGTTGAACATAAATTTAGATGAAGTTATTATTAGAGGTTTGAGCATAATATTTGGTTGTTAGTATTGTAACATGGAGTTATTAGTATTATAAATTACAAGATTTTAAGAGATGTTTTGTACAATAAGTAATTAAATGTTTTTTGGGTTGAGATGCTAAGGAGGATTGGGAAATTTTGGGTAGAGGAGTTTGAGTGGTGTGATATTCAATCTTTGCCACATTTACTGATAGTCAAACCCAAATAAAATATAAGAATCTTTCCTGAAATCGCATTGTGATCATGTTCAGACCAGAAAATTGTGTACGAATCACCGAAGAAAATAAAAAAGGGAAAAGAGATAAACAGAGGCATTGATAAAGTGGATCTGATTTTGGTTATGTTGGATTTTCATGGATTTCCTATAACTCTCATAATAATCAACAAATCCTTCTGACATGAAAACTCAATTTCTCGTGACTTCGGATTGAATGGCGAGAAATTCAACCTAGATGCAAAGAATTTGAGGCTGTGTAGTTGCAGATTCCGGACATACTTATGGTGGCCTTGGTTTCAAGGGATGTCAGTGCTATTAAGAGTATTGTTGTGAGAGAAGAATGGCACTCATTGATACCCAACATATAACAGATTTGGTACTCTGTGTTGGAGATTCGAGTTCATGAATTTCGTTGTTGGAATATTTGATCCCATGATGGAAATCAAATATCTCTTACTGCAAGAGGCATATAATAGTAGGGGGTCATGTGTTCAAATCCCTCTATTGTAAAAGGAGAAAGACCAAAATGATGGGTCATAACCCTCTCTTTTGGTGGTTTTAAAGACCGACTCTCCTTCCCTCTAGCTCCCTTAAGAGTCCCTCCTCACAATACCTTTGAATGGAGCACTTGTCCTCCTCACATTCGATTATTGTTCCTCTTTTCCTCTACGTGTAAATTTTTTCATGCAAAGACACATGTACATATACAAGCTTCTTTACATTTATTGCAGGCCCAAAGGCCAAAGATTGGGGTTGGTTATCATTTTAATTAGAGAGATGAGAGATGATATGAGTATATCATCTCAGTCCCATTGAAGTGAGTGGACTGACAACTTGTTTCGTGCTTTTTCCATCTATCTGCGTAGTGATTTTGCATCCTCTGGTGTTTCCACTGTGCGCTTTGTAGAGGCTTCTACATCCTCTTTAATTCTGCTCCCTAATGACTTCAATCGCCTCAGAGAACGGATCATAGGATATGTACTTGAAATTATATGGATGGGACCGAATGACGATTATGTGCCTCCCATCATTGTCATGTACATGGCTCTGTCATAGAAGTTTTATAGCCCCTACATGAGAGAAATCATTACATTTTCATTCATTTAGCTCATCCCTTTCAAGCTGCTAATGATGTTCTTTGAGGTGGGTCCTCTAGTAAAACCATGAGAAAGATCGAATCTCTTTTATTTCATGGTGGTCATTTTTTTTCAATTCAAGTCCATGAACTCAATTTAGAGGGAAATTCTGAAATAAGACCTTCAAAATTGACAACTTTGATGAAAGTGAAAGCAAAAGGATGCCTCTTATTAATAATCCTATCCATCTATTCATTCAGGACTCAGTTTCCCCAAAATGTGATACTTGTATTCTATGGGTTTCATATCTACTTGTTTTTGGAGAGGTTTCTTGGAAGCCTGTTAGCTCTCGCAAATGTGTGTTTGGGAGAAGAAATATAACCCCATTTCAACAAACCCTATCTTTCCAAAACAAAAACTCTGTGCCCATCTGTGTTCCAATCCTGAACATCTACTAGAATACCCACAAAATATTATGGAAGAAAAATGCAAATTTAAGTCTTGCGAGGAGACATGTGACAAGGAGAGATGTGATTTGTGAGACAAGAGATATTAAAAGGCCTTGTCCAAGTGTTGCATCTATTTTGGATCCATACGAAGAGTTTGTTTGGAGGTAGTGGTGGTCATCTTCTTTTAATTAAATGGGATTACAACGACATTGGGTTATTCTTTTGTAGGTTTGTTTCATATCGTTAAGTTCTTGTTTGTAGCACATTGTCTTAATTCTCTTATTGGCTTATTTCATTGCTTATCTTCTCATCACTCGCCCAAATCAAGCATCTCTCCTTGATGGCTTCTCTTTCTGGGGCTTGGTATGAAATATGCTCCATTGGTATAGCATGCGAAGCCCCACTTATCAGGTCTCCTAGGGCACTCTGGAGTCTGAATAGATAGAGTATTACTAGTCGTTTTAAGGAGTTGTTGTAACAAATTCTCCTATTGTGAAAGAAAAAAAAAGGTCTTGAACAGGAGATGTGACAAAATAAAATAGTTAGTTATATGTTTTATTAAGATTCATAGCTGTAAAAAAGGTTCACCAATTTGGAAACATGTGGACACAAATCAATTTAGCGATAAATACAACTTAGTGTCACAGTAGACTAGGATCCTTAAGTTGCAATCCTAAATGGAATTGAAATCATAATTTTTCAAACCACAAGTTGAAAAAAATAAAAAATAAAACTATAATTTACCTCTTGTAAAATAAAAACATAAAACCTTTCACCATATATTAATGAATTTTATTTGAATAAATGAAGACAAAACCTCCTCACTAAAAAATATATACTTTTCAATCATGAAATTATTGATTAATATATATCTATATATATATATATATATATATATATATATATATATATCTATATATATATATCTATATCTATATCTATATCTATATATACTTTTAAATTAAAAAATATTTTTATAGCTCAAATATATTTTTTATTTAAAATAATAAAACAAATATTAAATATAATTATAATTATAATATAGTATTGCAAAATATTTTATTTAATATAAATTTATAATTATAATTTTATCACATTTATAACATTAATATTTATTAAAATCAGAATAATTTATCAAATTTTAAAAATAAAAAATTATTTAAAATTTTATTCTTATATTTAAGAACATTTTCTAACCATTATAATTCTATAAATTAGTAAAATAAGATAATTAGTTATACATTAAATCATATTTAAATATATATCTCATTTTGAAAATATAATAATATCTACCAACAAAGCCAACTAAGAAAATTAGTTCATTGATAACATAGCCATATATCATAAATGAGCTCATCCACCAAATGCCATATTATTTTGTACATGGTATGGTATATTTCAAAATAAAAAATCTCGCAACTATTCTAAAAGATATCCACATATATATATATATATTTGGGCGTGGTTCACGGACACCTTCAGTCAGCGGGTGGCGCTATGTGCACGGGAAATATCTAGGGCTAACGCCCCTCGGCCTATTACAAGACCTAACCCCAAGAGCTTTCGGGAATTGACCCTGTGACCTCCCAAATGGCGAGGCCCCGACTTGACTGATTGAGCTAACTTGTGGGGCTTAAATATTATATATTTATTATTTTCATAATATTATAAATTTAAATATTTTGAAAATGATAAAAAAAATGATTTTTTAATTAAACAAATTGTAAAATTTAATATAAAAAAATTAACGTTAAAAAAAAGCAACCAATGGTTGAATAAAATTGCACCCTAACATGCTAGATTAAAGAACTAAAAGAGACACTAAATAATTAATCCATAAATAACACATACAATAAATTAGATATCAAATCCATAAAAGAGGAAATGAACAAACTAATTGAACTCGATCATAAGTGACGCAAAAGAGCCCACGACCTTATAATTGTTGGTATAAAAGAGAAAAATGATGAGGACACATTAGAAATAGTAAATGAATAATTTAAAACTAAGTGACAAATTATTTCAACTTATAATATAAGAGAAGAAAAGGGCAAGAAAAATACTTGAGCATAAACATAAACTGATTTGTGTTAAGGTAAGTTATAATGACCATAAATTAGATAAACGTAGTAAATCCCCAAGCCTAAAAGGATCAAGAATATTTAGAAATGAAGATAATATTCCACAAGACCAATATTAACTAAGGAAAGAGGTCCAAAAGGTAAGGGAGGCAAGAAAGGAAGGGAAATGGGGATAATTAGAAACAGGAAAGCTATTATTAGAGAGAGTCAAAAATAAAAGTGATAAATAGGAATTAGGAACATTATGGATCTGGATCCTCTTCCAAAACTAGCATCACATAAAGGTCCTATGTTATGTTTGATCCCTAGTGATAAGGACATTATTTCCTTGGTTAAAACTTTTGTGGATGATGAATATAGGGCCCCCCACATAGATAGATTCATTCTTTGGTCAACTTGGATCAAGAAATCCTCTTGTAGAGGTTTTGGTGGTCTATCTTGTTATCTAAAAAATAATATTTCTTCTCACATTCTACTTCATAAGATCAACCCCCTCAGTCAATACATTTGTACCGAAGCTTTGGATTCTAACACCAATAACATTTTTCTCACAATTTGATATTTCACTCCTATCAACTCTACCTCCTATAAGAAAAAAAACCTAGATTAGAAGTGCCCCTTCAATACCTTAGAACATGATATCCATAGTCTAATGAATGAAGGTAATATCCTTCTGCTTGGGAACTTCAATTCTAGAACTGATACCTACTAATTTGCTCTCTTATGTAATAATATTAATTGTAACCCTATGTGGATAAATGAGGATTGTGACTCACCTAATAGATTCAAAATAAATTTATAAGACATAACCCATAACCTATTTGGTATTGATCTTATAAATATTTGAATTTCCCAAGACCTAACCTCTTGCTAGGTGACTTGTAATGGATTATGTGATATCTCACACCCATGTTCTCAACTAGATTGTAAAGTTTTGACCTCCTATATAGTCACAAGATTTATTATGACCACAAACCTTTATCCTTAACTCTAAATATTGATTTGCACACAAGCCACATGCAAAAGAATTGTGAGAGTCAAAGAGACATTTGTTTTGAAAAGAGTAATATGGATCTCTACTTAAAGGATTTAAAGAGAGATTTAGGTTTCTTACTGTATAATTATAACATTAATCACATCTACTACAACATTACTACTACCCTTTCCACCACCATTAACAAATTCTCTATTGAGGTGTCCTATAAAATGAATAATAGAAATGCCAATCCTTTGTATGATAATGATTGTAAAATTGTTAGGAAATTAATTAGATGCTCTCAAAAAACTATAAAGCTCAAAATAATGAGTGTGTACAAATATCTTATTAAAAGGGAAAAAATCTCATATATTAATAAGAGACAAGAGCATCTTCTTCACCCTTCTAAAGTTAAGCCAAGAAAATTTTGGAGGAATATACTTGTTCGTAAAAAAAAAATTGATCCCCTTAAATAACTGGGTATAGATCTTAAGAATATTTATGACTACCCAGACACCATGGTATACATATTAAACACTCCTATAAAAGAGGATATCTTTCCTTCATAAGACATAGAGTTTGGGATTAAGAGGCTTGCTAATGGGGAAGCCAAGGATATTAAAGGCTACCAAGTTGAAATTTTCAAAATGAGAAGGTCTATCCTCATCCCTCATATTCATAGACTTCACAATTTGGTAGAAAAACATGACTTCCCTAAGCCTTGGATGCACAACCTTATTGTGCCTATATTTAAAAGTGCAGATAAAAATGTTCCCTCTAACTATAAAACCATTGTGATTAGCCGCGTTTTAGCCAAACTATAGGGGCTCATTTTGGAAAAAAAGATTAGCCTTTGGCTTGAAATTCATGGTAGAAGAGATAAAGGGAAAGTGATTTTTAGAATACATCACTCAACTATTGACCATCATGTTACTCTTAGGACCATTTCTGAGGAATGTCGCAGTAGTAAAAATGATTTGTTATGTTGTTTTGTTTACTTTAGAAAATATTTTGACATAGCTCCTCGAGATAAGCTATGGAAAAGGCTTGAAGAGATAATGGTTCCTCTTGAGTTGAGGGTTATTGTGAATCCTTTATATGAAAATGTTGTTTCCAAGCTTAAGACGAATAAGGGTTGGTCTCAATAAATTAAATGCAATATCAGAGTTAAGCAAGGGTGTCCTCTATCCCCTACCTTTTTTGGCATTTACATTGATAAGCTAGAACAATGTTTGGAAGTTGTAGGTTAGGCCAAGCTTGATATTCTCCTTTATGTTGATGATATCATTCTTCTAGCTAGAAGCCATGATTATCATTACAAGTAGCTTAAAACCCTCCATGCTTACTGATCCAATATGAGTACAATTATTCATACCGATAGGACTAAAGTCAGGATAGTTAAGTCCAAAAAGGTGAACCATGATAACTTCATCTATGATAAAAAGTACTTGGATCAAGTTTCTTCATACAAATATTTAGGTAATCGCATTCATCATTAACTCAATTGGAATTATAGCATTGAGAAAAGGATTATTGGAGGCTTGAAACCTTATTATGAGATTGAAAACAATTGTAAGTTGATTGATGTTTCAATTTGGATTATTGTTGACGATGTTGGACTTGCAAAGGTTTATGGGATCTCCCTGATATGAAGTCTGAATTAGACCTCACGCCATTTGGTGTAGGATTTACATTCAGAATACAGCCTGGTTGCCGATGTAGTGGGTTTTAATGATGTGCCTTGGCTATAATAACACATAGAGTGGTGTATGGTGACTTTGGTGGGAATAAGTGTGTGACTCTGCGTAATGCATGAAGGTTCTAACACATTAAAGGAAAAAGAGTGATTCCCTTAGAAGCCTATAATAATACACAACTTGGAAGGAACACACGAGCATAAATACATCATAAGCTAATATGCAAAATAGCTCACAAGTTAACAGTGATCGAGTTACACAACAACACACATTCAATAAGATTCGTACCAATGCAAAAGAAATAGTTCATAAACATAAGTGTAAGTTAAATAGCATACATTGAAAACATAACAAAAAAATTCCTACCATATTCCCTACATATGCATGAAAATGTGTCGGCCTTGAGCTTTTATTAAGTGAAAGTTCCAATCATACATATACCAATGACAGACTACTAGCCACAATAGTCGAACATGATGTCAACCCCTTCTCCTCCAAATTTATATACTCCCTCTATGCTACGAAGAACCCAAGGCTCTCACAAACTCCCAAGCTTCTGATTCTAAGCTAAAATACTAGCCAAAAGCTTGGTTCCCTAAAAGCCCTTTACATGAGTTATGGTCTATTTATAACAAAAGAAATGACTATTCACTTCCCCTTGTGTCTCTCGGACTTCCCACATGACTCTTCAACTTCTTTAAAAAATGACTCTTTACATTCATTACATCATGACTCTTCACATTCCAATATTGACACTTTGAATTCCACTTAGAAATTAATTACAAAAGAATATTATAATACACTCGTACCCATATAAGACAAAATTGGGTAGAGCCAACTAGATATCCTATTAAGAGAAAACAATTAAGCTTGATTTTAGGGAAACTTGAGCTTCACAACTTCCACTTGATGTTTCTCAATTATGTAACAGTGCCAATATTTGTACATCACGATGTCCACAAAATTTGTGATGATTTCAAGCTAGAAGTGGACTCTAGCCTCCATGGAATCTGGGTACACTGACTTTGAACCTGTTCGTGTTTCCTTCTTGAGCAGGAGCAACATTGTGTTGACTTGGACAATACCACCAATGTACTTTTACGTATTTTGTATGTTTACTTCAAGATATTTCTTGATGGATATATATCTCAAATGTTCCAAGTATTCTTCAATCTCTTTCTTGGTCTGATTCCTATGCTTGATATTTGTGAGTGAGTCGATTGATGGGATCCCATGCAATTTCACCAAGAAGTCTAGGTTGTTGTTTAATCATGCATATGAGGCCTGAGTGTTGGCAATAAATGAGGAGATTTGATTATTCTAGGTGAGCATCTGTGCCTTTTCTTTCTCCAACTCTGCATCTTGCCTTTTCTTCTTTCCTAATTCAAGTGGTGCCCCTTTATATTGCATTGGCTATTCATGCATGGAAACAATAGCTAATCTCACAACCTTGAGAGTTTTGAAATAATATTTACATTTTTTTTGCAACCCATGCAAGTGGAAAACTACTTGATGTTCTGTAACAAGCTCCTCATAAAGACTCTTTATCTTCTCTCCTAGTGTCGATACTTCACTAAGTATTGTTGTGTCAAGTTCTTTTAGATGGACTTGTGTGGGAGTTGTGTTACGTAACTCTTCTCAAAGTTTTGCAACCTATTTCCTATCATCCTACAACTTCTTTACCAAATGTTGGTTCTCGGCGATCAAATAGACCATGTTTGATGTTGTAGCACCTGTGAAGACCAAGTTGGCTATGGAAATGGCACATGGATTTCTTCTAGTGTCTATCATGTTCACCCTTTCTTTGATGAATGTAGGAGATGTGAGGTCATCTGAAAAATGTTTCTTCCTCACTTGTACTATCTTTTTTTGAAATATCCTCATAAGTCAGATTGTACATGTCCATAGTTGGACTGTCATCGACAAGAACAATTTCCTCTTCCTCGCTTAGAGCTTGCTCTACTCGAGGATAGGGAGACTTAATGGTAACCTACTGTGTACTAGGCATCAATTTGACATCTTGATTTTGTGGCTCCGTTGTTGGAAATAATACTGAGAGGGGGGTGAATCAGTGTTATCAGATCAATAATTCTATTTCTCAATCATATTTATATACGCTACTTCAGTGAAGTGAACTAGCATGTACACGCAACTGTTATTAGAGAAACTAACGTATATCTAGAGAACTTGTGATTTAGACAATTTATCATGTGTTGATCTTAAACCAGTACATCAGTAACCTATTAGACAGTGCAGTAAAAGCAGAATAAAGCATCACACATAAGCAACACACATGAACACCAAGATTTAAGGTGGAAACCTAATGTGGGTGAAAACCACCTGCTGCTGTCATCTCTGTCTTCTTTTAATAATAAGAAAATCTGTTTACAATCTTGTATTGGTGCAGACTCATACCAGTATGTAGGCTTCTACCTGCAGAAGGTTACAACCTTCTCTCGTTCTCCAACTTCTACTGGAAGGGAGCTACAACCCCCTAGCTCTTGTACTAGCCAATATGTTTACTAGTACGTAGGTGCCAGCCTACAGAAAAACTCCACTCTTCCACCAGGGACCACGTTTCATGAATTTTCAAACTGGATGCTCCTGGCACATATCAAGACATATGAAGACCTTGACTCATCAATAACCCATCAGAAATTTAGAAACTCAAACTTCATCAACCAACATGTAGTTAATCTGAAACAATCAGATCACTGTCACCAGAACACTGTGTTGAACCCAGAAACCTGCATCATCATTCAGAACCAGCTGTAACCTCAGAAACCATGCATCAGACTGTATACGCTACTTGGCTGAACCCAAACTATGTGTATACGCTACTTCCGTTAATCAAACCTGCGTATACCTCCAAAGCTACTGCAAACATAAACTTTTGAATCAAGTCTGTACCAACCAGCAATATAATGAACATCTACTGTAAACTTAAAGAGCTTTACACATGAAACAACAGATATCACTTCTTCTCACTTATACAATCAATCTATCAAATATCAAATTCCTTATTCATTCAGTTTTACATTCAGATCTAAGAAGACTTCATTGACAGACAATAGTAAAACAACAACACTGATATGATAGATCAGTCATACTTGAAAATCAAGCTTTTCTTTTGCATATGCTACTTGGAAGAGCCGAACCGGCATATATACGCACCTTCACCAATGCGAACCAGCGTACAGATCTGAAAATACTTACTTCATGACTTTGCTACACCTCCGGACTTCAGACATAGCCAGATTAGAACATTTAGAATGTAAATCATGAGTTAGTAGTTAGATCTAGACTATCCATGATCAAACCATATAATAATAATTCATTTTAGGTCTCATGATCCTGATCCATCATTAGATCTCATCCCCATCAACTACTAAGGTTCATCCTTAGTTCAGATCAAGAAAAGCACCATAAACCCATAACATGAATATTTTATTTTGATATAACACTTCATAATATATTCATTACTTGTACATCCTGGCCTAATGATCTTCTCCTCCTTATATATTTTTAGGCCTTTCTCAATACCTTGGACCAAAACCACTTAGGACCAATACCATGGACCAAATACCTAGGGTCAATACCTCAGACCAAATACTTTGGATCAATATCTTGGACCAAAATACCTTGGACTAAATACCTCGGATCAAAACCTTGGTTTTCCAACATTTACGCGATTTTCCTCCTGTGAAAGTGTGTGTATACGTATATGCTCCTTTTGTTTTGTTAACCCGTGTGTATACGCATTTTTTGTACAGTGAACCCATGTATACAACTTAACATACCTGAAAATTTCCTTTTTATTCAATTTTTTGATTCTAATCTGTAGTCCTTTGTTCCTTCATCCTATTATTTTGTACCGTTACTCTTTGAATAGACCTGTTATAATGTGATTTGCCATTGTACATTACTTCTGAACTGATTCCTTTGAACTACCCTGTATTTTGTCACATTTGTAAACACAACTGCCATGCATTCTATCACATTTGATATCTCTTCTGTAGATTCATCTAGTTACCATATACAAGTGAGTTGTTCTGCTACAAGTGGGTTTCCATCAAGTACAACACATACATCATAATGCCAACAATCTTTCCCTTTGGACTTGATGGAAACCATGTTGGTGTTGATTACTGCAAGCTGTAGAAACTATTAGAGATAACAACCAACACCAAAATACTCTCCCCCTTTGACATCAAGGGTAAAGGGCAGACCAAGATATTCTCCCCCTTTGTACATGCTAAGATGCACTATATCATCCATGCTCCCCCTGAGCATATGTAGAGGCTGCAAAAATATTTTCTAGAAGAATAAAATGACTCTATAACTCACTTATGTGAGTTTGACCTTCCTATCACCGATGACTCATACATACATCAATCTCCCAACCAAGTGGGGATATACCAAATTTGACTCATCCACCCAACCAAGTGGGGATATACCAATTGTTTATACATGACAGAAATACAATAAATATTACATCATCCATCCCATGCAAAGTGGGGATACAAATTACATCATTTGTCCAATAGAATTCATTCAAATGTATGAGAAGTCATATCACACCCTAGACTTTTACATGACTTAAGCAACAAATGGTATAAATATCTGAAGCCATAGCTGGACTCAGCAACAATAATGAAAACAATGCAAAATGCATGTGAAGACTAATGCTCCCCCTGAACCTGTGCTACCTGTGCATTGTTAACAAGTCATTAGTCAAGGCATCTTTGTCAGCTGATAAAAATTAATGAACAAAACATATCGTTAGACTACAACCATCAACATCAGACAGAGCACCCATATCAGAGTCTGACCCACTATTTTTCCTGTCAGAAAAACATATACACTTCTTCAACCACAAAAACCCGTGTGTATACACCACTATACTTCATGAAACCCACGTATAATAACCTTCCTCTATAAAGCTAGATTTAACAGCGGGATGATGCAAAAACTACTCCCAACTTTTTTATGAGATATTCAAATGTTTCTCTAGGCAGTGGTTTAGTGAATATATCAGCAACCTGTTCTTTGGAGGGGACATACTCTAATTTTACCTTTTGTTCAAGCACTTTTTCTCGTAGAAAATGGTACTTGATGGGTATGTGCTTGGTCTTGGAGTGCATAACTGGATTCTTTGAAATACTGATGGCAATTGTATTATCACATAGAATGGAGATGGGTGGAGTACAAGTGATCTGAATGTCTTGCAAAGTTTGCATCATCCAAAGTAGTTGTGTGCAGCAAGATGTAGCGGCCACATATTCTGCTTCAACTGTAGATAAAGCAATTGAACTTTGTTTCTTGCTGAATCAAGACACTAACCTGGAACCCATATAGAATGCACCACCATTAGTGCTTTTTCTATCATCAACACTACCTGCCCAATCTGCATCTGTATATGCATGAAGAGTAAGATTTGCATCTCTAGGATACCGTAGTCCAAAGTCCTGAGTTCCTTGAAGATATTTGAAAATTCTTTTGGCTGCATGAAGGTATGATTCCTTTGGATTTGCTTGGAATCTTCCAACTATTCCTACTGCATGCATGATGTCAGGTCGGGTACCTGTTAGATAAAGCAGAGTTCCAATCATGGATCTCTAAGTTGGTTGATGTACTGCTGCTAATTCATCATTTGAGCTGAGACTGCATCCTGTTACCATTGGAGTACATACAGGTTTAGAATCTTCCATTCCGTACTTTTTCAAGATTTGCATGAGATATTTGGTTTGTGAAAGAAAAAAACCATCTTAGTTTGCTGAACTTGTAGACAAAGAAAATAGGTAAGTTCACCAAGCAAGGACATTTCAAATTCTTGCTACATTACTGAAGCAAAATTCTGACTCATGGATTCTTCATTGCTACCAAAAATGATATCATCAACATAAACAATAATAATTAGCAATTTATCATTTTCAATCTTTGTATATAAATTGCTATATGCAGAACCTTTTGTAAAACCTTGTTGGTGTAGATATTTGTCAAGGTGGTAATACCAAGCCCTTGGAGCCTGTTTTAGACCATAGAGAGCCTTTTTGATTCTGCATACAATTTTTGCATCATTTCCAAGAATAAATCCTTCTAGATGTTCATTATAAACTTCTTCTTCTAAATCTCCATTAAGGAAGACTGATTTTACATCCATTTGGTATACTTTGAATTTCTGAAAATTGGAAAGAGAAAGAAACATTCTTATGGCTTCTACTCTAGCAACAAGTGCAAAATTTTCTTCAAAATCTATACCTTCTTGTTGAGCATACCCTTTACAAACAAGTCTGGCCTTGTTTCTAATGACTTCTCCATTTTCATTCAGCTTGTTCTTGAATATCCATTTAGTTCCTATGAGGTCGAGGAACTAATTCCCAAGTGTCATTTTTTTCAATTTGTTCAAGTTCTTCATCCATGGACTTGACCCAACATTCATTTTTGCATGCTTCATTTACATTTTGAGGTTTAGTGGAGGATAGTAATGCTAGATAGCTTGAGGTCCCCGTAATAGTTTTTCTTGTCTGTACACCAGCCTCCTTTTCTCCTAAAATTTGAGTTTCTGGATGATTTTTCTGAACATACCTGGATGAAGTCTTTTCTTCTACCATTATATCTTCTTCTGGTGCTTCATTGGTTTCTTCTTCAATATAATTTTGATTTGATGCGGGAAAGTAATCCCCATATTTCTCATTGTCATAATCTTCTGTTGATTTTATCTGTTTTGGATTTCTGCATGCTTCATCAACTACAACATCAATGCTTTCAACAATTTTCTGAAGTCTTTTATTATAAAATTTATATCCTTTACTTATGGAAGAATAACCAAGAAGAATCCCTTCATCTGTTCTGGGTTCAAACTTACCAAGTTTTTCATCAGTCCTTTTGATAAAACATTTTCTTCCAAAAACTTTACAATATTTTACAATAGGAATCTTACCATACCAAAGTTCATGTGGAGTTTGAGTGCTATTTACCCGAACATTTGCTTTGTTGAGAATAGTCACGGCAACAAATGCAGCTTCACCCTAGAAGGTTGCAGGAGTTCCAGATTCATCTAGCGTAGCTCGGGCCATTTGTTGAACTATTATGTTTATCCTTTCTACCACACCATTTTGTTGAGGAGTTCTTTCGGTGGAGAATTGCCTTTTTATTCCATGTTGCTCACAAAAGTCAAAGAATTCATCCGATATAAATTCCCCTCCTCGATCAGATCTGAGGCATTTGATTTTTTGATCTATTCATTTTCAACCAAAGCTTTTAAGGCTTGGATTTTTTCAAGTGCTTCATCTTTATGCTTTAGAAGACCTATCCAACACATTTTGGAAAAATCATCAATGAACAAAATAAATTATTCTTCTCCACGAGGTGACTTTTTCCTTGTTGGTCCACATAAATCAGTATGGACAAGTTCAAGAGGCTTACTAGCTTACCCTTCTTTTTCCATGAAGTGAACTCCAGTTTGCTTACCGATTTGACATGGTTTGCATATTGTATTTTATGAGATGTTGATATTTGGAAGATCACAAACAGCCTTGAGTTTGCATGATTTTCTTATTTGAGAAAAGCTTAATTGTCCCAACTGTTGGGTTGTGTTATATTCTTTCCAAGACTAACCCACGTAGTGAACTGGGGGGTTAGAGGGGGGTGGGTAGCTCCCCTCTATGGGGTCCAGGGCAGCGCCTCGGGAAATTTTTTTTTGGACCCTATATTAGGTTGGGCAAACCTACCTATGGTTTTCAATCCATGGTTTTGGACGTGATGGTTTTTGGTCCATGGTATTGGAGGCTTCGACATGTATAAATATGTATTGAAACATTGAAAGGAATATAATGAAAAATCAAGCTGGTAGTCCCGGTTTTGGGATCCAGGGGAAATCTCTGTGTGTATGTTATGCTCTCGCATTGTTTATTTTCTGTGTTTTAGAATTCATATGCAGGAAATTTCTATATGGGGTTAAAACCTACACCAACCTTCTATGTCACAACCAATTTTCATCATTTTTTTCTTAGATAGTGTCATCACTCAGATTTTCCTAGAAGTTGTCAGAAGTAGGAAAGGGGTTCGAGGTAACCACAAACCAACTTTTAAGTACAGAATCTAGCCAATCTGTACTCAGAGAGGGCTCTCTCTTTATGATTTAGCTTTGTTTAGTAAGGTATTAGGCTAGGTATGAAAGCTTGGGGGTTTTGATTTTGATTGGTGGTGGAATTCAGGAATAGATGGGTAAAACAAAGTATTTTAGGCCATTGGGCTATGGAGTCAATTGAAGATGGCTTAACTGGATTGGGTTGATTCAGCAAAGGAGGGCTTCAAAGGGCAAGATAGCAAAACAAGAGGCAAATGGTAACTTGAAAGGGTGAAATGGTCTCAAAAGGGGGAAAGGACAGTTAAGAATCCTTCAACAAATTTCGAGGGGAGGGAAAGTGGGTGATCACTAATAAAAAGCAATTAAGAATTTCTTACTAAATGACCATGATGAAAAACTAAGAAACAAGGAGCAACTAAGAATTCCTTGTCTATAATAGTTTTGAAGAAAACATTAAGAAAGATAAACCTTTTAAAACAGATTGCAATAAAGCACTTTCTGAGATATCATTATTTCGTTTATCATTCAGATTTCATGAAAACAAATATGATTATTAATAAACAGAGTAAGAACAATAATAAATAAGAGGTATAGAATACTTATTTGACCAACGTTTGCACATGAATCCTGTGAAAGTCCTTTGCTTTATTCAATGCTTCCAGCTAGCCATACAAGAGTTGTTCCAATAACACTTCTTTTCCAAAATAACAAGTATACATAAATTTCTAAGAATCCACCCTAAGTACTCCGAATGAGGAAGTACTTATACAAAAATTTACAACAAAATATCTCTTTAACTAAGAGAGATATAATCTAGGAGGACTAACTATATGTTACATAAAAATAGAGACAGATGGTTTCAAAGATAGAAACTAAAAGTGAACTGATGGCTTGATGTTCCTGTTTTTGTGAATGAGCTGGAGGCAGGCCCTGTGATTGAGCATCTTTCTGTGCTGCTTGTAATTCTGTGCTGGTTTCTTGCTTTGGACTTTTTACTGATACTCTTTAACCTGTTCTGATACTATTTACCTGCTTTATCCTCATTCATCTTCTTTTACCAAAATTGACCATAGTAAATACTTGATTTTACCAAGATAAATCACAACATTTCTGTCATATCTGCCCACCAATCATCCCTTGGTATCCTGGTCCTTTGTAGTTTCCTGAAGATTTCATTAGCCTCAGCGTATTTAACAAAATTGGGCTACACTGGAAACAAATGTTTTAACTCGTGTTCAACATAAAAAAGGTTCTCCAAGCTGTCGTAGAGAACTTTTCCTGTAGGTAGTGCCTTGGGTGCAGATGCACTTGCTGATGAACTGGCCTGGTTATATGCATACTGACCCAATTTGTTGACATAATCTTCATGCCTCATCGATTTATCATTAAGAACTAAAGGATTGGGAATTCCTTTGCTATGTAAAATGCCAAACTTTTACATAAATTCATCTATATCCTCCTGCATGTTTTGGCATTTTCTTTCTAGGTTCTACATTAAAGACCTTTTGGTTAAGGCCTTCTTAATCTCTAGGATAGTTCTAGTTCTGTCCTCAATATTCAGCTCTTCTAGCTAGTGCTTGGTCATGTTGTTCAAAAAGTTTATCAGCCTGATAGCTTCCTCAGGCTTCCCTCCTAGCTCTTCCTTGGTTTTATGAATTTCTTGAAGAGCAACTCTCACTAGTTCAATCAGTTCAAAAATACTCTGTATTGATGACCAAACATCATTTATTGACTGAGTGATGTTGGTCCATAGAATTTTTCTTATATATGTTAAAGGCTTTTCAAATGTGAGGTCCTTCTCCAATGTTTTGACTTGTTGGGCTAAGCCTTTATTCTTCCTTACTTCTTCAGCAAAATTAATTTTTGAAACATCATATTTCTACTCCAAGATGACAAAATTTTCTTTTACCTTCTATAATTCAAAGACTTGGAGTTTCATCTCCTCCATTGACTTGATTAACTCCTCTGTACTCAAACTTGAAGTTCTCGCCTGTGTTGTTCCTGTGCTTGTACCTATAATTGTACCTGTAATTGTCTCTGTTGTGACCAAGGGGACATTGGGTGCCAGAGTTGTTGCAAGTGTTGCAGGGACTGCCGTGTAGACCACTGGTATCACATTTTGAGGCTGAGAGGTCGACTCACTCTGCCTACTCTTTAATGATTTTTCTAATTCTTGCTCAGTCTCCTTCAACTGTTCATTAAGCTTGAGGACCAAATCCATAAGCACTTCTTTAGATTTCTTTTGTATAACTTCAGCAGTTTGTGGATGCCTTGATGGTGGTAATTTTAACCGCTTTCTCAAGGAAACTATGTCTTCATCTTTCTTCTTTATCAAGGCCTCTGCTGCCTTTACATCCTTTGGGTTATGACCCAGTCCGATAACCAACTCCTCCAATGATTTAATTCTATTGTCCTTAGCCTGTGAGGAGGCTCTTTCTAACTGTAGTTGAGCAGTGGTATTGTTTAATGAGTTTTCTAGTCTTTGGGCCATCATAGCTTTAGTTGTCAATGTTGAATACACCATATCCCTTGTTTTCTTATGTAATTCTATCTAATCTAGGGGGTGAATGTCTTTGGCCATGGCCTCAAAATCAGTTTTGAGGTGATTTGCAATTGACTGAGGCTGCTGTACTTTGGGCTTGAAAAAACTCATTTTCATTTTGCCTTCCTTGATGTCATAGGTTGACATCAACCTAGTCTGATTGGTGGGAGCCATCTTCATGTATTGATTATAGACTTGGGTCCTTAATGGTTCATTTTTGGCCTTTATCTCTTTAAATTTTTCTTTGATGTCCAGGGACTTGTTAGCTGAAGGCCTGAAAGTTGATACTTTAGCACTTTGCTATCTTTCCAGCTCCTGTCTTTGTGAACCAGAAGGTGTCCTACTTGCTGGGAAGGTATGATGACTGTCTGCACCTTCTTTCCTCTTCTCCCTGTAGTTTCTTCAAAAAATTCCTCCGCTAAATGGGGATTTAGCCTATGCCTCTTAGCACCAGGCTGATTTGATGGACCACTGGCAGGGGTAGCTACTTCCCTGTCTCTCTTTAAGCTCTTTTCCTCATTCAGAGGAGTCTGCAAAATTGGGGGGTCTCCCATGTTGACTTGAGTTGGGTGGGCCTGTGCTTGAACCTGCTCCTGAGATTTTTGAGGCTACTTTGACATGGTTGATTATTCTGTTGCTGGAGTGCTGGTCTCTTTATCTCTTCCCTGTGATGTCTCTACAAGTGGTTCACTAGTCTCCTATGAATGCCTTTGAGAGGTATCAGTTGTTGAGGCACTAGTCCCTGATGTTGACTTGTGAGAAGTCTCAAATTTCACTTGTCCAAAAGAATCCAGGTAAAGTGTCTTTTCTAGATTTTTCATTACATTCTCTACATTGACCTAATCACTATCCAATTCTACAAGATTCCCTTCCCTCCATTCATCCATGTTAGCATATTGCTCAATCTCTGGAATTTTGTGATGAAAATATGGTGATAGTCTATTTTTCATTCTCCTATCACAGATGAAACTGTGGGGATCATATGGAGTCCAACTAAAACTTTTGTTTAATTTCATGTGGTCTTCTAGGATTTGTTCTGCTGCTTTCCATGCTTCCCTATTGTTGCAGACAAATGGGCCTAGATGATCTTTGATTCTTAGTTGTTCTTTCTTCTTGGCCTTGGTAAAATGAATCAGATCTGAGTATATCATTTGTCTATAATATTCCAAAGCAAACAATCTCATTGGAACATATTTAGGTAGCTTGAATGGGGGAAGCTCACACCCATATACCTTGATCTCTGTGTGATTCTGGTACAAGTACCAGTCACCTACTCTGTACTGTTTGGATAGCTGAAGGATCCTTTTGATTTCATCACTAATCCTTGGGGGAGGATTTCCTGTCAGCAAGGTAGTTGCTGGGTGGACAAACTGGTCAATGAACTCATTATATGAATAGGGGCAAGAAAAAGACTCATGGAAGATAGAAGACCAAAAGATGACAAACTTTGGATTACCCTTTGTATCAAGTTTCTTGACAGAAAATGGGAACTTGTCAGACTGATAGTAGAGGATGAGATGATATATGAAGGTGGAATACTTGAAAACCTTTTCATTCTCCAGTCTCATGAACTAGTCATGAATTTTCTCAACAATAAATGAAGCATAATCGTACTTGACAGCAGGGGGTTGGCCAGGGGTAAAGATAAACATCAAAACTAGGGTCAACTCATCTACATACTCACTAGTGTTGAATCCCATGACTGCAACTATCATATCTACTATGATTTTTCCTGCATTTGTGAAGAAAGTTGACATGTAAGGAGGGGGATCTTTAGGTTGATGCTCTTTTACTATGAAAGTTTGGCAGAGGTGACTGAGCTTAGCTTGGGATAATTTAGTTGCTTTCTCAAGCAAATTTCCAAGGGAAATGGGGGTGAGGGCTTGACTAGGATGAAATTGCAGCATCTCATTGATTGAGTCTGCAGTTATTTTAAAGAGGACTGTTGGTTGGGAGACATCACGGCTCTGTGGTTAGGGTCATAATTTGCATGGCACTACTGGATTATGTCAGGGAAAACATGCACAGAGGGGAGAAAGTATATTGGGAGATTGGATTCCCACAATCCTATGGCATCATAGCCATTCAAGTGGTTATCTCGGCACTGGAAAAAAACTTTCAGATGGTCTTTATCAGTGATTAGGTATTTTATTTGAAAATCCTTATCTGCCAGGGGCAAATAGTCTAAATCACGGTGAGGGGTGGTAATGGGTGCAATATTTAGGGCTATCGGAGTTTCCATACTGGTTCTTGTGGATTCAGAATTTGTAAAAATATTGCTTTCGTGAGCTCCTGGCCTTGAGCGTTAAACCACCTGTTGATATCAGCATCGTTCAATTACTCATTCAATCATGGCTGTAAATGAAAGATCTGTAATGGATGGCTCAGTAGCGTTTTGTGAATCTGGGGCTCTGTTGCATGCGGGCGTCTTTTCTTTGTCTTTGAAAATTGGGGAGTTACCCTTTTTCTTCATAGCTTCCTACACATTGCTTTGTGTAACTTCTGTTTTACGTACCTGCAGTTCACAAGTGAGGAAAGAGTAATGACAATAAAAATCGACAGGAAAGCTTTGAACTCTACGGATGTACAAAAACATGCCACCTGACATGAACTAACTCTTCGAACAACACAAAACCATCTTTCATTAACAACTGGCATATAATTCATTAATTATCATTAAAGCGTGTATCCAGTTCTTGGTTTATGGAAAATTTTTTCTTGAATATTGAGCCAGGGAAATTTGCGATGGGATGTTTCTGCGATTCGCATCGCAGCATCACGTTATCGCAGTATCGCATTACCGCAATTTCATCATGCTGTGCTATCGCAAGGTTGGTTGATTGCGATATCGCAAGATCGCAGATCGCAGTATCGCGGAACGCAATATTGTTATAATCGTTATGTGTCTTTCCTGCAATTTTGTGATATGCAATATGCGATATCGCATATCGGAAATTTTTAAGGTTTTCCAACGTGAGCGTTTCTTAATGCATGCGATGCGATGGAGTTCGCGTCACAATCTCGCCGTTTATCATTTTTACTCATAAGGAAATGTCCTATCCTCGTTTATGCGACGCGATGTTTCTTAAGGAGTAAAATACACGAGCCTTAATTGATTTTTTGAAATTTTTTCTAAGGGTCCCCTCTTACCTAGTGTTATTGCTAATACTAAATAAGGAGGGGGGTTGTTGGTGGCCACAACAATTGGCAATTCACTTGGAAGAACCAGTTATCTCTGCTTTTCTATTGAATTTTCTAAACTTCCAAAACAGAAAATTTTTCAGAAAATTAAACTTTATTATGGAAAGATAAAGTACATTATGCTCTAAACTGTCAATGATATTTTGTTTCAACCATTTTCCACTTTGATTATTTGCTTCCTCAGGCTAGTCCTTGTATTTACATCAGTCATTACTTGGTATTGTAAAGATAAAACAAAGTCTCCTCTGTAAACCAGTTTTAAATATGCTCATTTGTCGTAGGTAGAGCCTCTGCTGCTAGCAGGCATTTATAGCCTCGACAGGGTTACCTGTTACCCAACAATGATCATGTATCCTACTTAAGGAAGCCTACAACTTTCAAAGAAAAATCCATATCCACACTTATTTCTTTGATTTTTTTCTTTTTATTCTTAAAGAACAATGTCTTGGTTTGGTAGCCAAATTATGACACAGTCATTCACTTGATTTATAACTTTGCTGAACAAGCTGGCTCGTGATGAGACCCCTTGTCTTTTGATTGCAACAATCTTGAGTCATTGCCCTGTTGTGGTGTACAGTATTGGCAAAGTCAGCAAGTTATAATATCTGTGATTATGATAAGCCGGCTCGTGATGAGACCTCTTATTCTTCAAGATAAAGTGTATCCTTGGGTTGTTCCTCTGAAAGTTGCAATTTCCTTAGCAGGGAGGAAGTCATTGTTTCCTTAAGATAGCTCTGGACGACAATAATAGAGTTTTTGGAAACAACTGTTCTACAGAGAATCTTTATTTTGTTATTGATACCTTTCATTGTACTGAGATAAAACAATTTCTTCACTAAAGGTTGTTTTCATCAAACTTTTTGAAGTTGAAACTAGTATCATATCTAGGCTAGAGTTTTTTTTTTTTTTTTTAACTGTATCTATCAATAATAAAGATCAGTTTTCCAAAAGATTTGCTATTTATACAAGCGAAAAGCTCAAAATCTGAAAGAGAATTGGTGTCTTTTTCGTAAATGCCTAATGTAACCACTTACAACTGGTCTTATTATGAAAAAGAAAAACAACTATTCTACAAAAATAGAAGAATAATCTTCTATGGAAAATATTTCTTGAGAATTTGTCCATTAACAAGCAAAGGACCCCTCTCACCTGCTAAATCCTGTAACACAAACATTGATGGACCTATGACTTCTACAATTTGAAAGGACCAAGCCACATTCTTTGAAATTTTGTATGTTTGCCCTTTTCTTCATGAGCCTTGTCCCACTTTAAAACTAAATCTCCCATCTGAAAATCTTTTCTGGTCATTATGTTTGAATGAAAAGAGGATTTTACTAGTGCTTGATGATGAGCATGTGTTTTCCTAGCCTGTTCTCGTTGTTCTTCTAATTTAATTATTTCCATTTGTCTCAGCTGTAAGGAGGAAGTGGGTACTTCATCAATGTATTGAACTAAAGACAAAGAGGGAATTGCTAAGTGAGTCGGAAGAACCACTTCTTTCCCATAAACTAAATTAAAGGGAGAAGTGCCGATAGAAGCTTTTTGCATTATTCGGTCTGCCCATAAAGCATATATCAAAGCCTTGTGCCAATTTTTATGATTTTGGTCAACTGTTCTTTTAATAATCCTGATTAGGTTTTTATTTGTTGACTCAGCTAGCCCATTGCCTTGTGGGTAGTAATTGGTCGAATATTTAAGTTTGAATCCTCTTTTAAGTGCGAATTCAGTCATTGCATTTCCAGAAAAGTATGATGCATTATCAAACATTAAAGCGGATGGCAATCCAAACCTGGTGATTATAAATTGATCTATGAACTCAATGATATTTTCAGAATTAGCCGTCTTGAGTGGAACTGCTTCTACCCACTTAGTAAAATAATCTGTTGCTGTGAGGATGTATCTATGCTGCTTAAAATAGTGAGGAACAATCTCACCTATTATGTCCAAGCCCCACTGACTGAAAGGTTGCTTGATGTTTACCGGCTGTAGTGGCAAGGATGGCTTCTTTTGTCTTCCAACAGTAGTTTGACAGACTTGACATCTCCTCACGTGACTATGCAAGTCTTTAAATAACGTGGGCTAGTAATATCCCGCGCGTAAGATTTTATGTGCAGTAGCATCTCCAGCATAGTATCCGCCTGCCGGCCCATCGTGGAGTTCTTGCAAAACTTTTTCAGCTTCAGATTTCTCAAGACACCTAAGAAGAACAGAGTCATAATTTATTCTAAAAAGAATATCATTTATGAGCTGATATTGTTTGGCTTTCAACCTTAGAGCTCTTTTCTTAGTATGATCGAGGTGTGAAGGAGCATACCCGTTCTTAAGATAATAAATGATATCAACGTATAATGATTCTGCATCGTTTAGGCTTACCTCGTACATTTGTACCTCTTCAGATGGAATTTCAGAAATTTGCGATGCTCCAGCCAGCATTTTGCAGAAGCCTTGACCTCTTACAATGTTTGCTGGTTTGATCTCAATGTCATATTCTTGTAAGGCAGTAACCCAATTGGCCCTTTTCTCATCCACATCCTTCTGTACTAGAAGGTTCCTTACCGCTGGAAGCAGTACTATAATCTTAGTATGGGTTTTAAGTAAAAAAGGTCTGAAATATTTGACTGCTTTGAAAATAGCATAAGCTTGTTTCTCCACGTTTGAATAATTTAATTCAGCACCCTGTAAATTTGAACTGAAAAACGCAATTGGGGCTTCCGCTTTTTCTTGATTTTCTTGAGTTAATATCGCAACATATGACTTATCTGAGGCAAATGTGTATAAAATAAAAGGCTCTGAAAAATTCGGAGTTGCTAACGATGGAGCATTAATAATAGCTTGTTTGATCAGGTTGAATGCTTCATGTTCATCTTGGTGCCATTTAAAATTTGAGTTCTTTTTAATCATGGTTTGCAAAGGAGATACGATTCGTGAAAAATCTGGAACGAATCTCTTTACAAAGTTGATCTGACCAAGGAAAGATTGCATGGCTTTTTTGTTGTGAGGTAAGGATATTTCAGAAATTTCTTTGATTCTGTTGGGATCAATGTGAATACCAGATTTTGACACTATGAATCCTAGAAGTTTCCCTTCACTTAGTGCGAAAAAAGATTTCTTTGGGTTAAGTGAAATTCCATACCTTAAACACCATTGAAAGATTTGTTTCAAGTCTTTGAGATGGTCGTTCGTTTCTTCGAATACACTGTTATATCGTCCAAATAAATTACTACAAATTTATTGACTAAACCTTTGAATGCGATGTCCATGGCTCTCTGAAATGTGGCACCAACATTAATCAAACCAAAGGGCATCTTTCAATATGCGTATGTGCCCCATTTAGTTCTGAATGTGGTTTTCAATTGATCATCAGGATGTACCAACACTTGATTGTATCCTGAAAATCCATCCAAGAAAGACATTAATTCTGAGCGTGCCACTGCCTGCAGTATCTGTTCCATAGGTGGTAGAGGAAAATTGTCTTTTTGACAGGCTTTGTTAAGGTTTTGAAATTCAATGCAAATCCTAATATCTCCATTTTTCTTTCTAACAGGTACCATATTGGAGACCCATTTGGAATGTTTGTCGGGAAAGATTATTCTGGCTTTCAATAACTTATTGAGCTCAGTTTTTATCTGATTTTCTAAATTGGGGTGGATCTTTCTCAGCTTTTGTTGGACAGGTTTTTCATTATCGATCATGAGAATAGTATGTTGGATGATGGAAGTGTCGTATGTTTTGAGCTCATCATAATTCCAGGCAAAAACATTTTTATATTGTCTCAAAAGACGAATATACGCTAGTTTCTCTTCAGGGGCTAGGCTGAGGCCTAGATTAATGTTTTGTGGTTTAGCATCGGTTCCTAGGTTTACTAATTCGTAGTTCAAGGTTGAACTTTGGAGTTTTGAATTGGTAGACCTCTTAAACTAATCTTTCAAATCGTACAAGTCTTCTAACTTGACCATCGACTTAGGTATAGCATTGTTAGTGCTATCTTGTTGCAATTGTCGATCATGCTGGTCTTTGTCAATTATTTGATTGGAGTAGGATCCTTCAGATGTGAGGAAATTTACAATATCAGGATCGTCATTGAATACTCTCCAATTTGTGATGTTATCAGGAATGGATGGTCTAAAGATTAATTCTATTGAGAATCTATCTGGACTAAAATCTTCGGAAGGAATAAGCTTAGAAGCTACGTTAGCCAAAAGGTCTGCACTTGCGTTTTGGAGTCTGGGGATTGAAGAGATATTAAACGCTATGAAATGCTCAGTCAGATCTTGAACTAAGGATTGATAATGTTTTAAATGACCTGATAAGCAATGTATAGTGTTACGTACCTGTTTAACCACAATCTCAGAGTCTCCAAAAACTTGAAGGTACTTGACGTCTAACTCGATCGCTTTGTACAAGCCTTGGACCAAAGCCTCATATTCTGCTGTATTGTTGGTGCAATCGAATTCGAGTCTGCATGTGAGCATGATTTTATCTCCTTCTGGACTAATCAGAACGCATCCTGCTCCTGCTCCTTCGTTAGATCTAGAACCATCAAAAAATAATTTCCAAAACAAAGATTTATTTACAGGTTTATCTAAAAAATTGATACATTTCGAACTATCAGTTCGAGAAAAATTTTCGACTTGGGACAAAACAGAGTGTTCTAAATAGGGTGACGCATGAGCATTAAAATTTCCGAGGAAAGAATCTACCGAGTAATTGCCAATAATGCTGCTGTTATACGCTACTGGTTCATTCTCCCCCTCTAGCTCCATTACTATGTACTTTTGATGTAACTCTCGTTCAACTTTTATTTGATTTGGTTTGCCGTTGTAGGGTAGCCACATGTGCGACCAGTTGGTTGTGAAGTATCCATGAAGTTTTTCTGACCAATCCCTGCTAAGAATTAAGCCATAGAATTATGGGATATCAACAACTAGAATGTCAATAACTTGACATACCTTTGGGTTGGACGACAACCTTATGGTTACTTGATTTAGTTCGCCAATCACTTCGACTTGAGATCGATCTAGCTGAACTATGCGCACTGTGGATTTCTATGGTTGAACGTTTAACTTGGCACATATGGATTTGGGTAAAATATTCGATGAAGCACCAGAATCTACCAAACAATTGTGCACATTTTTATTGAAGATTTCATAAGTAAGGAGAAACAAGGGAGTGTGAGATCTTGATCTTCCTCCAATTAGAGCGATGTCATTTGGATCAATCTTATTGATCACGTTAGTTGGAGGTCTTCCCATGTTATGGGAAGCTTGAGAAAGTATAGCGGCAGGCAAAGGTGTAACTGGCACGGCATGTAATTCTTTCATCATTATCTTCTGTTGATGCTTTAACTTGCTCAGTTCGTAAAGGGTGATGTTGGCCCTAGTCTTTTTCATGTCTTCTATAATATTGTACTCCATTTCATCCGACAGTGTTTTAGATGGAGTTGTTTCATCTGTTTGGACTGGGCTGGTTTGAGTCGCTTTAGATGTCGTTTTCTTTGTTGCGACTTTATCCTTTATTGCAGAGCTTGCGCTCTTCGGCTTAGGGGTAGTCTGGGGAGGATCAAGCTGATTTTTGCTTCGTGTGCTAACTGGGAATACTTCTTGATCTTCTTCTTGTGGGAGGATGAAATCCCACATTCCTTGTAATTCCACAACTTCTTCGTCATCAGTTTTCCCTTCAGTGGCAATTTCCTCTTCCTCTTCCTCAGATTCAACATTTGAAATGGCATTGGGTGGCTTTGAATCCGTTGAAGGACTTCTTTTAAAAGCTCTGTAGGGCTTTTTTGAAGAAGTTTCTGCTACTTGCTTTTTTATGTCGACCATTTCATTGGACATGGTCTTTAGAACTTTATGCAATCCTTCCAAATTGAATGGATCTTTTGCTTGTTTCTTCTTGGAGTCTTCCTTGAAGGTGACTTTTTTGGATTTACATTCCTCTATCGCGGATTTCTTTTCCAGAGCTATTATTCGTTTCTCTACTGCTATTGCTTCTTTCATGTTATCGGCTAAGGTTGTTTTATTGGCCCTGTCCATGAAGATTGCTATGTTCGATGGTAGAGTGGTGATATACCATTCACATCATTTTTCTTCGCTGGGTTGGGAAGCAGTAGGAATTTTTTTGAAAATTTTATTAAAACGTAAATTGAAATCCTTGATAGGCTCTCTAGTTTCGGCTCTAAGGTTGGATAGGTCATTGATTAACGTTGCCGTAGACCTGTCATCACCAAACTTGGTCAGGAATTGCTCCTGGAAGATGTCCCAACTTGTAATGGATCCGGAGGGTAATGAAAAATACCATGACCCGGCTGTTCCTTGCAGAGTATAAGGAAAAAGCCGAACAACAACATCTTCATTAGTAACCCCATTGAGATTAATGGAAAGCATGAAGTTTTTTATGTGCTCTTCTGCTAGCATCCCTACCTTGGGATTAAATTTAGGTAGCCATTTCTCAGGATGGGCCGGATTTGACTCAAGGGTGTAGGCATTAAGACTGCCCCAGGGTTATTCCATGGAGACTGGGCCATTGTTGAACTGCTAACAGAGGAAAGTGCAGAAGATGATCCCTATGGCTGGGAGGATGAGGATACTACGATTGTAGATGATTGGAGAGGGGTTGTGGGGGTTCTAGTGGATGGATGGACGATGATATGGAGTGGTGGAGTGGATGGTTGACTTCGCGGTGAAGAAGTTGAGATGGATGATGTCGACGAAAGAGTCTCACTGTCGGACTCTTTAGGTGATTTCCTTGCTCTTTTCTTGGTGGGAAGAGGTAATTCGGTTGGCTGAATGCCAAACTTTTCACTCTTTACCCTGTTCAGGGGATGAGCAGGGTTATACTGCAAAGTCACGCTGCCTTGAGATTTATCAGACTTTGAGGAGAAATGGAAAATCACTGAAGTTTGTGAATTAGATATTCGACTTCAGGAAGTTCAATGGTAGATTGTTCTAAAATATGAGGGTGTGTAGCAGCGGTTGATGCTCGAGCGACTTCTAACTCTGGATTTAAGTGTAATGGAGAAGTCAGGGGAGATGGTGAGGGTGATTTACTCTCAGAATGGTATTCAGATTTAGATTTGCTTGCCATTCATAGTTCAGGCCCTCCTTCTAGTGCCAAATATGTTGAAGCCCCGAAAATATGGTTGACAACAAGGGGGATACCCGCCCGGTCCGGACCTTGGTTGGCAGCTCCTTATCCGTTTGGTATAGTGGGTCCGACTGGGGATAATGGGACCAGTTTCCCAATCTATGAGTGTGTGTGTGTGTAGAATTCGATGTTGCTGATCTAACAGTTCCTATTTAAGATATTCTAATTCAAACTTTAATCTAATTCTATGCTATTGTAATCTAATAAACAGTAACATCTAAGTCTATACTAACCCGGGATGTAATTCTTCTATTATGCGATCTAAAGAGATTTCAAATAACAACTGGTAATAAAGATCATTCAACAATTATAAGAAAGGAAAATCAATCAAGATGAACTAATTCGCATAAAAAGTTATACGAAACAGTTGTGAAAAACATATCACATAATGAGCTATTCATACATTAAGCATAAATAAATAGCTATCACCGTACAAAAGTGCCAAATGATAACTCAAGCATTCATGCAATAATACATAAACAACTAAAAACTGTATATCACTTTAACATATAAGCAGAAATGGTCAAGAGATAAAAGTACCATTTATGACTAGTCCTACTCATAAGCTTCAAGCGACAATGATTTATCTCTCCTTGCTCTAACATCCACTAAGAGTACAGAAGTGCAACATCAGTAGCAGATATCAAATGCAAACATCAACAAATCTTGATCCATTCATTCACCAAAACCTCCTCGGAGGGTGCAAAAGTGCATGTTCTGAGGACAAGTTTTTGATAAATTTCTGGACCCTTCTCTAAATGCATGAGAAGGGTTTAAATACTACTAACTAAATAACTTAATTACAAAGATTCAGGATACGGTTTAAATGACTGCCCTTTTTCTAAGCAAAACTATTTCTAAAAATTAAATCTAATATCTAACTATTTCTGCATTTGCTCCTTAATGTTGCAAGCATTCAATATTTGCCTGGGTAGAGTCGGCTGACTGTCTTCCACTTTTGGTTGAGCTAAGTAAACAGAAATGGTAAGAGCTGGCACCATCTTTTCAACAACATCAATGATATACTCGAGAGTCATCCTCTGGCTATGTGGAATTACTGTGTATGCCTAGTAATAATCCAAGTTCAACTTGGTTAACCCTTGAATTGCTTCTGCCTTTTTCTCTAGCTTTCTGTTTCCAGTTTGTTCTTTACCATTGCTTTCTTACATTTTTCGGGCTTACAAGTGACTGAGCAGTTAGAGGCTTTCCTTCTCGCACAATTTTCTCAGCTAGGCGCTAATCGCGCATCAGAAACTGCCTCCGTTCCTTGATCCGGGCTTCTCTGATGCGTTTTTTGCCTTTAGCGCCTTTTTCTTCACCGGGTATAAGCTTCAAAATTTGTAAAAATACTGCTTTCGTGAGCTCCTGGCCTTGAGCGTTAAACCGCCTGTTGATATCAGCATCGTTCAATTACTCATTCAATCATGGCTGTAAATGAAAGATCTGTAATGGATGGCTCAGCAGCGTTCTGTGAATCTGCGGCTCTGTTGCATGCGGGCGTCTTTTCTCTGTCTTTGAACATTGGAGCATTACCCTTTTTCTTCATAGCTTCCTGCACATTGCTTTGTGTAACTTCTGTTTTTCGTTCCTGCAGTTCACAAGTGAGGAAAGAGTAATGACAATAAAAATCGACAGGAAAGCTTTGAACTCTACGGATGTACAAAAACATGCCACCTGACGTGAACTGACTCTTCGAACAACACAAAACCATCTTTCATTAACAACTGGCGTATAATTCATTAATTATCATTAAAGAGTGTATCCAGTTATTGGTTTATGGAAATTTTTTTCTTGAATATTGAGCTAGGGAAATTTGCGATGGGATGTTTCTGCGATTCGCATCGCAGCATCGCGTAATCGCAGTGTCGCATTACCGCAATTTCATCATGCTGTGCTATCACAAGGTTGGTTTATCGCGATATCACAAGATCATGGATCGCAATACCGCGGTATCGCGGAACACAATATTGTTATAATCGTTATGTGTCTTTCCTGCAATTTTGAAATATGCGATATGCGATATCGCATATCGGCAATTTTTAAGGTTTTCCAACGTGAGCGTTTCTTAATGCATGCGATGCGATGGAGTTCGCGTCGCAATCTCACAGTTTATCATTTTTACTCATAAGGAAATGTCCTATCCTCCTTTGCGCGATGCGATGTTTCTTAAGGAGTAAAATACATGAGCCTTAATTGATTTTTTGAAATTTTTTCTAAGGGTCCCCTCTTACCTAGTGTTATTGCTAATTCCAAATAAGGAGGGGGGTTGTTGGTGGCCACAACAGGATCTTATTTGCAGTTGACTTCCAATAGAGGTGTCCACCACAGTCTCCTGCATGAAATTCTTGGAGAGCCTTGTCAGCTTCATCTTTTAACAGATAATTTAATATAATTCCTTGATGATTTTTCCGAAAAAGAGTGTTATCTAAGATACAAAACTCTGAAGCTTTCATTTTTAAAAACCTATTCTTTGTTCGCAGGTTTTTTAAAACATAAATTACATCAGCATACCAAGGTGAGTCTGAAAAGGCCTGGCTGATTTGTGGAGTCGCCATCTCCTGTTCGTCATCTAGTTCATTTATATCCAGGGCTTGACAATTAGTTTCTGCCATAAGTTTGGCCAATCCCTGTCCTTTTATCAGTTTTGTAGGTTTTATCTCTATATCATATTCTAAGATGGTAGCAATCCATTTACCTCTTTTGCCCTCAATTCCATCCTGAGTCAGGATGTCTTTGACAACTGCATTAGGCACATAGGCTATCACATGAGAGTATAATATGTAGACTTTGAAGTCCTTAATGGCTTTTACCAGTGCAAAAGCTTGTTTTTCCATTATTTTGTATTTTAGTGATGCATCTCTAAGTGCTTTACTAAAAAAGGCTATAGGTTTTTCACATCCCTGATCATCCTTTTGTAATAAAACAACTGCTATGGTGTGTTCTGATGCAAAAGAAAAAATGATGAAGTCTCTATCAAATTGAGGACTGGTGAGGACCGGTGTTCTGGTTAAGGCCATTTTGATTTCTTCAAATGATTTCTTGGCCTCTACTGTCCATTTTATACTTGAATCCTTTTTAAGCATGTTATTTAGTAATCTAATGAGTTCTGCTAAGTTAGAAATGAATCTTCTCAAAAAATTTATCTTCCCTAGGAAAGCTTGAAGTTCTTTGATACTTCTTGGATGAGGTATCTGTAGAATAGCTTCTATTCTGGAAGGGTCAATTCGAATACCATCCTTGGAAATGATGTGACCTAAAAGTTTACCTTCCTCTAGGCTAAACAAGGACTTCTTTGGATTCAAAGAAATACCATATTTTCTGCATTTTAGAAAGACTTGTCTGAGATGGTCCAAATGCCGTTGATGTAATTTAGAAAAAATAGTTAGATCATCCAGATATATAACAAGAAAATCATGAATTTCTTTGGCAAATGCAATGTTCATTTCCCTTTGGAAAGTTTCTCTTGTGTTTTTTAGTCCAAATGGCATCTTAATGTACATGAAAGTGCCCCATGGTGTTGTAAAAGCCGTTTTCTCTTGGTCATTAGGATGAACCAAGATCTGGTTATGTCTTGAAAACCCATCTAAAAGTGAAATTCTAGAAGAACCCACTACCCTTTGCAAAATATGATCCATCTTGGGTAAAGGGTAGTTATCTTTAAGAGAAGCCTTATTCACATTTCGCAGATCAACACACAACCTTATTTCCCCAGTTTTCTTCCTAGTAGGTACTAAGTTAGACACCCACTCTAAAAATCTGATAGGGGCAATAATCCTTGCTTCATACATGCGTTTAATTTCTTTTTCAATCAGTGGTAATAATACAGGGTTGATTCTTCTGAGTTTTTTCTTAAAGGGATTTTGATTTTCTTTCAAAGGTATAGTATGTTGTATTATGGAGGTCTCATATGATTTCAAATCCTCGTAACTCCAGGCAAAGACATCCTGGAATTCCCTCATAAGTTCAACATATTTTAACTTCTGATCAAGAGGTAAAGACTTTGACAATTTTATCATTTTTGGATTGTCCTCTGTACCTAAGTTGTATTCCTCAATATCTGCTTTTAATGGTTCCATTTTTGGTTTCTTGGGAATGTCATTGGAATCAAAGAGGTCTTCTAGAGGAGTTAATCCTTTTGGTAAATGATTGTCTTTTAAGTTGATAACCTCTGTTTCTTCTTCAATTATCTCATCAAGGTCCATTTGTTTAAGGTCTTGAACTTCTTTTTGTGTGAATTTTGTGGGATGAAACATATTTACTGAACTTTCTTCCAAAATGTTTGTTTCTACCTCATCTATCTGATTTGAATTAACAATTGTATCAACATATATGTAACTATTAGAAAACTCTTGATCTAAAGTTAAAAAGTTATTAATCTGCTCATCACTATCAAAAACCTGCCAGTTCTTCAGATTATCAGGGATGGCTGGTAATTTGCAGGCGCTGGCAAACATTGCCAGACTGTGGGCTTGCAAGTTGTGCTTTCTAGGGATTGTGGCAAGCTGAGTTTCCAGAAAAGTATTAAGAATCTCTATAATTGTTCCTCTATAATACCCTAATCTAGGATCCCTAGTTAAATATTTCCCTTTGATCTGTTTAATGATTAATTCAGAATCTCCTATGACAGATACTCTAATTGCTCCTAATCTTTTAACAAGTTTGAGACCCAGCAAGAGAGCTTCATACTCTACCATATTATTGGTGCACTTAAAATTTAATCTATATGCATGGCCTTCAGCATGGTCATTTTCTAAATTGTACACCCAAACTCCTGCTCCTGCCCCTAGTTTATTAACTGAGCCATCAAATTCTAAATGCCAAAGAATTTCATGCTCATAATTGGTGTCAGGGGTGGTAGGAATTTGTTTAATAGTGGGATCTAGTTTTTCATTTTCATCTGGTTTTTCTTTGGTATCTGATATTTCTTGGAGCTGAACATTTGATTTTTCTTTTTTAATTTCTTTTGGTTCTGCTGCTAAAACTTCTAAAGCATTGGAAGGATTGGTTTCTGCATTGTAAAGAATGAATGAGTCCATATCAGAGTGTACTGAGTAGATGGGGAAATTTTGTGGTTTTTCTTGACTACTTACTACATATTTCATCAATGTTTCTCTGTATAGCTTCTTAGGTTGGCCAAAAGCTGAGATAGTAGCATAGGACATGTCCATTTGAAGAGATCCTTGAAGTTTTGCCCCCCCAGGATTTGGACAATAACATACCATATTTTGGTGGTATATCTGCTACCACTATATCCATTAAAATTGTTTTTGCAGGGTATTGAACCAATGAGACACACAAGTCTTTTATCAATCCTAAACATCTCACCTGACTAGAATCAAAAGAAAAGAGATCTTTGTATGGTCTAGTGATGTCTAGGTCTAACTTTTCCATTACAGACTTGGGCATGAGGTTGTGAGATGCCCTAGAATCAAACATGGCATTGTGAAGAATCTTATCATGTATGTTTAAACTCACATAGAAGGGAGGAATTCCTCCTGCTAAGGGTTTTCCATTCACTTATGGGCCAAAGATTAATTCAGGCTGGTCATCAAAAACATTAATTGAGTCTTCAGTTCCAGTAATTTTTAGTGATCTATTGATTTGACTTCAGTAGGCATCATGTTTAGCTAATTCAGATAATGGAACAACAATTTTCAGCTTACCTACTTTAGTTTCTAGATTAAAGGGTTTTTCTGTTTGGGCTTTTGGGTTTCGAACAATAGTATTCTCTCTGTTTTCTGTGTTTTTCTCCTTTTCAAGAGTGGGGTTATGGTTTGTAGTTTCTCCTAAATCAACTTCTGGCGGTTCTTCCACATTTCCCTTGGAAGGAAGAGAAGTGGAGGGTTGTTTATTGTTTGGTTGATTATCAGAGACATCTTCAATTATCGGGTTAGAAGGATTAGGGTCTGATCTAGAAAGAATATGTACAGGTGTAGTAACTGTCTTACCTTTTATAGGCTGTTTCGGAGTCTTTTGCCTGTTTGCTTCAGGAACATCAATTCTTCTACTCCTTAGGTTGTATTGCTTATGCACCTCATAGATGGCTGTGTCATATCCTTCCCTAAAGTCGAATGATTCACCTGACTAAGTTTGCAATTGTTTAAGAATGTGGGCCTCTTGATCCTCTTGTGTCAAGAAAACTTCTCTTTCATTACTAAGTCCCATTAGATTTATTTGAGTGCCCTCTTTAGGTTCTTCAGAGGTTGAACCTTTTGCATAATTCTCCTGGAAAGGGGGTCTAATGTTTTGGTCTGGACCAGTCTTCCCAGTGTTCTGGTTTTGATTTTTTTCTGAAATTAGGATTTCTCCCTGTGTTGGTTGGCTAACCATCCCAGGGAGCTTTTCTTTCAATTGTTTCCACTCTGTCTCCTAGTCTATCCATCCCTTTAATTATAGCATCTAGTTTTTGTTCAAAGGGTGAGGATTCTTCCTTCAATGGTATTCTCCTTTCACTCCTAACCTTGGCTCTTTTAGACATCAGGTTGGCTTCAACACTGATAGCTATGCTTTGCATATCTTCCAAAGTACGAGGGGCTCGTTCCCTCAGCTAAAAAGCCATGTTAGAATCAAATCCATCAGGGAATTTGATTAAGGCTAAATCAGGTGGGGGTCTGAGGTTTTGAGGGATGGCTTTATAGACATTGTTGAATCTAGTGCAGTAATCTTGTACAGTTTCTTGTGTTCCTCTCTTTAGGTTTTCATATTCAGAGAGAATCTGAAGAGGGTCTTTCTTTTCTCCCATCGGTTCAGGAATTGTCTATAGAGAGTTTCTAGGCTGTCTATACTATTTGCTGCTAGAGCTCTAAACCAGGTTCTGACTTCCCCAGTTAAACTCTAAACAAATATTCTCATTCGCACATCATCAACATCTATTTCATAAATTTCAAAATAATCAGTCATCTTTTTGGTGTGTTGCTGGGCTGTATAGGTACCAGTACCGTCAAATGGAGGGATCTTACTTTGGTAATCTTGGGGCATGGCACCTAAGTTTGCTGGTAATACTAGGGGATCATATCTGTTTGCCATTACTATAGGTAACGAGGAGACAACGACTGGGGTTGGGATAACAATGGGTGTTTGAGTTGTGGATGGAGGACTGGAGGTGATGGACTGATGTGGAGTGGTTTGAGGTTGATATGTATGAGGAAATGGTGATGAGCTTGTAGAGGCAATAGTGATTACAGAGGGATTCGGTGTTCCTTCAGTGATAAGATCAAATTGTAGTGAGCTCTGCAAATGTCTATCAATTGAAAAACTGACAGCTTCAAGCTGTAATTCTTCAATGAATACTGGGTCTGGGACTAGGTCAATTAATTCAGAATCGGATGAAGTCCTAAACAAAGAGGTCTCAAAGTATTCGTCAAAGGGTTGGTCTTCAAGATAAATCCACCTAACAAGACAAGATGTTGATCTGAAGGTGGGCCGAGAACTGACAAAACTTTCTTGAATTTCTTATCTCCTAAGAATTCTGGGGATCAGATTGGGGTTCTCAAACACTTGTGGTGGATTGGGATCAGGATTAGCTCTAGTGTAACGAGTCTTTTTTGAAGCTAGGTTTTTAGGTTTTGTTTTTGGTTTTCTTAACTGATATCAAACAAACAACTTCTATGATTTCTTTAAGATGCTTTAGATTTGGGGTTTAAACTTTCTTAAAGATTTATTATGACTAAGGAATTGGTTCCCCAGTGGAGTCGCCACTATGTTATCACTCAGATTTTCCTAGAAGTTGTCAAAAGTAGGCAAGGGGTTGGAGGTAACCACAAACAAACTTTTAAGTACAGAATCTAGCCAATCTGTACTCGAAGAGGGCTCTCTCTTTATGATTTAGCTTTGTTTAGTAAGGTATTAGGCTAGGTATGAAAGCTTGGGGGTTTTGATTTTGATTGGTGGTGGAATTCAGGAACAGATGGGTAAAACAAAGTATTTCAGGCCATTGGGCTATGGAGTCAACTGAAGATGGCTTAACTGGATTGGGTTGATTCAGCAAAGGAGGGCTTCAAAGGGCAAGATAGCAAAACAAGAGGCAAATGGTAACTTGAAAGGGTGAAATGGTCTCAAAAGGGAGGAAGGGCAGTTAAGAATCCTTCAACAAATTTCGAGGGGAGGGAAAGTGGGTGATCACTAATAAAAAGCAGTTAAGAATTTCTTACTAAATGACCACGATGAAAAACTAAGAAACAAGGAGCAACTAAGAATTCCTTGTTTATAATAGTTTTGAAGAAAACATTAAGAAAGATAAACCTTTTAAAATAGATTGCAATAAAGCACTTTCTGAGATATCATTATTTCATTTATCATTCAGATTTCATGAAAACAAATATGATTATTAATAAACATAGTAAGAACAATAATAAACAAGAGGTATAGAATACTTATTTGACCAATGTTTGCACATGAATCCTGTGAAAGTCCTTTGCTTGATTCAATGCTTCTAGCTAGCCATACAAGAGTTGTTCCAATAACACTTCTTTTCCAAAATAACAAGTATACAAAAATTTCTAAGAATCCACCCTAAGTACTGCGAATGAGGAAGTACTTGTACAAAAATTTACAACAAAATATCTCTTTAACTGAGAAAGATATAATCTAGGAGGACTAACTATATATTACATAAAAATAGAGATAGATGGTCTCGAAGATAGAAAATAAAAGTGAACTGATGGCTTGCTGTTCCTGTTTTTGTGAATGAGCTGGAGGCAGGACCTATGATTGAGCATCTTGTTGTCCTGCTCGTAATTCTGTGCTAGCTGCTTGCTTTTGACTTTTGACTGATACTCTTTAACTTGTTTTGATACTCTTTACTTGCTTTATCCTCATTCATCTTCTTTTACCAAAATTGACCATAGTAAATACTTGATTTTACCAAGGTAAATCACAAAATTTCTGTCATATCTGACCACCAATCATCCCTTGGTATCCTGGTCCTTTGTAGTTTCCTAAAGATTTCATCAGCCTCAGTGTATTTAAAAAAATTGGGCTGCACTGGAAACAAATGTTTTAACTCGTGTTCAACATAAAAAAGGTTCTCCAAGCTGTCATAGAGAACTTTGCCTGTAGGTAGTGCCTTGGGTGCAGATGCACTTGCTGATGAACTGGCCTGGTTATTTGCATACTGACCCAATTTGTTGACATAATCTTCATGAATCATCAATTGATCACTAATAACTAAAGGACTGGGAAGTATTTTGCTCTGTAAAATGCCAAACTTTTCCATAAATTCATCTATATCATCCTGCATGTTTTGGCATTTTATTTCTAGGTTCTGCATTAAAAACCTTTTGGTTAAGACCTTCTTAATCTCTAGGATAGTTCCAGTTCTGTCCTCAATATTCATCTCTTCTAGCTGGTGCCTGGTCCTGCTGTTCAAAAAGTTTATCAACCTGATAGCTTCCTCAGGCTTCCCTCCTAGCTCTTCCTTGGTTTTCTGAATTTCTTGAAGAGCAACTCTCACTAGTTCAATCTGTTCAAAAATAATATGTATTGATGACCAAACATCATTTATTGACTAAGTGATGTTGGTCCATAGAATTTTTCTTATATCCATTAAAGGCTTTTCAAATGTGAGGTCCTTCTCCAATGTTTTGACTTGTTGGGCTAAGCCTTTATTCTTCCTTACTTCTTCAGCAAAATTAATTTTTGAAACATCATATTTCTACTCCAAGGTGACAAATTTTTCTTTTACCTTCTGTAATTAAGAGACTTGGAGTTTCATCTCCTCCATTGACTTGATTAACTCCTCTATACTCAAACCTGAAGTTCCCGCCCGTGCTGTTCCTGTGCCTGTACCTATAATTGTACCTGTAGTTGTCTCTGATGTGACCAAGGGGACATTGGGTACTAGAGCTGTTGCAAGTGTTGAGGGAACTACCGTGGAGACCACAGGTATCACATGTTGAGGCTGAGAGGTCGACTCACTTTGCCTACTCTTTAATGATTTTTCTAATTCTTGCTCAGTCTCCTTCAACTGTTCATTAAGCTTGAGGACCAAGTCCATAAGTACTTCTTCAGATTTATTTTGTGTAACTTCAGTAGTTTGTGGATGCCTTAATGGTGGTAATTTTAACTGATTTCTCAAGGCAGCTATGTCTTCATCTTTCTTCTTTATCAAGGCATCTGCTGCCTTTACATCCTTTGGGTTATGACCCAGTCGAATAACCAACTCCTCCAATGATTTAATTCTATTGTCCTTAGCCTGTGAGGAGGCTCTTTCTAACTGTAGTTGAGCAGTGGTATTGTTTAATGAGTTTTCCAGTCTTTGGGCCATCATAGCTTTAGTTGTCAATGTCGAATACACCATCTCCCTTGTTTGCTTATGTAATTCTATCTTATCTAGGGGGTGAATGTCTTTGGCCATGACCTCAAAATCAGTTTTGAGGTAATCTGCAATTGACTGAGGCTGCTGTACTTTGGGCTTGAAAAAACTCATTTGAATTTTTCCTTCCTTGATGTCATAGGCTGACATCAACCTAGTCTGATTGGTGGGAGCCATCTTCATGTATTGATTGTAGACTTGGGCACTTAATGGTTCATTTCTGGCCTTTATCTCTTTAAATTTTTCTTTGATGTCCAGAGACTTGTTAGCTGAAGGCCTGAAAGATGATACTTTAGCACTTTGTTGTCTTTCCAGCTCCTTTCTTTGTGAACTAGAAGGTGTCCCACCTACTAGGAAGGTATGCTGACTGTCTGCACCTTCTTTCCTCTCCTCCCTGTAGTTTCTTCAAAAAATTCCTCCTCTGAGTGGGGATTTAGCCTGTGCCTTTTAGCACCAGGCTGATCTAATGGACCACTGGCAGGGGTAGCTACTTCCCTGTCTCTCTTTAAGCTCTTTTCCTCATTCATAGGAGTCTGCAAAATTGGGGGGTCTCCCCTGTTGACTTGAGTTGGGTGGGCCCGTGTTTGAGCCTGCTCCTTAGAGGTTTGAGGCTACTTTGACATGGTTGATTGTTCTGTTGTTGGAGTGCTAGTATCTTTTTCTCTTCCTTGTGATGTCTCTGCAAGTGGTACACTAGTCTCTTGTGAATGCCTTTGAGAGGTATCAGTTGTTGAGGCACTAGTCCCTGATGTTGATTTGTGAGAAGTCTCAAATTGCACCTGTCCAAAAGAATCCAGGTCAAGTGTCTTTTCCAGATTTTTCATTACATTCTCTACATTGACCTGATCACTATCCATTTCTACAAGAGTCCCTTCCCTCCATTCATCCATGTTAGCATGTTGCTCAATCTTTGAAATTTTGTGATGAAAATATGGTGATAGTCTATTTTTCATTCTCCTATCACAGATGAAACTATGGGGATCATATGGAGTCCAACTAAAACTTTTGTTTAATTTCATGTGGTCTTCTATGATTTGTTCTGTTGCTTTCCATGCTTCCCGCAGACAAATGGGCCTAGATGATCTTTGATTCTCAGTTGTGCTTTCTTCTTGGCCTTGGTAAAATGAATTAGATCTGAATATATCATTTGTCTATAATATTCCAAAGCAAAAAGTCTCATTGGAACATATTTAGGTAGCTTGAATGGGGGAAGCTCACACCCATATACCCTAATCTCTATGTGATTTTGGTACAAGTACCAGTCACCTACTCTGTACTGTTTAGATAGCTGAAGGATCCTTTTGATTTCATCACTAGTCCTTGGGAGAGGATTTCCTATCAGCAAGCTAGTTTTTGGGTGGACAAACTAGTCAATGAACTCATTATATGAATAAGGGCAAGAAAAAGATTCATGGAAGATAGAAGACCAAAAGATGACAGACCTTGGATTACCCTTTGTATCAAGTTTCTTGACAGAAAATGGGAACTTGTCAGACTGATAGTAGAGGATGAGATGATATATGAAGGTGGAATACTTGAAAACCTTTTCATTCTCCAGTCTCATGAACTGGTCATGAATTTTCTCAGCAATAAATGAAGCATAATCGTACTTGACAGCAGGGGGCTGGCCAGGGGTAAAGATAGACATCAAAACTAGGGTCAACTCATCTATATACTCACTAGTGTTAAATCCCATGACTGCAACTATCATATCTACTATGATTTTTCCTGCATCTGTGAAGAAAGATGACATGTAAGGAGGGGGATCTTTAGGTTGATGCTCTTTTACTATGAAAGTTTGGCAGAGGCGACTGAGCTCAGCTTGGGATAATTTAGTTGATTTCTCAAGTAAATTTCCAAGGGAAATGGGGGTGAGGGCTTGACTAGGATGAAATTGCAACATCTCATTGATTGAGTCTGCAGTTATTGTAAAGAGGACTGTTTGGTTGGGAGACATCACGGCTCTATGGTTAGGGTCATAATTTGCATGGCACTACTAGATTATGTCAGGGAAAACATGCACAGAGGGGAGAAAGTATATTGGGAGATTGGATTCCCACAGTCCTATGGCATCATAGCCATTCAAGCGGTTATCTTGGCATTGGCAAAAAACTTTCAGATGGTCTTTATCAATGATTAGGTCTTTTATTTGAAAATCCTTATCTACCAGGGGTGACAAATAGTCTAAATCACGGTGAGGGGTGGTAATGGGTGCAATATTTAAGGCTACCAAAGTTTCCATACTAGTTCTTGTGGATTCAGAAAGGAAATTGAGGTTTATTAGGTGAAAATGATGAAATAGCAGGTCTGGGAACTTGAATTTCAAGTATGGCAACTGAATTATGGTGAATTGGGATTCTTTTCAATTAAATTTGCAGCGAAGGCAAGTATTCAGAGGGTTTCTTGACGGGAATTGGTAAATACCTGCTTTAGGGACAGGCAACTATATGCAGGTACACTAGGTGTGAATGGAGGACTCTGAGCAGTGTCGACTGCAAATGTTGAAGTTAGTTGGCGGCTGGGATCACAAGCTGGTTGACCTCGTCGTTAAATTTGCATGGATGTACAGGTTCGCAGAATGGAACGATGAAATGATTTATTTTGTTTTTTATACAAAGTCAAGGATTTGGCGGGTTTCAGGATTTGGATGGTTGGCGTCAGCGGGAAAATGACGTGATGTTTTGTCATTTAGTGGGAGGCGGTAAGCGGTTTTTATTGCACTGCTTATGGAGGGGGGTGGTATTTGGGCTTATCCGCGCGATACCATAGGATGAATGACGCGTGGCAAGGGCACTGTTCACAAAACCACTCCCCGATCGCTAACGTTCGGTCGCGAAGGGCCGTGCGATATGCACGACAGTCGTTGGGTCTGGGAAGCTTGATCGAACGACTATTGGGGATGCGAGGTGACAGGAGTTTAATGAGGGCGGGCCTGATGTAATTAAATGTTTTTTAATTATATCAGGAGCGACGAGATTGGTCAAGAAAGCTATTAATTAACCCTGGGGGTTAATTAATCCTTTGTTAATATGGCGAGGGGCGGGGTTCTTAATTAGTTATGGATTAACTAATTAATTCCCATTATTAATGTATTATGGTTATATTTTAACCAAAGGGGCAGAATATTAAGATTTCGGGGTTTTTACATAGTTAAAGTAATACGAGAATGGGTAGATTTTTATAGGGGATTTATATAATATAGGTTAGTAGTTAATATGACATAATGAAATGAAAAGCGCTAAGTCTAAAACATTTTGATGTGTGTATTTAAAACTTAGGCTAAAGTGAAAAAAGAGGGTTTTTATGGAAAATGTTGTAATTTTCCTAAGTAAAATAGGATTTTACTTAGGAAAAACTTTATCAAGGGAATGAATGTTTCATGAAGGGGTGTGGTTTTTGATGAATGGGCTTAAGTACTTAGGCATTATAAACTATTGGGCCGAGGGTCTGGTCCCTCCAAAAGTTAGAGAAATGCTCTGAGCCCCTCTAATTTGATAAATACCTTGGCACTTAGGGGAAATTAGTGAAAATTTAAGGGGAATGAGTAGGGAAGTTAATTATTTTGACTTTGCTTGCTTGATGTGCCCTTCATGTGATACATGCCATTTGCCTTATGATGAAAGTAAAAAGATTTGCATATTTAGACATATTATTCGTCATATGTTATTTTGCAACCATCATCTACTTACCCTACCTATTTAACCTAGCATTTTTACTTCTTTATTAGGGTGCACTTAGATTGGCAAACCCTTATCAAACTTTATTTTCTTTTATATGGTAATGCCTATCTAAGACTACACTTATTACATCCAAGGGCTCAGATTAAACTATTGAGCTCCTTTTTTTACTCTACCTATCTACTTATCTGCCAAGATTAAACTGTTTGGTTAGATCTTTATTCTATTTCTACAACATGAAACTTAGAATATGAACTTGTCAAGCTTAAACTGTTTGACTATTCATGAATAGTGGCATAAGTGACAAGCTGCACACAATTGTTTATTGTACAATAGTGAAAAAGTAGTGGCATTTTTTCTTGCACACTTTCCCGATCTTTCTTTTTGTTGGGGTTCATTTTCTTTCATTTTTTTGACCATCTTTTATTCTTTTCACCCTGTGATTTTTCTTTTAGGGTATACCCTCTTTACATTTTTTAAATTTTTTGATTTTTCACAAATATGGAAAAACTTTGCAACAAGTAAAGGTATGAACATATTACATAGCTCATTAAGTCAATCATGATATATGACACCTATTGATATAGGGGCATAAAAGATAGCACTATTTTTGTCCTCCTTTGAGTATGTATAAGTTGTTTGGAGTTCTTGTACCTTTGATCACATTCTCTCCTGTATCAAGCTCACGAACAACACATTCGTTTGATCGAAACACCACTTCATTTCCTTGATCACACATTTCACTGACACTCAACAGGCTATGCTTTAAACCATCTACATACATAACATTTCCATCTTTAACCTTTTCTTTCAAGAAAACAAAACCTTTACCTTTTATGATAGCTGGAATGTCATTTCCAAATGAGACATTCTTTTCTTTTTCTAAGGCATTATATGAGTGAAGTTTCTCTTTGTCACCTGTCAAATGTTTGGAGCATCCACTATCAATGTACCATTGTTTTTCTTGTCCTTTTGCATACAAGGCTATACCACATCTTTCTGTTTGATATTCTTTCCTTCTTCATATCTTGGGATTTAATGGTGTTTTCTCCTTTTGAAATTTTCTCTTGCATTCAAATTCTTCATGACCAAAGTTGTTACAAATTGAGCATTCTATTTCATTTTCAAGAAGAGAAAAGTTATTATAGGAACTTCTCTTGATCCCTGTTACATTCCTTTGATTTCGTGCTTCTCTAGTCATGATGGTTTTGTAAGCAACGCATTGAGCAGCTTTGTGCCCAAAATTATGACATGAAAAACATCCCATTAAATAAGTTTCTGCGACTATTGAATCTATTTACCTGTTGATTGTAGTTTCTATTGATATTCATCTTTGGAGCAAATTGAGTATGATTTGCCTGATGTTGGTTGTGGCTTTTATTGATATTCATCCTTGGAGCAAATTGAGTATGATTTAGTTGGTGATCAACTTTATGCCTTTGTTGACAATTGTCATACTGTTTACTAGTCTTTGTTGCATCAAGATAACTTTTAGTGGAGGTTGACGACTTCTGTGATTGAGATGCTTCTTTAGTATATCCAAGACCTGTCTTTATTAGAGGAGAACACTAAACTTTGATAATTTCATTTAAAGTTTCTGATCCTTCAGCAAATCTTAGATTGAGAGATTTTGTTTTCTCAAGATCTTTTCTTAGACCCACAATTTCACATTCTAGTTTTTGATTGTGTTTTTCTTTTTCAGCAAGTTGATATGTCAAGGTATCTATGATCATGTTCTTTTCTTCTAAATATATTTTGATTTTAGAGATTTCTTCATGAAAGTTTTCCTATTCTAAAGCATCCCAAAAATCAACATTGTCATAAGCCATGAGAAGTCTATAATCATCACTATTAGATGAATCATCACTATACTCTTCTAAACTATCCCAAAAATCATCGCTATCATAAGCCATGAGAAGTCTGTAATCTTGACGAGTTTCATCTTCATCACTATTAGATAAACCATCACTATCTTCATGAGTATAGTAACTCCTTCTATTCACAACTTGTTTCCTATTCCCTTTTGCATATTCCTTTCCTTTTTCATATTTATCTTTAAGAGGACATCTGGCAGCATAATGACCGACTCTACCACAAGCAAAGAATTTGAAAGGTAGCTTACCTCTCAACCTTCCAGAACCCTGTTGAAGCTTCTTGACAAAATTTACCTCATCTTCTCATCTCAAAGGCAGTTAGGATTCCGTGAAGCTGTGTCATATTGATATTTTGCAGATCTTATTTTTCTTCTATGGTAGACACTTTTGATTCAAATTTAGCAGATAAGGATCTCAAAATTTTCTTAACCAAGGTAACTTCCTTTATTTCTTCACCCATATTCTTCATACAATTAACAACCTCATCTATATGTAAGAAGTAACTAACTATACTCTCATCACTATGCATCTTAAGGGTTTCATACTGAATTATGAGTTTGAAGTTTAGCATGTTTTACCTGAGAGTCTCCTTCATAGATCTGAACGATTTTGTCCCATATCTCTTTGGCAGATTTGAGCTGCATGACTTTGACAAACTCTGATTTTGACAAACTTCCCAATAAAGTATTGACACCTTTGGCATTGGTTTCATATTAATTTTTAACTGCCGTGTCTGTAGGAATTGCTGTTGGAAATATATATCCTCCTTCCACAATTTCCCAGACATCTGTTCCAAGAGATTGTAGATAGGTCGCGGTTCTTATTTTCTAATAAACAAAGTTGCTCCCATCGAAGATTGGCAGTCTGATGGATCCCATGCTTTCGTGATTATTCATATTGATGGATTTTCCTTCAAGCGATCAAGATTCTTCTGAAGGACCTGCTCTGATAGCAATTGTTGGAAATAATACTAAGAGGGGGTTGAATCAGTATTATCAGATCAATAATTCTATTTCTCAAACGGATTTATATACGCTACTTCAGTGAAGTGAACTAGTGTGTACACACAACTGTGATTAGAGAAACTAGTGTATATCCAGAGAACTTATGATTTAGACAATTTATCATGTGTTGATCTTAAACCAGTACATCAGTGACTTATTAGACACTGCAATAAAAGAAGAATAAAGCATCACACATAAGCAACACACATGAACACCAAGATTTAAGGTGGAAACCCAATGTGGGTGAAAATCACCTGTTGTTGTCGTCTATGTCTTCTTTTAATAATAAGAAAATATGTTTACAATCTTGTACTGGTGCATACTCATACCAGTACGCAGGCTTCTACCTACAGAAGGTTACAACCTTCTCTCGTTCTCCAACTTCTACTGGAAGGGAGCTACTACCCCCTAGCTCTTGTACTAGCCAATATGTTTACAAGTACGTAGGTGCCAGCCTACAAAAAAACTCCACTCTTCCACCAAGGACCATGTTTCATGAATTTTCAGACTAGATGCTCCTAGCACATATCAAGACATATGAAGACCTTGACTCATCAACAAACCATCAGAAATTTAGAAACTCAAATTTCATCAACCAACATGTAATTAATCTGAAACAATCAGATCACTGTCACCAGAACACTGTGATAAACCCAGAAACCTGCATCATCATTTAGAACCAACTGTAACCTCAGAAACCATGCATCAGACTGTATATGCTACTTGGCTGAACCCAAACTGCGTGTATACGCTACTTAAGTTAATCAAACCTGCGTATACCTCCAAAGCTACTACAAACATAAACTTTTGAATCAAGTATGTACCAACCAGTAATATATTGAACATCTATTGTCAACTTATAGAGCTTTACATAGGAAACAACAGAGATCGCTTCTTCTCACTTATAAAATCAATATATCAAACTCCTTATTCATTCAGTTTTACATTCAGATCTAAGAAGACTTCATTGACAGACGGTAGCAAAACAACAACACTGATTTGATAGATCAGTCATCCTTGAAAATCAAGTTTTTCTTTTGCATACGCTACTTGGAAGAGCTGAACTGGCGTGTATACGCACCTTCACCAATGTGAACTAGCGTATATATCTGCAAATACTTACTTCATAACTTTGCTACACCTCTGAACTTCAGACATACCCAGATCAGAACATTTACAGTGTAAATAATGCGTTAGCATTCCGATATACACTATCCATGATCAAACCATATAATAATAATTCATTTTAGGTCTCATGATCCTGATCCATCATTAGATCTCATTCCCATCAACCACTAAGGTTCATCCTTAGTTCAGATCAAGCAAAGCATCATAAACCCATAACATGCATATTTTCTTTTGATATAGCACTTCATAAGATATTCATTACTTGTACATCCTGGCCTAATGATCTACTCCTCCTTATATAGTTTTAGGCCTTTCTCAATACCTTGGACCAAAACCACTTAGGACCAATACCTTGGACCAAATACCTAGGGTCAATACCTCAGACCAAATACCTTGGATCAATATCTTGGACTAAATACCTCAGATCAAAACCTTGGTTTTCCAACATGTACGCGCTTTTCCTCCTGTGAAAGTGTGTGTATACTTATACGCTCATTTTGTTCTGTTAACCCGCGTGTATATGCCCTTTTTGTACAGTAAACCCGCGTATACAACTTAACATACCTGAAAATGTGTTTTTTCTTCAACTTCTTGATTCTGATCTGCAGTCCTTTGTTCCTTCATCCTATTCTTTTGTACCATTACTCTCTGAATAGACCTATTATAATGTGATTTTCCATTGTACATTACTTCTGAACTGATTCCTTTGAACTGCCCTGCATTTTGTCACATCTGTAAACACAACTGCCATGCATTCTGTCACATTTTATATCTCTTCTGTAGATTCATCTAGTTACCATATACAAGTGAGTTGTTATGCTATAAGTGGGCTTCCATCGAGTACAACACATACATCATAATGCCAACATCCGTTTCCTCCTCCATGTCTTGGATTTCGATCAACTCCTCAATCTCTTGAGAAAGCTCTTTATCCTGCATATTTTTTCTCTCCTCCTCTAGCTGCCAATTATTCCCTTGTTCTTTTGTTTATCTTCATGTTCTTTCTTTTTCTATTAATTTTCTCCATTCTTCTTCTTCCTACTTCTGCCTTTCTTCCTCTAATATCATATGATTTCGTTCTTCCCTCTGCTTCTTTTCTACTTCCTGCACCCTTTGTTTCCTCTTTTTCTCCACTATTATGGCCACTTTAAGTATGACTAGATATACTTTCATCTTGCAGCTTCACTCTCCCCATGGACTATGCACAAATTTTCTCTTTCCTTTCTCATGCACTGGGTTGCTCCCTTCTACTGTTACTGCGGCCTATCAAGTGATTTCCTTCTACAGAGTAACCTGTGAAGTTCCTGCAAAATTGATCATCTCACAGGACTTGGAGGCATTGTAACAATTCTTCCATGGTTCCTCTATCAACGACTAAAAGGTCTTGCTTAGCCATTATAAATGAATCCTCGCATAATGGTCTCCGAAAACATTCTAGGGATCATACGGATGGAAGTCTAGAGTACCAAATGAAAACTTTTTTATTGATTTTCATTCGATACTGTTGACTTTAATATTCTTGATCTCGTATAATCTAATTTGCATAGGAAGAGTTGGCCAAGGTGCTTTCCTCTTCCTGTGCAAAGCTATTGACAACCCTATGGAGACATGGTATGAAAATTCTTGCATGAATAACTTATCAGTGGAATACCTCGGTAAATGATGCAGATACTGCTATCCACCCAACCCCGAGGAAAGTGTCATTCGACAAGGAAAACCAATCCACTATCTCCGACACTGCTTCGATTTCCCCACATGACATGCAAGGTGGCTCTTCCTTAAAGATAAAATTGTACAATAGAATGAGGAAGTGTTCATTTAGCTTACCCATTACTCCAATGTGGCTACATTCTGAAAGGAGCTTGCAATAAATGTGCATGGCAAGCTCTCGTGGTGTCAAACTCCAATTTGTACTAGGGAATGAATTGTGTGCGCATATTGCGTTCAGTAGATAGTAAGACATGTAAAATATGGCTTTCCCGCCCTTGGGTGGAAGTAAGGTAATTATATACATGGATCTGCAGCTACTGAGCCAACAAAATAGACCAGTTGAATGGTTTACCTTCATTCACAACCTATTTAAGTAAGAATTCTCACCCTTTAGGAAAGGTCTCGGTGCTATGCTAGTTGTAGATTCTGCAACATAAAATATCAAGAGATGATAGGCACTCCTAAGAGATTTTGTTTTGTAGGTTTGGGTGTCTGATGAAACTTTGTTGGCTCTTCAACCTATCCTTTAACAATATTCTTGGTGTTCAAGTAGCTGGTTTTCGCATAAAAGTAAGAATGCATGAGCGATTCTAGCTCCGAAAAATTGTACATGAGATGATAGCTTGCTACTAGAAAAGAAGCAAGCCTTTGTTCGGTGGCATAGTTCAGAGTCATAGTATTTTGACCTATATGAGAAACTATCCTGCTGATAATGTCTACACATGTGAAATTACTATACCCACATGCAACCTTATGTAACCCTAAGTTTTGGACATTAACATACTCTTGTCGGTCTTCAAGGTATGCTTTGAAGCTTCTTGCCGAGAAAGTTTCATTCACTTTCTTCCATGTGATATAGGATTCCTTTTATATAAAAAATTGTGTATCTACGTAAACTCACAAATTCATTGGTGTACTCTCAACTTCCTCATTGGTACTTGAACTCTCTGTGGTATCCTTTGAAGTAGATCTCTTTGGTATCATAATTTCATGGACTAATGAAGAGGAGTGTTCAACAATTGTACTACATATAGGAGGAAAATACACTCATGGAAAAGGCAAATTAGGTTCAACAAATCAACTTACAAAGAAATATCACAACAATAGCCATTTTTCTGACTGGGAAAATTGTGCAATTCTTCAGGTGAAGGAGGGAGAGGGTCTACTTGAGCTGCACATTGCACAGTCTCATGAGCCAGTGGTGCAACCTAAGATTAGATACTATGCAATACGCAATTCTTCCTGGGAAGACTGAGGTGGAGTTTGTGTATTGTGCAGTCTTAGCAGCCAAGGGATGGGCTTGATCCTTGGAACTGCGCAATGCACACTTGGCCCTTCCAGGTACTGTGCATTGCCTATTCTTAGAGGCCACGCATACAACTTGAGCCTTGGACTAGCGCAATGCCCAGCTAGACAAGGAAAAAACTGACCAAGGAATGAGCACATTTGCCCAGTAAGTGTGTGGGAAACAAGAAAATCTTGGTGATGGTGCAAGTTGAAGTGCATATTTGACTAAGTATGGATAGATTGGTGCAAAACATTTGTGGAAGATCAACATGAAAAAGGAAAAACAAACATGCATGGAGAGTCATCGAAACGGCGACCACTAATGGGAAAAAACAAAAAAACTAATGTGACACTTGTAAAAGGCAAATGATGGACCGAACCAACACTTGTAAAATATAATATACATTAAAGCTCCATCAACCATGAAAAGAAACAAGAAAAATATCACTCACATAATCTAAATGACAGGAAGCGACGAAAAAATGACAAAAGAAGACAAAAGCAAAACTCACCTGGAAAAGCACCACAAACTCCACTGAAGGCTCCTTGATCTCCTTGGGAATGCTAGATCTCCAAGATTGAATATGCAAATGAGCTCTAGGGGCATCCATTATATATATCTAGATTGATTAGGTTTTATGACACGCATGACTAAGATCAAGGAAAAAGGTAACACAACGGAAAGTTCCAAAAATAGTAAGTGTGCCACCTTTCAGAAACTAATCAATGAATCCCTATTTTTGAGGGATGCTTTTCGCTTCTTCTTCTTCTTCTTTTTTTCTATTTAAGGAAACTTTAATTCCCAATTCCAAGAAGGATTTCCCAATTCCTGAGGATTGGGGAACTTCTCGACTCAGTGCATTATGCATTTTCTATGCTCAAGGGATGATTTACGTAGCTTCCATCATCAAGGTTGGGCTATAATCCATAATTGTGCAGTTTTCATGCTCAATGTTGGCCTACCAAGAAGAATTTTTCAATTTCAAGGGGAACGGCTAGCCCGCCTTCCAAGATTGGGCAGTTTCTGGAGGCAAGCCTAATAATGCTGCAAGGTCAAGTCAAAAGTTACCCTGTTTTTAAAAGATATGTTATCGAGATCAGTACATCATAAGAAAATCATTAAAAGATAAGTCTTTTATCATAGCATGAATACTTCACGATAGTAAAATATAAGCTATTGTGGACAAAAGGAAGGCTCCAAAATCAAAGCATGGGAGATATTTTGGAGGGTGGTTGTAGCAGCTACAACACTTGGCGACACACTGGTAGATCTCTAGCTCTCCGTATGGGTCTTGTCTCATGCAAAACTGGTCTAACTCTTTAGGAATTATTCTTCAGTTCATTAATCATCGTAGCTTCTTCACTCAACTTAACTTAAAGATATATTCCCTACCATTGTCTTCATTGGTGACAAACTTAACCAAACCAAATAAAACTCGGTTTTTTTTATTAGGGATGAGGAATATATAGATATACAAGTAATAAATTATGAGATTCTTGGTTTTCATCTCTAGTGTTGCTCTACTGCGAGGAGGCCTGGATAATACCCTGATAGAGTTACTTCAGGAACAAAAACATTGCTCCAATGTCAGCGAGACTGGACAATACCCCAACAAAGTTTCTTTCTTCACCTCTCCATGCAAGAAGCCTTTCTCTTATTTTTCCTTTTATTATATATATATATTTTTATTTTTATTTTTATTTTGGTCATAGAACTATGCATAGGCACTTATTGATTTAATAGGGTGGAATAGGGATCCCGACTTATTAAGAGTAGAAGAGGTTGTCCCTTCAAAGAAGGATATTTATATAGCTCTGGCATACTTGTTAAAGTTTCCTCCCCTCCTTACTCTACTCCACTTAGTTGACAAGGAACTGAATATAAAAGACTGATTAGAGTAGGTGGTACTAGTTACAGAATCAAGCATCGTGATTCCACTACGGTTTTCTTGAGAAAGAACGTATTTTACATCAGGATATCATTGACTAAAAGGTGAGAGTCACGTAAACAAAGGTAATAAACATATAACCAAGCGTTGAGAGTAGCACAAATTCCTCTTAAACTTCACCATGCTTGCTTCGAAAAGCAAGCACAACCTCATGTGGAAGTTATCCTATAACTGGGAAGAAAAGAAAAGGGTGGGGCAAAAAGTAAATCAAAACAAAAAAAGTAACAAACTACCCCTACTCCTACACTAACCGGGAATAGGCCAAGCTCATGTAAAATGAAACTTCCAGTGTAACCATTGATGCATCGGCTGGCTAAAATAGGCAAGGGAATGTATATCAAGAAAAGATATTAAAAAAAACAAAAAACAAGAAAGATAAATCGATGCATACCATAACATTTGAAATTTGAAAATACATGCAAACAAGTACAAAATAAAAATGCATGCAAAACAATCTGCGGAAGCATTATGGTGTTCGAACACACTATGAAAATAGGACAAGTGAGAACAATCTTTTGAACTTCTAAAATGGAAAAACATAAAGAAAGATTGAGCGATGGGATTGTGATAAATAAATGGAGGATGAAAAAATTGAGATACGAATGGATTTTCAATTTGTGTGGAGGAGTGCTGAGGAGCTTTGAAATATACAATGTCATTCTAATCAGGACTAGAACTAGTCTCAAAACTATGAGGACCTGACATAATGATCAACTCAGGATGAAGTGCCTTGACAGCTTGCGGAAGTTCCAAAACATTAGAAGGTAGATCATAAAAAATTTGTGGCTTAGAAAGATCAACAAATGAAAGATCAGAGTCGTGACCAACTGAATCAATGAAAATATCATGAAATCCATGATCAGAAAGTTCAAGATAAAAAATAAAGGCATCCTCATGATCAGATGAATCATAAAGAGGGGAAGATTGAAAATGAGAAATGTCACCCTCTATTTCTTCACAATGATCAAATGATTGATTGGAGAGATCAAGAAGAGAATATTTTTCCTCTCCACTTTCGAATGTAAAACTGACATCCCATGAGTTCTGAGTGTGATCGAAAATAACATCAACATAAACCGATTCTTTAGAAGATTAAGCAAGAATGACACAATCATGGAATATGTCAGGATAATGAGGGAGAGGCGCAAAAGGAGAAAAATCAACCTTCATCATAGATTCTTGTTCAAAGGTAGACTCTCGTACATAGTCATCACAAATGACATCACAGTTTTCTTTCTTAATACTAACTCCATCCTGAAATTAATCCTCACGAACACCAAAAGAAATAGTTGAAACAGGTGAACCAAACAACTCGTAATCAAGAGGACCAAATGAGTCAATGGATAGAGGACGAGGAGATAGCACATCATAGTAAACATCATATTCGTGGAAATTATGAGTATGTGGGGTGGGAGAATATGGTGGTAAATCAGCAGACGAAATCTCAGGTTCTCCCACATCAACTTGTGGAAATGGAGTTGTTTGATCAGGAGAAGATGAAGGGTCACTTGGAACAGAAAATTCCTTCATTTTAGATTCAGGAGCTGCATAACCGAGGTATGTTGGAAGACTTTTGAAAGAATCATATTCCCATGGATTCATCGATATATGAACAATAAATTCAAACTTCTCTTTCATAAAATTCTAATCAATATCATCTTTAGAAAATTCAAAACAAAAATGAATGAAACAGTCATGGAAATCATTAAGAGATTCATCGGGTGCTTTTTGCAATCAGATGATTTTCTTCAAAATAGATTTATAATCATACCTATCAAAGGCGTGGTAAATATCCTTGACAAGATGTTCGAAAGAGTGAATGGAAGCGACGAGAAATGTGTAACATCATTCCTTTACGCGTGCTTCAAACATGAGGATGAACAACTTGCATGCAATATCCTCACAATGAATATTATGTTTAGTGTAAAATTTGAAAAAAAGAGTGGTGTGATCGAGAATGGTTGTTCAACCCTTGCCATCAAATTTCATATTCGTCAAGTCATTGATTATTCCCATGGGCACTTCGATATTTGCGGTTCTAGAAAAACATGTCAGGGTTAAGATATGGGAAGAAGCCATTAAAGATTCGAGAAGTTCAAACTGACTTCATGGGCTCTGCTTGCCATATGGCCCTCCTTCTAGTGCCAGAAATGTTGATGGTGATAAACCCGCCAACATTCAGGGGATCTCCCCAATATGAAGTCCCAATTAGACCTCACACCATTTGGTGTAAGACTCCCATATGGAATAAAACCCTATTGTCGATGAAGTGGGTTTTAATGATGTGCCTTGGCTGCAATAATGCATAGAGTGGTGTATGGTGACTTTGGTGGGAACAAGTGTGTGGCTCTGCAGAAAATAAAGTGTTATGCATGAAGGTTCTAACACACGAAGAGAAAAAGAGTGAGTCCCTAATAATATTGTAATAGTACGCAACTTGGAAGGATCACACGAGCATAAAGACATCATAAGATATTCTATGAAATAGTTCACAAGTTAACAGTGATGGAATTATACAACAACACACATTCAACAAGATTTGTACCAATGCAAATGAAATAGTTCATAATCATAAGCGTAATTTAAATAAAATACACTGCAAACATAACAAGAATAGTCCTACTATATTCACAACATATGCATGAAAACGTGTCGACTCTGAGCTTTTATTAAGTGAAAGCTCCATTAATACATATACCATTGATAGACCACTAGCCCCAATAGTGGAACATGAAGTCAACCCTTGCTCCTCCAAATAAATATAATCCCTATATGCTGTGGAGAATCCAAGCCTCTCACAAACTCCCAAGCTCTTGATTCTAAGCTAAACACCTAGCCAAAAGTTTGGCTCCCCAAAAGCCCTTTCGCTCATGACTCTTCAACTCATTTACAAAATCACTCTTTACATTCATTACGGCATGGCTCTTCACATTCCAATATTTACATTTGGAATTTCCCTTACAAATTAATTACGAAAGAATATTATAATACACTCATACCCATATAAGACAACATTGGATAGAGCCAACTAGACAACCTAATAAGACAAAATAGTTAAGCTTGAGTTTTGGGAAACTCGAGCTCACCAACTTCCACTTGATGTTTCTCGGTTACGTAATGGTGCCAATGCTTGTACTGTAGGATGATATCCCCAAACTGTGTAATTTCGTCAGGCTAGAAGTGGACTTTAGCCTCGATAGACTCTGAGTACATTAACTTCGAACCAATTTGTGTTTCCTTCTTGAGCATGAGCAACATTGTGTTGATTTGGATAGGGCCACCAATGTACTTCTGCATATTTTATCTGTTTACTTCAAGATATTCCTTGATGGATATTTGTCCTAAATGTTCCAAGTTTTCTTCAATCTCCTCCTTCAATTGATTCCTGCGCTTGATCTCCGGGAGTAAGCCGACTAATGGGATCCTGTGCGATTTAACCAAGAAGCCTAGGTTGTTGTACAATCAGCCTGAGTATTGGCAATGAATGAGGTGAATTGTTTTTTATTCTGGATAATCATTTGAACCTTAGGCTTTCTCCAATTCTGCCTCTTGCTTTGTCTTCTTTCCGAATTCAAGTGGCACCCCTTTGTATTGCATTGACCATTCATGCATGGCAACAATAGTTGATTAAAAAAACTTGAGAGTTTTGACATAATATTTACATTTCTGTTGCAACCCATGCAAGTGGATAGTTGTCTTATGCACGGTAACAGGTTCCTCATAAAGACTTTTCATGGTCTCTCTCAGTTTCGATACTTCCTCGAGTATCGTTGTCTTCAGTTCTTTCTGATAGACCTGTTAGTGTCTGTCACTCATGTGAGTCACCGATAATCAAATGTGCTTTTACATAGTTATTTTTAGGGTTTCAGGTCAAATTTTTATAGTTTCAAAAAGTTTTTCAATAAAAAATTTGATCGCCGATTAGGAAGGTCAGTCTCTACTATTCCTTTCAGTCTCATGGTCAAAGGACACCATCTTGGTCAAGTCAAATCATTGTTAGTAGAGTCCCATAATCATTTTTTTCATAATTCACCTAATAAGCCTATGTTAGGTCACCACTAGGTCACTAGGTTTAATTTCTGAAAGTTGGTCTTTTTACCATTAAATTTCATTTTATGAGGAATAGTAGAGATCAACTTGGTAACCAAGGTTTTAAAGTCATGCTTTTTATTTCATTTTCTTAAATGAAATACCATCATAAGATCATGAAGCTGAAGTGTCAAGTCCAAGTTATAACTGTTATGGTGGGTCCACTACCATTTTGCAAAGGAAAAATCAATTTTCTCAACTTATAAAAGGCCATAACTCACTCTAGTTCACTATTTATTTTCCAATTGCACTTTCCAACACTCCATCTCATCTAATCAAGGCAAGATTGTCATACAAGGAGAGTTTTTTGCACCCATAAGTCGAGTTCTCAACTAGTGCTGCGCAAATAACTTTGTTCTGCTACACATATACCAGGTAGCTACTCCATCATCTCTCCAAGGTTGTGAGCTCCCTGCAGTGGTTTCCTCCATCATTTTAACAATGTGCTACTGCTAATACAGGTTGGTGGTTTATCTTAAGGCTCAATCCTCTCTCAGTTTTCTCAACTATGCTTGTTATGTTTCATGTCCACCTCCTAGGGTTTTTGAATACAGTTAGCAAGGTTTTCATCATTTTCATGTCAAATTGCTACTAAAACTTGTATCCATCTACTTGTACACCATCATCTATCCTAAACACACCCTCCTAGACACCCTCCATCAAACCCACTCTCAAAACTCATCAATTCTACCTAAACCCTAGACAGACTACACCTTCTAAACCATAGGACTGTGTTTTCTTTGTTTGGAAACCTTCCACTCACCCAAATCCTGAAATTCCACTTTCCCTAGCTTCCTAAATTCCCTCACTATCCCTCCAAATTTTCCTATAATTTTTCCATTTCCCTATCCCCCTCATTTTCCTAAACTCCCTCACAGCTATTGAAAATCCCCTGTTTTTCCTACAGTCAAAACCCTAGTTTCTATCCTAAGAGCTAAATGTTGACATGGAATCTGAAACATCTGAACAAAGGAAGCATAGGGGAGGAAATGTCATCAGACATGAACCTACCTCAACCCATGAGGTCTTTTCATCTCCCTTCATTAGAAAATCATTTGAAGATGCAAGTTGTCTTACATTTTGCCAGAGAATTGAGGAATTGAAGTATCATGATCAATTGACTAGTGCTTTTGCCACCAAAATTAGAAAGGATAAAGTGACCACATAATGAGTTCAATTAATTGTTTCGAGGCAACTTATCTCTGCATCTACAAGAATTCCAAATACTGGAGAAATTTGGTTCAAGAGAGAAGACCTTGACCTTCAAAATTACAAGATGTACCTAAAGGCACCATACAATGCAGCTCCAAAGTATATTTTTCCATTCAGACATTTGTTAGAAAGATACACCCCTCTCATGAAAGTGATCATGAAGTACTTCACATGTGAGGGTAGATATTCTAGGCTGTATAAGTACCACATGAAGCTTTTGATGCATTTCACCGGTGTTCAGCAAATCAATTTGTCTCATTATTTGTACAAAAGTCTGATTAAAATGAGAGAAAAGGTGCAAAATCTCAGAGAGAATCACCATACTAGTTTGTTTCATCATGGCTTAGTGAAAGTGCTAGTTTGTCATCAGTTATCATAGGAAAATATGTCTTGGGATCACTTTTCAAGTTCAGCTTTTCCTCCATCTTCTTCAGCTAGGTCTAGTGATGAAACAACACCTTCAAGCTCACGAGTGTAGTAAGAGGTTGCTTCTTCAAGCAGACCAACCAAGAGGAAAGACAAGGCAGAAGTGTCTCATACATACTCCAGAGGTGATAGGCTTGTGTTTTCTCAAAGGATTGTTGAAAGGGCCAAGCCTACAATAGGTGAACAGAGAGTTTCCTCACAGCATGAGGAGTTCTCTCATCTAGGTACAAATGTGTCAGATATGGGGAAAGGATATGAGGGTAGAATTGAAGATCAGATCATAAGGGATAAGGATATTGAGATCAAGATATTGGAAGGAAATTTGATAAAGGCAAATGCTTTAATAGCATGCTTGCAACAAGAGAATATGCAATGGAAATTGAACCAAATGATCCAAGATAAACAAGCAGTTATTTCAAAGAAGGAAGATATAGAGGGAAAAGCAGTGGTCGAATTCAAAGTGTCAAAAGGCAAAGGAAAGAAAAGTACATCATGGAGACCAAGAACAAGAGAATCCAAGAGAGCCCTTGAGCTACAAAGCGAGGTTTCTCCACCAAAAGAACATATTACTGTAGATGACCTAATGACTAGAGAAATCAATGAAGATAGGGTATATTGGATTGATAAGATCAATGGACACCTGGAGAAGCTCCTCAAGAAGGAAAACAGGGATAATAACTTGCAGAGGCATATGGTTATGCATTACTACACAAGAAACAAAGTATCCCAAGTCAGAATCAAGCATTTGAAGAAGAAGCTCAAGGAAACCCTAACAGGTCAAAAGGACAAGGAGAAGCTTGATTTACTTGCTGAGGCCTCCCTCATGGCATAGCATATCATATCATAGCTTCACTCAGCAATTTTGAGAATATTTGGAGAATTTTTTGTCATTTTCAAAATTTTGATGATTTTTTACTGTTTTAAAAACACAGTGAAAGTTATAAGTGCAGCGCCTTGGTGCTACGCTTTCACTACAGACCTCCAAATGCCTAAAAATCTATATACCTGGATAGATATTTCCCTAAGGATCTCAGATATCTACTTTTTGAAGCATGTCAACAAACTGGTTAGGATAAAAAGCCAAAAAAAGGTCAAAAAGTCACTTTCTACCACTATTCTGAAGTAGGCATTATGCTTATAGAGTCACCTTGGGAGAACCAATTTTTTAAGGCCTTCCATTGGGTCATTTTCAAAAATTCAAGTTGTTAGGGAAAGTAGACAGGAAATTCTAGTTGACCATTCTGTCATGTTTCAAATTTGACTTCATAAAGGTTTCCAAAATCCTCCTGCAATATGGCTCTATGCTTATGGCTGAGTACGCTGTGCATATGGCTAAATGCGCTATGATTATACCTGTAGCAGTCTTTTTCATTTTATTTTTAACAAATCTTAGTTTTATGATGTAATTTTGATATTTTAAAGACTTGATGATGTAATTATGGAATAAATTAGCATGATAGGTTGTTTTTGTGCTTAATTAGGCCTCATAAATGAAGCAAAACTCAAATCAAAGTCTAAGAGAAGAGTTTGTTTTTGACCTTCTCACTCTCTCTTGTTGGTTGAAAGATTCTTGGGAACTGTTCCACCACTTAGGGATTCAACCCCCAAAGGTGGGGAAATGGTTTGTTTGAGTATATATGTATCATTCCTCATTCAGAGAGAAGAGTTGGACTTTAGAGGAGAAGACTTGTATATTTATGCTTTCATACAATTAATCAAGCAGTTGCGGCTATTTTTTAGAAATACTTGTTCAGTGAGTTTGTGATGTTGTTTCCCTTCTATATCAGTTTCTTATTGATGAATTCATCTATCTTAACATGCTTTTCTTTCTTCATGTGATTTTCCTTACAGTCATATAGGCATAATTCTTTAGGTTTAAATCTTTGTTTATGTGGAAAATCATGTTTATGTATCTTTAGATTAATGAATTCATGCTAATACATGGTCATTATTATTTCTTAAGATTTCAGACCCTACACTACATTGACCAAAATCTTCAATCCACCACAAAACATTGTTATCTTGCTCCTTTTTATGCCTGCTACTGCAAACCTTTAACACCTTGACCTAATTGCTTGCTCTCATCCCTGGTCCAGCAACCTAAAAACCCTAAATTTCCAAACACTCAAACAAAACCTATACATCTAGCCTAAAATCTATTTCTCTTCTAGTCATTGACTAATAAATCCTTATAGAGATCCCTCTTTGGTTTAGCAGGGCTAGCTGCTAAACTACAAGTGGTTTGAAGTTACCTCTTTCGATCTCCTCTTGAGCCTGGAACATTGTAGGGACTAACAAGACCTATGCAGGAGCTGTGTTTTGTAACTCTTCTTGAAGTTGTTCAACCTCTTTCCATATATCCTACAATTTCTTTGTCAATTAATTGTTCTCAACCATCAAATAGTTAATGTTTGACTTTGGAGCACTTGTGAAGGCTAAGTTGGCAGCGAAGATGGCACCTAGATTTCTTCTAGCGTCTGTCATGATCACCCTTTCTTTGATGAATGTAGGAGATACGATGTCTTCTAGAAACATTCTCTTCCTAGCTTGTACAATATTTTTCAAAAGCTCGTCATAAGTCATATTGTGCATGTCCTTAAATAGATCGTCATCAGGAGGAACAATTTACTCTTCCTCGCTTGGAGCTTGCTCTACCCATGGATGGAGAGACTAAATGGTGATCTGGTGTATACTTGGCATCAGGTTGAAATATTGATTCTATGGCTTTGGTTCCTCCTCCATATCTTGGATTTCGATCAAATCCTCAATCTCTTGAGCAAGCTCTTTATCTTGTATTTCTTTTTCTCTCATCCTCCAGCTGTCGGTTCTTCCCTTGTTCTTGAACTTGTCTTTGTGTTGTTCTTTTTCTATTACTTTTTACCTTTATTTTTGTTCCTACTTCTTCCTTTCTTCCTCCAATGTCTTCTTGTCTCATTCTTCCCTCTACTTCTGCTTTTCTTCTTGTACCCTCTATTTCCTCTTCTTCTTCACTCCTATGGCCACTTTAAGTATGATTAGATCTGATTTCATCCTGCGGATTTTCTCTCCCCCTGGACTGTGCACAACTTTCCTCTTTCCCTTCTTGCACATTGAGTTGTGCTCTTCTGTTGTTACTATCTCTGGTGTGATTTCTTTTTGTGGAGTAACCTAGGAAGTTCATAGAAAATTGACTGTATCGTGGGACATGGAGGCATTGTAACAGTTCTTCCATGGTTTCTCCTCTAGTCAGTGAAACATCTCACTTAGCCACTAGAAATGAATCCTCACATAGTGGTCTCCAAAAAAATTATTGGGATCGTACGGATTAAAATATATAATACTGAGTGGAAACGTTTCTATCATTTTTTCTTCAGTATCCATGACTTTCAGATTCTTGATCTTGTACAATCTTATTTGCATACGAACAGTTGGCCAAGGTGATTTCTTCTTCTTGTGCAAAGTTGCTGACAACCTTATGGAGAGATGATACGCATCTTATCACATGACTAACTTGTTAGTGACATAACTTTGTAAAAATTTCAAGACTTCTACCCACCAAACAACCCGAGGAAAGTATCATCTAGTGAGGCAAACCAATCTGCTATCTTTGAAACTTCTTCCATTGCCCCACATGACATGCAAGGTGGATCTTTCTTAAAGATCAACTTGTACAACGAAATGAGGAAGTGATCAATAAAATTCTCCATTAATCCTTTGTGGTTGTACTCTCAAAGAAGCTTGCAATAAATGTGCATGATTGGGTCTCATAGTGTCCAATTCTAATTCATATCGTGGAATGAATTGTGTGCATAGATTGTGTAGAGTAGATAGGAAGACAAGTAAAATATGGTTTTCCCACCCTTGGGGGGGATAAGGGAATTAGATACATGGATCTAAAACTTCTGAGCCAATAAATATGAATCGTTGTATGGTTCACTTTCATTCACAACAAGGTTTAGTAGGAATTCCCACCATTTAGGAAAGGTCTCGGTGCTCTGTTGGTTGTATATTCTGAAACATAAAGCTATCAAGAGTTGATAGGCACTCCGAAGGGATTTTGTCTTGTAGGTGTTAGTGGGTGTATGCTAGAAATTTGTTGGCTCTTTCACCCACCCTTTAACAATATCCTTGGTGCTCAAGTAGCTGGTTTTTGCATAAAATTAAGAATCCATGAGTGATTATGGCTCAAGAAAATGGTACATGAGATGGTGGCATGTTGTTAGAAATGAATCAAACCTTTGTCAGTTGGCATTGTTCAGAGTCATAATCTTTGGATCTATATGAGAAACTGTTAGGTCCCTATAATACTAGTGTAACCCCTTTATTCTTATTATTATTGTAGCCCCCCTATTTTTATTTTCGTGCCCATGTAGCCCCAATATTTTTATTGTGGTTCCCCATAAAAGCCCACTATTGTTATTGTCGTGCTCTTACATTATTATTGTTATGCAGGCTCTGCTTATATTATGACCCCTTAGAATATTATGTATACAAAGAAGGTCTTTACATTTATATCATCCTGTTGGAGTGGCTACAACACCCTCCAAAACTTTGGCTTGCATCCAAATTTCGGAGCCTTCCTTGGTTTTTCCCCTGATGGTTGCAAACACTCAGACTTAGTCCATGATCTCTTATCGAGTCTTTACTCCATTTTTTCTTGATCGACCACTAGTCATCTTTTGGCATGTTGATTGTTAGGTCATGCTTGCGAGTTTGTTCTGGTGATTTTGAAGGTTTGTCTTTATGTTAATGAGTTGTTTTTGCTACGTGAAAATCAATCGTACTCACACACAAAGTTGCAAGCACTGTCGCGCAAGTGTCTTCGTGGTTGCTCGAAGAGCTATCTTAAGTTTCACACTTGTCACTATTAACCTTTAAGTCAGTCTTAATCAACACATGTTTTTCTTGTTAGTTTGAGGTGTCTTGCCATTGATTCGTGTCAAGTGTGTGATCACAATGTCGTGTATGCACAAGTTCACTTGCTTTCACAATTAGTCATTTTTCTTGAAAATCTGTCAACTAGACAACCCTCATTCAACCGGACCCTGACTGAGCTGCAATGCACAGTCTCAGCTCTCAGTGACCCTGCTCTGCTGCCCAGAACTACGCAGAGCTTGAGGTTGTCTTCCGGGGTAGCCTGCACTACACAATTCTGGAAGTGAGCAAGCCAACTGTCTCCCAGAATTGCGTAGAAGTTATCCCCAAGTCTGATCCACTCCGCGCTTCTTGCAACATCACTCATCAAGCTTCCCTTTGTTCTATCGGAAAACCTAAACTACACTATGACATGGGGCTGCACTGCTCCCCAAAACTGCACAAAAGTTGCCCAGCTTCCTACCCTACACCATCTGCAGAAACTGCGCAGTCATGTGAGTCGAGCCCATGTCACTTGTCACTGCATTGTTTCAAGGAATTGTATAGGTTTAACTGGAAGGCCCCTTTTTGGATTTCTTTTCTCTCCTTCTGAGAATTGAACAGATCTGACTAGCAGGCCCCTGCTAGCTTGCTCTGCTCTCCCTCTTAAATTTACGCAATTTTGACTGACAATGTCCATGTTGCCCCACCCTGTACTCATCTCAGAAACTGCACAAAAACTTCTTGTCCCACACTATATCTCAGAAATGCACAGTTATGACCAGCAGCTTGTCATATCCCGGTCACACCTTCCTCTAGAAAACTGCGCAAAAATGTTTACCAATGACTCCTGCTGCCCTCTTTGTCTTCCTCAGAGAAACTTCGCAGATTCCTAGTGGGACCCCTAGATGACCTGCTGAGTCCTCATCCTAAAACTTGAGCAGTAGTTCCTCCCAACACCCTGCCTTGTCTTCCTCCTAGAAACTATGCAATTTTGCCTCCTAGTTGGATTCTACCTTGTAGCTATCACTATTGTCCTGGATTGTGCAAATCTTCCTCCTAGTGACATCTGCACAATTTTTCCTAACATTGCTCTGGAGCCTCGCATCCCATCCTGAGTTGTGCTTTGTGCAATTTCAGTGTCTTGTCCTCCCTCCTGGTCACCTACACCCGGAACAAAAACAATGCATCATGTTAGACTAGGAGATTTTTGGATTCGATGTCATCTTGTCATGACCGATTGAAGGAATGGATACATTGATGAAACATGGCACGATGATGAATGGGATGAAGAAGGAGTGCATCCTAGAAGACTTCCTCACAATTGAGCAAATGTATGAAGCACATTGAGCAACAAGTGAAAGAGACACATACACATGCACCATCAAGAAAATACCAAGACCATCAAAGACCTCGCACACTTTGCCATGTGGAGGTGAAGACATGATACACCAAGAGCACGCCCATCATGCAGCAGCATAGTAGCTCGACATGGACACCACATTCATCCACTACATGTCAGTAGTGTCATGGGTTGTCTTAGCCACATCACTACTATGGGCCATACCTTTTGTAATCAAATGTAATGTAATGTGAAAGTCCAAGAGGCACACATATGAAGTTGAAGAGTCATGTCAGTAGAAAATTCATAGGACCTCAAACAGTCATGAGGGAAGTCGAAGAGTCACAAGGGTCAATTATCCCCCTTGGCTATATATACCCCCTAATTGTATGAGCAAATGAATTTTCACCTTGGCTCCTCCCACATAGCCTTGAGAGTCTGTAGCCTATTCTTTGAGGAGTGAGGAGTGCCTCTAATGTCCCACTACTGGGGCTAGTGATGTATGGTGTACATATGTGTCTTGGAAATTTTTCTTAATTCAGAAGCCTGTTTAAGGGTAGCACGTTTTCATAATGGTTTTGTATCTGTTTGTAAGACTATTCTTTAAACATTTGTAATGCATGTTTCCTTAACCTGTACTAAGATAGTTAAACTACTTCAATTATTTTAGTACTTGTTGGCTTGTTGGGGCCTAACCCAAGTTTAGAGGTGATTTAGCCAAACAAATCCTGGTACTACTGGCCCTTTCAGCAACAGTCCGCGGAGTGCGGGCTCAGGTCTCACCCGAAGTAGTATGGGAGGGTGCTAGAACCAGGTTTCTGTACCCTGGAGATGTCTGATCGCTTCAAGTGGTCTGCGGTTTGACCTTGCGCGCACGTCGCTACGTGCACTTACCCATACCTCGCAGCCTAAGATGCTGTCTTCACGCAACCCTACAATTCATACAAGTGTGCATAGTAAATAAATAGTATAATTGCAAATGAGATCAAACATGTAATAACTCAGAACAGATGCACAGAATTTGTAACAAAACGTTTCTTTATTAATCTTTTCTTTGGGTACACACTCAAATCTATCCTACGCACTTAGTTGCAAGGGTCCGTGCACTCAGTTGCGAACTCTACTAGGCCTCTGCACACTCAGCTACAGAGCCTTTTCCTACTACTATGACCCAAGACGCACTTAGACTCTTCTTCTAACTATCTTATTCTATCCATTAGATTCTATCTCCATCTCCTCTCATTACAACTTAGAGCCTCGCTTTATTTACACAATCCCATGGTCCGCGGACCATGGGTAGGCCGACATTACATTCAAACTTAGGGCGGACAACCCTGTGACTCTAACATACATTCTGCGTCCACAATTCGTAGAGCTTTATAATAATATTACTCAAAACTTGGGCTTTGAGCCCCAAAACATGATGTGGGGGGATTCCATGCCCAACAGGCCCCCAACACAAATATCATGACTCGCCCTTGAGTCACTCTGTCAGCATGGTGATCTTGGTGCAGAGTCCCTCCAACTGGTCCCAAACAGTCCTGATGTCTGCAACACACTAAGCCGCTGCTTGTTGAACCTGCTGCATCCGTTCTTCTGAGGCCTCTGTTTCTGACGTGTTGTCCTACATCTGTGCATGCATCCCCTGAATGTGCGTGAGCTTCCCTTCAATAGTTTCCATCATTGTGAAGGCCTTGTCAATCCATGGTTGGACGTGCTCTTTGAGAACTTCTTCCTTATGGCGCGCCGCGTCCACCTGCTCCTTTAATGCCTTGGCTTGTTGCATCCTCATAAGCCACTGAGTGAGGACTATTGTTTGCGCAGTCACTCTGATGTTGTCGTACTACTGCTGGAGTCCGTGTGCCTCTATCTCCAGCTACTGGATGTTCGAATCCTCCTGCAATGTCGTGAGGACCTCCAGTTCCTGTTCCAACATATTCATACAGTTGTGCACTGTACCTCCAATATCTTCCAACCTTGCTGCAATAGCCCTGGCGCATTGTTCTCTGATTTTTGGGGGAGTGGAAGGCTGCGCCTTCAACCGCAGCTCAATGATCTGGAGATTCAGCTCTAGCTGCACCCTTGTTGTCTCTTCTCTGGCATCGCGGACTCCACTTGCCAAACTGTGGATCCGCACCCCTACCGGTAGATCTGCCGCAATGGCTAGCTCCGGGACACGTCGGCAAGCGTCATCTACCGTGCGCACCAAATGTTTATTCTGCGACACCAACTCATCGTGCTACAAGCTGAGCTGTTCTATTTAATTTTCTGCTCACTAAGAACCTGGATCGCACAGCTCTCCCTCGCCCACAGCTTTGCCATTATACCATCTTGTAACTGATATAGCATTTCCCGGGAAGGGTAGCTAGGTTAAGGCCAAGGTCTTTCATCATGTTAAGCGACATCCGATCCATTGCATTGGATGACACTAGCGCTCCCTCTGGCAATACTATTGTATTTTCCATCCTTGCGCGCAACATCTGTTCTATTGTTGAAGTTCCTGCTGTGACGTGTGTGGACAAGGTGCCTTCCTGAGGTGGCCACAGCTGTGCCCTGAGGCCCCCTAACACAGTTTGATGCTCCTGCATGAATTCCTAAAGTGCTTCACTTGTGACATCGCGAACCATTTCGCTGATTTCATGGAGATCACCTTCGGTTAAGGTGATCACGTCAATGGCCAACTTCGAGGCCTTGATCTGCTTCCTTGGGCTTGATCTCTCTGTGATGTACGGCTGCTTTAGTTGTGTGGACGCGGTTCCTGGGTCCGCGCTCCCTTCTATTGTTTCTATTTCTTCTGCCTCCTGCCTTGAGGACATTGCTTGGCCCTCGTCTGCCTGTGTTGTTGCTATCTCTGCTGCTACTGTTGCTTCTGCGGCCTTCTTCTACTCCGCAGCCTTCTGTGCCTCTTCGCACGCTTCCCTTACCTCAACTGTGGCTTTTTCGTTTCATCTTTTCTCTGCCAATTGAGTGACGCGCTGCTTAGCATCGTCCTTTTTCTTCTGGGCTACTGCCTTCTCCAGTTTTCCCAGGTCTAGAGTGCGCCATTCGGGAGGCCATGTTTCCAATACAGTAAAAATTGTGTCGTTAGTGGCTACAAACGGTAGCTTCGTCCACTGTTTCGCCAGATCCTTTCACGCCCTGATGTAGTTGTTGTGCATATCAGCTTTGAAGTCTGCAAAACTCTGCAGACTATTATGCAATGTAGGTGATGGGCACAACCTCCTATTGATCCACATCCGGATTCTCGCCTCCATGAGCACCCAGAAATTTATTTTGTCGCGAATCTGTTTCACGTCCTTGGTGGCCCAAAGCGAAGCGTAATTCGCGGACTTTAGTACCTCCCTGTCAATGTTAGGGAACTGACTGTCCTCCGACAGTTCTCCCACTACCAACAATATGGATAAGAAAAACCACGCATAGTGGAAGGTCTTACCCTGCTCCTGGGCTTCATGACAGTTTATCAAAAATTCCTCATAGAGGAATTCAGCCCAGTTGAACTCGACCTCCTCCGTGCACTGTTTGGCCAGCGAGACCACTGGCTGGTACTGCATTGGTGCAGAATTTTCTCATAATTTTACCAGCCAGGAGTTGAGTTTCTACGCGCACCCCCTTGTCTTTGATGTTGGAGATGGCATAGCCCATATTCTCCTTCTCCATCTTATACTTTGCCTTCATGGCTTTTGCAAGAGCCAAATCTCTAGCCTTTCCAGCTATAGTCTCGGGGTCCTTTCCCTTACAGGGGAGCCGAGAGATATGGTGAATGAGGTCTGCTGTGATGGGAATAGGCTCCTCCAGCCATAGATACCCATCATGCAACAAGCAGAGCAGCTGCCTGGTGACGAAAATGGTGATGGGCACGCAATGGAAATGTGGTATCCATAACAAATGTAGCAACCTGGCCTTTTCCACACCGCGCAGCCATTTCCATGGCTCTAACGTTATCACCGCCCCCTCAGTGTTCTGCTTCATTAAGTTCTTGGTCTCTAGGTGTGGGAAATTTTCACTGTTAACGAGGTCCCAGTCTTCGAATTTCATGGTTGGCACGTGGCCTAGGTGCGTGCCCTCAAATACAATGCCATCGGGGAGGAGCGGGGTCTGGAGTGAGCTTTTCATTTCATCTAGGTCCTTTGGCACTTTGGTTTTCCCTTTCTGTGGAGGGACATATGCTGGTAGTTTCGTTGCGAAGCGCAACGGTTGGATATCCTCCTCCATGCCTTCTTCTTCCTCCACTACGACAATCAGGGCTTGCAAGTCTTCTTCTTCCTCGTCGGTTTTTATTGTGACTGCTTTCCCCTTATCTTCCATGGATAGTTTTTTGTGCCGCATATTCCTCAGGGACATGCGTACTAGACCCATTACCTGTTTATCTTTCTTGGGCCGTGGTGTTCGCAGTGATTTGGGGATTTCTGTCACCACCTCGGTGCCTTCTGGGACATCCCCCACCATTTGGGTCTGTGCAACCTCGCCAATGGTTACCTCTTCAATTCCCAACCCATCCTTAGTGGTTATCATCATCTCTAGACTGTATTCTATTTCTTGCGAACTTAGGGGCTCAATTATCACTCGGCTCTCAACACTCTGTGCTTTGCTCAAATGCTCAATTCTCAAATGACCAAGTGTTGTTCGCTGGCTAGCCCTGTGAGTTTTATAATGCCTTTCAAATTCGAATTCGATCGTTCCCCCCAATTTTGGGCCATTAATGCTTTCTTGGTGGCAGATTTTCCCAAATCTTGCCCATAACTCATGTTTTAAATGCCCGCCGCCCGCTCCATTTGGCCTCAAATCGGACATCCCGTCATGAATAGTGACACCAATGGTCACTTCCCAGTTAACCCGTGCGGCAGCGTAGCCCTCCATGCGCGGTCGCGAACCTTCTGACGTTTTGATTCTATGCGCATCTCCAATATCGCGCAGCTCCCAGGTAGAATATTTTATAGTCCCGCGCTCTCTTGCAACTGCCTGGAGCGCTAAGACTATTCTTTCTACGGCTAGTCAAGTGGTCACACTACCCGTGCGGAGCTCCATTCCATACTCCCGCATGGTTCGTGAAGAATCCTCATCTCCCATTGTGGCTATCGGCATCACGCACTCTACTATTTGCAATGTGCTACCCTAGTTACTGCGTTTGGTGATATGCGGTCCTAGCCATGGCAGTAGACTAACCACTTCTCGGTGATAGTCCTCCAATTCGTCAGTATGATCGTACGCACCTTGCCTTTCCATCATTGCTTTATCGACGAGAAATGCTTCCTTTATTTTGTTTTCTAGCCTCTTGACCTCTACGTCCATTAAAGCGCTTTTCTCCCTTAGCCATACCCGGTCTTTTTCAAGTTTGCGAAGTCTAAAGTTTCCCCGTCGAATTTCTTCTTAAAGTCTTATATGTTCTGCTTCATGTAGCTGTGTGATTTCTTTGTTCTGGTCTACATGGATCATTGTATCTATGGGTGTTGTTACGCGTGGACTTGGCTTTGCATGCTCCACAGGGATTTCAACCCCTGTTTCATACTTCGGCTTCAGAACTGCTCTCGCGGTTAGGGTTTTGCACATGGTCTTATAGGCCCATCGAACCGCTGGTATGCGTAGGTCCCAGTCAGTGTGTTTCACATGGTGGACCTTGTTCAACACTTCGCACACCTTGTCAAAGGCTTCCCCACAGATAATCTTTGGCGCGCTTCGTCTTTCCTGCTTCTGCTCATTGTTCCTATTTTCGATCATGAGAGCAGTGTGCGTTTGTGCGGGCTATGTACCATACGCCTGTATCCATCTAGAAAGGTGGGCGTGCAGGCTGTTTCGTTCATCATGCCTTGCTTCCATCCTCATCTGAGGCTTCCCAAATCGTAAGTGCATCATCTTTCTGCATTCGTGCCAGTCCCCAAAACTCTGCTGGTGCGTACCCCACCACCTTGCAGACGTAGCGCGTAGTGCCCATTTCAGAGCGTCAAAACGTTATTGTTTCGACACTTCTCTTTCAAATTCATCCAGGAATTAATCCACCACTGTCAACCCATCGTACATAGGCAGATTTATCACCTCATTTGTCACACAGCACAGTGATCTTATCATCATGTTACACTTGAGTGTGGTAATTACCTCGTGTAACCGATTCTGCCATCGTTCTATTTCTTCGTCTGAATCCAAAGTGTAGGAGATTTCGCACTCCCACGAAATCCTACCATCTGCTGTTGGATTCACCCAATCCTACTCTTGAGTGGTTATCTTGTAGATACAGTCGATATCATCATCACTATCATCGTCGCACACCAGTTCTGTGTAGCGCGCTCCTTCCGCAAGGTCTAAAGGTACCACTACGCATAGTGAATTTTTCTCAAAAATCATTTTGCACTTCTTTAGATTTATTACTCCATTCATATCAGTGGCCCAATCTATTCCCAGTAGCATGGGATAGGGATTGTTGTCATCAACAATCTCTATCACTTCTAAATTTGCCAGCGCTCTCACACCTTCAATGTCTACTGTTATCCCTTGCAATCTTCCCATCTGTAGGACCTTCTGCTGGTTTTCCATTCGCAATTGAATGGGAGACCATTGTAACACGGTCCTGCTCATGCATTCCCATGTTTGTTTTGGTAGTACATTCACATCCGATCCTAGATCTAGAATACTTGATCCATTTCATATTCTCTGATTTGCGCAGCCAACCTCATTTCCCTTCCTATTCGCAATGCATGCTTTCCAAGTTTATAGACTACGCACGGTTCTCCTAACCCAACACACCTAGTGATAAGTTCCTGCAGTCCTTTTATAGCCTTGTTGTTGCGCAGCAGTTTCATGCATGTCTCCAGAAAGGTAGTGAGCATTGAAGGATCCATCCCTGGTTCTAGTTGATCCCTACTACCTGAAGTGGAGGCCTTCGTGAAGCTCTTCTTAGCTTCCATGAATGTCTCCTTCGCGTGCTCCAAATCAAATTCAGGTTCCTTTGTAGGAGCCTTACGAACCCATGCACATTCTTCTAGCTGCTTAACTTGTCATCTCCTGTTGTGATACCACTTCAAAGCACGATGTTTACATTTGGGTCCTCTTCGCGCGACTCAGACCTCATCATCTGTAGGTTCTGAGTCAGGGGAGGTTGGAGTCAATGTAGGTCAGTCCTCCGTCTCATGATCAAATTGGGTACAATATAAACATGTTGCTCTCGTCGGATTTTTACAATCGTGGGAATAGTGCCATGGCCATCCACAATTGTAACAAATTAGTTATCTGCAACCCCTTCCTAGTCCCATTCCATCTCGACCTCGTCTGTGCCCCTGAAAGCCAGCGCGCGCCATCCCTGCATTTGGATCGAGGGCTCGCATTTCGAAATGCACTCTATAGGTAGGAGTCCAATCCATCATTATCTAGTAACTTCTGCAAGTGCGCTCAACATGGCCTACCGACCTGCAGAAATTACAGAACAATTGCTGGGACGTCTGCGTATACTTCTGTAATAGGTGACAGTTATCTATGGTGTGTTTTCCTCCTATCTGAAAAATTTCGCACCATAATGTAGGCACCACACTCGGTCCTGCTTGTGCCTCTGGTCTTAATGGCATCGATCCTTCTTCCGCCAAGTATTTCGCGAAGACTGGACAATGGTCCTTGTCATGCCCCTAGCCTTTGAATTTTATGCACCATACCTCCTCATGCGCCTCTGGCCGAGTTGTCCTATCCTATTTCAAACTCTGCATTTCCAGACACAAATTTTGCAGTTGCACATGGATTTGTTGGACTCCTAGACCAGGATCTTGTATTGGGGTCTCGTGCAATCTCATTGCAATCTCCAAAGCTTTGGCCTGGGTGGATAGTTTCTGTTGTGACAACGCCTTCCTTAAATGTGGTGTTAGTGACACTACAAACCATGCGCGGTGTTTTCCATCCGTCAAGGTCATGTTGGCTTCACAAATCATACTCTTCAGTATCTGGTCCAGATCCCATGGGGTCTTGCTTGGAAGCATCGTGATTTCCTTAAACTTAATAATCGATTGTGTCTCCGATTTTGGCCTGCTAAATTCCCTATTCAGCGCGGCCTGGATATCTGCGATCCCCATGTTTGGATGGTCATTAGAATGCTTAATGTACCATGTTAGTGCATGATCCTGCAATGTGCTTACCAACATTGCCTTCTTTATATTGTCATCCATGACTCCTTGTGCTTCCCATACAACCTTTACTACGAACCAAAATTGGTCTGGATCTTCGTTCCCTACTCCTCTGAATACCGGCAATTTTATTGCGCTCGCCATATTGAACTGTGGTGGTGGCGGAGGTGGTGTGGGTGGAGATGGAGGTGATGATGGTGAAACCAGTGGTGGTGTAGGTGGGGGTGGTATGCATGGAATTTGTTTCCTTATCAAATTGATTGCACTTCTCGGAGAAACTTTCGCGAGCTCTTCCTCACTTTTCCACCGCGGCGAAATCAAGGGGTTATTTTCTATCTCTGTGCTACCCTCATTTCTATAGATCCTCCCACTTCATGTAGTCCCAAACATCAATTTATTCGCATAACCCGCTTTTCACACAATAGCATTTTAATCCAAGGGTTCAATGATTTAGTGTACTTACCTTGCGGTCCCTTGAAGAAGTGTCGTTTCGCCTCGTTGTAGCTGACAGTCGTATCTAACGTAAACTCGGTGATAAACCCTTCTATAATACGGTTGAGCTAATGGTCCACAACACGCACGATCTTATATTCTGATGCTTCTTGTCTGCACACTAATTCTGGAGTCCACACAATCGGTTTGTTGAGCCTACACCTTCCCTGACTGTCTGTTAGCTTCACAATCCACTCGTACAACTCAGAGGAGAAGGATGCAAATAAAATTTCATGGATTTCCGTGTATAAGTAGTGCTCTAACCACTGTTCTCTTGATACTCGCAGATTCCTGTTTTCCTGCGCTGTGAACTCGTGAATCTTTCTGTCCAACCACCGTTCAATTTCTTTCTTTGTTGGATTCCAGTGACACGACATCAGACATCCCTTATGCAGATCCCGGTCTCGACAATGGAACCATTTGTTGGCTTGTTGGGGCCTAACCCAGGTTCAGAGGTGATTTAGCCAAACAAATCCCGGTACTATTGACCCTTTCAGCAACAGTGCGCAGAGCACGGGCTGAGGTCTCACCCAAAGTAGTATGGGAGGGTGCTAGAACTAGGTTTATGCACGGTGGAGATGTCTAATGGTTTCAAGTGGTCCGTGGTTCGACCTTGCGTGCACGTCGCTACGTGCACTTACTCGTACCTCATAGCCTAAGATGATGCCTTCATGCATCCCTACTCGGGGGCTAAACAATGTTATTACCCAAGTCCTTACTAGTAGCCCAATATTAGTTGATTAACTTAGCTTAATTGTACACTTTCAGTTATACTTAACAATATTCACAATTCATACAAGCGCACGTAGTAAATAAACAGTGTAATTGCAAACGAGATCAAACATGTAATAACTCATAATAGATGCACATAATTTGTAACAAAACCTTTCTGTATTAATCTTTTCTCTGGTTACAAACTCAACTCTACCCTACGTAATCAGCTACAAGGGTCCGTGCACTCAGCTGCGGACTCTACTAGGCCTCTACGCACTCAGCTGCAGAGCCTTTTCCTACTACTATGACCCAAGACGCACTTAGACTCTTCTTCTATGCTATCTTATTATATCCATTAGATTCTATCTCCATCTCCTCTCTTTACAACTTAGAGCCTCAATTTATTTATACAATCCCATGGTCCGCGGACCATGGGTAGGCCGACATTACATTGAAACTTAGGGCAGACTGCCCTATGACTCTAAAATACATTCTGCGCCCACAATTCGCGGAGCTTTACAATAATATTACTCAAAGCTTGGGCTCTGAGCCCCAAAACATGTTGTGGGGGGATTCCATGCTCCATAGTACTTACATTGTTCAAGATGTGTTGTATTTTTTATCACTGTTGTCTCATCTATGTGGAATACTCTGCTAGACATTAGACAGACCATCCTTGTGTTTTCTTAGTTTTAACGACCGTCACCCCCGTGTGGACTACTCCGCTAAACGGTGTACATGTTTTCCCGTGAATGTTGATTTCAATGACTATCACATCCGTTATGGACTATTCCGTTGGATGTTTGACAAACCCTTGTTGTTTTCGCGTGTGTCTCTCCCTGGGTGGTACTACTACCTCTCATCGAGAGGCTTAGTTTTACCCTCTCCCTTGCAGTAAGAGAACCCGGACACAAAGTTACATTATGCACTAACCAGGCATACTCACCTCACTTTCTTGAAGTGACAGGCATAACACTCTCATGTGCTGAACAATAAGAGCTAAGGAAAATCTCTAAGATAATGGCAACCGAGCTATCGTAACGGATGGGACTCCTACACCAAACGGTGTGAGGTATACTTAGGACTTCATACCGGGGAGATACCCTGAATGTTGGTAGGTTGAGCACCGTAAACATTTTTGGTGCTATATTGAGGGTTGCTAGTAGTTTACGGCTGAACGTCCTCTCAAACCCACTTATCTGTCATTTGGTTAAGGTAGTAACATCAATTCTCCCTCTCCCACATGCAACTCTGAAGTTGGTTACTCCTCACCTCCGAAACCCAAACAAGAAATTTCATATCACCACATTCATGTTGTCTGTCTCATCACACATGAGTTTTCTAAATCTATTGGACTAATTCTAGGAGTACACACTCTCCCCTCTTCGCAGGGGAAGAAAAAGACTACACCCACAGGAGTGGTAGTATAGTCTGTTGTATAAGTAATCCTCGCCACTCTTGAAGAGCTAGCAGAAGTTGTTCAGAACAAAGAGTAACCTCCTGTTTTCCTATAAGGAGAAGAAGCTAACAACGTACTCTTGGGCTCAGGTTTTGGTGGAGGTAGTGGTGGGGAAGGCAGTGGAGGAGGCGGAGGCAGAGATGAACCAACATATTCGGAGGTTGAACTATTAGATTCAAAAGAAGAGGAGGAGGATGAAGAAGAGGACAATATGGCTGATCAAAATTTGGAATGGATGAAACGGTGCCCATTGACACTCCTGGGTGCCTTGCATAAGATGCCAAGGAATGCAGAGAATTTGTTAACGTACTGTGACCTTGACAAAACAGTGAAGGAAAAAGACCATCTAGACACGGTCTATCTACATCTGTAGACACTCAAGGTACATTATGTCGATGTTGCATGTAGACTATTTCCATGAATCTTGGATGGCAGAGCAGCTGTATGGTACCATATCCTTCCTATCAACTCCATTCAGAACTAGGGAATGTTCAAGAAAATTTTCCTTGAGAAATTTGCTGACGGAAAAACACCTGCCATGTTGCTAAAAGAGTTGGGTAGTCTCAAGATGGAGCAGAAAGAAAAAGAGAAGCATTTTAACAAGAGGTTTAACCGTATCCTAAACAAATTCAATGCAGACACTAAACCTCATGACTCGATCATAGTTGACTAATACATGTATGCACTGCCAACCAGCATTGTGCAGTTCATCAAGCGAGATGTGAAACCAACACTTTCATAAAATTGCTAATAAGCAATTGATGTGGAGAAAGACCTACACGTGATTCGAGTCATTGTAGATGATGAACTAGTGAAGGACTCCAAAGACACGGGTAGGAGGTCTCAGACTTCTATGAGTAAGGTAAATGAAAAGGAAGCAAGTAAAATTGAGACCCTTACTCATTTCCTCAAGTCCCTAACAACCGAAGTAGTCTAACTTAAGCAACGGATGACCGAGACAACAATGAGTAGCATACCTCCCATATTTTCATAGAGGAAGAATGTGACATCATGTAGTAGTAGTAGCCACCCAGCTAAATCTGCATATAGCTCCAATGTTGTGTTCCAAGTGGACTAAATTGTGAAGGATAACTTCTGTGCAATCCACAAAGAATGAAATTTAGAGAAGCCATGTCTAGAATGGAACCGACTTATATGCACTATGGCTTCAAGGTTGAATGATCATTTTTAAGCTAGTGAGCAAGTTTAGTTGGAATATGAAGATGAAGAAGAGGGTGTTACCTCTGATGAAGCTCCAAATGTTGGGCATGTAGTTAACATGTATCAATGTATTAATGCTTCCCAGAATAAAACAACCACCAAGAAGTAGCCCCCAAAGCATAACGGTCGATACAACTTGAGAAATCAAGGGGCTCCCCCCGTGATTGAGATACAAAAAGAAAAATTTAAACACCTACTCAAAATAGTTGATCTACCAGCATCCTCAACAAAGAAAACACATAGTAATTCCAGGAAGACAACTATATTGAAAGATACGTCCATGAGAAAAAAACTCCAAAACACTCCACTGTACAATACAAACACAAGTCTTCTCCTGATAACTCAGTGAGTCTTCCCACTTTGGATTACAATATTGTTGAAGACATGAAGAAAACCCATGTAAACATTTCTCTATACGAGTTAACCAAGCTCACAGGTCAACGGGATATTATTTTTCGTACACTAGGGAAAACCTCCATGGACAATGTTTCCTCTTCTAGCAAGAGACCGAGGAACTCTCACAAATCACTCACAAATGTACTCAAAGCACTTTGCATGGAAGAAGCGAACTCGCTATGCCCACCATTTTTGTTATCATTTGAAATATTTAACTTCAGTGTCCACAATTGTTTGGTTGACTCTCGTGCATCAATCAATGTCATGCCACTCTCCATTGCTAAACAAATCAATGCACAATGGAGAAATACAACTGCGCAGATCATCCAACTTGACCGAACATGTGTACGAGCCATTGATGAACTCCAGGATGTGATCATCCAATTATCTTTTGAGAAATGATTTCTACAAACTAGTCACACTTATGGATTTTGTACCAGGGAAAAAAAAACCAGATTCAGATGTTGTCGAAGAAATATATGAAACATAACATTACTCCCTTGGATGCTCAAAATGAACCATTGGCTTTCATAGAAATTCTGTTCGGCAATTGCTTTCTAGAAACATATTTGGGGTGTTATCTTGCACAACCGAGCCCCACCCCACCAGATACACAGTTGGGTCTCCTTCCTTGCCCAATACATTGTAATAGTAGTAGCAGTAGTGTTAGCAGTACTAGCACGGAAAGTGGTCCCTATACAAATGACTTGTGGACCTTGTATTTTGACGGGTCCAAAACACAAGATGGCTTTGGAGCCAGGTGTGTTTTGATAGACCCAGGGAAAAGGAAACACTTAATCTTGAGCTGCTTGGAGTTCGAGTGCATGAACAATACTTCCAAATATGAAGCACTCATCTTGGGTTTACAGAAATCCCTTAGTCTCAATGTTGTTATACGGAAAGTGGTAGGTGATTTAGAAATTGTGGTACGGTAGGTACATAACACCATACACTATGTTTCACCTCCTCTTAAGATTTCCCAACAAGAGGTATGGTGGCTTATCTCTAATTTCCAAGCTTTTAATATCATCTATGTAGCAAGAATTGCAATGTAGCTATAGATGTGCTGGAAAATGAAGTTGCTAGAATGATGCCATTTACAGATAGATTTACTATTGAGATTTTTTATAAGCCATCTATCCCTAACAACATACCTAATTTGTGTGTTTTTTATGATGATGAATAGATACTAAATTTCATGGCTAATGCTAACATCTTCAAAGATGCAGCAATAGACAAAGAAGTGCACGAGCAGTCTCTCTGCAAGACACGGTTGATGACAATAAAGGAAACCTTATCCCCAAGGGTGTGGTTTCACTCGAGAAGCTATATGACTTGTAGAACCACTTCAAAGGGCCCAGGAACACTAAAACCCATAGTTCCACACTTATGCACAAACAGATTAATATGGGAACAAACATAGATTTGAATTTCATGAATCTCGATACGTGTTGCACACCGAAAGAGCGACAAGATTTTGTCTACCTATTTAGAAACTACCGTGATGTATTCGTGTGGAGATACGATGACTTGAAAACATATGACACATGAATTATACAACACATCATTCCGATCAAAGAATGGGTCAAGCCATTTCAACAGAAGCTAAAAAATGTCCATCTGTAACTTAAACCCCTCATACATAAAGAATTGACTAGGTTTTTGGATACTCAGATCATTTACAAGGTTCATCATTCTACTTGGGTTTCAAACTTAGTTCATGTGAGGAAGAAGTCCTGCGAGATCCGCTTGTGCATATATTTCCGAAATCTTAATCGGACAAACACAATTACCATGTGTCATATATGGAGCACGTCTTGTAGACAATATCTGGAGTATAAGTTTTTTCTCTCCTTGACAATTTTTCTTGATATAAACAAGTTCTGGTAGCAGAACCCGACAAGATTCAAACTACATTCCATACCAAATGGGGTACGTTCGCTTATCGAATAATTCTGTTTGGGTTGGTAGATGCGTGCGCAACGTTTTAGGGCTAGACATCGCCTTGCATGGGTTCATCTGACAGAGTGTGGTGGTTTACCTTGATGATGTGACAATCTTTTCAAGAAAATAGTGAGACCACCTGCGCCATCTTAAGAATATCTTTGAGCAATGTTAAAAGTACGGGATATCCTTGAATCCCAAGGAGAGTGTCTTTGCAGTGTTTGAGGGGAACCTCCTTGGGCATATCATTGCTAATAGTGGGATCAAGATTGATCTAGACCAAGTTCGGATTATCACACAGATTCCTTACCCAGTAAATAAGAAAGCTATGCAGTCCTTGTTGGGGAAGATAGTGTTGACCACTCACTCATCTGCTTGCTTATAGTTTTCTCTTATTTTTTCAAATGAGGAGAAACACAAGGATAAGGAGCTCTGATCAAGAATTTTGTTATCCTCTTGATTGTCAAGATCAAAACTTAATCACTGTTGATTTCTGATTGCATCAAAGTTGTCCCTGATGAACTGAAATGAAGTAAAACACAGAGGCAAAGATCCTTCACTTACTTCCAAATTTTATGCACTTTCCTCCTCACTGCGATAGCTGATATGCATTGGTTGATCACTATATTCGAGCTACTGAAAATGAACTTCCTCCTCCCACAAACCAGCTGCTGATTTATCTGCAGAATTAGCTTCAATTTGGAGAACATAATCAACATAATACTGACGAAACTTTGGCAAATCATTAAAAGAATGAATGTCATCAAACATACACATTAGATCAGTAGATTTCTTCTCCTCGGATTGATTTACAAAACCATTTTCTGATCTATGGTAGCTGGGATTAGCATGCAATTGTTTAGGGCCAACAACCTCTTCTTTTTCTAGGATAAGTGGGTCATGGTGATCTTGAATGGAAAATTCATCTCTCACAGTGATCTTTTGCATCATTTTCTCCACTACACTCACCAAAATGTTGAGTTCTACTTTTGAAGATGTCAGGTGCTCTGCATCTATGTTCTCCCTTTTTTCTTCCTTCAACTTTGCCCTTTTGATTAGCAAATTAGCCTCTACATCTACTGCACTTTTCTTCATCTCTTCAAGTGTTGCAAGGTTCCTTTCTCTCAGCTGAAATCCGTTTCTGGATCAAAGGCATTCGGTAATGTAAGAGAGATGAGTTGGGAGGCAGAAAATTTTTGTACTGTCTCCCCTGACCGTCTTTTCATCTAGTCATACTCTTCTAGAATCAGGAAAGGGTTTTCTTTGACCACCCACTTGTCAAGGAAAACTTTGATAAACTGTGGGAAATCTGAGATGCTTGCAGCCAGTAGGTTTTTGAACCAACTCTTGACTTTTCCTTGCAAAGAAAGGGAAAACAGCCTAATACTAACATCCTCTTCATCAACTTCAAAAAGGTCAAGGAAAGTCTCAAAATTATGCATATGTCTCTTAGCAGTGATGTTGTCACATTCACCATCAAACCTTGGCAGATATAGGTAATGACTTTTAGGGAAATCATGGAGTATAGGAGGTAAGATGAGTGGTTTGTATCTATCTGGAATTTTACAAGGTGTAGGAGTATGTACAGAAGCTGTAGGATCAGTCATCTCTTGAGGTTCATTAATTTGAAGATGCCTTGTCCTGAAATGGTTGAGGAAATCATTTGCGACATAGAATCATCCTTAGCTCTAGATTTGCAGCCACTAAATTCCATTGAATCCCAAATTGCAGATGAAGGCTTGGAAGCTGAAACATGTGATCAAATGATGCATCTAATTCTGTACCATTATATTTTGACACATTTTAGTCTTTAAATGAAAATTTTCATAATATCTCTAAAACAAAGGATGAGAAGCCTGTAGAAAGTCATGTAGTCTCATTAGAACCAATGGAAAATAGGTTGCAGCAATATTTTCAAGTTTTTCATGACCCTATAGCTGATGTGTTGGATGATATCTGTAGTAAAAGTCCTTCTCCATTAGCTAACTATGAGCCTAAAAAGGGTGTTGATATAAACTTGATGCGACAGCCGGTTTCTTTGTCATTTTCAGCAGGAGTGTTACACAGTTTTTTTTCACCGACCCCGCATCCTCCTGGTCCCGGGTAGAGTCAGTCTTTGAATGGCATCTTCTCTGTGTCATACATCAAAATATGTGTCCATATCATCCATATCACTCAAGAAGATTAACCATGCTCATTAATCCTAAAGATGACCCTTTTTACCTATGTTTCAAGGTCGTCACAAGACATCAGTATCCTGCCTGCGACGATGGCCCAGAGTAAACAAGAACCTCACAACACCATCGCAAGAGTACATCTGTTCTTAGCGACGGTAGATTTTAGGGATCATCGCAGGTCATCAGTATCCTGCCTGTGACGATAGCCCTGAATGCACTAATGCCTCGTGATGTCGTCTTTGAGTCTCAGTGTTTGACCTGCAACGACCCAGATATGGCGAATTAGTTCAAACATAATGCTTCTGGGTGGTTCTGGAGCTGGTTGTTGGGTCAAAGAAGTTCGCCTCTCCTCATTTGAGATGGTGGTTCCACCTTTTGAGTAACCTCCCTTGAAGATAAGCTTCCTCTCCCCTCATTTATGGAGGCTCCTCCTCTTATAAAAGCATCCTCCATGACTATGATCAACTAGCTTTTGGAGTGCTAGTTGAGTTTTGGTGTGCTAGTTCTTAGCTTGTTGGATTGATAGCTTACAGTTTGGATTGCCTTTCATGTTGTGGATTGAGAGTGTAAAATGGTTTTGTAAGAAGGAAGCCTTATTGTGATTGCCTTAGTTTCATACTTGTGCTTTTGGGTGAGAGAGAGAGTCATCAGTCTTTCTGGGAGACCTTTGAGAGTGAATGCTTATGGAGACATACTGATTGGACCCTTCAAGGAAGCTTGCGACGTCAAGGCGTGGTTGTAAGCTTTACTTTTGTTTACATTAATAAAATCAATGGTTATTTCCTATATCATGTATGAAATGTATGTTGATAGCTTATGGTTCCTTGACTCTATAAGTAGATAGTTCGTTGTTGTGCTCTATTATGTGTATTGTCATTTTCCTATGTTGTTTCAGGTGAATCATTTATTAAGGAGAAGATAGCGATAGTTGAAGCGACGTGATGAAGACTTCACCGAAAATCGGTATAAGGTAGGCCTCTTCAAAAATAACTATTTAAGGAATTAGCTATTGTCTTTTTATTACTGTGACTAGACCCACTCTAGGGCTAGAGGGGTTGTCTCTGTCTACAAAGGGAACATACCTGCATCACAAGTTGGCGACTCCACTGGGAAGCCTTTGTGTGTTGTATCTTGTTTTTTCTCTTGATTTGTTTTTGATTGAATTACAAAGTGTCTCCTTATTTGGGACTGAACCATCAGTGTTTTGGATCACTTGAGTAGATCTGGTAGTCCACCTCACTATCTGAGTGATAAGCATGGTGTCTTTCAACTGTATTTGCCTTGCTTTCCCTCTCTATTCAAATCGTCGCTATTTAATTCCTAACAGCTGCGACGAATCACTCCTATCCTCTTTACCCAAGCTGTATGTCATGGATATCCCATCATACAGCTACGACAATTCCTGAAATTTGACCGTCACCGAGAATAGGTGTACCTTTGCGAAAATGACGCTCAGTTGCTAGTGTAGTGTCTGCGACGATTTAACGATCATCTCATGTTGTCAGTCTTACCCCTGCGATGATTCCTATAGGGTTTCTTTTTACAACCCTACCTCCTAAATAGGCAAGTGAGCTTATCCTTTGTTGCCTCTTACATCTTATTAAGCTTGTTTTGACTGTGTTTGCTAAGACATATCCTTCTTGATTTCGTTTGTATGAGTTTTGGTTTTTGGGTTGTGTGACCTAAGTCTTTTAAGGTTTCATCAATAATTCACTTGTTTTGGGTTGCTTGTCCTTCCAAGATTCTGCACTACATCCACAACAGTCTTGTTGATTTGTTTGAAGTTGTTCTTTTGCCCATCTTCTTGGTTGATCCGTAGTAATTGGTCATCAAACTAGCTTGTTGTGTTGATTTGATTTCCATTTGAAGCATAGATTACATTTTCCTTTTGATCAATCAAATTTGTGCATTATCTTGTTTGTTATTTATTCCAAAAGTCAAAAAACAATCGCACTCATATAGTATACGAAAATGAAATCATGTTTGCATTAGTAGATTCTTTATGATTAGGAACTGAAAAGCGAAATTCGAATTTCATTTTTTTTGTCATAGTATTTGTGAGAAGTGGAAATCGATGCATTGTGTTTCCTATTGATTAGATTACTTGCTTGCCTTGTTGTTCTTGCATTTTCTTGTTTGGAAATGAACTCCTTACCCTCATTTAGGTAGTCCTTCATCGAAAGGAATGGTTTTTTGCTCATCTAGTTGCATTCTAGGAGTGTTAAAGATACATTCGATAAGGCCTTGAAATCGAAACTTAATTCAAGATCAACTGTTAAAATCTATTGAATGAACCTAAAAATGCATTGGAACTTAATGCTCATATCTTTATGTCTAGGCTAGAGACGTGTTCCAGCGTCGTTAAACCTAGTGCATGTTGTTTTCACTGAGGTTGGGTGATTCCTCCTTTGTGATTCAATAAGTGCTAGTACGGATTTGTGCTCCCTGTACCGTCGCGTATATGGTGGGAGACCCCATTAGGTTGAAATCCTTTTATCCCTAGGAAGTTGAGTCTGCCGCCTTACAGATCATAACACACAGAACACAACATTCAGGAAGATTGACTGCCATATGGAAAATCCATGTCATTTCTCTTTCATTTATCACCAAGGTGTATATTGCAGTTTTACAATTTGTCTGGTTAACCCTCTTGTCTAGAGTTTCCAGAGCAATCACTTTCATTCCATTTCGACTCTTTAACAGAAAAAGGAGCATCTGAACACTTGTCCTTTTAGGCTCATTAAACCTAGAAAGAGATAGAGTCACCTTTCGTCCTTTTCTCGACTCTTAAAATATGAAAAGGCACAGTTTTGTTTTAGTGTCATAAAATTAACTACCCACGAAATATTCCTGGTTAAAGTTAGCGTTCCTTTCAAGGTCGATTCCAATGGCAACATTTCCAGAGTTTACCAGTCAAGGTCTCCCCCCGAATGGGAATCCTGGTCCATTTCCTTCTTTTGGAAATGTTGGTGCTCCTTCTATGGCAACGTTGTCCTTGCCTAGGTTAACCATTGGCCTACCTGTTTGGTTGTTTTCAACCTCGGTGGTCCCAAGCATCCCAACTCTTGCTCCGTTGTCTCCTTCATATGAATCACGTCATGATGATTTTAGGGTTGACCCTTCGCCTTCTTCCCCTGTTTATTCATCCTCCCCTTCTACTTCGCCTGGTGAAAGTTACAAATCCAGTAACCAGGAGGCTAAGAAGAAGAAGGGGAAGATGAAGAAGAAGAAGTTAGATAAGCGAGAGGCCACTCGTGCAACTATTGCTCTGAGTACACCTTCGGTAGGAAAACCTTCTGATCCTCCACGGAAGGTTAAATTTCCTTGTAAGTTGTGCAAGGGTGACCATTTTCTTCGTGATTGTCCTGGTATTCCTAGGATCTTAGAAGTATGGTCTCAAGATCTGACTCGTCAATCCTCATCGCCCTCTGAAGATCATGTCGATGTTACACCCTCAACTAGCAGTGGTAAGAAGAAAGGGAAGATTAGATTCCCCTGTAGGTTATGTGAAGGCGAACATCTTCTTCACCTTTGTCCGCTCATGGATAAAGCTTCCACCATTTTGGAAAATCTTACAGCTCCTCAACCCCAACTTCTGGTTGGTTATCAGAGGCTTTCTTCTGACCCTCTCTCGGTTGACAAAGAGATTGACTTGGATTCATCTCTTGCTTGTCCTGCTCTCTCTGAGCAAGACTCTCTCATGACTGTTCCTGACCAACCATTGGTTGAAAAGAGTGTCGACTTGGCTCCACCTTTGGTTCTTTTCTCTTTTCCAGAAGAGAGTCATGATCATACTGCTCATGTTCTTCTCATCTTTTCAGATTCTCCTAAATCAAATAATGACCCTCCTATCCTACCTGATCAAGAGAGTCCTTCTTCGATTCCTGTAGAGCATGGGGGAAATCATATGATACCCCCACCAAGTAGTTCTGTTGTTTCCTTCGATTGGAGTCACTTGACTGCTTTCCGCCTCCCATCTTATGTGCCTTTCCAGATCACCGTGCACGCCTATAATATGGCGGTACCTGGAACTTTATTGGATGAGGGTGCGTCTGTTAGCCTTATGTCTTCCACTACTTGGAAAGCTTTGGCCTCCCCACAGCTTATGCCTGTCACCCAGAATCTGTTGGCTTTCTATGGAGGAACCAGTCAACCCTTAGGGATCCTTCCAAATTTTCCTATTACCTTGGGGGGTAAAACCGTCTATATAGACGTGATGGTCATCCAAGGTGTGTTGGATTTCAATCTTCTCCTTGGCCGCGACTATATTTATGTCATGGGGGCTCTTGTTTCTTTTGCTTTTCCGTGTGGTTTGTTTTCACATGATGGAAGAATTATGACTATAGATCAATTATCTTTCTTTGGTCACTAGGTACCTTCTTTGCAACCATCATCCCCTATCAGCTCTTGTTTTCCAGTAGTACCTTTCCCGCCACAGGTAAATTATGTGGCTACCCATTTCGTCTCCGCATCTGTTGATGATCACGCAGATGGTCTCGTACATCATGTACTGGGGGCGTTAGAATCCAACCTATCATTGGTGCCCCATGAAATATATTCCTCCCAGAGCATGGTTCTTCCATCTAGTGAAGACCTCTTGGGAGTCATGTTCTCATATGGCCCATGAGTAGTTTTGTTGAGGATAGTTCTTTTCTTGTGTCGACCTCGTTAAAAAATGAAACAAGGGTTATGAGGATAGTTCTTGCTCTTGTGTCGACCTCATTAAAAAATGAAACGAGCGCCATGGAGCATAGTTCCTTGTCTTGTGTCAAGCTCGTTAAAAAATGAAACAAGGAGTCTTGAGGAGAGTTCTCGATCTTGTGTCAACCTCGTTTAAAAATGAAACAAGAGGTCCGAGGATAGTTCTTGATCTTGTGTCAACCTCATTTAAAAATGAAACAAGAGGTCTGAGGAGAATTCCTAGTCTTGTGTCAACCTCGTTAAAAAATGAAACAAATGTCTTGAGGATAGTTCTTTCACTGTGTCAACCTCGTTAAAAAATGAAACAACTCCCTTTTTCCCAATCAAGTCTTTGATTGAGCTCTCGTAAAATCCCAGTCGAGTCTTTCCTAAATCTCGCGAGCGAACTTTCATTCCATCCACCTAGTTGAATGCAATGAAGCTTGGGGGGCATGTACCTCGATTGGATCATTATGTTGGGGGCATGCGAACCTTATTGAAGCATAGTTTTTCGTTTCAAGCTTGTGTAGACATGAAACCGAATCCAAGCATAGTTCTCCATGGTTCGAGCTTGTGTAAAAATGAACCCATGCGCCATGTACCTTTTTGGGTTTGGTGTGTAAAGCGATTTCTTGCTTATTGTGTCTTTTGTCTTTTATGCAAATGTTAAATATATTGACTGATGCATTAGTGAATTATGTATTAGATAGACATTTGTGTAAATTATAAGTCATAAACCAGCATTCAGACATAATAAGCGGATACAGTAAAACATAGATAGATCCATATCATGTGTTGCGCACCGTGGCTCTCAAAAATATATATATATATATATATATATATATATATATATATATATATATATATATATATATATATATATATATATATATATATATATATATATATGTCCAAAAAATATGTGTGTTCAGTTACATCGTGAGACACATGTCTCTCAAAAATCTGCAGAAAAGAAACCTAGAAGTCTACTATGCATTATGCTCTCTATAGCAGACTACTACTCGAACCACACATCGAAGCAGCCAGTGTATCCTGTTCGACACACCCACAGTGTGTCGTTGGTACTGCCTGGGAATCTCCTTGAATCCTCTGTAGTCTGGGATCCCCTCAGTCAAGCCCTTTAGGTTACGGGCTATCTCCTCCTCAGCATCTCCACCCAAAGGTGGTAAGTCAATCTCTCTGGCAGCCCTCTAGGTAGTAGGAGCGAGACCTACTGGTCTCTTAGGTCCAACATCTGCAAAGAATCGAACATAATAATTAGGGCATGTATATTTAAAATCCAAAAACAACAAAAAATCACAAAAATTTTGTCGGTCAAACTGAGTATTTTACCTCTCTCGTCCCACTGTTCACCAGGAGGAAGCAGCATGTCTGGGTCGCCCCTGAAGTCCATACCAGCATACAGCCAATCCTCAAATATGACATGTTGACGGTTCATCCAATCAACAAATTCCAGACCCCATGACACAGGCTGGCCACCGCCTCCTCGCGGCATCACAAGAGACCAACAAGTAATCTGTGTCTCTTGTGGTCCTGGCCATCCCACTGTTACGTCCTACCTCTGGAGGATCGGTACTCGCTCCAGCATGAGTGGTACCAAGATCAAACCATAACCAAACTATTTTGTTTCGCCCTGATGGCACTTGGTCAGTTGTCTCTTCATATTAAGAGACACGGCTTCCACCCAGTCAAACATGGTAGGGTTTAAGCAGTCTAGGGCTAACCGTAGTTGGGTCTTGGTCACCTCATGCTGGGCTTGGGACCCAACCACTCTGGTGATGGTAAACAACAATACTCGTAATGACAAATCATTAACCGTGGTAATCTGTAGCTTTCCACTGGTAGATGATTTCCATGCTCCTGGGCACACTCTTGCAATAAGAGTGTCCAAAGAGTCTCCCGTAACCCGAGTACCCACCATGCGAGGTCTCTCACCTCTCCGTGACAATCTAGTCAAAAAATAGATGTTCATGGCATCAAACTCAATTTCTTTCCCGCAGATTATAAATTTGCCTTCTGTTAGGTTCCAGGCTCGGATCAAGTACTCTAGCAGATCCAATTCTGCTCTTATTAAGAAGAATTTCATCAACCCATAGTTCCGTAGGATGTTCAGGAAATGCAGATCGGCTGCTCCCATCACATCATCATCATCATGAGTATGTTCCTGCCATGAAAATTCCATTTTTTATCCCTGCATGCACAAACATTTCTTCGTTAAAATCCATCCAACCATTTTCACCGTTTAAAACTGAGTATAAATGAAGATTTTTGCATTCCGGCGCTCGTCACAGTTGTTCTTAAAATAGCTGCGACGAGTTGATTTTCATAGTTCACAAATTCATGGGTCATCGCAAGTGTACATGACTTTCCTACAATGATCCTGTTTTTTCCCCGTGCAAATTTATCAGTCGTCACAACCCCGAGGGGTAAACTTGCGACGACCGAGGTGGAATTTTTGTCCAAAAAATTCCTTTAAACCCCGGTCTAAAACATGACATTGCATCTAATTTTGGCAAAAAAACAAAGGTAGGGATAGGGTATTTACCTGGAGGAAGTGCGAAAGGAAATGAACCATTGAGTTTCTTGGAATCGATCGTCCAGTTTCACAAGGTACGCATTGTTTGAAGTTTTTTACCACAGTAAAATAAACAAGTAAATTAGTTTTTTTACCATAGTGCCTCTTTTATGACCTTTTTTTCAAAAATTTAGGGTTTCCTTTAGGGTTTGAAATTAGGGTTTTGGTCTATATGCATGTTTTTGCGAGAAATATCTTATGCTTGCGTTTTCTTGTGTAGCGATAGGTGTTTTGAGCATTGGAAATGATCGATGCATGAATTATATACTCAGTCAATACCGAAAAAATCCTTTCCGAGTCAACTTTAAGCTCTTTTTTTACTCTTGAAACGTGAAAATATTGTCGATCCCTTATCGTTTCAAGCTCGTTAATGGTCATGAAACATCGTTTTCACAGTAAGTTTTTTACTTTTTCGGGCTGGAGGCACTATTTACGAAAATTACTCCTTGACTGAAATGGTCAAGTGGTTCTCTCCAGTATCGTTTTCTACCTTTTTGGGCTCAAGAGACACAAACATACGAAAAGGGACCATTTGGAGTTTTCTTTTCCATGTTTTTCTCAAACTCTATAAATATGAAAAAGACTCCAAGTTTTACCTATGTTGGACTCGTTAAACCCTGACGATATTGGACTCGTTGCCATGATGAGACCCGAGCTTCTCCTCCCTAGGGCTCATTAAAATTTCACTAGGTTGGATTTGTTCGAAAGACAAACTTATATTGAAAGCATATGCTGTCCCCTTCAAGCTTGTGTTTCAAAAAATAATTGGGGTACTCGCCAACAATCGTGGGGGAACAATTTGGAAGTATTCTATTGATTACCTACGACAGCGCGTCGCTCTTGAACATCAACACTTTGTTGCTTCTCGCCGGTTTTGGGATATCCTCACTTCATCATTGGCCTTCCAAGGTTTGGGTCCTTCATTTTGCCTCATTCCATTTGATCCCTGCTGTCTCCGCATGACCTTTGATCCCTTGGTACCAAAATGTTTCCACATTCCGGAGTCATGTCATCGATATGTTCAAGAGCTTAATCCTTCTGTAGTTTGCACCCTTACATCCTCCTCTGATTCTCTGTTTCATCCATCATCATCTTGTTCCTTTGTCTCACGTCATTGATGTGGGAAATATTATGGCCCTCCTGCAACTGATCACATCCTGTCGACGTCAACTCATTATCCAGGATGATGGTCTAGAGACTCCTTTCTGGTACCTTGGAGCTTGCATGCCCTAATGGAAAGTTCTTCGCATTCGATGACAGGTTTTCATCATTGGCCTTCGATCAGATGACTTCACGAGTGTTCGACTCCAACTCATTTTTCACACTTCGTGACTTGTACTAGTTGTACCTTGAGGACCATTGACATTACTGGTGGTTTCTCTCGCACTTGTTAACAGTTCACATCATTGACCAGTAATCAAGTGATTTTCTAGTATGCTCAACTTCAGCACATCTATTCGCATATTAGAAATTGTACTATGATCGGGTTGGATTCAAGACCCTGAACTCAGATACATAAGTTCGAGTTGCATGGATCGGTTCGTGCTTGCATACATGACTCTTTGATTGGATGGTTGTGACCATACCTAAGTCTTTCTGGATGGCTGCGAACATACCTATGTTTTCATATGGTCTTTTCGACTGGATGGCTACATCCATACCACAGACCAGTTCTATTTGTCTTTGGATGGTTGTGCCCATGCCTCAACTACATGTACTTCTTTCACTATCAGAGATATCAGTTGTACTTGCATCTATAGGTTATCCACAATGGTGTTCTGGTTCATTTATAGTTTCGTCAAGCATTTCACTCCTCCCACTCTCTCGGCCTTCATGCTTTAGGGGGCATCTGTTACACAGTATTTTGTCACCAACCCCACATCCCCCTGATCCCGAGTAGAGTCGGTCTCTGAATGGCATCTGCTATGTGTCATACATCAAAATATGTGTCCATATCTTCCATATCACTCAAGAAGATTAACCATGCTCATTAATCCTGAAGATGACCCTTTTTACCTATGTTTCAAGATCGTCGTAGGACATCAGTATCCTGCCTGCGACGATGGCCCAGAGTGAACAAGAACCTCGTGACACCGTCGCAAGAGTACATATGTTCTTAGCGACAGTCAATTTTAGGGATCGTCACAGGTCATCAGTATCCTGCCTGCAACGATAGCCCTGAATGCACTAACGCCTCGCAATTTCATCTCTGAGTCTCAGTGTTTGACCTGCGATGACCCAGATATGGCGAATTAGTTCAAACATAATGCTTTTGGGTGGTTCTGGAACTAGTTGTTGGTCAAAGAAGTTTGCCTCTCCTCATTTGAGATGATTGGTTCCACCTTTTGAGTAACCTCCCTTGAAGATAAGCTTCCTCTCCCCTCATTTATGGAGGCTCCTCCTCTTATAAAAGCATCCTCCATGACTATGATCAGCTAGCTTTTGGAGTGCTAGTTGAGTTTTGGTGTGCTAGTTCTTAGCTTGTTGGATTGATAGCTTATAGTTTGGATTGCCTTTCATGTTGTGGATTGAGAGTGTAAACTAGTTTTGTAAGAAGGAAGCCTTATTGTGATTGCCTTAGTTTCATACTTGTGCTTTTGGGTGAGAGAGAGAGTCATCAGTCTTTCTGGGAGACCTTTGAGAGTGAATGCTTATGGAGACATACTGATTGGACCCTTCAAGGAAGCTTGCGACGTCAAGGTGTGGTTGTAAGCTTTACTTTTGTTTACATTAATACAATCAATGGTTATTTCCTATATCATGTATGAAATGTATGTTGATAGCTTATGGTTCCTTGACTCTATAAGTAGATAGTTCGTTGTTATGCTCTATTATGTGTATTGTCGTTTTCCTATGTTGTTTCGGGTGAATCATTCATTAAGGAGAAGATGGTGATAGTTGAAGCGACGTGACGAAGACTTCACCGAACACCGGTATAAGGTAGGCCTCTTCAACAATAACTATTTAAGGAATTAGCTATTGTCTTTGTCTTGTTGTGACTAGACCCACTCTAGGGCTAGAGAGGTTGTCTCTGTCCGCAGAGGGAACTTACCTACGTCACAAGGAGTCTCATTACAAAGCTCATCCGAAAATTTGCAGTCATATCAGGATAGTAATGAAGAAGATTCTTGTTTTTTTGTTGATCATCAAGAAAAATTAGTCATTCACGAGTTTCAGGATCCTTTTTTCAACTTGTTGCAGTCATCAAGGGAAGAAAGCATGGATGTTGGGAAAATTTTAAAATCAAGGCACGAAGGCTACCTAAATCATAACATTAATGTATTATATGGGCTATAAATCAATATGTATTCCTATGAAGATCCTTTTGCATCATTTTTGAGGTCAGCCAGAGGGCTCATGCTTTGCAATTTCATCAAGATTCAATATGATTTCAAGTTTTCATGGGAGTTTCCTTTTAGTAGTTCTCTCTTCTTGCTCATAAGCAAGCACTTGCAGAGAATTCAAATAGCAGCCAGAATGCATACATGGTTGCATTGGTTGTTCCATTTCACCTGATTAGGTGATGAATGGATCATTTAGAGTAGGTTTTGTTGAATAAGCTCAATTCCGAGCATCCTTTTTCAGTTATTTTTCAGTCAGTCTCAAGTCAGTTTATTGAGTCAAGTTTTCAGTACTCAGTTACTCTTTAGATGTTCACCGTATTAGCCCACATGGTTAGGAACTTGGTCTACAGTGTTCTTGAAATCTCCAAGGAGCTGTCATCCCCAATAAGTCCGATGTTAGTGTCAGTATTTTCATACTGCCATTAGTGATCAGAATCCTCTTTTCATATCATATTAGGGTCTCATTCTGAAATTTTTGTCATTCCACTAGGTCATCATGCAAAAAATTTGGTCACTAAAGGTTGAATTAGTGTTTCCTTTACCCCTTTTAGAAATTTACCCCTTACTGTCTCATTTCACCTTTTGCTGAAGCATACCATTGGTCATGACTTGTCTTCATCATGACAGTCACTTTTATCATAGTCACAGCCACTCAAAGTCTCCATTAGGTCATTAGGGTTTTCATGGTTCAATAACATTCCACTCCATTTCATGTAGAAGAGGCATAAGGGAGGTCATTTCAACAAGTATGAGGCCATTCCAACTCATAAACATCATGTCTCCATCATTTTTCAATAAGTCATTCCAAGGAACAAATCATTTGCCACACATAGGGCTAGTTTTTCTTATAACTATGTTTCTAACCAAACAGAGATGAATTTGACAAAAGTGAGAGCAGTTATTGTCCACCATAGGCCAAGGATGAAAATCATCCTTCAGTATGTACACAGGTATCATGGTTTTGGAGAAATCTCAAAAATATAGTTGCTACAAGAGGTTTTATACATTTTTGGAGTGACCTTGGGAAAATCCATTTTTCGCCTAGCTGGAGTGTCCAACTTACTCAATTGATGATTCAGATCATAACTAGACATAAATATCTTTCCAATGACCTGTCATGAGCTTAATGTGGAGTTGCGAAAGACCTCCAAAAGTTTCCTGCAATATCACACTTCATTTTTTCACCCTCATTCTGCACTGTTTGACCAGTCTTGGGAGAATTGATTTTTGATAGGCTATAATTGATCATTGTAAGTGCTTGATAGGTCCATTGTGTATCCAAGAGAAAAATATTTCCAACAAGCTATCATGGGCTCAATTTTTACTTTCGGAAGGTACTCAAAAGTCGATTTGGAGTCGGCACTGTGCGTTCTCTTATAGCGTTGCGCGTTCGCTTCAGTTGCTGCGCATTTACCCGACGTTGCGTGTTTTCCACAGGTGTTGCGGACTCCCTTAAGGCATTGCATGCTTGCCAGAGGCACTACACACTCCCCATGGGCGCTGTAGGTTTGTCCAGGAGAGCTAAAATCACCTGCTCAGCTCCACCAAAGTGCATTAGACCTCCTACAAGTAAGTAACCACTGCAGATCACATGTTTTTTGCCCCATAGAATCATACCCAAAGTGTTTTAAAGGTTTGTTGAAGATTTGGTTTTATTATCACATCTAACACCGTATATCTCCCTCAAAACCACCCTTGAACTCTCAATTCCCAACTTTCAACTCCCCTACACTTTCATTCCCTTTCCCTAAACCCTTTATCCAAATACTCTCTAAACCTTTGTCCCAAAACCCTAAGCCCTAGGTGCTACAACTACCTAGGATCCCAAATCCCTCATATTAATACTCCCTATCCCCTTCTCCATTACATAAATCCCTTTACCTGTCTCACTCAATTCCCCTTTCCCATTCCTTACTCCCAAAAAACCACATTCCAACAACCTAATACCTCCCTAGGGTTTGACATTAAAACACCATGGCAGAAGAAGAAAGCAGACCATACAGTGAGGTAGAAAAAGCCAAGTTTTTGTTAGAAGACACACTTGAGAAGCATGGTTTGCTTCAAGAGCAATATGAACAAGCACCAAGAGGCAGCCCTAAAACCAGAGGTTTGAAAAGAGCCTTGGAACTTAAAGGGAAAAGGCAAAGAGAGATAGTTGATGAAGCTATGCTTCATGATCAATTCTTGGATATGATCAAAGAAGACAAGGTTGGCTTTAGGCCATTAATGAACGCTATGCCAACAGAGAAAGGATTTCCAGGGAAAAACTCAAAGCTGAAAAGGAAATAATGGAAGCCCTTACTCACCAAAAGGCAAAGGAAAAGCTTGACATACTTACAGAGGCTTCACTCCAAGCCTAGATAGACCAAACCTCGGCTCCTTAACCAATTTTGAAGTCCCTTAGCATATTTTGGGAAAGATATGTTTTTTGTGTTTTTTAGGCAATTTAAATATCAACTGCATGGTCAAACACATAGTGCCTAGGGTGCTACGCACTTTTTTGGGACACTTTTTGGAGGAAGCCACCAATGGATGCAGAAGGACCAAGACATCTAGGAAAACCATGTTTCTAACCCTGGAATGCAAAATTGGTTGCACACTTGACCAGTCTTGGGAGAATGCAGTTTTGGATCAAATCAAGCCCATTTTGAAAACTAAAGGCCAATTTAGAAACTAGATTGGATAAGATTTCCAATGAGCTATCCCGGGCTCAATTTGGACCCGGGAAGGCAGAAAAAAGTGGGCCTAAAGATGATGTTGCATGTTTGACACTGGCACTGTGCATTTGACATAGGCACTGTGCACTTGACAGTTGACCTAATTTTTCACTGTTCTTCTCCAGATTTGATTTTTACCTATGGGAAATCAATATTTTACTAATGTAATTGATATTATTGATGTAATTATGGTCTTTTACTATTACCTAGGCGTAAGTAAATTAGGTTAATAGTCTTCATCAAGTCAGATGAATCAGTTTCAATGTAATTAGGGATGAGTCACTTTGACCACCCTACACTCTAGATATCGGTTTAGATGTTGGTGGAATTGCTCCTCTTCTCATGGATTCGACCCTTGAGGTTGGGAGGAGTTTGTTTTGATGTTTATATATTCCCTTTCTTCACTCTTGGAACAGGTTGGACTCCATTAGATGTTGTACTAGTGTTTGAGAGAAAGAAACCTTGCAACGCTTGAAGAGATGCAGAACAATGCAGTAGATGTAGAGGGTAATCTATTGATCAGAAGGGAAACGTTGAAGGAACAAAAGAGGGAGAACATAGATGCAGAGCACCTAACATCTTCAAAAGTAAAGCTCGACATTTTGGTGAGTGTAGTGGATCAAATGATGCAAAAGATCACTATGAGAGATGAATTTTTCGTTCAATATCACGATGACCCACTTATCCCAGAAAAAGAAGAGGTTGTTGGCCCTAAACACTTGCCTGCTAATCCCAGCTACCATAGATCAGAAAATGGATTTGTAAATCAATCTGAGGAGAAGAAATTTGTTGATCTAATGTGTATGTTTGATGACATTCGTTCTTTTAATGATTTTCCAAAGTTTGATCAGTATGATGATGATTATGTTCTCCAAATTAAAGCTAATTCTGCAGAGCAATCAGCAGTTGGTTTGTGGGAGGAGGAAGTTCAGTTTTAGCAGCTCGAATACAGTGATCAGCCAATGCATATCAGTTATGGAAGTGAGGAGGAAACTGTAGAAAATTTGGAAGTAAGTGAAGGTTCTTTGCCTCTTTGTTTTACTTCATTTCAGTTCATCAAAGACAACTTTTATGCAATCAGAAATCAGCAGTCATTAAGTTTCGATCTTGATGATCAAGAGGATAACAAAATTATTGACCAGAGCTGCTTACCCTTGTGTTTCTCCTCATTTGCAAAAATAAGAGAAAACTATAAGCAAGCAGATAAGTGAGTGGTCAACACTATAAATGATAAACCTTCTCCTGAAATGGTTGAGGAAATCATTTGTGACATAGAATCCTCCTTAGCTCTAGATTTGCAGCCACCAAATTCCATTGAATCCCAAATTGCAAATGAAGGCTTGGAAGATGAAACATGTGATCAAATGATTCAAGATGATTCTATACCATTATGTTTTGAATAATTTCGGTCTTTAAAGGAAAATTTTCATAATATCTCTAAAACATAGGATGAGCAGCCTGTAGAAAGTCATGCAGTCTCATTAGAACCAATGGAAAATAGGTTGCAGTTGTCTTTTCAAGTTTTTCATGACCCTATAGGTGATGTGTTGGATGATATCTATAGTAAAAGTCCTTCTCCATTAGCTAATTGTGAGCCTGAAAAGAGTGTTGATATCAACTTGATCCAACAGCCCGTTTCTTTGCCATTTTGAACAGGAGTCTCATTACAAAGCTCATCCGAAAATTTGCAATCATATCAGGAAGTAATCAATAAGATTCTTCTTTTGTTGTTAATCATCAAGAAAAATTAGGCATTCACGAGTTTCAGGATCCTTTTGTCAACTTGTTGCAGTATCAAGGGAAAAGGCAAAAGGTCAATTTTGGGGTTAAAAACCCAAGTTTTGGGGCAGAAAGCTCGAAGTTTGTATAAAGAAATGTAAAGTATCTGCATTTTGTGGTCGCAGAGTGCGAAGATATCTAAAGTCAAAAAGGGTTTTCTGCCCTTAGTCTAGATAGGTTGTGTCGCTTTTGGAGATCCACCCTTCGTCAGCGAACCATGAGATTGTAGAAAAAGGAGGTCTTAAGAAGAGTCTAGGGCAGTAGAGTAGAGGAGAAAGTAAAGTAGAAGTACTTGATGATTCTGTAAAGAGCTAAGAGAGAGAGTCTTAGCATATGAAGAGGCTCTGCAGCTAAGTGCGCAGATGCCTAGGGTAGAAGTTTGCAGCTGAGTGTGCAGACCCCTACAGCTATGTGCGCAAGGCAGATAGAGTCTGTATTGGGAATTTGAATCATTAATAAAGAGAAGTATTCTAAAATTACTATGTACCTTCCATATATGTATTCGCTATTTTACTTCTGTTATAAATGTTGCAATTATGCTATGTTGAATACTGGGGTTATGAATTAATGCTATATTGATGCGCGAATCTATGTATTTCACTTTGTCATATGAACACAAGTAAGAATATATGTTTACGCAAAGATAACCGTAATACATGTTAAAGTTAACCAATACTTAAGCTAATCTAGGTAGACACAGAAGTAAGACTAATTACATAAGCACGTAAGCACTTGATCTATCTATTTAGGGTCCGCGAAGGATGACCAGAGACTTTCGCGGAGGCTCCAAGGACAAATAAGAGAAGTACATTGATAAGCCCTAAAGGGCTTATCGATCTGCATGAAGGCAAAGCGAAGGCCTAAAAACTAGCATCACAACCATCTCAGGGTGTGGAAACTTGGTTCTTGCATCCCCCCATACTGCTTCAGGTGAGACTTCAGTCCGCGCTGTGCGAATTGATGCCGAAAGGGCCAGTAGTGTGGGGATTTTCTTGGCTGCTTAACATTGAACCTGGGTTAGGGCCCATCAAGCCAACAAATGGTTCTGTTGCCGGGATCGGGATATGCATAACCAGATGCGTGATGTGATGTCATTGGAATACAACTAAGAAAGAGATCGAAAACTGGTTGGATAGAAAGATCCACGAATTTGCGGTGCAAGAGAAAAAGAATCTGCGATTGACGAAAGAATAGTGGTTGGACAAATATCTGTACATAGAAATACATGAAATCTTCTTATATTCCTCCCTGGTTGAGTTATATGAGTGGATCGCGAAGATGGCAGATGGCGAAGGAAGGTGGAGGCTTGAAAATCCGATTGTTTGGACACTGGAGTTAGTACAGAGATTGGAGTCCTCTGAAGATAAGATCGTGCGCACTGTCAACCATTAGCTCAACCGCATCATTGGAGGATTTGTGACAGAATTCGCGGTCAATACTTCTGTCAGTTACAGCGAAGCAGAGCACCACTTCTTTAAAGGACCGCGAGGTAAGTATTTGAAGTCACTAAATACTTGGATTAAGATTCTCTTGTGTGAAAAGCAGGTCATGCGGTTACCTTGATTTTTAGAGCTACGCAAAGTGGAAGGTATTTCAGGGACGGAGGAAGAAAAGGTCCTAAGTATAGCCCGTTGATTGAACCTCCTTTGAGTGATGACGAAGGAGCAGTGCAGTCTTCTCCACTGAGCGTTATTCAGTTGATAAGACAAGGGTTCCCGCAAATACCTACACCACCCCCATCCTCGTCCCATCCATCCACACCACCTCCATCCTCACCTCCACCACTCATCCCATCACCCACACCACTGCCACCTCCACCACTGTTCAACATGGCAAACTTTGTAAATCTACCTATATTCAAGGGCGTAGGGAATGAAGATCTTAACCAGTTTTGGTTCATCGCGAAGGCTATGTGGGAAGCTCATAGTATCACAGACGACCAAATGAAGAAATCCACACTGGTTAGTGCTTTTCAGGACCATGCACTAACGTGGTACACTAAGTGCAGTACTAATAACCCAACGTCCGTGTTGGCAGATATCCATGATGGGTTGAATAAAGAATTCAGTAGACCTAAGTCTCAAGCGCAATAAATTGTGGGATTCAAGGAGATCATGATGAAGCCTGGGGAGACACCCTGGGATTTAGATCAAAGATTGAAGTGTACGATCCGTGAATCCAACATGAACCTAACTGATGGACAACACCGCGAATGGTTTTTGGCCTCGCTCTTGCCCTACCTAAGGGTTGCGTGATCACAACAAAAGATTGGGGCCTATGCAGAAGCTCTGGAAATAATGATGAGACTGCATGAGACACCAATGCAGGATGCTAATATGGAGGTTCTACAGATTCATGCGCAGTTGCAGAACCTTTGCCTCGAAATGAAAAGTCTAAAGAAGGACAGAGAAGCTCATCCAGAGGCGCGCAAAGAAGTTTGTTGCCTAAAATGAAAAGGTTAGGGGCATGACAAGGTTCAATGTCCAGTCTTTGCGAACTATGTTGTAGCAGGGGGGCTAATGCCTCTACGGCCTGAGGTTGTGGCAGGGTTAAGTGTAGGGCCCGTGATATGGTGCGCTATATGCCAAGTGGCTAGGAAACATGCGATCAAAAATTTCCATTTGCTGCAGAAATTTGTACAGACACCACAACAGCTCTTCTGCAATTTCTTTCAATCAATAGGTCATGACGAACACAATTTCTGTAGTTACGAATTAATGATGGACAGGACACCTACATACAGGATGTACGCATAAACGTGGCCTCCAGACCAAGGCATTAGGGGAACGCGAGGTGAGTATCAAGGGCGCAGTGAGGCCGAGGTGGAGGGGGGCCTGGTAGAGGCTGAGGGTAGCTTATTTGTTACAATTGTGGAGGATCAAGACATTATGCGAGGGACTGTTAGAATCCAACGTGGCTATCATTCTGCTATTGTACTCAGTTTGACCATGCGACTGAGGATTGCCCTATATTTTTTACTAATATTCATGAAAATGGGGTTCAACCTCCGTAGCCGACGCAAAACCTCAAAATGATGAGGGCTGAGCCTTGGGAGGAAGACCCTAAGGTAAACATTATGTTGTGGAGCAGAACAACGACTGGGGAAGATAAAGGGAAGCAACCTGTAGAAGGTGAATGGGTATGTAGAGCACCAGAAAAGGAGACTAGGTTTGATTTGGAGCACGTGAAAGCAACATTTATGGAAGCAAAGAAAAGCTTCATTGAGGCCTTTACCTCAAGAAGTCAGGAGAAACCAGTTGAAGAAATGGACCCATCCATGATTACCACTTTCTTGGATACCTGCATGAAACTTCTCTACGATTGTAAGGCTGTGAAGGGCCTACAAGAATTGATCAATCGGTGCGCTGGCAAGGTCGGCGCTATTAGCAAACCACACTTAGTCAGAAAGCTTGGCAAACATAAGGCAAGGACTAGGCGTGAGATGAGGCTCACCGTGCAGATAGGGGTCTGATGTGAATGTTTTTCCAAAGCAATCATGGGAAAGAATGGGGAGACTTGCACTCCAGTAGTCTCTGATCCAGTTAAGGATGGTGAATCAATAGAAAATTATCCCGATGGGGAGGCTGCAAGGGGTGACAGTTGACATCAAAGGCGTGAGCACACTGGCGGATTTTGAGGTAATAGAGATTGTGGATGATAGCAATCCCTACCCTGTGCTCCTTGGAATCGATTAGGCCACTGACATGAATGGGGTAATCAACCTGAAGAAGCGAAAGATGATATTTGAAAAGAAGTCATTCCCTGTAGTGGTGCTACTGGATCTTGCAGAAGGACCACACTATACATAACCAGTCTGTGATTATGAAAGTGATGACGACTTGCACCAGATTTACAAGATAATGACGCGAGACCAGGATTGGGTAAATATGACAGCAAATGGGCGTATCACATGGGACCGCGAGAGCTCCTGCACATCAGATTTGGACGAAGAATTAGAGCACTGGCAGAACCGGCTACATGAAGTATCTACGCTGCGTTGTAATATGATGACCAAGTCATTGCGCTACATGTCATCAGAAGTAAGGAATTTGCCTCACTATGATGGGCTAACTAATGTTGATTGCTTTTTGGATGCATTTGAGAGAGAAGTGTCGAAGAAGCATTTCTTCCAGGCCTTGGACTAGGTACTGCATGCTACGCCCGCAAGATGGTGGGGTACGCACAAGGATAATTTTGGTGATTGGCGCGACTATAGGAGGATGATGAGAATATGTTTTGGATAGCCGAAAGTGTGGATGATAGACAAGTATGATGGAAGGGATGATCCACGTGATCACCTAGCCAAATGGACTAAGGCTTATGGAGCAGAGCCCCAGCCTGAATGGGTGCATTTGTTTTTTCATACCCTAGATGTCATACCAATGAATTGGTACTTGGAAATAGAGCTCCGCCATGGCACTAAAGAATGGGACATCTTGCGCCAGGGGTTTATAATGACGTTCAACTTTGAGGATGGGTTTGACTGTATTGACGCGGTGCTACAGGAGGTTAAAGTAGCGATCTTTAGGATACCACAGGATCCTTTGGACCTGATTCAACCTGATTGGACTACCCAACTGAACCATGCACTGGAATGTTATAACATGACTGCTGAAGAAGAAGAAGAAAATCAAAGAAAAATTAATATTCCGAAAACTAAGGGTCACCGCGAGGTTGAAGGTCCATAGATAGAGGATCTAGACATAATCATGCCACTGAAAACTAGGTAGGTCAACATTGGCACAAAGTGGAGCCGAAATTTGCAAAGATTGGGGACTATTGGGATGACGTGACAGTAGACAAGGTCACCGAGCTCCTCCGCGAATATCAGGATTTGTTCCCCACGAAGTTTTCTGATCTAGAGGGAATAATAGGATACTTGGGTGTCATGAAGATCACCCTGAAACCGGACGTAAAACCTGTAAAAAAATACCTTACCGCATTAATCCGAAGTATAAGGAAAGGGTCTGTGCTGAGTTAGATAAGAATCTCGAGGCAGGAACTATTGAACCAGTGGAAGAATCTGATTGGGTAAACCCAATAGTGGTTCAAGAAAAGAAACAGAAAGAAGAAATAAGGATCTGCGTGGATCTCCGAAAATTGAATGACGCTTGTGTGTGTTAGCCTTGGAGGTGTTTGGCCCAAAAATGGACCCAAAACACTCCCAAAGTCTCCAAAGTTTGTTTAAAATCATGCCAAAGGATCCAAGTATGCCCCAAAAGTCTTCAAAATCCTCTTAAAGATCATTCAAAGTCAAAACCGTCGCGTGCCAAGAGCCCTGGAAGGGCGGAAATACACTATCGGGGGCCAAAAACACTCCAAAACAATGAAAAAATATTATCTCAAGCTTAAAACTGAGAAGGCACAGCAGCCGTTAGATCTGGCCGATCAACGGCCCAGATCTAAGCGGCAAATTGCATTGGCGAATTTGATCGACACAGGCAGGCAATGGCAATCGGCACAAAACACTGTCGATCAGCGATCTCCGATGATCGGATCAGTGGATCGCATCAGCGGTTGCCATTGGAGGCAATAGAAGTAGAGTCGCGATGATATCGGGCCCAGCGATATGTCGATCAATGATATCGATGATATCGCTATCGGCGGGGAGCATATGCCATGTTATATGAAGGACCCAGGGAGTGAGCGACGTGTGATTGCGATTTATCGCATCACTTTATCGCATCAGAGAAACCTTAATGGGCGGGGCCTTTACACACATATGGGTGCGACCCGATTAATTGGACCCGACGACATTCTAGTTAATATTGCATAATATTCCAAGTCCGTGAGAAAGGCCAGTTTTAATGTAATTGTGTGTATTTTCGTTGTTTAAACGAAATATAAAGGAGCCTTGGCCAGTGCCAATAGCGATGAAGCCCAGACCCAAAATGGTCTGGGAAGTGAAATATATATTATTTGAAGTCTGCCAAAGGAAATTTTCTCATATTTTTAGTGTTTTTCAATCATATTTCGAAATACAAAGGAACAAAGGGACCAGGCCACTTGCAATGGGCGACAAGAACCTGAAGGGCAGACCCGATAGAGGAATAAATCATTTTTTAGTACTTTTGAAGTCCGAAAAGGACAGAGAACGGTGGGATTTCTCATTGTTGCTGTGTTTTCTGTTTAAAAAAAAATATTCATTATTTTCAACAGAGGTCCACAATAGGGCAACTCTGTTCTGTTTTAGCAAGAAGCATGCATTGTTAAACCATAGAAAGGGCCACAACACGTGCAACTCACCCCAAACCGACAAAGCAGTCATGGAGCAACACAGCGCAACACAACATGACACAGCCACAACAAAAATTATCATGGAGCATCAACAGCACAGCGTAGCTCATCCATAACAACAGAATCAATTGTGGGGCATCTCTGGTACAAGAGAGCTCCCAGATAGTGCAACAAACTACCCAAAATATTTGAAAGCGGTTACTCTTGTGTCAGAAGGAGAAAACCTCTGAGCCATGCTTACCTATTGAGGGAATCAATCAATTAACAAGATAGATCAGACAGAGAAGACTCTGAGCTTCTTAGAGCTTAGGAGCATTGTAAACAGGCTATAAATAGCTAAAAGTAAGATGTAATACAGGTTCAACTTCTGGAGATTGTTCCTCCTCTGTTCCTTCAAACTTCTCATCTTCATTCTAGCAATATAAGCTTCTTTTGATATTATATGTTCAATGTCCATTCTCTTTGTATTTCTATGCTTGCACTTGAATAGGTTATTCAGGTTTTCTAATGTGTCTAATGCCAGATAACTGTCATCTTATCTTTGCATTGATAAATTAGATTTTGCAAGTCTCATTTACTTCATGTAACTAGCCATTCGTATGTGTTTATGTATGCAATCTGCTAGTACAATCATTATTCTCCATCTATCCATTGAATCTATAAATTATTGAGCATTAGTGGTCTAAAGCCTTGTATTAGTGAGAGTGTTCATGCATGTATTGAGTGATAATAGAGCTGAAATGGTTATCTGACTTGATCCAAACCATCATTTATTCCAATTTCAGAGAACAATATTGAAGATTATATGTTACCAGGAATCTATGATCTACAACCTAGGAGAGTTTCTTGGAGAGTTAGCATAATTGACGTCGTTGCCGGGGAGAGGAAACTGAAGCTCAGCTTCCCTGGGAAACGACACATATCCAGCTTTGATGATAGACAAAGTTTGGGCACATTTTTTGTTGTAATCATCTATCTGGCAACTCTACTAGAGGCCGAACCTCTTGGCGACTCCACTTCATAATTCTGGCTCAGTTTGTGAGGCATACTCGGAGAAATCCTCAAAAGTCACAAGATGACCCAGTACCTGACCCTGAAAATATCATCAAAGAAAGAAAGGTATTGCAGAAAGGAGCATCAGGTTCAGGTAAACCTAAATAATCTCCTATATCTCTTCAAGAAAGGCCTGTAATAGAAAAAATATATGTTGAGAGTATAGCTTCTAATACTAGCAGTGAAGAAAAACTCTTAGAGATTCATAAAGCTCCTTATTCTTTAGGTTTTCCTTTTGTTGTATGCCTAAAGGAAACCTCACCTCCTATCCATCATACTCCTTCAGTCCTATCAATCACTCCTCAACCCTCTATCATTCAGACTGCCAGTACTCTTTTAGCCACCAGAGCTATAGCAGGTCCATAAGCACCTACCAAAATGGAAAGAATCATAGTTGCTAGGTATGGACCTCTAATACTACCCACTCCTTTGAATGCTATGCCTACTGGAGAATATCAAAAGTATATGTCTAAGTTCACTAGGACTGAAGAACATCTTGATTCATTCTATAGCTATGCTGATAACTTGGACATTAGTGAAGATGATGTGTGGATGAGAGTCTTTGTCCAAAGCCTAGATGGAGAGGCTAGAAAATGGTTCAGAGAACTTACCCCAAGATCTATAGCAGATGTTAAGGCCTTATGATCAGGTGCTCATGTCCTAAGTGTCGTAAAATGCTCAAAATTTAAAGTGCTTAGAACTAGTTCAAATTTGAATGATTGGAAAGTGCTCGTCTTCCCCATTCCGGCGCTGCAAACAGTTCGAAAAACAGTCGCCGTATGAGGAAGTTATGGCAAAAAGAAGAATTTGTCCATAACATTAGAAAAGGAATATTCCGCCTGGCACGAAATCCGAGGCAACCACCAAACATTAAATGTCACTGCAGTTAAGTTGGCGAAATTTTTGCAGGAGCGCCAAATTTGGCGGACCCGCCATAATTGGCGGAGCTAACTGGAGTTAACTAAAGTTAGCTGGAGTTTTTCTAGGGACAAACTGGAGAAACTTTAAATGGCCATAACTTTGGCTAGGAAAGTCGGTTTTGGACGAATTTTTTTTTGATTTTGGGTCTCTTCGACCTTCTGAAGCCATTGGCATAGGTTTCACAGCCATCTGAGGTCATTTGCAGGTGTTTTAGCTTCGTGGAAGTTCCAGGAGCCACCAGGGCCAAATCAGTTTGGGAGCTGCATTGGGAATTGTGCAACCATTGGAAGTGGAACGAAGGTCATTCCTGAAGTTTTCCAGCCTTTTGAATCCATTTCTGCAGCTTGTTTTTCCTTTTGAGGCATTCTTTTCACTATTTAGCTTCAGGGAAGCTTTCAGGGCCACCAGGGCCATTTCAGTGTTGGAGCTGTTTGGGGGCTATATTCATCCATTTTCGTTGATTCAAAAGCCTATGTCTACTATTTTCGACCTTCTGAGTCTAATGGCAGAGGTTTCAGAACCAATTGAGGTCATCTTCACCTCGAAATTCTCCATGCAAGTTTAAAGGGCCACCAGGGCCAATTGGGGAAAGTACTGTATAAGGTACAAAATTCACTGTTTAGTGTTTGGGAAAGAGCATGTTTGGCTAATTCCTATCTTCTGATTCTATATTTACAGTCAGATCTGTCCTTTGAGACACCCATATTCTTGTATTAGCCTTTGTAGCAATTTTAATACAAGAGGACAAGCCTAGTTGGAGAGGTTTGGTCCAGCAGATGTAGCCCAGAGGGGGGGTGAACTGCTTTATCATTTTGATGTCTTTATTTGTTGAAGATGATATGCTAAACAAAACTGATATAAAGTATTAAACAGCAAATAAATATAACTTACATACACACATAATCACTTATTCAGCTACAGAAAGTTACTTGTCTTATTCCGCAAGACCTTAACCTTCAAGTATGTGTATGTCAAAGACTTCTAAGTGTTTACTTTGTTATTTCTTTAGGCAGAGCCTGTAGAGGGCCAGGTAGCCTCTGGAACTCATCCTCTTTTTAGAGGTGACATGTCCAGTGAATGCCCCTACAGTCTATCTCTGTATAAGAAATAAGAAGTTTATACATTTTTAGAGGTCATTTGGAGTGTCTAGCTCACAGTTGAAATTATTGGAAATGGATACCTTGCACCCTTAAACAAGTACATTCCATTTTCAGATCAGATGGTATCAGAGCACTAGGTTTGCTTGACTTCCATCACTAGCTTGATTGTGTAGCTTGAAAGGTGTCTTAAGCAGTGTTGAAGATTGACTGCTTTACTACTTGTTGTTTGAGTTTGCTGAAGCTCTTTTGTTCATTTGTATAATGACAATTTCCATAAGTGAGTTCTCAAAATCGTCCTCCTTCACAAGATTCTTTGATGAAGGCTTGAAGCAAGAATTTTTCATCATGATGAATATGGTGAGAGAAATGTATGAGGATGAAAGAAAGAGCTCTAGACTTCAAGAGCAGTTGAATTCCATGAGGGAAGAGAATCAGTTGCTTTCTAACCAATTGCAGGAAATGGAAGGCCAACTTCATATTGCAAACATGAAGCTGGAAAGGATGCATGAGTTGGAGACACAACTCCTTGTTGCCAAAGAAGCCTTAGCCAAGTATCAGCTTGAAGAAGAGGTAAACAATTCTAGTTTGTCTTCAAATTCTGATAAGAATGTTTATGTTGGTTCTTTTGAGAAACATACCAGAGGCATAGGGTCCAAGTTGATGCCCAAAATGGGATATGAAGGAAAAGGATTGGGAAAACATGCATATGGTATAGTTGAGCCAATAATGGTTGAGGTAAGGCCCAAGAATTTGGGTCTTGGCTATGGATAATCTTATGGAGAATGTTCTAAAGCAACCATGAAGGCAATTGAAACAGTTCCTAGAAGGAGTTTCATTTCAGGTTCTCTATCTCAAGGTTGTAAAGGTTGTATCCTTGAGGAATGCAATAGTTTGAAACATGCGTTGCAGGAAGAAGGTGTGCATAAGCATGCACTTGAACAAGGAAGTGGTGAACGCTCTAAAACCATTGAAGGGATTGATGGTGTTCCAAAAGGAGCTTCTTCTTCATTTGATTCACCTCCTCATGAAGGTAATGAAGGTGAAAGAGAAAGGTATAAATCTGATTTCAATCATATTTCCTTTGATCATGTAAAGCATGAAAAATTTCCACACAAGCATTGGAAAATAATTGCATGTTCTTTTTGTGGTTTGTTTAACCATAGTGTTTCTAGATGTTGGAAAAGAATGGCAACATGCAGGAAACTTTTGAAGGAAAGGAGGCAAGAAGCCAAAGTTCCATTGAACAATGCAAATCATGCTGTCAAGAAGATGAACATGTGTTGCACTTATTGCCATAAGCATGGACATACTGTTGAAAGGAGTTGGACTTTGAATCCAACAATGCTTCCACGAAAGTTGAAGAAATTGGAGAAAGAGTATGGCAAGAATGGGAAGGAAGTTTCCATCATTGATATGTGTCAGGATGATACACATGTTGATATCGATGTGCAGTTAAAGGAAGCGCCTTTGAAATGGATTGGTAAGAAATGGTTAGAATTCTTATCCAATTGAAGTTGCATGTCTTTTGATTGAATGCATTTCTTTGTTAAGGGAATGCAAGTTGCAAGATGGAAAATCTGAGTATGAGATTCACTCTATTGCAGCGAAAGTTATATTCATTTCAGCTTTGAAATTACATGTACATGTGATCGAGGATCTTGTACTTATGATTGTACTTAAGGAAAAATTGAAGGATAAACTGCATGCATGAGAATGATATGCATGAGCACAGGGATCATGATGATTTCCTTGTATTTTAAACATGTATGTGTGATTAACTTGAAGGGTTGATTACTTTATTTTTAACCATGCATGTAATGTAATATTGACTTGGAAAAAGTTAATTTGATCTCCAAGATTGTAAAGAGGAGAAATGATGAGGTGTTTCATCTTTGTAAAAGCCTTCTCATTTGGGAGGCAACTCTTCTTTTGGAGCGGAGGTGCCATGGATGGGCATCGTGACAGCTGGCAAGCCTAGATATTCAGGGGAATATTTCAGCTCATATATCAGCAAGTTTCATTGCTGGTTTCTGCAAACTTTCAGTTTGTCTGGCGAACAAGCTTGGTCGGGATTCGACGAGTACTTGGTTTATGCAGCAACATTCGCCATGACGACAATTGATAAGGCAGGACATTTTGGCATCAGTATGCTCTTTTGGCTGAATGGAAGAGGATATTTCTATTCCTCAAGTGCTGTACAGTTCAGTTCAGAGATTCAGTGAGCTTTTGGGGACCAAAAGCCTTCTCATTTGGGAGGTGTGATCAGGTGCTCATGTCCTAAGTGTCGTAAAATGCTCAAAATTTAAAGTTCTTAGAACTGGTTCAAATTTGAATGACTGGAAATTTCTCATCTTCCCGATTCCGGCGCCGCAAACGGTTCGAAAAACGGTCGCCGTATGAGGAAGTTATGGCAAAAAGAAGAATTTGTCCATAACATTAGAAATTTTAATTTTTCAAAAAAAAATTAAAAAAGGAATATTCCGCCTGGCATGAAATCCGAGGCAACCACCAAACATTAAATGTAACTGCAGTTAAGTTGGCGGAATTTTGGCAGGAGCGCCAAATTTGGCAGACCCGCCATAATTGGCGGAGCTAACTGGAGTTAACTAAAGTTAGCTGGAGTTTTTCTAGGGACAAACTGGAGAAACTTTAAATGGCCATAACTTTGGCTAGGAAAGTCGGTTTTGGACAAATTTTTTTTTGATTTTGGGTCTCTTCGACCTTCTGAAGCCATTGGCATAGGTTTCATAGCCATCTGAGGTCATTTGTAGGTGTTTTAGCTTCGTGGAAGTTCCAGGAGCCACCAAGGCCAAATCAGTTTGGGAGCTGCATTGGGAATTGTGCAGCCATTGGAAGTGGAACGAAGGTCATTCCTGAAGTTTTCCAGCCTTCTGAATCCATTTCTGCAGCTCATTTTTCCTTTTGACGCATTATTTTCACTGTTTAGCTTCAGGGAAGCTTTCAGGGCCACTAGGGCCATTTCAGTGTTGGAGCTATTTGGGGGCTATATTCATCCATTTTCGGTGATTCAAATGCCTATGTCTGCTATTTTCGACCTTTTGAGTCTAATGGCAGAGGTTTCAGAACCAATTGAGGTCATCTTCACCTCGAAATTCTCCATGCAAGTTTAAAGGGCCACCAGGGCCAATTGGGGAAAGTACTGTATAAGGTACAAAATTCACTGTTTAGTGTTTGGGAAAGAGCATGTTTGGCTAATTCCTATCTTCTGATTCTGTATTTACAGTCAGATCTATCCTTTGAGACACCCATATTCTTGTATTAGCCTTTGTAGCAATTTTAATACAAGAGGACAAGCCTAGTTGGAGAGGTTTGGTCCAGCAGATGTAGCCCAGAGGGGGGGTGAACTGCTTTATCATTTTGATGTCTTTATTTGTTGAAGATGATATGCTAAAAAAAACTGATATAAAGTATTAAACAGCAAATAAATATAACTTTCATACACACATAATTACTTATTCAGCTACAGAAAGTTACTTGTCTTATTCCGCAAGACCTTAACCTTCAAGTATGTGTATGTCAAAGACTTCTAAGTGTTTACTTTGTTATTTCTTTAGGCAGAGCCTGTAGAGGGCCAGGTAGCCTCTCGAACTCATCATCTTTTTAGAGGTGACATGTCCGGTGAATGCCCCTACAGTCTATCTCTGTATAAGAAATAAGAAGTTTATACATTTTTAGAGGTCATTTGGAGTGTCTAGCTCACAGTTGAAATTATTGGAAATGGATACCTTGCACCCTTAAACAAGTACATTCCATTTTCAGATCACCTTAGATGATGCATTCCTAAATTGTTGGGGGGAAGAAGGATCTCCTTTACTACCACACTAAGTTTGGGAACTTACAGAGGGAAAATGGTGAGTTGTTGCCTGATTTTAATAAGAGATTTAACCACAGGTATAGCAAGATACCAGCTGAAGTGAAACCCACCACTACTTCTGCTAGACTCATCTATGCCAGTGCCTTTGATTTTGACTTCTATTTATTGTTGAGGGAGAGGTGATGTACTTCTTTCACTGATATGCAAGATGTAGCCCTGGAAGTAGAATCAAACATCATGGCTGTAGAAAAGCTCAAAGGTAATGCTGATAGAAGAAGACAGAGGGGCGAGCCTTCATCATCTTCAGATCCCAAGATTGATAAAATGGCCAAGATGATAGAGTCATTAGCCTCTGAAATTTCCAAATTAAAGGTTGAGCAGCATTCTGGGAAAGGAAGGGTTCCTAATACCTTTTCTCCTCCAAATCCAAATCCATATAGAAGAGCAAATGAGCAGTTGTAGATTTTTCAAAGAAACAAAGATGCCAATGAAGACCAAAGGGTGAAGCCCCCTTTTCAAAATGCAATCATGGAAGAAGAGCAGTTTGAAGAAGATGATGAGATCCATTGTATGGAAGACAAAGGTAGCGCCACTTTTTTAACCAAAGCTGCCTATGAGAAGTCATTATTCAATGACCAAATCAGCCAAGAATGGGATGGTGAAGCTGTTCTACAAACTGAAGATCAGCACCAATATAATCTGAGGTCAAAGATGAATAATGTCAAGGAGACTCCTGTTCATAAAGTTGTTGTCCCTGCAGAACAACAAGCTAATAAGCAGAAGCAACTAGCAGTTGATCCTATCATCCTCAAAGCTCCAGCCATAAAGGTAAGAGGCCTTGACAAGTCCCCTTATTCTTTCAGTTTTCAATCAGAAATTCAGAAGCCAAGAATACCTATGCCTCTGATTGAACCAGTGAAGAATGAGTCCTTCAAGAAATCTATCCTTGAGGCTCTTGAGCCTAATGCCATCCAAGCTTCCACTGACTATGTAAATCTACAAGATTACCAACCAGTTGTTATTCTCATCCCAATGATTGAAAATTGTGAAGACAAATCCCCATCATTCTATGTCTCTCTGACTATTCATGATAAAATCCTTCATAATTTCCTTCTGGACACTGGAGCCAGCCATAATCCAATGCCCAAGGCTGTCATGGATAAGCTCGGTCTTGACATTACCAAGCCTTATCATTTGGCCTCTACGTAGCTTAAAAAACCAGTTTGCCAGATCACAGAGGAAGAAGGCCCACAGATTTGGGACATGTTCTTTTATGGGGCTTGCTCTAAGGAAGCTACAGGAACAGGTGAAGTCCTTGTGTCCCCCACACAAGAATGCATTGATTCATCTTTTATATTAACTTTTCAGGTCAGAAATGACACAACATAGTATGAAGTAGAGCTTAACATTCAGCAAGTGTACAAAACCTTCCAAGAAAAACATCCAAGGCTGAAAGCATACAGAGAGGAGATGAAATATAGACCATCTCTGCCTGATAATATCAAATGCTAGAAATTTTTTGAAGTAGATGATCAAATTAATAGGCTTTTGCAAGTCTTTAATGAATTTATTGATATGCATATTGACCAAGAGAAAGAAACCTTTGATAGAAAGGTAAAAAGCGTCAATTTTCAGTTTGGTGATTGTTTTCTCAAAAGGGATCCATCAAAGGAAGGATATGTTTTTTATGGCCCAGTCAATGGGCTGCTCTTCGAACTTTATTTCAGTTAAGGCTTTCAAGCCTTGCTATTGTAAATATGTTGCTTTCAAGTTTTATTTCATGCTAAATAGACTCCATGCCCAATGCAACACTAGGTGGAATATTTGATCTTGTTTTTACAGGAAAGGCATTTTTCTTTAGTTCTTGAAACCTCACAGGGAGGATTTCATCCGCAGAAGGAGCCAATGTTAGCCTTGGAGGTGTTTGGCCCAAAAATGGACCCAAAACACTCCAAAGTCTCCAAGTTTGCTTAAAATCATGCCAAAGGATCCAAATATGCCCCAAAAGTCTTCAAAATTATCTTAAGGATCATTCAAAGTCAAAATTGTCGCATGCCAAGAGCCCTTGGAAGGGCGGAAATACACTATCGAGGGGAAAAACACTCCAAAACAGTGAAAAACTATTATCGCAGGCTTAAAACTGAGAAGGCACAGTAGCCGTTAGATCTGGCCGATCAACGACCCAGATCTAAGCGGAAAGTCACATCGGTGGATCTGATCAGCACAGGCAGGCAGTGGCAATCGGTGCAAGACACCGCCAATCAGTGATCTTCGATGATCGGATCGGCGGGTCACACCAGCGGTGGCCATTGGAGGCAGTCGGAGTAGAGTCGTGATGAGATCGGGCCAAGCGATATGCCGATCACCGATATCGGTGATATCGCTATCGGCGGGGAGCATATGCCATGTTATATGAAGGACCCAGGGAGTGAGCGACGCACGATTGTGATTTATCACATCGCTTTATCGCATCGGAGAAACCTTAAGGGGCGAGGCCTTTACACACATATGGGTGCGACCCGATTAACCGGACCTGAAGGCATTCTAGTTAATATTGCATAATATTTCAAGTCCATGGGAAAGGCCGGTTTTAATGTAATTGTGTGTATTTTCGTTGTTTAAACGAAATACAAATGAGCCTTGGCCAGCACCGATAGCGATGAAGCCCAGACTCGAAAGGGTCCAGGAAGTGAAATATATATTATTTGAAGTCTGCCAAAGGCAATTTTCCCGTATTTTCAGTTTTTTTCAATCATATTTCGAAATACAAAGGAACAAAGGGACCAAGCCACTTGCGATGGGCAACAGCGACCCGAAGGGCGGACCCGATAGAGGAATAAATCATTTTTGAGGACTTTTGAAGTCTGAAAAGGACAGAGAGGGGCAGGATTTCTCAGTGTTGCTGTGTTTTCTATTTAAAACAGAAATATTCATTATTTTCAACAGAGGTCCACAATAGGGCAGCGCTGTTCTGTTTTAACAGGAAGCATGCATTGTTAAACCATAGAAAGGGCCACAGCACGTGCAGCTCACCCCAAACCGACAAAGCAGTCATGGAGCAGCACAATGCAACACAGCATGACACAGCCACAACAAAAAATGATCATGGAGCATCAACAAAACAGTGCAACTCATCCATAACAACAGAATCAATTGTGGGGCATCTTTGGCATGAGAGAGCTCCCAGTTAGTGCAACAAACTACCAAAATATCTGAAAGCGGTTACTCTTCTGTCAGAAGGAGAAAACATCTAAGCCATGCTTGCCTATTGAGGGAATCAATCAGTTAACAAGACAGATCAGACAGATTAAGACTCTGAGCCTCTTAGAGCTCAGGAGCATTGTAAACAGGCTATAAATAGCTGAAAGTAAGATGTAATACAGGTTCAACTTCTGGAGATTGTTCCTCCTCTGTTCCTTCAAACTTCTCATCTTCATTCTAGCAATATAAGCTTCTTTTGCTATTATATGTTCAATGTCCATTCTCTTGTTGTTCTATGCTTGCACTTGAATAGGTTATTCAGGTTTTCTGCTGTGTCTAATGCCAAATAACTGGCATCTTATCTTTGCATTGATAAATTAGATTTTGCAAGTCTCATTTACTTCCTGTAGCTAGACATTCGTATGTGTTTATGTATGCAATCTACCGGCACAGTCAATATTCTCCATCTATCCATTGAATCTATAAATTATTGAGCATTAGTGGTCTAAAGCCTTGTATTTGTGAGAGTGTTCATGCATGTCTCAAGTGAGAATAGAGCTGAAATGGTTATCTGACTTGATCCAAACCATCATTTATTTCAATAGTTCAAAGAACAATATTGAATATTATATGTTACCAGGCATCTCCGATCTACAACCTAGGAGTGTTTCTTGGAGAGTTAACAGTGTGCATGATCCTTTCCTGACCCCATTCACTGACGAGGTCTTGGATAATGTGGGCGGAAAAGAAGCATACTCTTTCACTCATGGGTTCTCTGGGTACCATCAAAACAAAATCATGCCTGAGGATAGAAGCAAGACGACCTTCGTGACTGAATGGGGATGTTTTTAGTACACCGTAATGCCTTTTGGGCTGAAGAATGCGCCAACAATATTTTCGCGTGTAGTCATTGTGACATTCAAAGACTTCATTCATAAATTTCTGGAGGTATACTTTGACGATTGGACAATGTTTGGATTGGTCAAGCACCATGTGGCAAGTCTGCGCTTGATGCTAGATACATGTCAGAGATACCAGATCGCGCTCAATCTGAAGAAGTGTTTGTTTTGTGTCCCTTTTTGGATCCTGTTGGGTCATGTGGTATGCAGACGAGGATTGACGGTCGACACCGCGAAGATCACAGTGATAATCAACTTGGAGGCACTGACAAATGTGAAACAGCGGCATGCAACTCTAGGGCATACCAGATACTATAGAACTTCATCAAGAGTTATGCCCAGATCACCGCGCCTATGAAGAAATTGTTGAAAAAGGATGCTACGTTCTATTGGAATGATGAATGTCAAAAGAGCTTAGACGTGATGAAAGAGAAAATGGTCACTGCGTCGATCCTAGTCTTCCCAGACTGGAAGAAGGAATTTCATGTGCACGTGGACGCATCATGTATTGCGCTAGGGGCCATGCTGACACATGCCGGTGAGGGAGAACTGGATCACCCTATAGCATTCGCAAGTAGGAAATTGTCTAAAGCAGAGAAAAATTATTCCACGACATAGCGCGAAGGATTAGCTATGGTGTACATGCTTTAGAAGTTCACGCATTATTTGTTGGGCGGACACTTAAAGATGTATACGGATCATTACGCGTTGAAGTACCTGGACAACAAGCCTGTGTTGGGAGGGGAATATGTAGGTGGCTGTTATTGTTCCATGAGTATGACTTTGAAGTTATTGTGAAGCCAGGACGACTGAACGCAAGACATGATCATCTGTCGCACATTGAAACGGGAGAGGAACCTACTAATTTGGAGGAAGGGATGCCTGATGCATAGCTCTTTGTGGTACATGTCGTAAACAGTCACTTTGAAGATATCATCCACTTCCTGATGACAGGATCAGCTTCAGAAGGTTATACAATTCAACAGAAGAAGGAACTAGTAGTGCGCGCGGCAGAATTTTCTATCATTGCAGGGCACTTGTACAAAATGGGGTCAGACGAAATATTGTGACGTTATGTGCCTGACTTTGAACGAAGCAGCATCCTCGTTGAGGCTCATGGAGGAGCTGCAGGATGACATTATGCAGGGAAAGCAACATCGCAGAAGGTTCTACGTGCTGGGTTGTGGTGGCCAACCCTGCATAAGGATTCGAAAGCATATTGTAGGGCATGTGACGTATGTCAAAGGATTGGCAGGCCATCGAAGAGGGATGAATTGCTTCTAATGCCACAGGTGACATTACAACCATTTGAGAAATGGGTGATTGACTTTGTGGGTCCAATTCAGCCTCAAGGAAAGAAGACAGGTGCGCGGTACATCATCACCATGACTGAGTACTTGACTAGGTGGGCAGAGGCGCAGCTTGTGAAGGACTGTACAAACGTGACAGTAGAAAAGTTTATTTTTGAATATGTGTTGACAATATTTGGTTGTCCAAAGATCTTGATGAGCGATCGCGGTACACACTTTCTTAACGAAACAATCAGCGCGTTGACAGAAGAATTTCAGGTGTATCATCAGAAAAGTACACCTTATCGTTCGCAAGCTAATGGGACGATGGAAGCATTCAATAAGATATTGAAGAGCGCACTGATGAAGGTCTACAATGCTTAGAGAAATGATTGGGATGTGCGCGTACCGCAGTGCTATGGGCTTACAGAACAACTTGCAAGAAGCTGACTAGGAAAACGCCTTTCAAACTCGTGTATGGTGTAGAAGCTGTGATGCCAATGGAATAAATTATACCTAGTCTGCACATAGTGGCACTCAGAGGAATGGCGAACCATGGAGCCCTAGAAGAAAGGCTCGTGTAACTAGCAGAGCTTGTGGAGGACCGATTTCTAGCTGGATTTCGTAAACAAGTTCAAAAGGAGCGCGAAAAGGCATGGCACGATCGGCACATCAAACTGCGCACCTTCAAGGTAAATGATCTGATCTTGTTATATGACAGTAAATTTGATAAATTTCCAGGGAAATTTAGGATGCACTGGCTAGGGCCATATGTCATCAAAGAGATTACCGATGGTGGAGCAGCTCATCTGGTTAAATTGAATGGAGAAACCTTCTAAGGGAAGGTGAATGGAAGTCAATTGAAGCCATACACCGGTGATCCAACTAGGTGACTATATGAGGGAAGCACAGTCTTAGCACTCCAGGCAGCTGAAAGGAAGCGTGGGACTATAAACTACATTGCTCGGGTCGGAGAGCTGTGTGATCAGGGAACTGCGCGGAACAAAGATATGTCACAAAGCCCGCATAAGCACGTAGGCAGCTGCGCTACGAAAGGAAAATATGCGCAAGATAGGTGGAAAGTGACTGTTAGTCAATGTTCATGATTTAACGATGAAAAAGCGGCCAAAGGGAGTAGGGGGGTGGATTTTAAGTCAGAATTTATGGACCAAATATTTGAAAATCTGTTGCCAATCTATCATAATGAACCAATTTTGAGGGGAATGGTCGGATTTGATTTCGAAAATGCCTATAAATTACAGGTGGCTACCCGACGAAAAACACTTGGCATTTTGAGAATTGAATTGTTGAGCTCTCAGGCGCACATGAACCGTGAAACCTTTGAAGTTTTTCTAGCAAGTTCCGTATTTAAGACATTGCCACAAGCGACACAAGAGTTGTTGCATAGCATCATGTCGATGCCCACAGAAGCTATGAGTGCTGAAGCAATGACAACCAAGGGATTTGTTCCAGAGGTGGCACTGGCAACAGAGGGAGCTTCCCTAGAAGTTGTGTCTATGGAAGTACCAGCAGAGGTGCCTAAATCCCCAGGACACCTCAGCCAAAACCAAAGAAGGACAAGAAAAAAATACAGCCGCTGGTGTGTGCATCACCTAGGAGGTACCTGCAATCGGGAAAACTCACCAAGCAAGAAAAGGCCAAAATGATTGACCTCGAGCCGGAAGAAGAGTGTTACACAAAATATTGTCACCATGACTATTTGCAGTCAGTATGGGTCTATCATCATTCATACTATCCTCCTAAGCAAGTCTCAAGCCTCAGCTCTTCATGTCAAGCTTTGAAAATGAGAGAAAGACCTTAAAAATCAATAAACCTCTAGTTCTGCACTTTCTCTCACTATTGCCTGCGATCCCGCACCCCCTGTTCATGTTACCTGCGGACCTGCCCGCTCTGTCTCTAAAGGAGTGGGTGCGGACCCCTGTGAAAGTCAAAAAGGCGCAAGTTTATTCTTAAAAACTCACTTTGGGTTAATTCTAGATGATTCTAGAAGGAATCTTGACGTGGATGGTTCGCTCCTAGGTGGTTCATGCATCCCAAAAGTGAAGGAGCTAATCCCTTGATGAGAGGAGCTATCCCTTTGAAGGAGGGCTTTATCCCTTTGAAGGTGGACCTAGTAACTTCCCTCCATTGCACTATAAATTAAGGCATTGGGCTAGTTGCTAGGGAGGTTAGAAGCTGAACATTTTTTAGGGTAAATGCTGGTGGAATTGAGACTTCCTAGTTAAGCTTGAGAGGAGAGATCACATACCTTTTGGCTTCATTGGGAAGAGAGTGAAACTTGTCAAAGTAGAGGAGACTTCTTGTTGGACCCTGGGAGGAAAATAGCAATCAAGATGCAGTCAAAAATTTACATTATGGAAATAGTCAGCCTTCAACAAACGCTTGTGAGAAAAATTTAAAAAGAAAAGTTGTCAACGCAGATTATGATAAAGGCAATAACTTTAAGAATAACGTCTTTGACAATTCCCTCAGCGCAGATGATTCCAAATTGTATACGTTTAACACCCTCGGCGATGGCAATTCTCTCAATGCAGATGACAGTGATCAGTGGTCAGTTAATACAAGGGTTGATTATATTACGCATAGCGCAGGCTCATCTGAGAATGTCAGCGGTTTCAAAAATTGTATGGGTAATCGTGGTTTAGATAGCGATAAGGTTAACTTTAAAGATGAACCTGGAGAAAATAGCAATCAAGGTGCAGTCAAAAATTTACATAATGAAAAAAGTCAGCCTTCAACAAACACTTGTGAGACAAATTTAAAAAGAAAAGTTGTCAATCTATCTTCCCAAGAGTTAGATGCTGAAGTCATTAATGTCCTCAGCAAAGGCATGGGGTTTGCCATTACCCCTAAAAACCTTCCTATTGAGAAGATGATTTGTAGCATAGAAGAGGGGATTTATAACCTTCCTTTGGAAGAAAAAGAAACATTAAGACAAGAATTTTCTCTCATTATGAGGAAAGCCAAAACTCCCAAAAGCAACTTAAGTAAAGAAGAGCTAAGAGCCTTCAAATCCTTGCGGAACAATGACAAGATTGTGGTTCTTAAGGCGGATAAAGGAGGAGCAGCAGTCATCTTGGATAAAGAAGACTATGTTTGCAAAATGAATGAACACCTAAAGTGTGGCAGTTATAAGAAACTGAACAGTAATCCCATCCCCAAAATTATGAAAGATGTAAAAAAGATCATCTCAGATTCCAACCTTGACGATAAATTGAAGAAGAAATTAACCCCTTCTTGTGAAACTATCCCTAGAATTTATGGATTACCCAAGATCCATAAGGAAGGGGTTCCTCTTAGACCAATAGTTAATACTATTGGTTCCCCAACCTATGAGCTTGCTAAGTATGTTGCTAAAATCCTTAAGCCCCTTGTCGGAAATACTGAGTCCTTCATCAAAGACTCCCACGACTTTGTGAAGCTTATTAAAAATGAGAAGATAGAGCGGGATGACATTCTTGTTAGCTTTGACGTAGTATCCTTATTCACCAAGATTCCTCTTGATGAAGCCATTCAAGTTATAAAAGATGTTACTGATCCAGGGACTGCAAAATTGGCTGAAGTCTGCTTGAGGTCAACGGTGTTCACCTTCCAAGTAATATTTTATGAACAAACATCTGGTGTGGCAATGGGATCACCCCTTTTGCCAATCGTGGCCAACCTATACATGGAATACTTTGAGAAGAAAGCCCTTGAATCATACCCTTTAAAGCCAGCCTGGTGGAAGCGATTTTTCGATGATACCAATATAAAATGGACTCATGGTAAAGCAGAACTTGACAAGTTTTTCATGCACCTAAATTCTATCTCTCCTGAAATAAAATTTACTATGGAACTTGAAGAAAACATGAGCATCCCATTTTTAGATGTTCTCATCATCAGGAAAGAGGATGGCTCTTTAGGGCATAAGGTGTTCAGGAAATCAACACACACAGAAAGTTACCTCCATGCTAATTCCCACCATCACCCGGCCCAGAAGTTTGGTGTTCTAAACACTCTTGCTATCAGAGCCCTTCGAATTTCTGACTCTGAGCATCTGAATGAAGAAAAGAAGCATTTAGTTTCAACATTTAAGAGTATAGGCTACAAGGAACAAGAGATTAAAAGAGCCATAGAGACAGCTGAGAGAAGGTTGTCATCTCATGAACCTAAGGCTCAAGACCAACCTCAGTGTGGTAAAGTTTTTCTGCCTTATATCCATGGAGTTACAGACAAAATCGCTAAAATCCTAAAGAAGAAAAACATAATCACGCATTTCTCAGCCCCTGGAACGATTAGGCAAGGTATGAGGTCTGTAAAAGATGATATTGACAAACATCAGCTTAAAGGAGTCTATAAAATAGATTGTTCATGTGGAAAAAGCTACATTGGTGAAACAGGTCGCTCCCTACAGACAAGGCTCAAGGAACATGGTGCTGATATTAGGAATGAAAGGTCTCGTACTTCAGCCTTGGCAGAGCACTCCTCAAAAACTAAACACCATATCTACTTGGAAAGTGCCTCAATTGTCGCAAGGGAAGAGCAGCATCATAGACAAAAGATCAGAGAAGCACTTGAAATTATAAAACATCCTCATAATCTGAACAGAGACAATGGTGTGGAGATTAGCGTGAGCTGGCTTCCCTTAATCAGGGAAATCAAGATCGCCAACACGTCCCAGGTATAGCATATCTTCTACCTTATCATTATCTATAAAAAAAATTCTTAACTTAAAAATTAATAATAACTATAATAATAAATAAGCGAATAAATTTATATAAATAAATAAATTCTTAATAAATATATAAATCTTAATATTTATTAAATCTTAATAAAAAGTTACTATTTTATTTATTGACATTATTTATTAATGACGTCGTAATATTAATTAATACTAATTATCAAGTATTAATATTAACTTTGGTTCATTAATTATTAAGTAATTAATTAGGTATTTATTAGCACTATTAATTTCCATTATCATTAATATTATTGATTTATTAACATTATTAACATTTATTAATATTAATTAGTTTAATATATTAATTAATTTATATAGCAATTAATTAATATATTATTTATTATTAATATTAATTAATGTCAATTAATTATTAAGTGATTACTAATTTAATATATTAACAGCATACGGCCTGGAGTATGCCGTAAAACTGCTTCTGCTTGGCTAAGAGCTCGTCTTCCTCGGACGTAAGGAAACAGGTTAATGGCCCAAGACCCAGAGGCATCTGGCAGGAGTGATGAGCCTGCTCCCTTACGGACCACCAACGGGTTATTTCAGGTGGCGTGGTTTTCCTATCTAACTATGATGAGTCAAACCGACATTCGCGGATAGCAGCCAGAGATGGCTGTCCTCACTGTTGGTTTTGACACCTGAGTTGATAGGTTTTTCCACCTAGGTGAAAAAAAATATATATATATTAACAGCATTAATTAGGTATTATTAATATTTTTAACTCTACTAATATCTTTTATCATCATTAATTTTGATTTATTAACATTTTAACATTTACTTTTATATTAATTAGCTTAATATATTAATTAATATAACAATTAATTAATATATTAATTATTAATAATGTTAATTACTGTTAATTCATTATTAAATGTTTATTAATTAAGTATTAATATTTACTAACTTTATTAATTAAGTATTATTAATATTTAACCCTATTAATATCTATTAACTTTTATTGATTAATTTAATATATTTATTAGTTTATAACAATTAATTAATTTATTAATTATTATTAATATTAATATAATTTTCTCTAATTGTAGAGTTGAGGCTTCTGTGATCCATAACAAGTTTGCGAGAGATTTTTCGGCGAAAATCACATGATAAACCATTTGTCGACGCGTTTCGAACCAACCAGTGTGGTTCATCATCAGGACAAGTTGAAGAAACAGATCCAGCTAAGCATGTTAAATAGTCTGTGCAGAGACTCCAACGGCTAAATCGGCCAACGGCTAATTTTGACCTACGGACCCAAGTCAAATTAATAATCATTAATTTAATATTATTATTATTTTTAATATTAATACATTTTTTTTTAATTTATTTATTATTTTATATATATATATATATATATATATATAAAGTTATGATATTAGGTTGTTAATAAATAAAATACTTATAGTGGTTAGTTTAAGATAATACACTTATTTATTTAAATTATTTACTAAATATTGTTAATATAAAACATGAATATATATAATAATATGTTGTTAAGGATTTTTCGATGGTTATCTTAAAAAGTAATTTATTAATTATATATATATATATTAATTAAAATCATAAAGTTAAGGATAAAATATAAATAATTTAAATGGTTAGTTAGAAAAGGTATTTTATTTTATTTTATTTTATTTAATTATTTATTATTATATATTAATAGTATAAGTAAT